>CM053035.1:159456666-160056666 GCA_028564925.1 Lithobates sylvaticus | reverse complement strand
GTGGCAACCTGTGAAGCTGGTTAACTCCATGCCCAAGAGGGTTAAGGCAGTGCTGGAAAATAATGGTGGCCACACAAAATATTGACAATTTGGTCCCTATTTGGACATTTTTATTTAGGGGTGTAGTCACTATTGTTGCCAGTGGTTTAGACATTAATGGCTGTGTGTTGAGTTATTTTGAGGGAACAGCAAATTTTCACTGTTATACAAGCTGTACACTCACTACTTTACATTGTAGAAAAGTTTAATTTCTTCAGTGTCACATGATAAGATATAATAAAATATCTACAAAAATGTGAGGGGTGTGCTCACTTTTGTGAGATACTGTATATTGTGGCTCAGCTTGGATCCATCTGAAAAAAGGACGCAGACTAGACGCTCATTCAGATAGATCACTGTCTCCTTGTGCTGCTTTTCCCACCCGCACTCTGAGCTCTTCTGTAGAGACTGTACAGTTGGTTGCAAAAAACTGATACCACATCAAATTCAGATGCTGCTTGCATAAAAAAAAAGTACATGTAATGGAATATTGATGAATACAGTGCTTATATCTGCCCGGAGTTCAGCTTACTAGGGTCTGTCAGTCATGTAAACCCTTTAATGTCCATTAATTCTTTTTTTTTTAGATCACCTATTTCTTAATCCTTTAAACAAAGTACTCTGTTCTTGACCTTTAGCACAAGAAGGCAGCTAAAAAGTCCTTGATGTGGGAACGCAGTTTGAAAGTGTTTTTCTTAAAAGCCAGTGCATTCCTGTGGTTTATGGTAGTACTATGTATTTTACTTTTCAAACTAAATTAAATATTGCAGCCATCAAAATCTGAGTATGTCTCAGGCCAGGCAAACATTTAAATCAGCTGTTTGGACACAGATGAACAGACTAGCGAGTGCAGAAAGCTTTAATTATCAATAATAATCATGGATTCAGCCTTTGTTGCTTTAAAGTGGCACAGCAAAAAAATAAAACCTGACCTGGTCACTTCTTAATTGTGTGTGTTTTTGCTTGAAGATCTGTGGAAGAATTTTGCAAAACTGTTTCAGCTGGCTGCTCAGAATTATAGGGCAAGGTCACAAATACAAAGAACTATTGCAGATAGTTTTAGAAAAAAAGTCTGACTAGCAAGTACAGCAGAACCTCACCTTTAAAATGAAAATTCACAGATTCTCTCTTTCTCCCCTCTTCCTCTTCTTTTTCTTGATGGGGGGGGGTGTACCTATTTTCACCATATATCTGCACACTCACTTCTACTGGAATCGCCTAGGTGATCCCGGCAGACGTTCTCGCTCCCCTTTCCTGCTCGCAACCTCTTGGGCCATGTCACAGGTCCCAGGAGGCTGAGGGGACCACTCACAGAGCACAGTGCAGCTCACACATGTGCGGAGGGGAGCCAGCTGTGAAGTCATGGGCAGTTACAGCCAGCTTCCCACGGTCAAAGCTGGGGACCTGAAGGCCGGAAAAGAACCAGCCCGGGTGAGGACAGCGCTGCATCCTTGGACAATTAAAGCATCTGTAACCCTAAAAAAAATAAAAATGGATCCTGTTACTTTAACCACTTGCTGCCCGCCATGTGGTGTGTTAGTCTGGCACACCGCTACTCTCTGACGGAGACTCTTTACCACGTGATCAGCCGTGTCCAATCACAGCTGATCACAGTGATCGGCTTCTCCTCACTCGCGTCTGTCAGAAGCGAGTAGAGGAGAGCCGGTCGGCTGCTCCTCTCACAGGGGGGGGGGGGGGGGTCTGTGCTGATTGATTATCAGTGCAGCCCCCCCGAGGATGCCCACACTGGACCACCAGGGATGCCACTAGGACCACCAGGGACTCCACTAGGACCACCAGGGATGCAATCAGTGCCCACAATGGATGCCAATCAGTGCCCACAATGGATGCCAATCAGTGCCCACAATGGGCATCACTGATTGGCAGGCATTATTTGGCACCACTGATTGGCATCCATCCGTACCATCAATTACTGTACATCAGTGCCACCTATCAGTGCCCATCCATGCCCATCCGTGTCACCTATCAGTGCCCACCTGTGCCGCCTATCAGTGCCCATCCGTGCACCTATGTGTACCCATCAGTGCTGCATATCAGTGCCGCCAATCAGTGCCTCATATTAGTGCCCATCATCAGTGCCCATCAGTGCCACCTCATTGGTGCCACCTCATCTGTACCCATCAGAGCCACCTTATCAGTGTCCATCAGTACAGCCCCATCAGTGCCCATTAGTGAAGGAGAAAATGTACTTATTTACAACGTTTTTTTTTAACAGAAACAACATTTTTTTTCAAAATGTTCGGCCTTTTTTTTTATTTTTGTTTAGCAGAAAATAAAAATCCCAGAGGTGATCAAATACCACCAAAAGAAAGCTCTATTTGTGGGTACAAAATGATAAAAATGTAGTTTGGGTACAGTGTAGAATGACCGCGCAATTGTCACTCAAAATGCGACATCACTGAAAGCTGAAAATTGGTCTGGGCAGGAAGGTGTATAAATGCCTGGTATTGAAGTGGTTAAAGCATGTTAAATAAAACAGTGCTTGTGCTGTGTAATTTGGCCCCCTGTATCACCTGAAATACCGGGCTTATCCTGCCTGGTCCTGCCCTCCCCTCTGTAAACTGACCACAGTCTATCATGACTGCTGAGCCCTGACACCACGGTCATCCGCAACTCTATTCTCTGCTCTCCCCATCCTCTCCCTGCCTGTCAGCTAGGGACAGTGCTCACCCCCCCCCCCCCCATGCTGAAATTACAATTGCATGAAATCCACTCTGTTAGAAAACATCCTATGCTGCAGTGTCTGTGCTTTGTAAAAATATGCCCATTTCTACCTGAATCCACAGCGCCGCTCCTGTCCTCCCCGGCTGATGGCTCTCTCCTCTTCTCCTCCCGAGCGATGTCAGCGGGGGATTCTCGTTCCCCTTCAGCTCTAGTTGTCAGATCGGGAGAGGGAGCAGTGAGGAGTCACGTAAGCGCCGAAAGGCGCTGTGAATTCTGGTAGAAATGGGCATATTTTTTACAAAGCGCATGCACTGCAGCATAGTACTCTTTCTAACAGAGGGGATTGCATATAATTTACTAAGTGGCTTAAAAAAACACGTTAAGTGTATTTTTATTTAAAGTCAGCAGCTACAGTATTTATATAAAAAAAGAAAAAAAACTGAAGAACCTCTTAATGTTTGTCAGAATTAGTTGCCAATTTTATTGACACATTTCCCTCACAGTATTTTTGAGGATGGCTAAATATTTGTCAGCGTCAGGAAAGACCTGGAGTTGTGCGCATGAGCACGAAATACATTGAGAACAAAGCTTGACACACAAGATACAGGAGCCCTCATTTCTAATACCAGCTAAGAAGCCTGCCGTGTTTCCTGCCTCATGATTGTAGTGTCAGACCGGCCCCTGCCTCATCCATCAGCTGAGCTGCCTATAGTTTATGGTATGTAAGTGCTTTTAAATAAAAAAGACTTTATTACACTATATCGCCTCTGTTGCTCATATTTGGGGGAGCCATCTTTCACAGACATAATGGTTATGAGTGCTGGATTGGTACTCTAAAGTGATACATTTGGAGGATTACTATTCAGTGATTGGAGATCAATCGATATTTAAATGGTCGTTTGGAGTGTGGTCTGGCTTGGAGAATCCTGGTTCATTGAGGAATCCTTTTTCCTACTTTATATGCCTGGTGGTCACCTTGTGGCCAGGGATATCTGGTGAGTAGTTTGATGTGTCACTTCGGGTGAAGCACAGTTTATATGAATTAAGCACATCTGCACTTTAGGAAGGCACGATGTTGGAGCACATTGTACACAAGGATTTTTCTATATATGTGTATATGTATATTTTTCACCACAGATATATATAGACTTTTTATTTGACATATATGGTGGACAGTTTGATATTTTATTCATGTGTTGATTATTATTTTATTGTATATACACGCTGGATTGGGTATTTGCATATGGTTTTGCTACCCAATTTTTTATCAATTTATGGTTTGCCTAACTCTTTAACCACTTTCAGACCGGACCATTATGCAGCCTAAAGACCAGAGGACTTTTTACAATTTCGCACTGCACTGGTTTAACTGGTAATTACGCGGTCATGCAATGTTGTACCCAAACGAAATTTGCGTCCTTTTCTTCCCACAAATAGAGCTTTCTTTTGATGGTATTTGATTGCCTCTGCGATTTTTATTTTTTGCGCTATAAACGGAAAAAGACCGAAAATTTTGAAAAAAAATGATATTTTCTACTTTTTGTTATAAGAAAAATCCAATAAACTCAATTTTAGTCATACTTTTAAGCCAAAATGTATTCAGCCACATGTATTTTGTAAAAAAAATGTCAATAAGCGTATATTTATTGGTTTGCGCAAAAGTTATAGCGTCTACAAACTAGGGTACATTTTCTGGAATTTACGCAGCTTTTAGTTTACGACTGCCTATCTCATTTCCTGAGGTGCTAAATGGCAGGGAAGTACAAAACCCCCCCAAATGACCCCATTTTGGAAAGTAGACACCCTAAGGAAATTGCTAAGAGGCATTTTGAGCCCATTGAATATTTTATTTTTTTGTCCCAAGTGATTTAATAATGACAAAAAAAAAAAAAAAAAAAAAAATGTTTACAAAAAGTTGTCACTAAATGATATATTGCTCACACATGCCATGGGCATATGTGGAATTACACCCCAAAATATATTCTGCTGCTTCTCCTGAGTATGGGGATACTACATGTGTGGGAATTTTTGGGAGCCTATCCGTGTACGGGACCCCGAAAACCAAGCACCGCCTTCAGGATTTCTAAGGGCGTAAATTTTTGATTTCACTCCTCACTACCTATCACAGTTTTGAAGGCCATAAAATGCCCAGATGGCACAAAACCCCCCCAAATGACCCCATTTTGGAAAGTAGACACCCCAAGCTATTTTATGAGAGGCATGGTGAGTATTTTGCAGCTCTCATTTTTTTTTGAAAATGAAGAAAGAAAAGGAAAAAAAATTTTTTTTTTCTTTTTTCAATTTTCAAAACTTTGTGACAAAAAGCGAGATCTGCAAAATACTCACCATACCTCTCAGCAAATAGCTTGGGGTGTCTACTTTCCAAAATGGGGTCATTTGGGGGTATTTTGTGCCATCTGGGCATTCCATGGCCTCTGAAACTGTGATAGGCAGTGAGGAGTGAATTCACAAATTCACACCCTTAGAAATCCTGAAGGTGGTGCTTGGTTTTTGGGGCCCGTACGTGGCTAGGCTCCCAAAAAGTCCCACACATGTGGTATCCCCGTACTCAGGAGAAGCAGCAGAATGTATTTTGGGGTGTAATTCCACATATGCCCATGACATGTTTGAGCAATATATCATTTAGTGACAACTTTGTGCAAAAAAAATAAAAAATAATAATAATTATTATTTTTCCCGCAACTTGTGTCAAAATATAAAATATTCCATGGACTCGACATGCCTCTCAGCAAAAAGCTTGGGGTGTCTACTTTCCGAAATGGGGTCATTTGGGGGGGTTTTGAACTGTCCTGGAATTTTATGCACAACATTTAGACGCTTATGTCACACATTACCCACTCTTCTAACCACTTGAAGACAAAGCCCTTTCTGACACTTTTTGTTTACATGAGAAAATAATTTTTTTTTTGCAAGAAAATTACGTTGAACCCCCAAACAATATATATTTTTTTAAAGCAAAGGCCCTACAGATTAAAATGGTGGGTGTTTCATTTTTTTTTTTTTCACTCAGTATTTGCGCAGCGATTTTTCAAACGCATTTTTTTGGGAAAAAACACACTTTTTTAAATTTTAATGCACTAAAACACACTATCTTGCCCAAATATTTGATGAAATAAAAAATTAGATCTTAGGCCGAGTACATAGATACCAAACACGACATGCTTTAAAATTGCGCAGAAACGTGCAGCGGTGACAAACTACATACATTTTTAAAAGCATTTAAACGCCTTTACAGGTTACCACTTTAGATTTACGGAGGAGGTCTACTGCTAAAATTACTGCCCTCGATCTGACCTTCGCAGTGATACCTCACATGCATGGTGCAATTGCTGTTTACATATGACGCCAGACCGACGCTTGCGTTCGCCTTTGCGCGAGAGCAGGGGGGGACAGGGGTGCTTTTTCTTTTTTTTTTTTTTTTTATTATTATTGATTTTGCTTTTTTATTTTATTTTTCAACTGTTCTTTTCATTTATATATATTTTTTTTATCATTTTTATTGCTATCTCAGGGAATGTAAATATCCCCTATGATAGCAATAGGTAGTGACAGGTACTCTTTTTTGAAAAAATTGGGGTCCATTAGACCCTAGATCTGTCGTCTGCCCTCAAAGCATCTGACCACACCAAGATCGGTGTGATAAAATACTTTCCCAATTTCCCAATGGCGCTGATTATATCCGGCGAAATATAAGTCATGAAATGCTCGTAGCTTCCGGTTTCTTAGGCCATAGAGATGATTGGAGCCATTCTGGTCTCTGATCAGCTCTATGGTCAGCTGGCGGAACCACCGGCTGCATTCTCAGGTTCCCTGTTGGGACAGGAGAGCCAGAGAAAACCATGGAAGACGGTGGGAGGGGGGGGGCATTCCCTCCCACTGCTTGTAAAAGCAGTCTAGAGACTAATTAGCCACTAGGATTGCTTTTACATGAAAGCCGACCGCTGGCTGAAAAGAATGATACCAAGATAATGCCTAATCCTGCCGGCATCATTCTGGTATAACCACTCAAAGTCCAGCAACATACCAGTACGTTGCTGGCCCTTGTTTGGCATATATTGTAATCTTTTTTTTCATGCAGCCTGTGGGCTGAACGAAAAAAAAAGATTGATCGGTGGGTATGCCCACCATTAGAACCTCCCTTCATCCACCCACTTCTAATGATGGGCATACATGCACCATTTTGTTTTTAACTGTGGTGGTGAAATCACCTCCAACAGCGCTGGAGTCACGGATTTATGTATCGTGGGAGCAAGCGCTGTTGCTGTCAAGATAAATAAATCCGCGCTGCAGCTGAATGGCGTACCTGCTAAGCAAATTATGGTTAACAATAAAACAAAGTGGGGGGGCGTGGTCTAGGATGAGGGAGTAGGAAGACACACTCTAGCTAAGCTCCCTCCACCCTCCAGGCGTGTAGATGCAGCCGGGGTGTTTTACCCGGCGTTCTGACTGAGAGATCGCTCCGGTGGACTCACTTGCTGGAATGAGAAGGAGAACGGAGAAAGACCAGAAAAAACCTACCCAGCCAGGAATTCCACAATACTTCCTCCGCACACGAGCGGGGTCCGTGTTATCTGAACCAGGCAGCCGACAAGCCGGAGAGCCGTGTCATCCAGAGGACGCAGTCAACCCCTCCCACACGCTTTCGACGCTGCACTCAGAGACACCTGACATGCAGAGAGAGGAGGTGGGAGTGGAGGGGGGAAGAGAGGAGACGCTCCGGCAGCTACCGAAGGGAAGAGATGAAAGCCACACACAGGGAGAAGAGGCGGACCTCAGAGCACTCCTGCGAGCCCTTCCAACGCGAGCAGACATGCAGCTACTCCCCACAAGAGCAGACCTAGAGGGGTGGATGTCCCGAATCGAGGAGATCCACCGCAGGGACTTGGAGGTGGTCCGGACAGAGGTACAGCAGCTTGCGGAGAGATTGACAGCCAAAGAGGACGAGCAGGTATCACTGATAGAACGTGTTACGCGGCTAGAACAGGTACAGTCCGCTCAGGATCTTTATGTCCCCTCAATACAGCTCCGTTTAGAAGAATTAGAGGACCGCAGCAGAAGGAAAAATCTGAGGTTCAGGGGGGTCCCCGAGACAGTAGGGAGAGATGCATTATTATTAACTATACAGGAAATATGCCAGAAACTTGACACTCAAATCCCTATGCAAGACCTAGAATTTGAAAGGTTACACAGAGTGATGGGCCCCCCCTCCCCTAACCCTGAGAGACCACGGGATGTGATTGGCTGTTTTCATAGATATGTTCACAAAGAACTGATAAGTCGGAAGGCATGGGCAGCAGGAGAAGTGTTATATGAAGGTGTGCGGATAAAAATCCTGCCAGACTTATCAAGGGCCACTTTACAGAGAAGAAACCTGATGCGCCCCTTACTGGACAGTATAAAAAAGGCCGGGGGCTCATATCGGTGGGGGTATCCGTTCTCCCTGAGAGTAAAGAAGGACTCGAGATCATTTTTTTTACAGCTACCCACTGAACTACCTGAGTTGTTCTCCCTATTGGGAGTGGAGTCAGTTGAGATACCAAACTGGCTACAACACTTGGGCAGGCAAAAAGACAGAGGGGGTCAGGAGAGTTAGATCTCTAGCTCTACAGGAAGAGATAAAGAGGACTTCATCTTAATACGTGCGGAACCCTCTCCCCCTTTTTTTTTTTTTTTTTTTTTTAGGGGGGTCGCCTTTTTTTTTTGGATGAGGGGAACTTTCTTCGAATTATGGACCAAGGGTTGCGGGGGGATTATTAAAGGCCCGCCGACCCGCCTTGCTCTCCCCCCCCCCGTCTCCCCCTTTTTTTTTGGGGGGTCTCTCCCTCCTTTCCTGCCCCCTTGTCCCCCCCCTTTTTTTTGGTTTGCTTTGTTTCTACCTTAGAAGAGGGGATGTATATGATTGTGGTATAGATGTAGCTTTATAAATATATGACTGGGGCCCCCATGATTTACTGAAATGTATTTTTCTTCCTCGGTTGGTTTTCGGCTCGGCCGAGGGGACTACATATGTTTTTTTTTTTTTTTTTTTTTTTCTCTCTCTTTAGGTGGAGTCAGTTAGCCGGGGGTCCCTCTAGTCCCCCACCCATTTAATCACGAGCACATTGGGATGAGGAGGAAGGAGGGGGGAGAATAGTAGCCCCCCCTCATCTTCTCTTTTTCACTCTTTCTTTTGTATTTTGTGAACACTTTTTGATGTTGGAAATTTAGGGAAGGTTTCTTTTTCACTTTTAAACAGCGAGTGCTTTGTGTGGTATTTAAAACGGACACACTAATAGGTCCGGAGGTGTGGGGGTATATATGTTTATAAATGTATATAATGTATATGTATATAAATAGGGGTGGGTGGTGTGGTTTTTATTTTTATTTTTTATTTTTATTTTTTTCATAATTTTGTATACATTTTTTTTTTTTTTTTTTTTTTTTTTTTTTTTTTTTTTTTTTTTTTTTTTTTTTTTTTACTTATTTATCTTTTTCTCCCAAATACGGGATATATAAGACACATAAAGTCACAGAATTCACATTATTGCACATGAGGGGTGGTGGGGGGAGAGGGGAGAGGGAGGCGGTTCATCTCGCTCTCCCCCTCTCTTTCCCTACCCTTCTCTAGGGGTGGGGGACTGGGGGATTTCATAATATACGATTTAGAACTGAGGAAGTTTATTTTTTATTTTTTATTTTCTATTTTCTATTTTTATTTTTCTTCTCCTTAAAGACCTCTGCTAGGGGGGGGCAGGGGGATGGGGGGTGTTTGAGGGGAGCGAGTGGCTGGATTGGGGGGGGGGGGGGGACGGGGGGGTTTCTGGAGGGAGAAATGGGAAAGTAGAAATAGTAATAAGAAGAGAGGATATAGGAAGAGAGGACAGGATACATAGGAGTAGGAAGGAAGAGGGGTAAGGGGAATATGGAATAGTGGATACAGAAAACAATATATTTAGTAATCCTCTGGGTCCCTATCCCTCGCTGGCCTATGGCCACGGAACGGATGGAGTAGAGTAGGACTGTTGGGTCCTGCGCTTGGTTTTCTCCTTTTTTTTTTTCTCTTTGTATTGGCATACCCTAATGTTAGTTTATTTTATGTATAACTAATGTATTCATAGATTAAGGGAGAATGAACTCAGATACTTATACATGCACGCCGGGGGGGGGGGGGAGGAGGGAGTGGGGCTTTTTTTTTTTTTTTGTTCCTTTTCTTTTTTTTGTTCTCTCATCCTGGGCCAAACCCCCAGATAGGAGCGCACCTACTAAATCAGAGGTGGGGGGGTTTGGGTTGGGTGCTTACCTTAGAGGTTAGAGAAAGGGGAGGGAAGGAAGTAGGTAGGGGGGGGGGGGGGGGGGGCGGGTAGGTAGAGAGAGGGGGGGGGGGGGGTTTTCCCTTTTTTTTTTTTTTTTTTTTTTTTTTTTTTTTTTTTTTTTTTTTTGGTTTGTTCCTATATTCCCTGCGAGATGGAGGAAATAAGGGTGACCTCTATGAACGCCAAAGGACTTAATGTCCCAGAAAAAAGAAGAATCCTTCTTAATGATCTGAGACGAATGCGTACAGATGTGGCCTTCATACAGGAAACCCATTTTAAAGCAAGCAGACTCCCGGTTCTCCAGAACAGTTTCTTCCCATGCGTATATCATGCCTCGAATCAGGAGGCAAAATCAAAAGGGGTGTCAATTATGATCGCAAGTAGAGCTAATTGGTCCCTGACAGATAAACGGGTAGACACAAAGGGACGTTTCCTCTTTTTGAAAGGACATATGAGAGGGGTAAAGGTGACCCTGGCAACCCTATATGCACCAAACACATTACAAGATTCCTTTTTAAAAAGGACACTTACAAAACTATCAGAATTCTCGGAAGGCAAGCTAATCTTAGGAGGCGACTTCAATATCGCCTTAGACCCCAAAATAGATACATCTACAGGGGTATCTTCGGTCTCACATGGTATCAGGAAGGGAATATTGAGGAAGGTATATGAATTACAACTGGTGGACGTATGGCGGACAATGCACGCTGGAGAGAGGGACTACACTTTTTTCTCTAATCCCCACCAGACCTATTCCCGCATTGATCTCTTCCTGATTCCACACTATTTACTCCCCATGGTAACGGAGATCACCATAGGAAGTATAACATGGTCAGACCATGCCCCGATAACATTGGGCTTAGTACTTTCAGGGACAGGGTGTGACCCAGATAGAAGATGGCGTCTGAATGAAAGCCTACTACAGAACCCTGAAATTCAGGAAGAAATTGCAAAAGAAATTGAGGCCTATTTTCAAATAAATGATACCCCTGGTACTGACCCTGGGATAGTGTGGGAAGCCCACAAAACAGTAATCAGGGGCATCCTGATCAAATATGGGGCTAAAATAAAGAGAGAAAGAGAAAAACAAGTCAAGAAACTCTTACAGGAGATACAGGAACTAGAATTGCAGCATAAGAAGAGGCAGACCACCTCCGTAGGTAGACACTTAGAGCATCTGAGGCGTCCGCTCACGGATATTATGCGATATAAAGCCAAAGCAACAATACAGAGAGGTAGGAAGGCATCTTACGAACTGGGAGACAAATGTACTAAACTATTAGCAGGCAAACTCAAAGAGAAGAGTATATCAACATATATATCTCAAATAAAAGGAAAGAATGGGCAGTTAATCCCTCAGCCAAAAGGGATAGCACAGAGATTTGGAGAATATTATTCCTCGTTATATAACCTGGAGTCAACTCCTATGCCTACACAGGCCCTGGAGGAATATTTATCTTCCGCAAAACTCTCAAGACTATCATCTAGAGAACGCAGTAAATTGGAAGCTCCTATTTTGGCTGAGGAACTGAATGCAGTGTTAAAAAAGGCAAAACTAGGGAAGGCACCGGGCCCGGATGGCTTTACTTTACAGTACTATAGAAGATTTGCACCACAACTAAATAGTCGTCTGGTCGGGGTGTTCAACTCCCTGGGCCAAACTGCTGCATTCCCCCCGGATTCTTTGCTGGCGTATATTACGGTGATTCCAAAGGAGGGGAAGGACCCGGCGGAATGCAGCAGTTATAGGCCGATTTCACTGTTAAATGTGGACCTCAAGCTCTTCACTAAAATTTTGGCATCACGAATTCAACCCCTGCTTGATCAGTTGGTGGAACGGGATCAAGTAGGGTTTATTCCCGCGCGGGAGGCGAGGGATAATACGATCAAAGTGTTGAATTTGGTCCACCATGCCCACAAGACAAGTACCCCCTGTGTTTTCCTGAGTACTGACGCGGAGAAGGCATTTGATAGGGTGAACTGGTCCTTCCTGTTCGAAGTTCTGAGATTTGCAGGCATGGGTGATCAAATGATCAAGTGGATCAGAAGTGTGTATACTATCCCAAAAGCAGAGGTAAAAGTGAATGGAATTTTTTCCAAGTCTTTCAAGATTTGTAATGGTACACGACAGGGATGTCCTCTTTCCCCCCTGTTATTCTCCCTGACAATAGAACCTCTATTAAATAAAATAAGACAGAATCAGGACATTCAAGGCCTAAAAATAGGGGACCGGAACTATAAAATCTCGGCATACGCTGATGACCTGCTCTTCTCCATGTCTGCTCCACATATTTCAACCCCAAACCTTATGAAAGAAATTGAAACTTATGGTAGCCTATCTAACTTTAAAATAAATTATACCAAATCAGAGGCAATGGGAGTAGCGCTGCCGGTTAAGATACGGACCTTGATTCAACCAAATTTTAGCTTCAAATGGGTGACGGGGGCAATAAATTACCTGGGCACACAGATTACACCAGATCTAGGAAAGATTTTTAAAGCGAACTTCCCAACGTTATACAACTCAGTAAGGCTGCTATTGGAGAAATGGCACCAGGGTATCCATTCTTGGTTTGGCAGAAGCAATATTATTAAAATGTGCATCTTACCTAAATTTTTGTATTTATTTCAAGCTCTCCCAATTGCCGTCCCACGGCTTTTTCTCTGCCAAATTACCTCACTTTTTACAAAATTTATTTGGGCAAAGAAAAAGCCTAGGATAGCAAGAAGTATCTTGTCACTGCCGAGGCGTCTAGGGGGCATAGCTGTCCCAGATGTAGGGAAATATTATCAGGCAGTACATCTTGGAAGAGTGGTGGATTGGAGCAGGCATGGAGAATTCAAGATATGGGTGGAACTGGAACAGCAGCTCAGTACAACCCCCTTAAGCAGGGCACCCTGGTGCTATGAAGCACTACCGGCCCTGATCAGAGAACATCCTACAATAGGAACGACATTACGGATCAGTACAAGTCTCCTTCGAGACCCTAAAATTTCGTCGAAAAACTCCCCCTTGACACCGGTGCTGGGAAACCCGGGGTTTCTACCAGGTACAGAAACGGGGGCCTTTAAAAAACTAGAGGAGAAGGGAATTTCCCAAGCCCTACATTTTATTCAAAACGGAGCATGGCCAACAATAACGACCCTGACATGCCCGGGGGGACTCTATGAAATGGACATATGGCGAGCATTGCAGCTACGACATTTTTTGAGATCTTTGGGGTCGGCGGTAAACTATGACCGACCTTTAACTAGGTATGAACAATACTGTAACGAGAAAGAACCCCTTTCCCGGTTGATCTCAAAGATGTACGGGCTGTTAATTGCCCCCCCGCAAGACTTCGTTCTACCGAGTATATCTAAATGGGAAAAAGACCTAAATAGGACATTCTCCGCAGACGAATACAGGAAGATTATTTACTTAGCCTTGCACTCATCAAGGTGCACACGAACTCAAGAATTAAATTTTAAAATACTGACACAATGGTACTATACGCCGGTGAAACTCCGGAGAATATATGTGGAGGCTTCGGATCTTTGCTGGCGCTGTGGAGAGGAACAAGGAACCCTAATACATATATTATGGTCTTGTACCAGAATTAAGCAGTATTGGGAGGAGGTACAGAGAATTGCACGGAGACTCGCGGAATTCTCAATACCAGATGACCCAGCATTTTTTCTGCTCCACTGCACCCAAATACCAACACAAAAATACAGGAAGTCCATAGTGTGTCACCTGTTGAATGCTGCAAAGGCGACGATTACAATGCACTGGAAAGACAGGGCCCCCCCGTCAGTAACAAGGTGGCTTAATAGGGTAAGACAGATGGGAGCTATGGAAGACCTAGTGCTCTCAGGGCAGAATAAGAGAGAGAAGTACAATGAAACCTGGGCAGTATGGAATGAATTTATGCAAACAGAGGAAGCGAAGAATCTGTTGGGAGATAACGGAGGAGAAGGTAGATGAACAGCTATACCTGTAGCTAGTGGAGCTTGGGAACATCTCCATCTCGCAGGGATGAGTAAGGTGGGAGGGAGAGAGGGGGGTAAGTTAAGGGGAGAGGGGGAGGGGGGTAGAATGGGGGGGATCTGGGCTCCGTTTTTCTTGTTTTTTTCTTTGTTTTTTTTTTTTTTTTTTTTCGGGGGGGGGGGGGGATAGTTTAGGAGGAAGGAAGAGGATAGTATTAAAGGGAAATAAAAAGAGAGGGTAGGAATGCAAAGGGGAACAGAGAGCACAAAAGAAATGTGCACTTATAGACCCCGAATAGAATTGAGAAGAGAGGTTAAAGACAAGGAGGGGGGCAACCAGGGTATGTTTGTCTCTTAAATTGAAGTATCGAAATTCTCCCATTAATATTTGATTTATGTATGTAACATATATGATGTCTTATTGGTTTATGCATTCTGTACCACTCTCAATTAAAATAAAATTGAAATATGAAAAAAAAACAATAAAACAAAGTAACATTATAGTATAAAAGTAAGATTTACCATACCTGCAAAGCAAATACCAAAAAAAACATAGTAAAAAATAAAACATTTTTTAATGCAACCTGTGCCTAAAATATATATATGCCGAAGCATGGGGGCATCCTCCCGCAAAAAAGTTATGCCGCGTACACGCGGTCGGAATTTTCCACGGGCAAGCCTCCGTCGGAATTTCAACCGTATGTAGGCGGCATTAGGAGCAAATCGCTCCTCCGCCCTCTGCTGCCCCCATGCTTCGGCATATATGCTCTTTTTTTTTAACTGTGGTGGTGAAATCACCTCCTACAGCGTTGGAGTCACGGCTTTATGTATCGTGGGAGCAAACGCTGTTGCTGTCAAGATAGATAAATCCGCGCTGCAACTGAATGGCGTACCTGAAAACAAAAAAAAATGGTTAACAATAAAACATTGCAGAATAGAATACAGTAAAAAGGAGAACAATAGAGAGAGAATAGAGAGAAAGAGAACAATAAAACAACTATTTTTGTTTTTTTTATTTTATATTTTTTTTGTTTTATTTTTTACTTTTTTTTTTAAACTTTTGTTTGTAACTGTAACAGTTCTAACGGAACTGTTGTAACGGTTCCATCGGTTTTGGTCTCAAAATGCGATGGCATTCTTGAGAACGTGTGCCTAGTCTGTGCAATGCTGTACCCTACGCTAATACTCAACTAGTGTATGGTAGCGTTCGAAACATTCACCGATGCAAAGACCAGGATTGTCAGGACAGCGGGGACAATAATAGCGGGTGTCACGCCTAAATCCGCGCTTTCTGCAGACACGACATTTTCTTTGGGGGGCTTGTTGGGTAGGGGTACTCGGGAGGACATAAATAAAATGCCGCTCATGCAGCCGGCTAACTGCATTTGGTTGGGGAATGTGAGGCGGAGCACCGTCTGGAAACAGAAGGGCTCCAATGATCTCTTCCTGGAATTTAAGGAAGGATCCAGTACGTCCTGAAGCTCCGTATAGCACATGAGCATTCAGCAAAGCCAATTGGAAAAGGTAAATAGACACTTTTTTGTACCAGCGTCTAGCCTTACGGGCAACTAGGTACGGCGCCAACAACTTGTCGTTGAGGTCCACCCCTCCATGTTTTGGTTGTACTCGTGGACACAGAGGGGTTTCGTCACAACACCAGCCGCCGTAGTAATTTGGACCGTCGTGTCTGCATGAAGGGAGGTAAGAACGAAAACATTCTTATTATCCCTCCACTTCATAGCGAGCAAGTTATTACACTTCAAGCAGGCTCTCTCCCCCAGCCTAAGACGGGACTCTACAAGCCGCTGGGGAAAGCCCCGGCGATTAGGTCGCACGGTGCCACATGCTCCAATCTGATGATCAAACAAATGACTAAACAGTGGCACGCTCGTGTAATAATTATCCACGTACAAGTGGTACCCCTTTCCGAATAAGGGTGACACCAAGTCCCACACAATCTTGCCAGCGCTCCCTATGTAGTCAGGGCAGTTTGTCGGCTCTATGTGGCTATCTTTGCCCTCATAAACCATAAATTTACATGTATAGCCTGTGGCCCTGTCACAGAGCTTATACATCTTGACCCCGTATCTGGCACGCTTGCTGGGAAGGTATTGTTTGAATGACAAGCGGCCAGTAAACTTAATCAGGGACTCGTCAACGCAGACAACTTGATGGGGAGTAAACAAGTCTGCAAAACGTTGGTTGAAATGGTTTATGAGGGGCCGAATTTTATAGAGCCGATCGTATGCAGGGTCTCCACGAGGACGACAGAGTTCATTGTCGTTGAAGTGCATGAACCGCAAAATCTGTTCGTATCGTGCCCTGGACATGGAGGCAGAGAACACGGGCATATGGTACATTGGCTCAGTGGACCAATATGAACGCAACGTACCCATTTTAACTATGCCCATGATGAGGGAAAGGCCCAGAAAGATCTTAAATTCGGGGACCGTAATTGGTCTCCAATCTCTGGCAAGGGTGGACAACTGGGGATTAGCAGCGATGTGTTGACCAGCGTACAAATTGGTTTGGTCCACAATAGATCTATAGAGATCTTCGGTGAAAAACAGCGAAAAAAAATCAAGTGACGTAAAATCAGCTGTTTCCACCTGAATACCGGGTTGGCCAGTGAATGGGGGAAGTACGGGTTCTGCAGAAGTGGTGGGCACCCAATCAGGATTGGCAAATTCTGCAGGAAGGGCACTATGGGCACGACGGGCCTGTCTTTGTCGTCTTCTTGGTGGCAGCGGGACACTACTTGTGCTTGCCACCTCGCCAGCTGAAACTGCACTTATGGGACTCGCCACGTCACCACGTGATACTGCAGTGCTGGTTTGACTACGTCCAGGGTGTACTAGGCCGCTGGTGCTTGCCTGTTCACCAGAAGGAATAGCGGCTCTAGTACGTCTCTGCCTCCTACGAGCGACCTGCGGTTCCTGCACCTCAACAACAGAAGAAGGAGTTTGGGGTCTGGTACGCCTGACCTTAGCAGGGACCACAACTCCGCCGTCAGAGCTATCTGTCATGGAGCCGCTGTCGTCTACTGGGTCGTATTCTGAGCCTGATTCTGACAGATGAGTGACCTCCTCTTCACTATCTGTCATGCTCAGAAACAAGTAGGCCTGTTCACTAGTGTACGTTTGACTTGCCATTTTGGGCTCTAAATTTAGTAGTACACTAGTGAGACTCACAGGAAAAAAAAAAAAGCTCCTGACTGTTAGCGACTGAATCAAAACGCTACCAAAAAACTGTAAGCGATCGCAGGGATCAGGCCTGACTCTGCGAACGCTGCAGTTATGTGTGCTTAGTGTTTTGTAAGTGACAGTGATCGATCGATACTGCACTTGGGTGGGCTGGGCGGAGGGGGAAAACGCAGGTGCTAGCAGGTATCTGGGCTGATCCCGCTAACAATGCGTTTTTGGGAACCCTAAACAGCTGGGGACGCTAGTATAGATCTGATCAGATCAGATATCGATCTGTTCAGATTCTATACCACTAAGGGAGGTGTATGCTGCGTGCGTGGGTGTTTGCGGTACTGGCACTAACCCGACGCTGCCTGGGGCGACGCAGACCCTATTTGACTCTAAAACCTTACTTATATCACCCGCCGGGCGATCAGGGGGTTAAACCTTTATTAGGTAATAAACGGCGGGTGCCCTGAAACTATAAAAAATAAACTAACTGACCAGCGTCACCCGTAACAGTTATATGGTGATCACTGGTGAAAGGGTTAACTAGGGGGCACTCAGGGGGTTAAAACCTTTAGTAGGTAGTATATGGGGGGTCCCTGACCCTATAAAAACGCTGCGGCAAACCTAAATACCTACCTCCCTAACTAGCGTCAACTGTGACACTAATACAGCGATCAAAAAACGATCGCTTAGTGACACTGGTGACGGGGGGTGATCACGGGGTTAAACCTTTATTAGGGGGGGTTCCTAGACCTAAAGGGGGCTAAATCTAACTGCCCTAACAGTTATTAGGGTCACAATGCACCAATGCAGTTAACAGTAAAAAAAAAAAAAAAAAAAATGCTTTGGTGTCACTGTGACAGCGGGTGCAGGGGGGCAATCGGGGGGGGGCTGGGGTGTGTAAAGTGTGCCTAGAATGTTCTACTGTTAGTGTAGTGTAGTGTAGGTGTAGTGTTGTGCAACTCACGTGTCTTCTCTCCTCGGCGTCGGTTCGAAAAGACCGCCACGAGGAGAGATGACCTCACTTCCCCTGGCTCTGTACACAATACAGAGCCAGGGGAAGCATTCCATTGGCTGGGAGCGATCGCGAGGGGGGGGGCACGAATGAGTGCCCCCCCCCTCATCTCCGATCCCTCCCCCAATGTCCCGGACAATTTACAGACACGGGGGCGGGCCCGATCGGCCCCCCACCCGCGTCTGTTAGGGATGACATCACTTCCTCTAGCCCTGTTTACATGACGGGGCTAGAGGAAGTGTTTCATTGGCTGGGAGCGATCGCGAGGGGGGGGCCACGAATGAGTGGCCTCCCCCTCATCTCCGATCGCTCCCCCAACGATGCCGACCGCCGCAGGCACCGGGGGGGGGCCCGAACGGGCCCCCCACCCGCAGACAGGTAGGGACGTATATATACGCCCTCCTGCCTGTACGTGCCATTCTGTCGACGTATATCGTCGTGCGGCGGTCGGCAAGTGGTTAAAGTGTCTATTCCTTAAATAATCCACTTTACCTGCAGCTCCACTTCCCCAAGCTTCTAGTAAAATAACACCCCCTGGTGTTTCAACACATAAACATCCAAAAACCAGTGCTAAAATATATAAACTTTACACTTTACACTATGCTCATTTGATTGTAAATGTATTTACTACACTATGAAGTCCTTTTTCTTCTTATGATACATTCCATTTTGAGTGGGTTGAAGAGAGAAAGACGTACCTTGAAAAAATGATTCCCAAAGAGTTTGGAGCGAGCTGAGACTATACAGAAAAACATTGTATAACTCACTTTTTACAAAGAGTTGTTAAACTCTGGTAAGCCTCCTTTCTACTTGAGGGATAAGGGTGGTGATTGATATATCTGAAAATGTTTGGCACAAGAGAACACAGGACTTATATTTTGGTGATATAGGGGGCATTATCTTTTGGATTCAAATCAATATTTTATGGGACTTAATTATTATTGTATTTAACTTACTTAAACACTGTTTTTTTATTTCACGATAAGAAAAGTGTAAAAGCTAAACTTTTGACTAGTGGCTCAATGATGAGAAGGCCCTGCATGCATGACAATGATGGTCTAAATATAAAAATCTCACTGACACCAATGATGACATGATTTTAATAATCTCACTGGCATCAATACCAGAAGATTTTACCTGCCACTGAACACCAATGATGGGGTAACTTTCTGACCGCTGATTGCAATTATTACTTCCACTAATACAGGGATTTTTTTCACTTTCACTGACCAAAGGGCATTAATTACGCCCACTGATCCTTCTTTATAAATGTACAATAAGGTGAAATTCTCGACTTTTTACTTCCATCGAAAACTCCTCCAATAAAGTCTACCCACTTTCCGTTGAAATTCTCGACTTTTTACTTCCATCGAAAACTCCTCCAATAAAGTGCACCCACTTTCCGTGTACCAAAAACCCCAAAAAAAGAACAAAAATGGAACACAGAAACAACCCCTTTATAATATCCTCACCCATTTCCTATAGAGTTAGATTTTTTCAGTGACTTCCTTCTAAAAGAAAAAAAATAATTATGAAATTGGATTTGATCCCTGGCAATGCCTGTTCCATGGAACGGGGATGCCAAGGAAGAAATACAGAGCAACAATTATTCAATTTTCAAGGCATTAATTCCGAAACAATGGAAGTCAAGTGCAGTCCCGACGATAAAGGATTGGTTTAGGGAAGTAGACAAAATTAGGTTAAGGGAAAAGGTACATATGCAAAATAATGTTAGTACGTTAGTGCTTTATAAATGTCATTTTTGCTGCAGTAGGCTCTATACGCGGTACAGATGTGCCACATTAGTGGCAGACTAAGGGGACGCCCAAGCACTATATTTAAAGGAGTTTTTCATTTTTATTGTTATTTCTAATTTTTATGGTTTCACTTTAAGCATCAGTAAATCACTGCTCATTTAAAATTATTTTTTACAAACTTTTTTTTCATTGATACATGTCCCCCAGGGCAGTACCTGGACTCCCATAATCACAGTATGCCCAATTACTTGCATATAAGCCTTCAAAATGGGCACTTTTGATTTTTCAAGTTCGGGTCCCATAGACTTCAATGAGCTTCGTTATTTGGTTCCGAACGTTGTTCGAAAGTTCTGCAGTGATCCGAACAAGGGGTCGCTTGGCCCATCTCTAAAGACAGACACCCATGGGAAGATATTAGAGCATGGTCCCAGGCACATAACTTCCTACTATTTCTGGAAGAATATCCATCTAAGGATGAGCTAGATTAAAAACCTTGCTGTCTTTTCTGGAGAGGAGAACAATGTGAGGGAACAGAGGACCAAATACAAGATACAAATATGAACTTAACCAGCCTTTAAAAAAGTGGCACTGAACCAAGTACGTACCTGAATCATTAGTGATTGGCCCAGACATTCAGCCCCATATAAGCTCTGGTTGTAAAGGTTCCTGTTTTTTCACCTTAATGCATCCTATGCATTAACGTGAAAAAACATCCGATGCTTACTGGCCCCCCCAGCCCCCCCCCCGTTAACTTACCCTCGAAAGTCCCGTGTCGAGAACGTGCTGGATTTCGGCCCAGTCTTCTTAGCTCTTCATTGGCTCGTGCTGCTGTCAATCAAATCCAATGATGTGGTGCCGGGGGCGGGGCAGAGTCCTGCATTCGGTGGCTATGGAGGCCGAATGCAGAACTCGGGAGCGTGCCCGCAAGGTAACCCCCGGGAGAGCGCTTCTCTCAGGGGGTTATCTGAGACGGGGAGAAGCTAGGAGAGCCGCCGGGGGACCCCAGAAAACACCATTCTGGGCCACTCTGTGCAAAACAAGCTACACAGTGGAGGTAAGTATGACATGTTTGCTATTTTTTAAAAATAAATATCGAACCTTGTCACATTAAGTCTTGACAAGGTTATTCCCCAGTGTGTGAATGCAGAATCGGGTACAGCCAGTCACATGGCAACCATTTCAAGTATTGGGGGGCTTTACTTTGTTGTATTTTTTTTTTTATAATAAGGCATGATCAGCTAGGGGTGGGTGGGAGGTGTATTTTTTTTTTTTTGTAAATGTCTGGAGATAAGCTTTAACTATTAAAGCGGTTGTATACCTGCTGACACTTTTTTTTTTGTATACCCTGTAAGGCAAAAGGCATAATGAGCTAGTATGCACCGCATACTAGCTCATTATGAAATACTTACCTTACCACGAGGCGCCCGCATCTCACCCGATTCACGCCGAAGGAGCTGACATGTTCCACAACAAAACCCTCACTTTTATAGATATAAAAACTCTCAATATTTGTAAATACCTTCTCTTTAACCACTTCGTTACCTGGCCATAGTCATATGACGCCCACAAGGTGGATCTCCCATCTTGGGTGGGCGTCCTACCATTTCCGGCCGCCTAGGGGGCGCGCGCCCGCGGCGTCGCTCGGGACCCGATGCGCGTGCCCGGTGGCCGCGATGTCCGCCAGGCACCCGCGATTGCCCGTGAAAACAGCGGGACCGCGCGGGACCGTGGAGCTGTGTGTGTAAACACACAGCTCCACGTCCTGTCAGTGGAGAGGAGACCAATCATGTGTTCCCAGTACGGAGGAACACCGATCGGTCTCCTCCCCTTTTGAGTCCCCTCCCCCCACAGTTAGAATCACTACCTTAGGGAACATATTAACCAATGCAGCGCCCCCTAGTGTTAACCCCTTCCCTGCCAGTAACATTTACACAGTAATCACTGCAAATTTATAGCAACGATCGCTGTGTAAATGTGAATGGTCCCAAAAATGTGTCAAAAGTGTCCGACGTGTCCGCCGCAATGTCGCAGTCACGAAAAAAAATCGCAGATCACCGCCATTACTAGTAAAAAAAAAATGCAATAAATCTATCGCCTATTTTGTAGACGCTATAACTTTTACGCAAACCGATCTATATATATGCTTATTGCAATTTTTTTTTTACCAAAAATATGTAGAAGAATACGTATCGGCCTAAACTGAGTTAAAAAAATTGTTTTTTTTTTTTTTAAAAATGGGATATTTATTATAGCAAAAAGTAAAAAATATTGTGTTTTTTTTTCAAAATTGTCACTTTTCTTTTGTTTATAGCGCAAAAAATAAAAACCGCAGAGGTGATCAAATACCACCAAAAGAAAGCTCTATTTGTGGGAAAAAAAGGACGTCAATTTTGTTTGGGTGCAACGTCGCACGACCGCGCAATTGTTAGTTAAAGCGACGCAGTGCCGAATCGCAAAAAGTGCTCTGGAAAGGAAGGGGGTAAAATCGCCCGGTGCTGAAGTGGTTAAAAAAAACACTGCTGAAACCTACAACAGTAATGCAGTATGCTATTATGCTAATTTGACACTATCTCGCATAACAATCATTATATGCATACAGTAGGTTGTAATTCAATATAATCATTTATACTTCAGTTCTGATCTGCTGCTATGGGCTGATGCCCTTTGCTCGGTGAATTTTTGGATAAGCCACATTGAAATAATACATTTATATTCGTGCCTGAGGCAAATGTAGTGTCTACAGAGCCACTAAGAAAACTCACAGTGCGGTATAAATTAGAGCAACCACTTCAAAGACAGTTATATTTCGACTAAAGCCCAAGCAGTAGCATTTAAAACAAAGTGCTGGTACATTACAGAGTTCTGTCTTTTTTTTTTTTTCTAGCTATGGTAAGCACAGAACAAGCTTCAAAAGGTTCAATTATAATAATTTCTGCTTTATTCAAGAAAAAAAATGCAAACATAGAAGGCATATTATTTTGCTGCCTGACATGTTTGACAGTCTGTGCAATAAAGTATCCTGTTTAACAAATCACATTGTAACTTTTGTCGCCCTGCCATTGCCCATTATAATAATTTCTCCCATTCCAGTACATGCAAATATATTAGCCATCTGTAAACCACAGAAATAATTTCTTGTGCTTGGTCTTAATTATGTCATACCGATTAAAAATAGAATTTCACCACAAAGCTTATTCATTCCAGCTGTGTTAAACTGTGAGCTAAAATTTCACACTCTGCTCATGATAAAAAAAAATCCAGATAAGCTAATTTAGTCAAATTATTTTGCATTTGAAATAACTGCAGTTTTAGGGTTGGTCCATTTGATTTAAAAAGTTAAAGCGTAAGTTCACCCTCCCCGCTCCCCCGGTCCACGCTGTACTTACCTCCATGGGTAATGAGCTGTCAGTGACCACACAGCTGTTGCAGCTGTCTGTAGATTTGAAATCCCAGCTCATATCTAATTTCTTTCTTTTTCCTTTTTTTTATGTATATGTATTGGTATGGGCAATACAGAGTGCAGCTGTCAGAACTATTCCCACAATTTATGGGAAATTTACACTAAGCGCAGAATATTTTAACTTTATTTTTTTGCTATTTTTAACTTTTGCATTCGAAAAAAAAAAAAAAAAAGCTGTAGGTGCACAACATGTGCACTTTGCACCTACACAGGTGGCTCATTAGGGCTTGATAATAGTCAACCTTATGCCCCGTTTACATTAATGGTCGGGGGGGAGGGTAGTAAAACCCCTGAACTAAACTTTTCCCATTTTAACTGCAAAGCCAGCCGAGGGCTGTGTACCTATGTTGCGGCTTCAATGGTTTCCATTGCATTGCGGCAAGAATGAGCCCTGCTGTCCCTTTCAGGAGGCAGTACTATCCGCTTAACCTCACCCATTTAACTGAATGGAAGCGTCCAGCAATCTTGGACTTGGTTGTACCCTCTGCACAATGCTATATACCCTTTCTAGCAAATTCTGCAATTCAAAAAAATGGGGATTTTTATTTCACACATATTGCAATACACGTTTAAGATAGATGTTTCAAACATGTATTGAAAGATATGTGAACAAAAAATTCCTATTTTTTCATTGCAAAGTTCGCTAGAAAGGGTATATAGCAGTGTGCATAGGGTTCATCCAGAAATTCTAGTGTTCACACGCCTTTAGCACTTGATGGATTATATATTTGTACAAGCTATTGGTATTTGAGCACAGATATATCTTATTTCTATGGACATAGTTGTGGCACGATAATGGGGGGACGGGTTCAAGGAGTTAAAGCAGACAGTAAGAAATATAAGTAAGGAGATACAACACCTTTCATTAAAGCCTTTCAAACACTCTCTGAAGAATGATCTGAACACTGATTGCTCTTCAAACTAAACGCTAGTATACTAGCTCTTACAGTGCAACCCTATCTGAGCATTGAAAAAGACACAATATTGTGAAACCCTTCAAGCCTAATGCCGCGTACACACGAGCGGACTTTTCGTCAGCAAAGGTCCGACGGAATGAATCTGTTGGACAATTAGATTGTGTGTGGGCTCCTTCAGACTTTTGCTGTCGAAAAATCTGACGGACTTTAGAAATAGAACATGTTTCAAATTTTTCCGCCAGAACTCCGCCGGACCCAGTTTCTATCGAGAAATCCGCTCGTCTGTAGGCTAGTCCGAGGGACAAACAACGATGCAAGGGCAGCTATTGGCTACTGGCTACGAACTTTTTTCCTTGAAAAATTTAATTTTGCTGCGGTACTGTTCTAAACACGGGAAAACTGTGCCACTTTACAGGCATATTATAGACACCAAAGAACAAGAGAGGCACCACCAGGTTAAAAATTGTACTGGGACCGAGGCTTGGCTCAGGTCCACAGTATTCATCAAGCTAAAGGGACTGAGGCTGCATCCAGCCTTTTATCAGATAAAAGGCTGGATGCAGCCTCAGTCCCTTTAGCTTGATGAAAGAGCGCGCCTGTTTGTCTATTCACAGTGCGCATGCTCCAAAACGCCGTCACAATCAGCTGTGACGTCATCGCGTTCGACACCTGTCTGATGCTGTGGACCTGAGCCAAGCCTCGGTCCCAGTACACACAAACGAGGACCAGGAAATCCTGCTGGTCGGGATCTGAAGCCTGGACTGCAACAGGCGCTCACAATGCTGACAGACGCCTCAGAGGACTTATGTGCTGACCACCCCCTTTCCTTGATGTAAGTGGATGTATGCACCTTTTTTTGTTTATTAAATGCAACAATTTTTAACCTGGTGGCGCCTCTCTTGTTCTTTGTTTTGCATGTTCTTTGGAGTTTGCTCCCATCTTCCCCTTTGAAGGCTGCCCTGGACTATAGACTTGCTTGCAAATAACATAAAAAAAAAAAATTCTTTTTGAATCAATAAAAAGGGAAAAATGCTGATTATTGTGCAACAGCACCATCTTTCCATATGTTTTTTATACTATAGACACTCCCCAGGCACGATATTTAAAGGAATATTTCATTTCATTAATTCAGTGACGTGCCTCATACAAAGTCCCATTCCTTCCTCTCTTTTGTTATCTAGTGGAGGCTTGCCACTGCTATGATCAGGTTGTGTCAGGTCGCATTACTATATTATGAATATATTAGTTTACATCCTAAATGCTGAGTGGGGGTTTCTGCATTTTATAGTCACATAATTGACCCCAGAGCTTTACCCTAGGTTCACACTTATGCATTTTTTAGTACGTTTTGCCGTTTTCAGAAACGCACTACATTCCATTTAACATGATTTCCTATGATACAAGTTCACACCTATGCGTTTTGCGGTGTGTGCATTTTTGTAAAGGGTCGGGGACTGTTTTCCCACAATTTGTGGGTAATAGCACCAGAAATGAAAATATTGTGTTTGTGATGCGATTTTTGATGCGTTTTGCGTTTTTTATTTTAACACTGTATATAACTGGTTGCTAAGCAGGGGGCCGGGAAACCGTCTGCTGCATCCTTAACAATCAATGAGTCATCAGCTGTCAGCAGGCTTCCCCGCTGAAAGCTGAATGTAAAAAAATGAATAATTGCCAGCAAAAAAAATAGCAAAAAAAACAGCATGGGGTTCCCTCTCCAGGTCTATGCTCTGCCCAGTAGGTCAAGAAAGGGAGGGGACAAGTGAGCGCACCCCCCCGAACCATACCAGGCCGCATGCCCTCGACATGGGGGGTGGGTGCTTTGGGGCAGGGGGGCCAGGCAGCGGGAACATCACAACACAGAAATGCAGCTTCAGGACAAGACCGGCTTTTTTTGTTTTTTAGCAGGTAACCAACGGCAATGAAGAAGAAGACGGCGAGTAAGAAGAAGACGACGGCAGCGGCGAGAAAGAAGAAGAAGAAGATGGCTGTGGTGAGGAAGTAGAAGATGGCGGCAGCTAGGAAGAAGACAGCTCTGCGGGAGAAGACACCACAAGAAGAAGACGGTACTGGGAGATGATGGAATCGGGAGATGACGGCTCTGGGAAAAGATGGCTCTGGGCTTCTTATTTAATAAAGGACCTGTCAAAAAACAGCTCTTGTAGTTTAACATTTAACTGTTGTTTTTGGTGAATGGGTAGGGGTACGATGTACCCGATGCCCATTCACATAGGGGGAGCGGGATCTGGGGGCCCCATTGTTAATGGGGGCTTCCAGATTCCAATAAGCCCTTCACCCGCAGACCCCAACAACCACCGGCCAGGACTGTCGGGAAGAGGCCCTTGTCCTCATCAACATGGTGATGGCATGTGTCCTGTTATCGTTCAGGAGGGGCGATCGATCCTCCCCTCCCTTTCCCTACCGGGCGGCATTTGCTTTGATAAGGGTCTGATATGGATTTTGGCGGGGACCCCACACCATTTTTTTTCAACATTTTGGTGTGTGTGTGTGGGGGGGTATCCATACTGTGCCAGGTCTGGATACCAGGCCCTGCAATTTTATTTATTTTTTTGCCATTTTTTTTTTTACATTCAGCTTTCAGCGGGGAAGCTGACAGCTGATGACTCATCGGTTGTTAAGGACGTAGCGGCCGGCTTCCCGGCCTCCTGCTTAGCAACCAGCTATATACAGTGCGTTTAAAGAGAATTTTTTAAAAAAAAAACATAAAATACATGAAAACTGCATGCAAAAACACATTCAAAAATGCGGGTAAAATGCACTGCAAAACGTGCCTGAAAAATGCATCAAGCGCAGCTGCATAGATATGAACCTAGACTTACTTAGAAAAGCAGTCAGTAGTAAGACAACAATGTTCAGATGCCACTGCAGCATATACCTATCCATAGGAAGCTTACATTTGGTGGTTGATTTTCTAAAGGCAAATAGGCCGTTTACCTTGCAAAGGAATTTTCATTTGGCCAGGGAGTTTTGCATTAGCTTAGTGGATGTGGTAACAGTTCACTTTGCAAAGAATACCCAATCACATGAAGAGAAAAAAAAAAACTATTAACCACTTGCCGACCGCCCCCTGTATATATACGTCGGCAGAATGGCACGTACAGGCAGAACCACGTACCTGTACGTGCCATTCTTCCGGCGGGTGGGGGGTCCGATCGGACCCCCCCCGGCCGGCGGGGACGGTCGGGATCGCTTCAGGAGCGATCCGGGATGAGGGGACGGCCAGTGGTTTCTGGCCACCCCCTCGCGATCGCTCCTGGCCAATCAGATGCTTCCTCTGTCTGTGTCAATCAAAACACAGGCAGAGGAAGTGATGTCACGCTCGGTGCGCCGGTCTATGTGACCGGAACGCCGAGCTGTGAACGTCTAAAGGTTAGTGCACCAACAGTACACTGACACCAGTACACATAGGCACACAAAACACCCCCCTGTCACCCCCAGATCACCCCCCAGATCACCCCCTCCCCCCCCAGTCACAGTGTCACTAATTGCAGTGATCATTTTTTTACTGATCACTGCATTTAGTGTCAGTGTGACTGTAATAACTGTCAGTGCAGTTAGTTTTAGGTCCAAGGTAGCCCCCTACCCCCCCTAATAAAGGTTTAACCCCTTGATTGCCCCCCAGGTAACCCTTTCACCCCCTTTTGC
Organism: Lithobates sylvaticus; assembly: GCA_028564925.1. Lineage (NCBI taxonomy): Eukaryota > Metazoa > Chordata > Amphibia > Anura > Ranidae > Lithobates > Lithobates sylvaticus. The sequence goes on along the minus strand of CM053035.1, from coordinate 160,028,654 downwards.
CAGTGTCACTAAGCGATCGTTTTTCTGATCGCTGTATTAGTGTCACTGCTGTCGCTAGGTAACCATTTTTTTTTTTTTAGGTAACCGCCATGTTTATATAGGTTCATAAATAGGTTTATAGGTCAGGTACCCCCATATTACAACCTAAATAAAGGTTTTAACCCCTTGATTGCCCCTAGAGTTAACCCTTTCCCAGTGATCACTGTATAACTGTCACTGGTGACGCTGGTTAGCCAGTTAGTTATTTCGTTATTTAGGTTCCCCGTCAGGTTTTTATATAGCGTCAGGTACCCCCATATATTACCTAATAAAGGTTTTAACCCCCTGATTGCCCCTAGTTAACCCTTTCACCCCCTTTTGCCAGTGTCACTAAGCGATCGTTTTTCTGATCGCTGCATTAGTGTCGCTAGGTAACCATTTTTTTTTTTTTTAGGTAGGTAACCGCCATGTTTATATAGGTTCATAAATAGGTTTATAGGTCAGGTACCCCCATATTACAACCTAAATAAAGGTTTTAACCCCCTGATTGCCCCTAGAGTTAACCCTTTCACCAGTGATCACTGTATAACTGTCACTGGTGACGCTGGTTAGCCAGTTAGTTATTTCGTTATTTAGGTTCCCCGTCAGGTTTTTATATAGCGTCAGGTACCCCCATATATTACCTAATAAAGGTTTTAACCCCCTGATTGCCCCTAGTTAACCCTTTCACCCCCTTTTGCCAGTGTCACTAAGCGATCGTTTTTCTGATCGCTGCATTAGTGTCGCTAGGTAACCAGTTTTTTTTTGTATTACTGTTACGGGTGACGCTGGTTAGTTAGCTTTATTTTTTATACTGTCAGGGCACCCGCCATTTATTACCCAATAACGGTTTAACCCCCTGATCGCCCGGCGGGTGATATCAATTAGGTTTTAGGGTCAAATAAGGTCTGCGTCGCCCCAGGTTAGTGCCAGTACCGCAAACACCCACGCGCAAAGCATACACCTCCCTTAGTGGTACAGTATCTGAACAGATCAATATCTGATCTGATCAGATCTATACTAGCGTCCCAGCAGTTTAGGGTTCCAAAAAAAAAACGCATTGTTAGCGGGATCAGCCCAGATACCTGCTAGCACCTGCGTTTTCCCTCTCCGCCCAGCCCAGCCCACCCAAGTGCAGTATCGATCGTTCACTGTCACTTACAAAACACTAAGCACACATAACTGCAGCGTTCGCAGAGTCAGGCCTGATCCCTGCGATCGCTAACATTTTTTTTGTGGTAGCGTTTTGATTCAGTCGCTTCAGTCAGGAGCTTTTTTACCTGTGAATCTCAGAAAAATAAAAAAAATAAAAATAGTTGTCGTTTTATTGTTCTCTCTCTCACTCTATTCTCTCTCTATTGTTGCTCTTTTTTTACTCCATTCTATTCTGCAATGTTTTATTATGTTTTATCATGTTTTATCATGCTTGCTTTTCAGGTATGTAATTTTGTTTACTGTGTTTTAGTGTTAAGCATTTTTTTGTTTTCAGGTGCGCCATTCAGTTGCAACGCGGATTTATTTATCTTGACAGCAACAGCGTTTGCTCCCACGATACATAAAGCCGCGACTCCAACGCTGTAGGAGGTGATTTCACCACCACAGTTAAAAAAAAGAGCATATATGCCGAAGCATGGGGGCAGCAGGGGGGGGGAGGAGCGATTGGCTCCTAATGCCACGTACATACGGTCGAAATTCCGACCGTGTGTACACGGCATAACTTTTGCGGGAGGATGCCCCCATGCATCGGCATATATAAATGGTGCATGTATGCCCATCATTAGAAGTGGGTGGATGAAGGGAGGTATTCTAATGGTGGGCATACCCACCAATCAATCTCTTTTTTTCGTTCAGCCAAGAGGCTGCATGAAAAAAAAAAAGATTACAATATATGTCCAGTATGTTGCTGGACTTTGAATGGTTATACCAGAATGATGCCTGCAGGTTTAGGTATCATCTTGGTATCATTCTTTTCAGCCAGTGATCGGCTTTCATGTAAAAGCAATTCTAGCGGGTAATTAGCCTCTAGACTGCTTTTACAAGCAGTGGGAGGGAATGTCCCCCCTCCCGGATATAAACCGCGCCATTGGGAAATTGGGAAAGCATTTTATCACACCAATCTTGGTGTGGTCAGATGCTTTGAGGGCAGAGGAAAGATCTAGGGTCTAATAGACCCCAATTTTTTCAAAAAAAAGAGTACCTGTCACTGCCTATTGCTATCATAGGGGATATTTACATTCCCTGAGATAACAATAAAAATCATAACAAAGAAAAAAAATGGAAGGAACAGTTTAAAAATAAAATAAAAAAGCTAAATAAATAAAAAAAAAAACAAAAAAAAAAAAAAAAGCACCCCTGCCCCCCTTCTCTTGCGCAAAGGCGTACACAAGCGTTGGTCTGGCGTCATATGTAAACAGCAATTGCACCATGCATGTGAGGTATCACCGCGAAGGTCAGATCGAGGGCAGTAATTTTAGCAGTAGACCTACTCCGTGAATCTAATGTGGTATCATGTAAAGGCTTTTAAAGGCTTTTAAAAATGTATGTAGTTTGTCGCCACTGCGTGTTTGTGCGCAATTTTAAAGCATGTCGTGTTTGGTATCCATGTACTCGGCCTAAGATCATATTTTTTATTTCATCAAAAATTTGAGCAATATAGTGTGTTTTAGTGCATTAAAATAAAAAAAAGTGTATTTTTTCCACAAAAAATGCGTTTGAAAAATCGCTGCGCAAATACTGTGTGGAAAAAAAAAATGCAACACCCACCATTTTAATCTGTAGGGCCTTTGCTTTAACATTATATATAGTGTTTGGGGGTTCAACGTAATTTTCTTGCAAAAAAAAAATATGTTTTCATGTAAACAAAAAGTGTTAGAAAGGGCTTTGTCTACAAGTGGTTAGAAGAGTGGGTGACGTGTGACATAGGCTTCTAAATGTTGTGCATAAAATGCCAGGACAGTTCAAACCCCCCCCAAATGACCCCATTTTGGAAAGTAGACACCCCAAGCTATTTGATGAGAGCAATGTTGAGCCCATTAAATATTTTTTTTTTTTTTTGTCCCAAGAGATTGAATAATGAAAAAAAAAAAATATATATATTTTTTTTACAAAAAGTTGTCACTAAATGATATATTGCTCAAACATGTCATGGGCATATGTGGAAATACACCCCAAAATACATTCTGTTGCTTCTCCTGAGTACGGGGATACCACATGTGTGGGACTTTTTGGGAGCCTAGCTGCGTACGGAACCCCAAAAACCAATCACCGCCTTCAGGCTTTCTAAGGGTGTAATTTTTTTATTTCACTTCTCACTGCCAATCACAGTTTCGGAGGCCATGGAATGCCCAGATGGCATAAAACCCCCCAAAATGACCCCATTTTGGAAAGTAGACACCCCAAGCTATTTGCTGAGAGGTATGGTGAGTATTTTGCAGATCTCGCTTTTTGTCACAAAGTTTTGAAAATTGAAAAAAAGAAAAAAAAAATTTTTTTTCTTTACTTTCTTCATTTTCAAAAACAAATGAGAGCTGTAAAATACTCACCATGCCTCTCAACAAATAGCTTGGGGTGTCTACTTTCCAAAATGGGGTCATTTGGGGGGGTTTTGTGCTATTTTGGCATTTTATGGCCTTCGAAACGGTGATAGGTAGTGAGGAGTGAAATCAAAAATTTGCACCCTTAGAAATCCTGAAGGCGGTGCTTGGGTTTCGGGGCCCCGTACGCGGCTAGGCTCCGAAAAAGTCCCACACATGTGGTATCCCCATACTCAGGAGAAGCAGCAAAATGTATTTTGGGGTGCAATTCCACATATAACTATGGCATGTGTGAGCAATATATCATTTAGTGACAACTTTTTGAAAAAAAAAAAATCTTTTTTATTTTTGTCTTTATTCAATCACTTGGGACTAAAAAAAAAAATATTCAATGGGCTCAACATGCCTCTCAGCAAATAGCTTGGGGTGTCTACTTTCCAAAATGGGGTCATTTGGGGGGGTTTTGTACTTCTCTGCCATTTTAGCACCTCAAGAAATGAAATAGGCAGTCATAAATGAAAAGCGGTGTAAATTCCAGAAAATGTACTCTAGTTTGTAGACGCTATAAATTTTGCGCAAACCAATAAATATACGCTTATTGGCATTTTTTTTACTAAAGACATGTGGCTGAATACATTTTGGCCCAAATGTTTGACTAAAATTGAGTTTATTAGATTTTTTTTATAACAAAAAGTAGAAAATCTCTTTTTTTTTCAAAATTTTCGCTCTTTTTCCGTTTATATCGCAAAAAATAAAAATCACAGAGGCAATCAAATACCATCAAAAGAAAGCTCTATTTGTGGGAAGAAAAGGACGCAAATTTCGTTTGGTTACAAAATTGCATGACCGCGCAATTACCAGTTAAAGTAGTGCAGTGCGAAATTGAAAAAAGACCTCTGGTCCTTTGGCTGCCAAATGGTCCGGGGCTGAAGTGGTTAAAAAAGTATTATTGCTTCCACATGATTGGATAACGAAAGTCAGCAGAGCTTCACCTCATTCACTGAACTAAAGAATAATTCCTATTTGCCCTTAGTAAATCAACTGCATAAATTTATTTTTGAGCCAGCATAGCATTTGAAGACAGTAGACAGTTGGTGGTGCTGGAGGAATAAGTTAACCCTTTTCTTTGTAGTTTGTGCTATTTTTGAAATAGCAACAGTTCCTTTATATTATAACCTAGAAAACAGTGAAAGGGAAAAAAATAATAATTTTAATATGGCTGCGGACATATAATAAAGTGTAATAAAAGTAAATAAATAAAAATAAAGTATAATAAATAATATAATAAAGTAGCAAAGTAACTTTACATAACAACATAAACTCAACTGTGAATGACTTTCTGCAAAGCAGAAGAAAAAAAACTTGTTGAGTTGCACTTTTATTTTATTGCACTTTATTGTTTCAACCATTTGCCTTGTTTGCTCAATATTATTCTCATCAATTTACGTTATATTTGTTCATCATGTTTGTGATTCCTCCATCACATCCATTCATTCAGTGTGGATCATTTGCACATTAATGTTATTTGCACTTGCACTTTAAACTGTAGATATTGTGCCACTTAGTTATTTTCATTAGTCATCTTGGGCTTGATTCACACTAATGCATTTTTTGATGCCTTTTGCAGAAATGCAGGGGAATTTTTTAACATGGGTTCCTATGGAACATGCTCACATCAATGCATTTTTGTGCCTCTGCGTTTTTGGAAAGGGTCTGGGACTTTTTTCATGCAAAATGCAGCGTTTTGCATGTAATAGAAGTCAATGGACCCACATCCAAAATGGCGTTTTTACGATTTGCATTTTGCGTTTTTTTAATATATTTTTACATTTTTTTACACTGTATATAGCTGGTTGCTAAGCAACCACAGTGTAAATAAAAACACAAAACGGCAAAATCGCAGTAAAAACGCGCATCCAAAAACGCGGCAAGCACCAAAAAAAGCACTGCAAAAAATGCTCAAAAGCAACATGCATAGATGTAAAATCGAGCCTTACAGCACAGCAACACCATTTTATACTTTCCACATATCTGCTATGGATCAGCCGAATGTTTTTTGCCGCAGTAGGTTGTCTATTTAAAGTTACCAGACTCAAGTTGACAGCATGAGAGTACCACCTTTTTAAACTTGTAGATTAGCTATATTTAAAAGACCTCATCTTTTTTTTACTTTTGAATAACTGATTGATTAATTAATTGATTGATTGATTTTTTTTAAATCCTTTTGAAAAGAAGCTAAAGCAGTTAACTGCTGCAGCAACTTGCAAAGCAGAATACTTTTACAATTTGCATCAAGTAATGATTTACACGGGTTTTGCACAGTTATGAAGCCAACCATATGCAGAATATTATTATTATTAGCGCAGTGCCAAAATCAGCTAACATATTTCTAGTTGGCTACCAGGACAAAGCAAGCCTATCATTATTTTTGCTTCACCAGCTTGCCTGCATTGTTCAGTGGTGCTCCCAGTTGTAATTACAATGATATATCACTGTCAAACTACTGTCTTTAGGATGGGTGTTCATACTGTGCTAGGGAAAGCTGTCTAGCTGTTACAGAATATGGTCGTCAGACGTCAAGCCTCCACAGAATTCATGGAAGACAATAAATGTCGCCACAGTTCTGACGTTATTGAAGTTCCAGCCTTTTAGCAAATATGTTAGTTTTTCTATCACAGCTCTGCACAAAACAGTGATTGGTTTCTTTAAGGAAAAAATAAAATGGGTTTGATTTGACCTCACATTTGTTCCCGGAAAAAGTTTTGTGGTTTTATTCTTAATTTTCTTAAAATAAATATAATATATTCTTGTACATTAATACTAGCAAAAGTATGTTCATTGATTGAACATTTGTGGTTGGACAGTAGAAGGTTTACAACCTCTGCCAGGTTTTTTTTTTCTGTCTGGGTTCCTAATGGAGTATTTTTCCTTAAAAAGATGCTGCCACCATGCTAATGCAGAGAAAAGTGAAAATGTCTCTAGAAAGGGCATTACCTGCCCCAGGGCCATCTTTAAAGCTGAGTTTTGCCTGCAAAAAAATAAAAATAAAAGTCAGCAGCTGCTGACTTTTAAAAATAAGGACATATACCTGTCCAGAGCACCCTCAGGTTTGGGTGCAGGCACTGGCATCTTCAGTAAGGGAATCAGGAAGTGAAGCCTTGCGGCTTCGCAATCTGTTTCCCACTGCACATACGCGACTCATGCTGCACATTCTGAATGGTCCCTGCTGTCTTCTGGAACCTGTGTGTCTCCCAGAAGACAGCGGGGGGGGGGGCCGGAGGAGGGGCCAGACATGGCATAGTTTGCCGTGGATTCTGCAGTGCTCTTTCACTGGAAGTGGGAGTAAACACCTGGATTAGACAGGTATCTTCTCCCCCCCTCCCCCTGAAAGGTGCCAAATGTGACACTGGAGGGGGGGAGGAACCGGATCAGCGGAAGTTCCATTTCTGGGTGGAACTCCGCTTTAATATTGATTGGACCCTTGGGCAAACATTTTCGTGCCCCCCCCCATGCAATTTCGCTTTTCACCTGCCTGCACACCATCAACTGGGGTGGTGAGGGGACCCATCAATAGACAGAAAACTCCTAGAACTCCTGGGATCAGTGGCAGTGCAGAGGGAGGATGTGATCAATGGCAATGCTGATTTTTTACCATCTACCAAAATAAAGAGGAGTTTCAACACTGGCCACCAATGTATTAGGGGTTTACACTGACCACAAATGTAATAGAAGCATTCACAGTAACCATCAATGTAAGGAGGGGGACCTTCACACTGGACACCAATGAGAATAAAATGATTGTACACCAAGCCCCAATGTAATAAGAATATTTACACTGACCACCGATGTAAAGGGAATTTACACTGACCACTAATGTAATAGGAGCATTCACAGTAACCACCAATGTAAGGGAGGTTTACACTGACCACTAATGTAAGGGGGACCTTCACACTGGCCACTAGTGTAAATGAAAGGATTCTACACCAAGCCCCATTGTAATGAGAATATTTACACCGACCACCAATGTAACTAAGACGTTACCCTGCGTGTGACGGGAACGCATGCAAAATTGCTTTCTTGACACCACAGAAACGTGCTGCTCTTTAGCAGATACACAGCAGTGCCATTAATTGTTAATGACACCCTCACGCATCTGCTGACATGTGCTGTGCAACCATGTGATTTTGAAAAAGCATTAGGGACTTTTTTCCGCATTTCTAGTGCATATAGCAGCCCATTGAAATAATTGGGCTGCCCTATATGCGACCTACATCTTTATCCACCCTGTCAGTACACCTTTGCATCCTAAAACCCCTGTTAACCTCTGGACTCTAAACCTCCCCCATCCTCTCCACTCCAACCCTCCCACCTTTAACTCTACCTGCCTCCTCTGCTCATCTTTGCACCTACCTTCTTTACCTCTATAACGCTCACCTGTGCACCCAAACTGTAATTTCTTCTCTGCCTTCCTCTTCACACCCCACACTACTTTCCCCCATCATTTTTCTTACCTTTGCAGAACAGGCTGATGTTAGGCTGAATGACCACAGTTGCAGGCAGGACTTTCAAGCATACCCCTTCCCCTTCCCAGCAGGCAGCATTCAGTATAGGTGATGATGGGTATGACCTCAGGGGGGGCATGATATACCTCTATTTACATATGAATGCCGCCATTCAGCGGCTATTTACATATGAATGCTGTTGTTGTTTACATATCAATGCCGGTTATTTACATGTAAACACAGGGTCTACAGGTGAGTCATCTGTACACAACAATAGGGCAGCTCTGGGCAGCATTAGTAGTAGCACTTCACACTGACATATCGGGACACAGCACAGGACTAAAACATCAAGGGAAAAGGGAATTTAAACTGGGATAGTTGGCAAGTATGTGGTAGCTGCTTTGGGTCCCACAACAATGACAGCTGCCCCTTTTTCCCTGCCTTAAAGATGGCCCTGACCTGCCCTCCTTATACTCAACTTACTTGTGCTTCTCACACCTTGCTGCTCTGCAGCTGGCAGTGGGATCTGTTATGTTTGATGAACTGGGAGTGCAGTAATGTCACTCTCATTGTTATGTCACAGTGCTTGAATCTAGCAATTGGCTGGCAGGCCCGGGCACCTTCACAGTAGAGCAGGTTTCATGCTATTGAATACCTGTAAGTGTACCTCTAAGTTCTGGGTATTCACATCAGCTGTGGGGGCACATAGAAATGCAAGGGAGTGCAGGTAAGGTGTGTAGGTGGGGGTCATGGGGGAAACTTTCCAACAAAAGCATCAGTCAGTATAATTTTCTGTCCTTTTAATACGGGGACACAAGGACTGAAAGTAATCAGAAATCCCTGTAATGGGGCAGAGAGAGCAATACAATACTACACTAATAGAGTTCTAATAGAGTGGGGAAGCGTTAGAAACTCTTTTATTGCTGATTTTGATCAGCCAATCATGCAAGCAAAAAAGAGAATAATTTGGTATTTAGACACTATGTTAGTGATGTAGCTGGGGAAGAATTGTGGATAGCTTGTAATTAGTTCTTAGTATTTTTAATTGTATTAATTGGGTGAGTGAAAGCCAGTAGAAAGATTGTCAGAGAGGGCTAGCAGACGCTAAACCGTAAGTCTGGTGAGTCTGGCAGCAGCATTCATAACAGATTAAAGGAGGGATAGCCTACGTAAAGGTAATCTAATGAGAAGGTAGTTGCAGTAGTCCAAGCAAGAGATAACCAGGGGGTGAATTAGAAGCTTTGTGGTATCATTGGCTATGAAGGGGCGTATTTAGAAAATGTTGCAGAGATTGAGGTGGTAAGATTGGGATATTGATTGGATGTGAGGCCGAAGGAAAGCTCAGAGTCTAGGATTAGACCTAGCACCCTGGCATGTAATGATGGTCTGATAGTTGTTCCATTAATTTTGACACAGATGTCAGGGGAAATATTATGAGCTCAGTTTTGAATAGATTGAGTTCAAGGAAGTGGTGTGACATCCAGACTGATACATCTGTCAGTAAATTAGTGATGTGTGAAGAGACTGATAGAGTGAGCTGAGGCCTAGAAAGATAGATTTGGGTGTCATCAGCATAGAAATGGTATTAAAAGCCAAGGAAGGCTATCAGCTGACCTAGGGAGGAGATGTAGATCAAGAATAGGAGAGGTCCAAGAACAGAACCTTGGGGATCTCGTCAGGAAAAAGAAGAGGAGAGGAGGTAGAATTGTAAGTGACACTGAAGGTGCAGTGGGATGGGTAAGATGAGAACCAATGAACAATACAGTCACATAAACCAAAGAAGTGGAGTTTTATGGGAAAAGGGGGGGGTGGTCCACTGTATCAAAGGCAGAAGAGAGGTCCAAGAATAGGAGTACAAAATAGTGACCATTGGTTTTTGGCATTAGTAAATTGCTTGTGAGTTTTAGGAGAGTAGTTTCTGCGGCGTGTTGAGGGCGAAATCCAGACTGAAGGGGATCAAGAAGGTTATTTGCAGTTAAGTGGTAACAAGGAGATAGGTTGTTAAAGCGGAGGTTCATACAAAAATTGAACCTCCACTTTTCGGAACCCTCCCCCCCTCACATTTGGCACCTTTCAGGGGGAGGGGGTGTAGATACCTGTCTAAGACACGGGAGTCTATGCCTCTTCCCGTCCCGCCGCGCTGTCTGCTGGGAGACACACGGGTCCCAGAGACAGCAGGGACCATTCAGATTGTGCTGCATGACTCGCGCATGCGCAGTAGGGAACCGGAAAGTGAAGCCGCAAGGCTCCATTTCCTGATTCCCTTAAAGAAGATGGCGGCAGCATCCGAGGACCGAGGGACGGTTCGTCCTCGGGTGCCAACATCGCTGGACCCTGTGACAGGTAAATGTCCTTATTTTAAAAGTCAGCAGCTGCAGTATTTCTAGCTGCTGACTTCGAAAAAATCGAATGAAAGCTTTGACCAGGTGACCAGTGTATGTATTAGATAGTTAGGTAAGATGGCAGAAGAGAGGGAGAGATTGGGAATTTGAGTGTAGGATAGAGCCAGGGGGTGATTGTAGCATTTGCAATTGAACAAGGACCAGTGGGCAGGTGGTTAAGGCAGGCATTAGAGAAAATTTTAGCAACTTTGTAGTATTTAGCAACCATAGTAGCAGTTTTAAAAAAAGGTAAGGTAAGGTAAAAAAGGAAAGGTAAGTATTGAGTGTACTTGTGGACATGTAGTGTTAAGGGAAGGAGATATTTGTACAGTGGGGATCTCATCACAAATTATATCAATATTATTTTTTAAGTGATTAGTGAACTCCTGGGCAGTGAAAGGATAGTGGGTGGAGGCAGTAAGGGACCAAGTAGAGATATAAAGGTAGAAAAGAGTTGACAGTGACTGGTAGGGATGAGCCGAACACCCCCCTGTTCGGTTCGCACCAGAACCTGCGAACAGACCTAAAGCTCGTGTGAACTTTAGAACCCTATTAAAGTCTATGGGACTCAAACGTTCAAAATCAAAAGTGCTAATTTTAAAGGCTTATATGCAAGTTATTGTCATAAAAAGTGTTTGGGGACCTGGGTCCTGCCCCAGGGGACATGTATCAATGCAATTTTTTTTTTTTTAAAACGGCCGTTTTTTTAGGAGCAGTGATTTTAATAATGCTTAATGTGGCCTGGTATGGATTTTGAGGGGGACCCCACGCTATTTTTTTTTTTTTTTTGGCCGGGGTTCCCCTTAAAATCCATCCCAGAGCTGAAGGGTCTGGTATGGATATTTAGGGGGACCCCCACGTCCTTTTTTTTTTTAAATTTGAAGCGAGGTTCCCCTTAATATCCATAGCAGACCTGAAGGGCCTGGTAATTGAATTTGGGGGAACCCCCACGCTTTTTTTTTTTTTTTTTTTTTTATCAATGACTTTTTTTTATCAATGACTTTCAATGAATGACTGTTCTCTGTGTTACGGGAGCCGGCAATTCATTAGAGTGATTTTAAATAGCTTTTTTTCCTGCAAAAATGACAGTTCTAAGCACGGGAAACATGCGCCCCTTCACAGGCATACTATAGACACCCCCCAGGTACGAAATTTAAAGGAATATTACACTTTTATTGTTTCACTTTAAGCATTATTAAAATCACTGCTCCTGAAAAAACGTCCGTTTTAAAAAAAATGTTTGCATTGACCCAGGTCCCCAAACAATTTTTATGACAATAACTTGCATATAGGCTTTTAAAATTAGCACTTGAGATTTCTCCCATAGACTTTTACAGAGTGCTCGTGGCTTTTCGAATTTGCAGCAAACACCCCAAATTGTTCGCTGAACAGGCGAACAGGCAATGTTCGAGTCGAACATGAGTTCGACTCGAACTCGAAGCTCATCCCTAGTGACTGGATGAGAGATTGTTAATGAAAGAGTGATAAAATAGGTTTGCTTAGCAATGTGGAGTCAGGAATTGTATTTTTGGAGGGCAGATTTATATTGGTTGAATTCTTTCTGAGACTTAGTTTTACACCACAGATGCTCAAGAGCATGACTACTTTTTTGAGACTCCTGACAGAACAGAAGAGAAAAAGTAGGGCAGCTAAGCAGAAAAGTCATCATCGAAGGTTGATACCGGTCCAGGAGGCTAGTAGATCTCAGCAATTCCTAAAGAAACTGGAGAAATAAGATGAATTAAGTATGCCTCAAATGAGAAGAGGGACAGAGAGGGAGGTGAATGAAGAATCTGAAAGGTGATTTGATAGGATAGAAAGATTCCAAATCCACCTCCCTTCCATCCACTGGGTCTGGGACAGTAAGTCCAGAGAAGACTACCGTGGCAGAGGGAAGCAGGAGCAGGAGTCCGATTCTTGAAGCTAGGTCAAGTAGATTAAAAGAGTTAGTGATCAAAAAGTCATGGACAGAGGTGAGTTTGTTACAGACTAGACATGTGCATTCGTTATCATCCAAATGCATTTTCATCCGAATTTCGGGTATTTTCGTTATCGTTTTAACAAACGATAACGAACGTGCAGAATTCAAAAACCGAAAGATCCGACATAAACAAATGCTTTATTTTCATTTTCGTTGTGACAACAGTTCCATATAGATAGGAGATTTGACATGACGCTGACAATAGCGATCTGTGTCCATCGAACCTGTGGTCGAATGTGCCTAACCTTAACTCTATTAGTCCAAGATTATTCTACATAGAGAGAAAAGATTTGACATAGACAGAAAAGATTTGACATTATAGAGACAATAGCAAAAAAAGGTCAATGGGCCTAACCTAACTCTATATGTCCAAGATTATTCGACATGGAGAGAAAATATTTGACATGAAGATTTGACGAAGCAATCGGCGCGGGTGGACATTTATGGTCAAATGCTCTGCCCATAGGCTATAGAAGAATTCTAATGTTGGTTGACTAGTAATAATAATTAATAAATATAATTTTTTACTAGTGTCATACAACATTAGAATTCTACTATAGCTTGTAGGCAGAACATTTGACCGGAAATGTACGATTGCGGCGACTGATATTCATGAATAATCTTGGACTAATAGAGTTAGGTTATGCACATTCAACCTTTTTTGCTATTGTCTCTATAATGTTGAATCTTTTCTTTCTATGTCAAATCTTTGGTGGATGTGGATGTGAAAGCAGCAGCATAGATTACCATATAGCACATTAATAGCCATCAGTCAGTTTGAGGTGGATGTAAAAACACCAACATAGATTACCTGAGAAGGGACAGAGAAGAGATGTTCAGATGAGGCTGAGCAGACATGCACCACTTAATCAAAGAAAACTAGTTTATTGAAAGAAAATTAACCTATGTTACCCCAGCATGTGCCCCCAGCATGAAATCTCCCTAATAAATGTAAAGACAGTTTTTATTTTCATTAGAAGAGTAGAACAAGGGTAAAACTTTTTTGAGAGACTCGTGATACCACATTGCAAGAGAGTATTGGATGCAGTCTCAGGAACATTGCAGATTTCCAGTCTGGAGAGAAATCCAACAAGTGAACACAACTCACTTGACCGATTCATTCACCTATAGTTCCATAAATTGTCATCTTAGCCCTCACTCTATCCAAATGTGTATATGGTCGCCTTCATTGTATATACTACTGTGTCACATCGTATTGATATTGCCATGATCCACCCCACAAATCCACTTTATATATATATATACTGCTGTACATATACTTAATTTCTGCTGTCCCTGGAAACTTCTTGTAACATATGCACAGTCTCTGATCATAAAGTAAGATTTCAAACTCATTGTGGATTATGGTACTTTATAAAAAGGTATATTCCAACTACATATACCTTTCACTTTTGAGCATATGTACAGTATATACAATGTAACCAAATTAGCAACTGTCCAGGATAAGTGACCATTGCTATATCTGTTACTGGCTCAGTTGTGTATCTATGTACCATGAAACAGAAAAGATAGTCAATGTGATGTATAATTACTCAAACAAAAAGAGCAAGGATTAGAAGATCCATAAAATTGTAAAGCTGTAAATATATATATATTTTTTTTCCAATAAAATTTTTATTGATAAAAGGAAGAAACATATACAGGAAATTTGACTTAGAAAAGTACAGCTTGTATAAACAACAGAGAACAGTACAGGATGTCATCATGAAACAATACAGTTGTTATAGATAGCATATGTTGAGGAAGAATATTCGTAACAAAAGGATTGTGACAAGCGATCTAGACAGAAGGCGTAAAGTAAGAAAAAATGACAACAATGATGCATGCTGATCAGTCTATATCGGGCAGGAGCTGTAGAACGTCCCAGGGTAGTATGGTGGTAGATGTAAGAATGCTGTGTTGAAAGCTCCCATAGGCACATGGCATAAAGGAGGATTAGGGAATCCTCAAGTAGATCCGTGGTAATTCCCTCTCAACCCCTGTACCCCAAAGGGAACATGCTGTGCAGAGGGAGCGGGAAATTGTAATCTATACAGCATACATAAAGTGGCGGTCTACAATGTAGAGTAGGATGTGCCTAGAAGTGGAGAACTGAAACAAGTACTATACTGGGTCAGAATCATAAAATATGGTGTAGTAACATAATAGTATCTGTTAATATAGTTGGACCTAGCGGGACAAGCAACTAAGGGGACGAACAATGTCAGGAGATGACCTGACAGAGGACCCAGAAAGTTCAGATAGCATGGTCAGATAGCCTATGTAGATAGCATGACGGATACGGGGCAAAGCGGGAATTTAGTTGGGAAGTTATGGTAAATAATATCTTTATTTGGAAAACATTTCTGTTTGAATAATGCACTTCATATTTAAAAAAAATGAGAATTTAAAATCACATAAATATCCAATTGCTGAGCTTGTTCCACAAGGCAGTGCAATGTATAACTTGTAGAAACTGTAGGAATCCAGAACGACTAAGTTTGGTCAGTGAAAGACAAGTTTTCATTGATTGCTAATTGTAACAGTCTTGTGCAAATCATTAATTCTCCTTTACAACCTTTATAGAATAAGTCTGCATACAGTTTTGACACTCATCAAAAGATTTCAGAAACTAAAAGGTTAACTTTATTGTAAAATCCTGAAACACAATTTCTGCTTCTAAACGAGCATTGGTGATCCCTTCACAGCCCTTAATATCTTTTTCTAGTCCTAAAGTGTCATTTAAATCAATGAAGGTGTAAAAAAAGATCATTGGCTCATAATATAGATGGTTCTCATTTTTTTTCCTCTTGGAACGCCAAGCCGCTGACACTGCTGCCAGACAACATTGCATGTGCCCTACTTTCATCATACTGGCAGTTCTCCAAAGACTTTTCTTTCTAGTAAGCTACAGCTTTTTTTCCAGTTCCTCTGTGATTTCAAACAATCTAAGCTCATCAGAATTGTGAGCTTTTACGTAGAATGGTTATTTTTATGTTCATTCACCAGCATTTTATATTTAGGTGCTATATATGTCTTCTTTTTCAGAATGAAAATCTTGGCTCACACGTACATAACCCCAAACAATTTGGTCAGAGACTAAATGTGCTGGCTATGGATCTTACAGAGTTTTTTAGTAGCAGGAAAAGGCTGACACCTCCGTAAATTTATAAGGTACATCTGCACCTTTATTAACCCCTTCACACCTAAGTATAAAACAAACCTAAAGTAAAAGTTTGCAACTTTGACATGTGTTAATAAAACTGTACATATTGTCACAACTACTTAGTGTATCCAGGTGAATTATACCTTGTTTTATTTTTTTCAGGACAAATTGGGCTTTCTGTTAGTGGTAAATGGTGATGGATATATCCTATTTTTTTTATTATCAAAGGAAAACTGTCCCAAGCTCACTCATCTCATGTCTTTATGGACCTTACTTTGTGCACTGGTCCAAATCATTTGGTGGGGGGGGGGGGTTATTGTGTGGGGTTGGGCTTGGCCCCTTTGTTTCAGTGAAGGGAACTCTTAAGGCATCAGCATATCAAGACATTTTGGACAATTTCATGCTCCCAACTTTGTGGGAGCCTTTTAGGGCTCGCCCCTTCCTGTTCTAACATGACTGTACACCAGTGCACAAAGCAAGTTCCATAAAGACATGAGTGAGCTAGTTTGGGGTGGAGGAACTTGACTGGCCTGCTCAGAGTCCTGACCTCAACCCGATAGAACATCTTTGGGATGAATAAGAGTGGAGACTGCGAGCCAGGCTTTCTAATCCAGCATCAGTGTCTGACCTCACAATTGCGCTTCTGGAAGAATGGTCAAACATTTCCATAGACGCACACTCCGAAACATTGTGGATAGCCTTTCCAGAACAGTTGGAGCTGTTATACCTGCAAAGGTAGGTCAACTCAATATTGAACCCTACGGACTAAGATTGGGATGCCATTAAAGTTCATATGCGTGTAAAGGCAGGCACCCCAATACTTTTGACAATATAGTGAGTGTGTGTATGTATGTGATATATATATATATATATATATATTTGGTGTGTGATATATATATATATATATATACAAATATATCCATATATATATATATATTATATAAAAATAATATATATATATATATATATATATATATATATACAAACAAACATTTGCATTACTATTTTAAACAGAATAGGTCGTTTTATAAAGGACAGGGTTCACATATACTTTTATCAATTTGTGTGAAACAAAAGTCTTAAAATAAAGATAAGTTCTTCAACAAAGAAAACTGGGATGTGTTTGACCCATGCAGTGTCCCATCTCTCTCTTTGTTATAATTTTCCCTCAACATGTATAGCACACAGATAATGTCAGTACAGACTGCTCTCAGCAGCATTGCCAATTTGGGTGGACAGCTTATTATTTGCAACATATGTTAAGTCTTTAATTTCCTTGCCATGTATCAAGTATTTGTCAAAACTCATGGTACATCACAGAAAACATTTGTATATATTTTGCCATAATCCTTTGTATTTTCATCTTAACTAAGTCTTTCAACATACATCTTCAATAATTGTTGTTTTATTGTTGTATCTGTCTTTGGAGCACAATGCTTTCAAATAAGTTCCAACTTTAGAAAGAAAAGATAATTGCAATAATGTCAAAAATGATATCATGTAGTATGTATTTATGATGCTTTTCAAATGATTAGACTTCAATAAAAAAAAAAAAAAATCAAATTTTTGCAAATGCTTTCTATTCTTTGTTATAATAGATTTCCAATATACAATAGTTTAGTGTCTGAATGACAGAGTATTTGTTGAATGTTCCATTTATTGTGTATGATTTTGAACTGGTGCACTGAAGAATATAACTAAGAGATTTTAAATTATTAGTTGACTAAAGCTTTTAGAAAAAGAATTGTAAATTACAAGTTTGGAAGTTTTAGAACATTTGTAAAAGTAGTTATTTGCCAAAATAATTTAAATTTATTTGTACTTAAAAAAAGAATACACTGCGCAAAAAAGTTTGTCATTTAATTGTATTACAAATTAAATTTCCATTTTAATGTGCAGGCCCTGTCATTTTATGAAACTGTCAAGAAATGCAATGCAATAAGGTAACCTGGAGGTATCTTGTACACGACTGGTGTACGGAATGCCCCCAGAAATGTAATTACCTGCTTTTGCAATCTGATTACTGATTTTCCCTGAAGGCTGCAATAAGATACAAGAAGCGTTTTAGGTGTTCCCTGGAAAAGTAATGTTATTTTTGGTGAGATTCAACCTAAGACTTACCCACTAAAGAGATACAAATAGGGGAGAGCTGAATGTACCAGGGTTCAATTCATGAGACTTTTGCCAAACAGCTAACAAGTTCTAATTGTTATTCCAAACCCCACTGAAGTTAATAAGAACTGAACCTTTAAAAGCAGTTCTGGCCATTTTTATAGCTAATAAGCAAGGGATTGTCAAATTAATAATGGAAAGGGTGGGGCAGTGCATTTTTCTGCAAGCTTGGTTTCTATGTATACTTAAGGGCCTGAAATATATTTTATACAAAAAAAGAAAAGCCAACTAGAAAATGTAAATAGCAGGCATTTTTTTTCTTTCTAAACTGTCCTTCAGCAAAAATTACATAACAAAAATGTGGTGTCCCGCCAAAATTCATATTAGAACCCTAACCCTGGAAAAGTGTTTATTATGTATTTTAAGGGCAAGCCCCAAAAAAGAAAACAAAGCATACAACAGCATGAGTCTCCCAAAAAGAGATTACCCCATACAAAAACAAAAGAAAATAGATTGGGTCCCCCTTCAAAATCAATACTATACTCGCATCAAACCATCCAACCTGGCTAGGGATAAAAGATGAAGTTGTAAGCTTGTGGCCCCTTCTCAAACCCTACTAGGCCACATGCCCTGAACATGGGGAGGCTGGCTTCCTAACAACCGGTCTGAGCAGGAAGCTATCACATTTAGCTAAATAGTTGCTAAGCGCAACACTCCCCGCTGCAGCTGGAGGTTTGGCGCAGTAGGCTTGCAAATGCCCCATTTAGTTTGTCTGCTCACCAAATGCTAAACAGGCAAAGTTAGGTCACCATTCATCTTCGATTTGAACCCAAAGCTCATCCCTGATTGTAAACACAACAGCTTTTCACATTAGAACACTAATGATGTGAGTTTTTTGTCGGAAATTCCGACCGTGTGTATGCTCCATCTGACTTTTGCTGGTGGAATTCCCACCAGCAAAATATTGAGAGCAGGTTCTCTATTTTTTGGTCGGAAAAAGTTCCGATCGGAAATTCCGTTTGTCTGTATCAATTCCGCCGCCCATAATTCCTATGCATGCTCAGAATCAATTTGGCGCATGCTCGGAAGCATTGAACTTCATTTTCTCGGCTCATCATAGTGTTGTATGTCACCGTGTTCTTGAAGGTCGAAAGTTCAGAGAACTTTCTGGAGTATACACACCTGTCTACTCAAAGCTGTGATAAATTTATAGGAGGGACAAACGCATAGTAATAAAAGTCTAAATCACTTTTCTTGGAGAAAACATTGTTCCAAACTCCAGCTGATGCTTTTCACATAACCAGTACCCAAAACATTAGGTAACATGATCACTACTGAAGTGAAGAAGTGGCTTATGAGCCAGTCCACGCTCAAGTTGACTTGTCATTTACAAATCTGGTTGGTTTCACTCAACCATTTGCATATGCTTTTTACATTATAATCTAATCCTTGTCTGACATTCATATATTCTGTACATGCACACACATACTAGGGCCAATTTAACCGCTTCCCGACCGCCTCATGTAGATATACGTCAACACAATGGCACGGGCAGGCAAAAGCACGTACCTGTACGTCCCCTTTAATTTGCCTGCCCGGGGGGCGCGCGCGCGACCCGGTCGGGAGCTCCGTGACCACGGCCGCGAGACCAGCGGACCCGATCGCCGCTGGTATCCCGCGATCGGGTTACGGAGCTGAAGAACGGGGAGAGGTCTATGTAAACAAACCTCTCCCCGCGCTTCCTACACTGACTGTCAGTGATCGGCGGTTCCCTGTCATCGGGAACGCCGATCAATGACGTCAGACGTACAGCCACGCCCCCCTACTGTAAAAAAAAACACAACACGTCACACTGACTCCTCCCCGCCCCCTAGTGGTTAACCCCCTAACTACAACTGTCATTTACATAGGAATCAGTGCTATTTAAATAGCAGTGATTGCTGTATAAATGACAAATGTCCCAAAAATGTGTCAAAAATGTCCGATGTGTCCGCCAAAATGTCGCAGTCACAATAAAAATCGCTGATCGCCGCCATTACTAATAAAAAAAAAAATATTAATAAAAATGCTATAAAACTATCCCCTATTTTGTAAACGCTATAACTTTTGCGCAAACTAATCAATAATCGCTAATTGCGATTTTTTTTACCAAAAATATGTAGAAGAATACGTATCGGCCTAAACTGAGGAAAAAAATTGTTTTTTTATATATTTTTTGGGGATATTTATTATAGCAAAAAGTAAAAAATATTGCATTTTTTTCAAAATTGTCGCTCTATTTTTGTTTATAGCGCAAAAAATAAAAACCGCAGGGGCGATCAAATACCACCAAAAGAAAGCTCTATTTGTGGGAAAAAAAGGACGCCAATTTTGTTTTGGAGCCACGTCGCATGACCGCGCAATTGTTAGTTAAAACGACGCAGTGCCGAATTGCAAAAAGGGGCCTGGTCCTTTAGCTGCAAATTGGTCCGGGGCTGAAGTGGTTAAAGAGGTGGCCTATCAATCTGCTAGCATGTCTTTGGAATGTGGGAGAAAACTAGAATACCCAGAGGAAATGTGTGCAACAGGCAAACTCTATGCAGATATTGTCCTGGATGGGATTTGTGTGTCGAGGACGCTAGTGCTAAACATGAATCTACTGTGCAGCTCTGGACCTGTAAGTGTGGAGTCAGTTCACTAATGACGCGTACACACGATCGGACTATCCGTCGGAGGTCCGCCGGACTTTCCAAACGAGCAGACTTACCCACACACGCCCACACACGACTGGACTTTCCCAGCATCCCCCAGGACTGTGACATCATAAGGCGTGGGGTCACCATGTGACATCAGCTGGTGACCCCGCCCCTTGTCCCTATATAAGTCACCACGCAACACGTCCTGGCCATTACAGCGGGAGAGAGTGTCGTGGCAACATCAGAAGAAGAGAAGAAGAAGAACAGCAAGGCGGCGGCGACAACAGCGACAAACCAGAAGACCGGGCCAACGCTAGTAAAAGAGCTGCAAGAAGATAGCGGAGGCCCGGCAGAAGAAACAAAGAGCTGGACAAGACCCCCGTAGTTGGAAGAAGACCCGAAGTCAGAAGAAGACCCCCGGAGCTGTCTAATAAAGTACTTTAAAAAAAAAAACTGTGTTGTGTGTTTTTTTTAACACTTTTTTTCCCTCAGGTGAATGGGTAGGGGTACCATGTACCCCATACTCATTCACATAGGGTGGGGGCCAGGATCTGGGGCCCTCCTTATTAAAGGGGGCTCCCAGATTCCGATAAGCCCCCCACCCGCAGACCCCAACAACCAAGGGCCAGGGTTGTCGGGAAGAGGCCCTTGTCCTCATCAACATGGGGACAAGGTGCTTTGGGGTGGGGGGCCGCATGTTGAGGGCACGTGGCCTGGTACAGCTCAGGAGGGGGGCGCTCGCTCATCCCCACCCCCTTTCCTGACCGGCCGAGCTGCGTGCTCGGATAAGGGTCTGCTATGGACTTTGGGGGGACCCCCACGCCGTTTTTTCGGCGTAGGGATTCCCTTTTAAATCCATACCAGGCGACCGGGCTAGCAAGGTGTCAATCTCGCCGAGGAGGCTGGAGGCAGCGGCATTGACTTCCTTTGCTAGTCCCGTCCCGGAGTCACGTTCAAAATTAATGGACTTTACTCCGTGTGTGGGCAAGTCCGTTCATTTCAAAGGTCCCACGGTCTAGCACACAGACGGCCAGATTGTCCGCCGGACTGCCGAGTCCGGCGGATCATTTTGAGTCAAGACTTCTTTCTAAGTCCGCCGGACTTTTGGGAAGAAAAAGCCCGCCGGAGCCCACACACGGGCAAATTTTCCGGCGGACATTTTTGCCTTATAATAATAATTGGGGTATTTATCTAAAAAGTTCACCAAAAAGCATGCTCTATTTAACAAATGAGTTACATTGTTCGATTTTGCAATATTTAGCACTTTATTTCGTTTTTTTTTTTTTGTTTGTTGTTTTATTTCAATTATTGTTCATAGACTGTAACACTGAACTAAATTGAGAACAATTAAAACAAACTATGAATTGTGAAACTATGAAAACTTTGACTGTGCTTTCATTCACAATCTCCATATGGTGCAATTTTACATTTTTTTTAGCTCTTAAATTATCACATGTGATCATTTATGCAAATAGGTCATGTGACACTAATATTGCATGCAAAATAAACACTCCATCCATTATTATTATTTTTATTCAGGATTTATATAGCACCAACAGTTTTGCAGAGCTTTACAACATGAACATCCATGCTATATAGCTCAAATGGATAAGTCTCCCATTGCGGCTTTTGTATTCTGACAACCAACATCAAATTTTCTGCTCGGGCAGATGGGTGGGTGCCAACAGGGCCACCAGTTAAACAAAATTTAGCTGGTTTATCAGGAACCAGTTGAAATTTGTTCATTAAATTGCCAGCTTTAGCTTCACCTGTACAATATTTTAGCTTTCATTTCTCCCTACTTTAGACATAAATGTGCTTTTTGTCGTAGTTGCCGGTCCATTACCATGGAAATAAAAAAAACATTTCAAGAAAACTATTAGCATCATTTCGTTGATATATGAAACTTTAATACATACAATATTTACTCTTTGAATATGCTCTTGTGGTCATTACAAGACCTTTATGTATATGTTTTTTTGTAGGAAACTGTAGGAAACAGTTCTAATGATACAGAATAAACTTTAACATGAACATTTTTAATATCTGTTGAAAACTGTGGCCTAGTGCACATCAATTCTCATAAAAAAGTACATATTATGTAATATTGGTCCAACCACAATGTAGCACTAACATTAAGGATATATTTGCTCTGCTGTCCGGCATGGGTAGTTTTGGATGTGAAGCTAATACTGTAGCTAACATCGTTTTTACCAATAATGAATTTCCTAAACAAATGTAACAAACCCAACACTTAACACTTAAAGTTTTAATTGGCATACAAAACAAAATATTCTATAAACACCATGTAAAATAAAAGTTATCTTTCCAGATGCAATTTCAACACAAATAATTAAACAACAGAGTGTGGGGAATGCAGGCACTGCTCCTGCTCCCAAAAGTGTTTATTGTGAAGATTTTTAGGCACCAGTAGCTCCTAAACAAATCAAAGATTGGAGGAAATTCAGCAGGTGAAGTGACTATTATTTCTGCTGTGTAGAAATTATGCTTGGGGGCAGCTGCACCTATTAATGGCTGCAAATTGAGCGGTCCTTGGCTCAGTGTAGAGGCACTGTATACAATGGAGTGACTTTGCACCATGTATTTATTTATTTATTTATTACAGGTACCTATATATAACTGTCAATTTATGCAACACTTTACACACAGAGTACTTGGAGAAATCCCACGCAGGCATAGGGAGAACATTCAAACTCTGTGCAGGTAGTGCCCTTATTGGGATTCAAACTGACAACCCTAGTGCTACTAAGCAGAAGTGTTAACTACTTAGCCACTGTGTAGGATGGAAGAACTATTGAATACTACATTTATTAGCCCCTATTCACCAGCAGCAACAACTGCTTTTTTCCTTTATACATTAAAATAAAAAAATAAAAAAACAGATGTTATTAAATACCACCAAAGTAAAGCTCCAAAAAATGTCTCAAACATTTAATAAAATTCATTTGGGTCCAGTGTTGCATCACAGCACTGAAAGCTGAAATATGGCCCTATAATGAAGGGGTATTACAGACTAGCACTGAAGTGGTAAAGTTGACCTGTATCTACCCCAGTGCAGTTATATTTATTTTTCAACTGTACTTAAGTCCCTGTGAGTTAGAACAGTACAGGCACTGGCACATGCCCAATCTCACATCCAGGGCAATATTGCATTTGCATACCTTGTGCTGGGCTTTCCTGGGTGGGTGGCTCATGTTTTCTTGAACCCCATAGGCCAGTGCCTTTATTACCACTTTGCACTCATGAGTCAATGCTTGCAAAAAATAAAAAATGAACATGTAGATTATGATTATAAATAATATTTATTCATAGATTGGTTTTAAAATGTGCCTGTGCCTAGATTAGGCACATTTACATATTCCTAACAAGCAATAGCAAGATTTAAAGCAAACTATCACTTCTCTCTCTAGCTGCGCGTACTGTGAACAAATTCCTTCTCAAAGATTCTCAAAATTCTTAATTATTGTGTTTCAGTTGGTTTAGTCTTAGAAAAACATTCTGTGTGTTTAAATTAGACGTCTGGAAACAGACAAAAAGAGCAAAGTGCACAGACTAAGTGTAGTGGGCCTGTAAATATTTATTAACCACTCGCCAACCAGCCGCCGCAGTTGTACTGTGGCAAGGTGGTACAGTGGTTCCTGCACTAGCTTCTGTGGGCGTGCGCTGATTGGCCAGCGGGGGAGCCAATCAGTGGGTTCAGTGGACTTGATGTCCGCCGGCCGCCCGTGATCGTTCCCCGCAGAGACAGAATGGGGATCTGCCGAAGTAAGGCAGAAAATAAAATTTATAGCAGAAAATAAAAAATATATTTTTTTCCAAAATTGTCCGTCTTTTTTTGTCTATAGCACAAAAAATAAACATTGCAGAGGTTATCAAATACCACCAAAAGAAAGCTCTATTTGTTGGGAAAAAGGACATCGATTTTATTTAGGTACAACATCTCACGACCGCGCAATTGTCAGCTAAAGTAACGCAGTGCCATATTGCAAAAAATGGCCTTGTCATTAAGGGGGTAAAACCTTCCGGGGCTAAAGTGGTTAAAGGAAGACAATTAGCAACTCACATAAAGTAAGACAAATTATGCAGAATTTATGTGAGTACTAATTGTCTTCCTTTAGCTTTCCAACTACAGTGATTTGGATATCCCCAATGCTGGAGTTGTGATTTGATATGCTGCTTTTATCTTCTCATGTTTGTGAGTATGCTTTTGGCTTTTTAATAAATAAAAAATGGTGTTGGAGGTAATGCACTAGGCATTTAGACCCTCCTTTGTTTCTTTTCCTTTAATAAATGTTTACACACTCACTAAGTCCGCACACTTTGCTCTTTTTGTCTGTTTGCTGCTTAGAGATCTCTTTAGTCTCTCAGAAGTGCTGCGTTAAGTGTGCTGGATTGGATTCTTCAGTGGTTCGTAAAGCCGTAGGATTTATCCTAAGGATTTGGACCACAGTGTACTTTTCTTCAAAGCAGTTTGTCTCAGCCCAAGCTGCGTCCATTAGTCCATATGGACAATTTTGTATTCTTGAACTACCATTAGAAATCTGGAATACACAGTTGTAAAATTTTAAGATAAATTTCTCCACAATGCCAATAGCTAAATAAAGATTAATGGGGGTTTCTAACAGCAAAAGCTTTAGAGTTGTTACCCGTGTACTATATTTAAGATTTAATATCTCTCAGATATGATTTGGGATTTGGGCTTTAACACAATAACAACATTTATTGGTAAGTATTTGAAAGTCTTTCTAATACACAACAATATATCTATAGTAGTGGAAGCTTTAACACAATAACAACATTTATTTTTGGATATGTTGTAGTGCCAAACTTGGGGTTCATAGCTCCAAGTGTCCCCGAGATATGGGGCCCCAAATTCGGGTCAGAAAATGTCAAGCACTTTTCTGCAGCAGAGAATGACATTTTCCGAATCGACTTTGGGGCCCCGTATCTCGGATATGTTATAGTGCTAGGTCCACTGGGTTGGCACACCAAATTTGGGACTCCTAGACCCAAGTGGCCCCGAGCAACGTGGCCCCAAAGTCGGGTCGGAATTTTTTTTTTTGCTGCAGAAAATTGCTTGACTCGAGCATAAGCCGAGGGGGGCACTTTCAGCACAAAAAAATGTGCTGAAAAACTCGGCTTATACTCGAGTATATACAGTATATTAACCGCTTCCCGACCGCCTCATGTAGATATACGTCTACAGAATGGCACGGGCAGGCAAAAGCACGTACGGGTACGTCCCCTTTAATTTGCCTGCCCGGGGGGCGCGCGCGCGCTTAGGTTAAAATAAGAGAATTACATGAAGGAATACCGAGTATATTAATCTACAAACATATTTAGTTACAAGTAAAGAGCAGACCTTTCCCATAATTACCCTTTTCACCAAGGTTCCATTCTGATGGCTGCTCTCCAATAAAGTGTTTTCCTCCCATCTAGTCTGTGTATATCAATACAGGCTGATGCCTCATTGGTTGGCATAGCCTGGCTCTGATAGGTAAGCTATTCTGAGCAAGAGATTAACTTTAATGTTCCCGGAAAGATAAGTATTGATTACGGGTTGGCCTCCCTTCATTGCATATCCCAGCATGGGATCCTTTGAAGTAAGTATGTGTAAAACAATGAGGTTTGGATCCCATTGTTTGTTTACCCAAGCCTAGGCACCGACTTGTCTACCACAGATATATTTGAAGATAATGCTACGCCCTATATAGATACAAGCTAAATGATCTATATTCATAATTACAATATTTTACAGATATTAATAGAGATTTCACATAAACTCATAAGGCAACAGAGTCTATTTACTGATTACTCAGAATCCAAAAATGCTTTTGTGTGCATAGTTTCGGAGCATGTGCACCTTAGGTAATAATGACAGTTTGTCAGTACATTGATGAAAAACCCTTTTTAAAAAAAAAACAAAATCAAATAAATAGAATTTTTTCATAATTCCTTTTCCAATGTGGAAGGCAATTATACATTTTTTAATTAATATGGGTATTTGGGTAACTGGGTGTGCTCATCTACAGTATTTAGTTGAGTGAGTGATCTTAACTAAATGGAGAAGAAAATGTATCTATATTATGCACCTTACAATAAAAAACCCAACAGTCATAATTTGGAAAAGGTAAAGGGAACAGAGGCACCTGCTTCTCATTTCATTTTGACAAGTAGCAGATTGCACCATCTGCCTAAAAAAAAGGTTCCTTCATCTGTGTACAGAGACCACACAATGCATGTCTGCATTATGCACAAAGATTAAAGAAATCAGATAATTAGAGGTGATTGATGTTTAATAAAGAGTACCTGCATTTAGTAGTAAAAACACTCCAACTCCTTTGCCAAAGGAAAAAGGATTGTCATTTTATTTACAGAACAAGCTTTAATTTACATGAATTAAAGTCCTGGTCTAGACTAAATATAGTGTAAAAGCATACAACTAAAAAATAAACAAAGTCTTCTGAAATATTGTTTTTTATATTTACAATTAAAGGGGTTGTAAACCCTCACAGTTTTTCACCTTATATGATCAATATTGCATTTACCTGTGTATCCTCTACTTATATCACTATCCTGGCCATGTGGCTTGTATATCCTGCACTACTGTCCATATTTGTTTTGTGATGTTTTAGAAGAAATCAGTGGAGTGTTTAATAAAAAAATAGGCTAAAGACTACATAGTTTAAGTTCAAGTCCATAAAAATAATAATGTCAATTTTGGGTAAGTTCTACTAAGCTTAAAATTCTTTCATGAGAGAACAGCTCCATATTGACTCGTTAAATCAGATGTGTGAACTAAACATTTTATTTGATAGTAATGGGCCTTCCCAAGAGGTTTACACTTTGGTATTATGGCCCCCAAAATAAGAAAATAAAAACTTGGTCACATTCACAAAAATAGCACACCAAAATATAGTAATACATGGGCTATAGAAGTAATATATGTGGAACACACCTGCAATTGTAACAATATATTGTCAAGAATTGAGTAAACGAGACAATACATTGAAGACAAAAAAGAGCTGTTATGATAATAGACAGACAACAAATGGGCAATCATGACAATGCAACAACATACATAAAATACAACATAAAGGTAACACATGTTATGGAGTCAATACATTAGTAAAAAAAAGGGTGATGGTGGTATCACATGGGTAAGAATTAGACAAAGAGAAAAAAAAGCAGACAGTGCTGATAATACATTTGCATTGCCCCCATAACTCTACTCTTTGCAATCTAACTGCACACAGTGGTTTCTTGGTTAATCTGGCCACACACATCCTCCTATCAGCCTGAGGAAAGTGCTGGAGGAGTGTCAGGAACCATGAACCAGACTGAGACAGAAGTTCAGAAAAAATCACATGATTTAATAAAATGGTAAAATGGTATAAATAGAGCAAACGTAGTCAAAACATAGCAAGAGTTTGGTAACCAGGACGGGTAGTCAGAACAAGCCAGAGAAACGGGAGTCCAGAGATCAGCGAAGTCGGGTGTGTCATGACTCTGCAGTAATACTTTCATACCCTGTCTGTCTCTTATCTGGTCTGTGTATCAGCCTTAGGATTTGCACTCTAACACCTGCATGGTTAAGTAATCTTCCCTCAGTGTGGCTCCGCCCTAGCCTCAACAGGAACCACTACTTAACACCATGTTCTCCAAGCCTACCTTGCTGAGCAATATTGTGTGTTTGGTTTCCTGTTTCCTGTTTGCCGTGTGCTCTATGTCTGTCTCTGTTACCGATCTTGGCTTGTTCTTGACTATCCCTGCCTGCTTGTGACCCTGACGTTTGGTGTGTTCTCTGTCTGTTTTTGTCTGCTAGTCTCCCTGACCTTTGGCTTATCTCCTTACTATCCCTTGTTGTCCTGGGCTGCTGTTTCCTCTCTATCCTCCTGTAGCCTACCGTGAGCATGAGCTGGGAGACCCTGGGGGCCGCGACCTGGAGCCAGTTGCAGCGCAGTCCATCCTCACCACTAGAGGCTCTGGTGAAGACCTGCTGGCTTATATACTCCGCGCCCTGGGGAATCTTATGCTCTAGCTCCCAGTGGGATCCGTGTTGGTGCTCCAGTGGACCTGCCTTCCTGAACCACTCAGCGTTCCATCCACAGCAGTCAGCCGTAGGGTCCACTACCTTAGCGGTGCACTCCTGACTCCAACAGTGTGCATCTGTCACCTGGACTCAGGTGACCTGACAGGGTGCAGCAAACAGGATCAGGAACCAGAAGGGAAGTCAGCCAATCAAAAGTCTTTCACAGGAAACACAGCAGAGAGAGTTTTGAATATATTGACCAAGGTAAAGGCACAGAAGATCTGATCCAAGGAGTTTATATAACCAGCAGCTCTAGCTGACGAGCAGGAAATGAAGACCAGGTGAGTCACTGTGGAAGGAAGAGTCATAGGCAATTAACCGACAGTTGAGCATAGAGCTCTGAGAAGGAAGGTCTGAGCCCAGCCCTGACACGGAGTTATCACTGACTGTACCACCAATGGCCTTTATCTTTTCCCATTGTGTGACTAGAAGCAGTAAATCTGATGTCACAAATTTAGTCACCAATTGGCTGCTCAGAGCCGACCCAGAGACCCAGTATTTGTATTGATTATTAGGAATTTCTGAGATAATACTGGAGAGTTTCGAGGTCTGCTATAGAAGGAAAGAACATACAGAAATTGTAATTGTGATTTATCAGTCATAATGTCTAAAAGATACTAAAAAACAGATGATCCTAGACTTAAAGTGGTTGTAAACTCAAAGAAAGATTACTGCCAGCCACTCTGTTCTACTAAGCCATAATACACTGTGTACATGTTTGTATAAAATGATGCCTCTGAAAACCTTTTTTCAGCTTGTTTCTGTTTGGTCATGGCCTGATCCTGGCCAGACTCCTCCCCTGATCTAAGGGATACAGCGAGAGGAGCCTAGATCCCCCTCTGATGTCAGCCGGGAGGTCTTGTGACCGCTGTGCTGTCCGCTCAGCCCCTCCCACTGTAGCCCTTAGATCAGGGGAGCAGACCAGCTGGAGGTCACGTGACCGAACAGAAACAAACTGAAAGAAGGTGTTTAGAGGCGTAATTTTGTACAAAACATTTACATTATGAAGTATGGCTTAGTAGAACAGAGGGGCTTCTTTGACTTTATTCCTAGCTACTAATAGTGTCAGGAAGAAGGGGAGAGCAGGGGAGGGGTGGAGAAGAGATCGCTCACACACAGGAGCTGACAGGCAAGGATGGAGGAGGAGAGGAGAAGGAGAGCAGCAGGATGATAGAGGCACGTAACCTGACCACGGTAATCATGGATCAGCAGCCATGATTACCATGGTCAGCACACTAAGGGGGATACAGAAACAGGCAGAATAAAATGGGCTTTTTACAACATAGAAAGGGACAGATTAGACAGCACAAGCACTGTGCTGTTAAACCTGCTATAAGGGAACAGGATCTTTTTTTTTTGAGGTTACAACCTCTTTACGCTGGCCATACATGGATAGAAATTCAGCCAGTTTAGCAGGGTTTGGCTGAATTTCAAACCATGCGTGGCCACTGCAGTTGAACAGAAGTATAAAAGCTGCTCTTAGGTAACTTTCATTACCCTAGTATTTGTATTGATTATGAGGAGTCTCTGAGATAACACTGGAAAGCATCCAGGTTTGCTACAGAAGGAAAGAAGATACAGAAATTCTAATTATGATTTCTCAGTTATAATGTCTAAAAGATACAAAAAAAAACAGATGATGATTAATCCTAGACTTAAAGTGGCCATACAGGGATCAAAATGCAGGTGGTTCAACAGAGACTGGCTGAATTTTGATCCATACGTGTATCAGGGACCTCGTCCGCTGCACGCCCTAGCTCCCCGACGCATAGTAGGAGATGGGGAAACATCGCGGTGGCGCACGCGCACCCGCGGCCCTGCCGAGCGGCGCGCGCGCATGCGCACTAGCGCACACCCCATGTGACCTCCAGCTGGCCTATAAAAGAGAGGCCTCTGTGCCCAAACAGATGCTGGTTCGCCTGTCAGCTGTCCCTTGTCTCTGCACCTGTGCCTGTTGTTTTGGATTGCCCACCTGTTGCCGACCCGGATCGTTTTGACCTTTCTGCTCTCTCCTAACCTTGACCTTGGCTTGCACTCCCGGACTGCTGCTATCTCCTGTGTTAGACCCTCGGCCTGTATCTCGGACATTGCCTCTTGCTGCCAGCACCTGATCCCCTGCCTGCCTTTGGACCTCCTCTGCCTAACGCCTTGCTACCCTGCTTTGGACTTGCCTACCAGTGTTTGACCCCCTTAGCCTGTACCTGACTAATCTCTTGTGTTTGACCCTCAGCCTGCTTCCTGCTTTTCTGCCTGTGTTGGAACCTCGGCCAGCTCTCCAGCTCCTGCCTATCTCCACGCTGCTGCACCTGGGCCCACGTCAAGTCACCATCCAGCAGGTGGCTTGTGCCTCTTGGTGCCAACCGCCCCTGTACCACCTTCAGGGGCAGTGGGCGCTGAGTCGCAAGGGCAACCGCTCTCGGCCTCTTGGCATCGGTGAGTACTTAGTTCCTGATAGCGTGGCCATTGCAGTTGAACAAAAGTCGATTTACTGCCCTGTCAGATAAAAGCAGCTCGATCAGTGGCTGCAGCTTTGATCTATGTATTCTAAAAGCGGGGGAAGCCCCCCCCCCCCACTGTCAGAATACAATAGAACAGTGGGGATCATTAGACATGTGCATTTGTTTTCATCCAAATGCATTTTCGTCCGATTTTCAGGTATTTTCGTTATCGTTTTAACAAACGATAACGAAAGTGCAGAATCCGAAAAACGAAAGATCCGACATAAACAAATGCTTTATTTTCGTTTTCGTTGTGACAAAAGTTCGATATAGATAGGAGATTAGACGCTGACAATAACAATCTGTGCCAATCGAACCTGTGGTCGAATGTGCCTAACCTAAAGTCTATTAGTCCAAGATTATTCTACATAGAGAGAAAAGATTTGAT
Organism: Lithobates sylvaticus; assembly: GCA_028564925.1. NCBI lineage: Eukaryota > Metazoa > Chordata > Amphibia > Anura > Ranidae > Lithobates > Lithobates sylvaticus. Next base: position 159,997,287 of record CM053035.1, on the reverse strand, counting down.
GTAGAGAGAAAAGGTCGCTGCTGGAATTGGGTGGGGAAAGTAAAATAAAAATAATGATGATGATGAATATTATTGGCTGATTGTAACCTAAGAGGAGGAGCAGTAAAATAGCTAGAACTAAGTACACACGTACAGCCAACTTACTTTCACTTACAATTGCTAGCAGAGAAAGACACAGACTGAATAATTTCAGAAGACAGTCAATCTTAGCTGGTCTGTTTGTCAGAGAATCTGAATTATTTAGCAATTATGCATAAGCACAGCATCAGAACAATAGTGAAGCAAGCTACAGTTCAACCTAACTTTTTTCATAATAATCTGCTGCTATTGTGTTAGTGTTGTGAACTTGATAGTGATACTAGTGTTGCTAGTGTTGTGATAGCCTCAGAGGCTGCCCGTGGTGTGGGGGGGGGGGATTTATTATTATAGATTCTATATTATAGATTGAGATTCTATATACCCTATCTTGTTACCTGTTTGATCAGTGATTACTATCACCAGTCCATTTTCTGTTTGAACTATATACATTCAACATGAACGACAAAGATTCGACAAAGCATCGAAAAACATACAAACGTTGAATCTTTGGCTTATGGTGTCTGTCGAAAGTTATAAGAAGATTCGACAGAGCAGCTAAACTATACAGAGTCATACAGTTTAGCTGCTCCGTCGAATCTTCTTTGAACATTCGACAGACACCATAAGCCTTCAATGACAGATTCGACCTTAATTAATTTGGATTTTCGGACGAATGCAATTTTTAACGAAAAACTAAATAAATAAAAACGAATTTCGGGAGTAACTAAATAAATGTATTTTTCGGACGAAAACGAAATTCCGAAACAAAATATTTCAGTGTGCACATGTCTAGGGATCATTGTGGATGGGGGAATTGGTTTAGTTTTTTTTTTGCAAAAAGAAAAGAACAAGAGGGGGTTTAGCCAACGTGACGGACTATCGCGGTACCTGAACAAAAACGGATAACCCGTAATAAATATTTTATACAAAAATTAATTTATTATAGAAAATTTGAACAGTAATATACATGAATATAAAAGAATATTAAGGATTTAGTCATTGTATATAGAATATATATATATCCAATGACTAAATCCTTGATATTCTTTTATATTCATGTATATTACTGTTCAAATTTTCTATAATAAATTAATTTTTGTATAAAATATTTATTACGGGTTATCTGTTTTTGTTCAGGTACCGCGATAGTGCGTCAGGTGTGCTAAACCCCCTCTTGTTCTTTTCTTTTTGTATATTCAGTAGGACGAGGTACCCCCCATAGCTTATTTCTCTTAGCTCTATATCGGTTTTTTTTGGTCGGTGCGCTGGCTGAATAAAAACAACTGAACCATGTGGCATACTTAAGTCAGACCTGTGGAAATGAATGGATATAAATGATAATGTTTCAAACAGTTTGCACCCATATAATCATAATTAGCCTTGTTATGTGTTTTTTTTTTTATTTCGGACATTAAAAACAGAATGTTCTGGTGAAGTGGCGCATTATCTGCTGTCTACATAAAGCTGGCATTGGACTAGACATTCTACCAATTAAAAGCCTGACGTTGATGGTCTACATGCAGAATATTTGTGTACATTGTAAGAGACTCCTACCCATAGGTGTGCGCAGGGGTCTAATCACCCCGTGTGGTGCAGATTGCACCTGTTATTTCACTAAAGCCCCCCAACAGGACTCCTAAAAAAAAATAGTAAAAAATAATAAAAAAATAAAATACAAATAAAAAGACCACTGCTCTACTGACACCTTCAATATTTTAATACATTTGGGGTGCACACCCTAATGCAATAGGCTGCGCACACCTATGCTCCTACCCAGTACAAACATTTAGTGAAAATCATTAACTTATGGTAACATATGTATTTCTCCTCTGTGATTATTCTGACACATATGGGAATTGTCCAGGAATATGGTGTGATATTAACAAACAAATGTTAGGAGTAGTGAACATATGTTAACTTTTTCATAGATGTCCTTAAGTTTATACTATAACAGACAAAATGCATCTGGTGTTCAATAATATGAGCTCATTATTTTCCAAAAGTAATCTATCATAAATCATGTTTAATAATGTTTAATGCTAATGTATTCATTAAATTTACACCTAACCATCAGTTTATCTCTAGGAAGAAAGCTCAATGATTATTATTTTGATGATTATTTATCTCTGCAATATGTGCACATTTCCCTGGTTTTATCCCTTTGAAGTACAGAAACATGCCAGTTGATCTGCATTCAGCTCAAGTCCTCTTTAAGTGGTTGTAAACTCATTGAAGTGACTGGCCTCAGGTGATACACAGGGATAAAACAAATATTGTTATACAAGTTGTACCTGTTTATCTTCAGTATCCTCTACATTCGTTCAAAATACAGAAAGTACAAAGCTTTTTGGAGCTGTTGGAAAAGATGGGATGGAGAGCTGAAGTTACACTCTACAGAGCTCAGTGAGGAGCACTGAGAGGTGATTGGAGGGAAGGGACACACCTCCCCTCACACAGCAAACCTCCCCTGTCACCTTTTTTCTCTTTGTGTCAGGAAAACTTATCAGAATTGATTCATGCTGATAGCAGAGGAACGAAGCAGCAGATGAAAATGACACTAATGCCGTGTACACACGAGCAGAATGTCTGACAGAAAAAGTCAGACGGGAGCTCTTCATCGTATATTCCGATCGTGTGTATGCCCCATCGGACTTTTTACGTCTAAAAGAGAACATGTTCTAAATTTTTCCGACGGAACCAATTCCTATCGGGAAAACCGCTCGTCTGTATGCTGTTCCGATGTACCAAAAAACGACGCATGCTCTGAAGCAAGTACGAGACGGAAGCTATTGGCTACCAGCTATTGCACTTCCTTTTTCTAGTCCCGTCGTACGCGTTGTACGTCACTGTGTTCTTGACGGTCGGACTTTGGTGTGATCGCGTGTACGCAAGACAGTTTCAGCAGAATTCCATTGGAAAAACCTTCAGAGTTTATTCCGACAGGAAAACCGGTCGTGTGTACAAGGCATTAGTACTCTTCATTGAGACCAGAACACACTATAGAAGGATATGCTTTGTTCATATTTCATGTCTGAGGTTTACAACCACTTTAAGTTTGTGGGCTTAGGAGTTTTCGGTCTGAGGGGGTGTCAGCTTCCCCCCACTGTATTTTGCAAAACCACTCAACCATTCCAACTCTCAAATCTGTACAAACTAAATGCTAATCATTGTGCAATCCAGGATAACAGGAGAGCTCTGAGCCCACGTTCACACTGAGGGTGGGTTTGAAATCGTGCGAGTTCAGCATGATTTCAAACCGGCATTTCAGTCCGACTTTGGGGGGTGATTTGACAGACATCTGTGTGGGTTCATGCACATATGTCTTTTGAAATCACCCCCAAAGTCGCCAAAAGTAGTACAGAAACTATTTTTGAGAATCAGTGTGGCGCCGCAAAGTCGGCGTCACACCAATTCAGACGGTGCCGTTGCCGGAAATAGGCTCCGATTTGGCATGCGATTTGACATGTGAAATCGCATGCCAAATCGCCCCAATGTGAACGTGGGCTGAATTTCTGGCAAGATCAACTCTTCCTATAAGATACACCTGTCATGAGAAAAGTTGGGGGCTGGCAGTTTCGGCCTCCTTTTGACAATGCTAGTTGCTTGTATGAGCCTCGCTTCAATCGCTTGAGTCACTAAAACTAAACATCCTGTAAATGAGTGTCAGAAAAATTTTTCGGAATCCCGGATTCTATGCTTGTTTCATGCAAGCACATAGAAAGAATTGAAAATAATGGCAGCCAGAGATCTAATATTTTATAAGAGAGGATGCCTACATAATTCTCTCATGAAAAATATACTTTTAACCATTTGCGGACTGCCCACCCACAATCTACTGCTACTTTTCTGCCTGTTTCCGGGTTTAATGCGCGTACCCGCCAACACCCACTGTGTATGTAAACAACAAGAGTCTGTCAGCAATGATTCATGGCTGGGACCTGCTGATCGGCTGTGTCCAAGAACAGTCCAGAGCCCTGTGCTGACATTAAGAAACAAAGAGAACTGTTAGTAAAAGCAGCACATACACATTGTTAGGAATACATTTAAAGTGGAGTTCCACCCAAAAATTGAACTTCCGCTTTAAGAGCAGGTGACCCCCTGAAATGCCACATTTGGCATGTCATTTTTTTTTGGGGGGGGGGGGGGGGGGGCGCGGATACCCTCTTTTTAGAGTCATCCAGCTCCCACTTCCTCCCAGAAGGTTCCGCAGAAGATCACCTCTCCCCCTCCTTCTCTGCAATCTTCTGGGACACGCACAGGTCCCAGAAGATTCCACCTAATGCACCTAATTATGCTGTCTAATATATCCCACCCATTTTCACATACCATTGCAATGAAATAATCTATGTTTTTCACTCTACCTATCAGGGATCATAATGTTATAGCATATATATATATATATATATATATATATATATATATAGTAAAAAATATTGTGATGTCTGCCTTTACACACACATGAACTTTAATAGCACCCCAGTCTTAGTCCGTAGGGTTCAATATTGAGTTGGCCCACCCTTTACAGTTATACCAGCTTTAACTCATCCAGGGAAGGCTGTCCACAAGGTTTAGGAGTGTGTCTATGGGAATGTTTGACCATTCTTCCAGAAGCGCATTTATAAGGTAAGGCACTGATGTTGGATGAGAAGGCCTGGCTCACAGTCTCCACTCTAATTCATCCCAAAGGTGTTCTATCGGGTTGAGGCCAGGACTCTGTGCAGGCCAGTCAATTTCCTCCACCCCAAACTCACTCATCCGTGTCTTTATGGACGTTGCTCTGCTCCCCACCCCAAAGCACTTTGTCATGGGGACACGGGCCTCTCCCTGACAACCCCGGGCTGAGGTTGTGTGGGTCTGCAAGTGGGGGGGCTTATCGGAATCTGGAAGCCCCCTTTGACAAGGGGGCCCCCAGATCCTGCCCCCCCCACCATGTTAATGAGTATGGAGTACATAGTACCCCTACCCATTTGCTAATAAAATGTCAAAAAGAAATAAAAGCACAGTTTTTGACAATTCCTTTAAAAAAAAAATAAAACAATGTCCCCCGATGTAGATCAACAGTATTGTCAATCAAGACCCGCCGCCACCGCCAACTTGAATTTTTTTTTTTTTTTTTATTCTGCCGTCAACTAAGGCAAACCACCAAATGCCTGGCTTGTCATTTGACAGTTCTTATATAGGTAAGGGGCAAATGGCAAACCAGGCATTTGGCAGTTTGCCTTAGTTGTGGCAGAGGTTTTTTTTTTCTTTCTTCTTTAGGTCCAGCGGTGGCAACGGTGGTGGCAGTGTGATTGAAGATGGATCTACATTTGGGGGACACTGTTTTTTTATTTTTAATAAAAGAATTGTTAAAAACTGCCTCCTGCGTTTGTTTATTTAAAAAAAAAAATGGTGTATGGGTAGGGGTACCATGTACCCCATACTCATTCACATGGGGGGTCAGAATATGGGGGGGTCTTGTTAAAGGGGCTTCCAGATTCCAATATGCCCCCTGCCCGCAGACCCCCACAACCACCATCCAGGGTTGTCGGGGAGAGGCCCTTGTACCATCAACATGGGGACAAGGTACTTCGGGGTGGGGGGCACCCCAATGCACTCCCCATTTGAGGGCATGTGGCCTGGTAGGATTCAGGAGGAGGTCTGCTTGCTTGTTTCCCCCTTTCCTGACCTGCCAAGCTGCATGCTTGGGTAAGGGTCTGGTATTGATTATAGGGGGACCCCACACCAAGGGGCCTGGTGTGGATTGGGGGGGGACCCCATGCTGTTTTTTTTTTTTTTAAATTTTTTCTATTGTCTGCAATGGTATTGTATTCCCAGCAATTAAAAATGCTATTTCATTCATTTTGTTTTGTTTATCAGTTTTGCTGCAGTAGGTTCTATCCAAGGTACAGATGCAACCTTTTACAGGCAGACTAAGGGGACCCCCAGGCACTATATTTAAAGGGATTTTTCAATTTTATTGTTTCACTTTAAGCATCATTAAAATCCTGAAAAAAATATCTTTTAAAAAAAATGTTTTTGCATTGTGACATGTCCCTCAGGACAGTACCTGGACCCCTTATACTCGTTTAAGGCCAATAACTTGCATATAAGCCTTCAAATGGGTACTTTTTTTCAAGTTCTGCTCCCATAGACTAGGGTTTTCACTGTTTGGGGGTTCTGGTGCGAACTGAACAGGGGGGTGTTCTAGTTATCCTATAACTGGTGTGGTGGTGATCAGGGACACAGACTGGTGACCATATGTAAAAAAACTAAATGTAATATCTTTTTTTTTTCTTTTATTAATTTTTTCTTTTTTTTTAACGATTTTTTCAACACACTGTGACCAGCGCAATATAGTGTTCCCATAGGGATCAGGATTTATTTAATTTTTTTTACACATTATGATTGCTTAAACCAGTGAATTTCATTGGTGTAAGCAACTATTTTTACTGAATAAAACTGATTCATTCATTGTCTTTTGTTGTGATTAACTGTGATTGACCAAAGCTAATCACATGGTACAGATAGGCTGTGAATTGTACTGACAGTGGGCCGGTATATTGATTAGTCATCAGCTGTGTCTGGTTAGGAGATCTAAACCTCCACAAAGTTTTAGAGTTTGAGATTTAACCAGTTCCCGACCAGCTCACATACTTTTACTGATGCAGAATGGCTCTCCTGGGCGAAATCCCATACGGGTACGGCTTTGCCCAGGAGAGCCACCAGAAGGCACACGCATGCTGCCAGGGGGGCCCGTGAGGGAGTGCTGCACAGCAGGGGACCAGATGCATGTGGCTGGTGGGCATGATCGCACTGGCCACACGCGATTGCATGCACAAGCATGGGTCAGGGGAGAAGAGACAGATCGTGTGTTCCTACTAAGTAGAAACAACAATATGTCTCCTCCCCTAGTCAGTCCTAGCCCCATACAGTTAGAACACGTTGAGGGAACACACATTTGACCAATTGATCGCCCCCTAGTGTTAACCCCTTCCCTGCCAGGGGCATTTACACAGTAATCAGTGTATATATATAGCACTGATTGCTGTATAAGAGTCAATGGTTCCAAAAAATGTGTCAAAAGTGTCCGGTCTGTCCATTGCAATAGCGCTAAAAATCGCAGATCACCGTCACTGCTAGTAACAAAAAAATAATAATAATAAAAATGCCATAAATCTTTCCCATAGTTAGTAGACACTATAACTGTTGCACAAACCAATCAATATACACTTATAGCACATTTTTTTTACCAAAAATATGTAGAACACATAAATTTGTTTTTGTTTTTTTTAAATTGGGGGATATATATTATAGCAAAAAGTAAAAAATATTATAGAATCTGCAGTTAGAATCAACCTTCCCTCAAATTCCAATGAGAGAGATAAACTTCTACTGTTTGCTGACTACTCACAGGAAGTATCCTGCAAACGTAAAGCCTGCTCCCAGGTATGCTTTTCCCTGTTCTACTATAACATCAAACAAATTGACCCTTGCCTACTAAATCTTACATCTCCAGAGGGAGAGTGTCTTTCTTTTAATTCACCTTTGAAGGCAGAACAGTTTCTGTGCTCCAACAAGATGCAACCAACCGGAGATCCTTCATCAGTCAGAAAAGCAACCTAAATGCAGTCCCCACAAGGATGCCTCAAAAAAAGTTAGAGTATGTAAACCCAGCCTTTCATAATCCTGATATGTGCCTGCTGTACCATGTACTATCCTGTTCTATTTGTATTGCTTCTTTGGGGGAAATCCCTGGTGTTCCTGTCAGTCCCTCTGCTTTCCTATTAATAAATGACCACGGAAATTTCCTCCAATGATCAGACAAGTCCCCCCCCCCCCGCACAGCTTTTAACTGGAAAGCTCAGTTTGCTGCTGCTTCCCCTCTCTCCAGCTCTTATGCAGCTGAGAACAGAGGGAATGTGATCACTTATAAAAAAATGGAAGAAAAGGAATTTATAGTGTTTTTTTTTCTATACACAAATGTTTTGCCTTTCATTTCTATTTTAAACTATTTTACAATCACATTAAATACTGAGCCACCTCCGGGCACAATGAGGTACCCTGATTGCTCGGTTGAACCCTTTTTCTTCATTTCGTTTCTTCTCCTGCATCTTTGGCAGTTTAGTATGCATGTTTTTGCTGCACTGTTGTAGGGGGCATTGCAAATATGATGTTCTGGACTGTTCTGCTGTATCCATTGCTATGTTTATTGTTGCTTTAATGCTTTTTTTTTGTATCTGCCCACCCTCATATCTGCCAAGACATGGGCTCAAGCTAAGCGCCTCTTTTGAAATTTGCACTATATACGGCTCCTGTTGCCTGCTTCTCCTCTCTTTGCATATATGGACTTGAGGGATTTAGGCCCTCGTGTTACTCCATGTGGAAAATAGTGAAGTCCTGTTTTTAGTTGCTTTATTTCTTTCTTGGAATCCTCCTGTATTTTCCTTGTTCTTCCTTTTTGATGCAGGTCATATATTGCTCACTTATAGCCAAGCGTCTGGCCCTTAATGTGGATTAGCCTTTTCTACCAAAGCCATTTTATCTTCTCTAGTAACTATGGTGAACTTTGTATCTTGGAATGTCAAGGGTCTCCACTCCCCTCTTAAACGCATGCAGGCTTCACGCCTTAGGGGGGATGTTTCACTGCTTCAGGAAACCTACTTGACATTTTCTAAGCACTTGTTGTTGAATGTATATGTGATGGAATTCAACAGCTGTCAAGTGCCCTTAAAAGTTAATCAAAATGTTCTTGCAATGGTCTTCACCAAATAAAATGAGAGCCTCTTCATTCATAAATCAGAATAAAGTACATGCCTGAAAAATAAGATGTGTCCTGTCACTGTTTCTCCTTTCTTCCACAAGTGCAATACAAGCCTGCAGATTAATCCTCTTCCTTCTATACCCGCTGGTAATGCTAAAAAAAAGAGAAAAAACATATTGTGTAGTATGTCCAAACAAAATGCACTGTAAAGCTAGTCAAAGTGCTCACATTTCAATTGTGTGATCGAGTTCCATGCATCACGTCATAGGCTCTTTACCTTGATTGGAGATGCGGTGTGTCAACAAGTCCCACAAAATCCAAATCCTGCTCGTACATCAGTATCTCTAGTTTACCCATCTTGTCCGCCAGGCTCCTGGCATTGGTGAACATGCCACGTAGTTTAGACCGGTCGCATATTATCCTCTTATTGGGTGTTCTGAGATTGCAACTAGGACTCGCTACTATACTTACCTTGGGTTTATGTGCTTTGGCCAACCTACCACTAATGCCCCCAATACTACCCTCTGGAATATGTTCCGCACTGACTATCTCTACCTCTGGACCCTTCCCCCATCGCCTAGTTTAAAAACCCCTCTAACTTTTTGTCCATCTTCATTCCCAGCTGATCTGCACCCTCCTCATTTAGGTGCAGTCTGTCCCTTCTATAGTACCGGTTATAGTACCGGTTATTGATATGTGGACATATTTAGTACTAGACGGTGGATCTGTTCCCAAAGGGGCAACAAAAGCTCTATTTAATTCATTTTTATTATTCAAAGCAAACTCCCCCAATCCATCCTTGTCTCCTTGCTTTATTTTGGTGAGAAATATCTTTGAAAAACACCCCCAAGGATTTCTGGCCATGGCCATCTTGAGTATGGGCAAATGATTCATGTAGCATTTACTTCCTGCCCTTAGCTCAAGTATGCATACAGGAGAGTGTACTTAGCTGAGAAAACCCCTCCTCCTCTCCTCCCCTCCTGAAGACTCCTGGGATGTACGCCATCATTTGCCTAGGCAGGAAACTGGGAAGTAACTAAAGAAATGTAAAAAAAAGTTTAAAACAAGTAAATATAATATACTTTCCTATCTATTTACTAATGCTAGCAGCATGATGAATAAAAATAATCAATTTTGATGGGGGGAGTGAAGTTCCACTTTAAGCAGCAGTGGCAGAGATAAAAACACCCTACCCCACTTGCCTTCACCGAAGCTAAAGCTCTTTAACCTCCCTGGCGGTATGATTCTGTCTGGAATTTGGTGCTGAAAGCGGTACAATTATTTTGCATGGAAATTTGGCGTTTTTTATATTGTAGGCATGCAATTCTTATGAATAACTCACTTAAATCTGTCCGAACCAGAGTCTAGTAGACATCCCGGGTATGATAAAGTTTGAAACACAAAATAATAAATTATAATATAATAAAAAATATATATAAAAATGATTCAATAATGTAATCAAATCAAAAACACTGAAATTTGCTCAGTTGCAGAATAGTCGCTGTCATAAAATTTATTGTTTGATGATAAATTGTGATTTTAATTTTTTATCGGTGTTTTCTAGCTGGTCTAAAACCACTTTTGACATAAAGGGACACTTTTTGGTTGCTATGGACAATCTCCAGTTTCCAGGCAGAAAAAAAATCTTTTTATTATATAAAATGACATGCAGGGCACTGGGCAGACCACTAGGGACAAAGGGGGTGTGTATTTTTTGTATACAGTACTGTAATCTGTAAGATTACAGTATTGTATATGTGTTGTGTTTTTAAACTTTTTTAAATTTGGCGCCGATCTCCGCTCCCGTGCGTCGTAACGTCGCAGGGAACGGAGACCGGCACTGTGTGAATCGAGCGAGCGGACGGCTCGCTCACACAGCGGGGAGACATCGCAGGATCCAGGGGAAAAGGTAAGTAACTTCCCCCCTGCATCCTGCACGCAAGCCCGAGCCTGGCTCGGGGTTACCGCTCCCAGCACAAAAAGCTGGACCCGAGCTAGGCTCGGGGTTACCGCCTAGGAGGTTAAAGGCTAATAAGAGGTCAGGGGAACACTGAGGAGTATTTGTTTGGCAGCTGCAAATAGTCCACTAAGTGTCCTTTTTTTTGGTAGCAAAAGGCAAGCAAAAAAAAAAATAAAGTCCTTGCAATTATTTATAGAATTCAATGAAAAATGGCACTCTGTTCCATAGGGTACCACTATCGTCCCCCTAGTGATGACAGGAGGAAGGTGATGTCCTGACCTGATAGCATTACATACAAGGTTGTATATTCAAAGGAGGTTCATGACAGAGCTCAGAGTCATGACATGCAATAAAATCCATACCTGAAGTTCAGGTTTAAAATCACCTACTCCATTCATAGACCCACAAGAAAAAGGTAAGCTCCAGATGGAGAGAAATGTGTTAACATTTCTGTGAACCAGGTGAAACAGTCTATATGTTGGAGAGTTCAACAAAGTTGACCAGGACTTTTAATGAGTTGCTTCCTTTGTTCCTGTGGGTCTGTGAGTGAAGTTTGTAGAGCAGCCTCCAAATGCAGGGATCTGGCTCCCTGAGTCTGTGGATTAGCAGGAGGTGAGCCTGCAACGTAACATTATCTTTGAAGATCACTTAGCTAAATATGGTAACTTTCTTTGCACATACTCTAGTATCATCATATTATTATCTATTAATTATTTATATATAAATCAACCTAGTTCTGTATTCAACGAGGCACTGTGGTTTTGGGTTATTTATTTTACTGATAACATTCTCTGACATTCTATTGAGCATAAGAACCTTCCACTCTACTCTAATAGAATGGGCGATAGCCATAATAAATAACTACAGATCATGAATCACTTAGGTTCAACTGTCAGCTTTACAGCCATGCAAGGCCACCAACTAAATGGTGTTTACCTCTAGCTGTGATAAATAGTTGACACTTATGTTGCTAATGGCCTATCTGCCAATACACAGAAATCCCAGATAGTGTGTATCATGTATTATCAAAAAAATCAATAATTAAATGACAAACAATAGCTGTGTCCAATACATATTAGACATTTCAGTGATGGCCACAGATGCTGAATTATATTTTAGCAGAATAAAATCTTTTTTTGTATTTCATGGAAATTTCTGATTTAGCATTTAGTAAACAATGTGGGACATTTGAAAAAAGCAACTGCAGTTGTGAAAAAGTGTCTTTAAAAGAGAGCATTTAAGTTATAAAAAAGAGATAAAGGCAATTTGCTTGGCATACAAAAAAAACATAACGGCAACATCTGAGAAAAAACAAAAAACTCTTTCTGACCATATCCACACCTGGAATTTACGGGAACTGGGAGTTGCAATACCTTATGAAGAAAACTGGCACTGCAATGTTATCATATAGCTTAAGTCTGTTATGTAAAGAAAAATATATTGATTACCAGAAATGACAATATACTAAGTTTACTTAATACAAGAGTAATCACATAATTTCTCAATATCCACTGGTTGAATTCCTCTATAAGCATTGCTCCTTTGAAAGTGCATGCCAGCTCTCGTGTCATCTGAGCAGTTGCTTTCTGTAGATTGTGTTATGTTATATGTTAATTTCTTTCCAGAGATTACTTTTTAATTTTGTCATAAGAGGGCAAAAACAAATAAACCTTTTTCTTCAATATTTTCTGTGATGTACTTTAAAGCGATTGTTAAAGATCACCTTGTAAAACAACACAATCAGTTTAAAATAGAAATGAAAGGCAAAATATTTTTTTATAGGTATAAAACATCATTAAAAATACCCCTTTCCCCTTTTTTATAAGTGATCGCATTCCCTCTGTTCTCAGCTGCAAACGAGCTGGGGAGGAGAAGCAGCAGGACACTGATCTTCCCAGTGAATGGGTGTGCAGTGAGGGCATTTCAGGACAAGTCGAGGAGAGCAGGCTGAGTTCCCAGCACAGCTAGAGAATGGACCACGGTGTGCTCTCCTGCTTAGTGTGTTCAGTTTTTAATAGGAAAGCAAGGGGACTGGCAGGGACACCAGAGATTTCACATAAAGGAAGCAGTACAAAGAGAACAGGATACTTTCTCATGCAAGTACATGGTACAGCAGGCACATATCAGGAATATGAAGTGTTGGGATAACAAACTCTTTAACTGCCCCTATCTAATTATAAAAAAATTATTTGCATACAAATCACAGTAATGTTCAGAGTAAAGACCAAAATGCCAATATGGAGACCAACAGAAAATGTATTTAAATTGGTCAATATGGATACATACTATTCAATAAAAATAAATTGGATATTATGATATAGACCACGTAGACCACTGATAAAGACCTTTTTTCTTAGTTATCTCCCTCTCCCAATTTCAGCATTTGTAATACAAGGCTTTAGAATGCCAATAAAAGCTACATTAAAAAAGTACAAATTCAAAAATAAGCCCTACAGGAGTATAGTGCATAATTTATCAAAATAAACAATTGCACTTAAAAAAAAAAAAAAAAAAAACTTAGTATAACTTAGTATAAAGTGTGGCAATAAGGAAAAAAAGTCTTTACATTTTCAAATAAAGTATAAGTGCAGTTAAAACACCTTTGATTGATTCAGTAAACAATACAGCCAATTGTGAATGCTTGGTTCTTCTTCTTCACTGCAATTTTTTACTTCTGCACAGCCAATAATCCCTAGTCACATTCCAATATTATTAGCAGTCAGCACTCCGTTGACCACCACCTATCCTAATTATAGGATCTGTGTCATCACCAAATCCCTCCTCTACATAAATAGGCACACTTTTTTGTTAAAACCCAAGATCCCTTTGCAGCAAAAATTTGAAAAATAAATTGTGAAGTTGAGGATTTCTATTAAGCCCCGTACACACGAGCAGAAATTCCACCAGCAAAAGTCCGAGGAGAGCTTTTGGTCTGAAAATGTGACCGTGTGTATGCTCCATTGGACTTTTGCTGGCGGAATTCCAGCCAGCAAAAGATTGAGATCATGTTCTCAATTTTTCGGTCAGAAAAAAGTTCCGATCGGAAATTCCGATCGTCTGTACCAATTCCGACGCAAAAAAATTCCTACACATGCTCAGAAACAATTTGACGCATGCTCGGAAGCATTGAACTTAATTTTCTCGGCTTGTCATAGTGTTGTACGTGTTGTACGTCACCGCGTTCTTAGCGGTCGAAAGTTCAGCCAACTTTTGTGTGACTGTGTGTATGCAAGCCAAGCTTGAGCAGAATTCCACCACCATCAAATCATTCTCTGCAGCTATTACCTTTTGTACCACCACCCCCTCCCTTTAGAACGTAAGCTCTACAAGCAGGGCCCTCCTGTAGTTTTTGTATTGAACCGTACTGTAATTGTGTTGTCCCCCCTATACATTGTAAAGCGCTTCATAAACTGTTGGCGCTATATAAATTGTGTATTATAATAATAATAATAATTCCATCAGAAAAAACATCCAAGATTTTTCCGACGGAAATTCCGCTCGTGTGTACGCGGCATTACTTTTTATGGTCAAACTGCGGATATACTGTAAGTAGTGAAAATGGGAGTTTCTATTACTCTTTATACTAAAACCATCCTCTGCCCAATGTGATAAACACTGTACCAACACTGTGCTGCATTTTCTGCAGAAATTATCAAAAGGTTTGTAGTAGAATGTAATGTTTTAAATCACACCTGATGTACAAAACAATTCATAAATACAATGAATAGTGGCAATAAATATCCAGTGAAAAATGCATACTTTTAGGCGTGACTTCTTAAAAATGTACAAGCAAGGATAGAAGAATTAATATTGCATTTCCTTCAGACATTTTTCTGCCTCTAAAATGTTCATAAAACAGGCATCATTAATTTAATTTCTGCAATAAAATACTTATATTATCAATCACTACTTGTGTTGGCTTCGGGGGAAAAAAAAAATATTAGGGACTTAAACAATTCTCCTGCCATGGTTTTCACAGTTACACGTTACAGTATAGGAACATGATCCTTTCCTGATGGCAGGGTTCAGGTTTTCTTCATTCTCCTGTGTCTCCACCCATCTTGCAATCTGCCCTAACAACATTTTATATAGGCAGCAATAAGAATTCCTATTTATATTCTCAGTAGTAAAATGCTCACATCCGCTCTCTGCTGAACTCTCATGGGGAGACTTCACCTAACAGTTGCAGATTTTGAGAATTTCCCTTTAGCATTCATGAATACAGCAACGACTTTCACATCTTGGATGGATACATTCAGAATTGCAACTCCACACTGTAATTTTTGAGTCCGAAATTAGGTTTATTCCAAATACAAACTATATATAAGAATCAAATGTGTTTCAGGGAGCTGTTCACCACCCCTTCTTACAGAGCTGAATTATGACATTAAAGATAAAAAAATAATACTACCGGTAATTATCTTTTATAAAATTTGGCAAGGTCTATAATAATAAATAATGTTGCTTGTATACTATACTTTTAAAATAGGTCCAGAATATGGTAAAACGATATAAAAATTATTAGAGAAGAACTATATTGATAAAACACACTAAGTTATTAATTACCGTATATACTCGAGTATAAGCCGACCCGAATATAAGCCGAAGCACCTAATTTTACCACAAGAAAACTGGCAAAACATATTGACTTGAGTATAAGCCTAGGGTGAGAAATGCGCAGCTACTGTAAGTGGAAAAGAGGGTCAACAATGCCCATTTGCAGCCTCCCTGTGCCCATTTGCAGCCATAGGTCCCCCGAATTTCAAACTTGGTAGTTAAGGGTTCCTAGATGCCCCCTAGCGAGCCAAAATTTGGGGTCTCTGGACTCAAAGTGTCCTGAAATGACATTGCTGCAGATGGACACAGTTGACCGACTTTGGGGCCCTGTATCTCGGGCCACTTGGTGCTAGAAACCCCATTTTGTATATGTTGTAGTGATAGTTATACTGGGTTTGCACACCAAATTTTGGGGTTCCTAGCACCAAGTGGCCCAGAGATACGGAGCCCCAAAGTTGGCTCGGAAATGTCTTTCTCTGCTGCAGAAAAGTGCTTGACTCGAGTATAACCCGAGGGGGGCATTTTCAGCACAAAAAAATGTGCTGAAAAACTCGGCTTATACTCGAGTATAGAAGCTGTCTGCCTAATATTCATATGCCCTGATGTCATATCAACAACATACTGTTGGACAACAACAAAACCAAACCATCATGCAATCAAACCTCAGGATCTCCATACTATTAACCAACTCTTTTAAATTGTTGAGGCGATTATATATAATATTACATCTAGCTCATATTTGCTGTTTAGATGGGGTTTGTGCAATAGCAGTCTATTATGTGGCGTACACACGGTCGGAATTTCCGATGGAAACAGTCCGATGGGAGCTTTTCATTGGATTTTCTGACCGTGTGTATGCCCAACGGTCTTTTTCTGTCGGAATTTCCGACGGACTTTGAATTGAGAACCTGTTCTCAATTTTTCAGACGGAAAACCTTTCTATCGGATTTTCCGATCGTGTGTATGCAATTCCGACACGCAAAATTCCGACGCATGCTCGGAAACAATTTGACGCATGCTCGGAAGCATTAAACTTCCCTTTTATAGTGCTGTCGAACGTGTTTTATGCCGCTGTGTTATTGACCATCGGAATTTGGTGTGATCGTGTGTAGGCAACACAGCTTGAGCGGAATTCCATCGAAAAAAACGTCAGAGTTCTTTCCGACGAGAATTCAGATCGTGTGTACGCGGCATTAGTGTCATTTGTAAGGATTGTGTTTCTCTATGTGAGACTGGAATCAAACATTTGGTTGTACGCATCCTATGACAATAAAGGCTTTCTATCTTCTCTCTATTCTATCTCGAATGCCGCGCATATATGACCGGACTTTCTGTCAGAATAAACTCCAAGTTCTGACCGGACTAGAAAAGGAAGTTCAATAGCCAGTAGCCAATAGCTGCCCTTGCGTCGTATTTGATCTGTCGGACCAGCATACAGATGAACGTTTTTCCCGATAGAAATTAATTCCGTCAGAAAGATTTAAAGCATGTTCTATTTCTAGGTCCATCTGAATTTTTGAAGAAAAAAGTCTGATGAAGCTCACACACTATCGGAATATCCGACGTAATGATTCCGTCGGACCATTTCTGCCGGAAAGTCCGGTCGTGTGTACGCGGCATAAGTGAACCTTTACAGGCTACCTGTTTAGGTCATGGATTAAAGCAATAATTAAAGTGTTGACTATCGCCCGGGTCTGGAATTTAGATACAGCTCTGGTTCTAGATTGTAACAGGTAACTCTAGAGGTATCAATACTTAAAGTGTTACTAAACCCCCAACAACAAAATAAGTCTGTATATGCAGTAAAGCGGTTAATTGTGTAAAAAGGCTGCTTGATCCTGTCTTTTCTGGTGTCCCCTTCTTTTACTGTCCCCAATCCATCTGCTAATAGAACAGAGCCCTAGGCGGCACTCTGCATATGCTCAGTTTGGTGTGTATTGCTAGAGAGTTTTTTTTTCTTTTCTTTTAGGAGGGTGCATGTGATCAGCATAGGGCCAATCAGCATTGTCCAGACAGAAAGTCAGGGGTCATGCATCCTCATAGGACAGTCAGAGGAGAATGAAAACTTCTCCTACAAGCTTTAAACCAGTGCACGGCCAGACACTGATAGATGTCACAAGACTGCCATATACTGGTGATGAAAAGGTGATGAAAAGGAATGTTTATATGTACTAGACATGTGCGATTAGTTTTGTATGGGAGGATCCGGAATACGAATTGCTATGCTTCCAAACTTTGTACAAAATACGAAATTTCGTTTACGAATTTCGTATCCATACAACGGAAACGTGACTGGTGTTTTGTTGACCAATCAGAGGTTTTCTTCTGCTGCTGAGTGAGGGTTGGGAAAATTACCTTTTTTAATATGGGAGCGGGAGACTGAATCTGACAAAATAAGAATTTTAGTTAATTACGATTATTCGTTATGATGAAGTTAAAAACCCAGGAAGTCAGCACAGCACATCACAGGGATGGTGGGAGCCCCTCATAATGATACATTTATCATAAAGAAGGTTCGTAATTGTAACGAAAAGTTAACGAACCTAACGAAAATTTGTATTTCGTACGAATCAAAATTTAATTTCGGACACGAATTACGAATTAATTCTAATACTAAAAGGAACGGAAAGAAACAAAACCAATTTATTGATGGCGCACATATCTAATATGTACTAAAATAATTGCATTTCCATGTTCTGTGTACTGTGGCAGACCATATATAGTGAATGCAGGGTCCTGGGTTTAGTAACACTCTAACTCTAAAACTTAGTTCCCAGCATATGTATTACATTTTAGTTATTGCTGAAAGAGTTAAAGAGGAAGTAAAGCCTCTTAAAAAATATGCATATCATACTAGCTCATTATGAAAGACTTACCTGAAAACGAAGCCCCCGAAGCGGTCCTTATCCACGATCTTCGCCCCCCCGCCATCCAGGGCCGGAGTGACTTCCGGGTCTCGCCGCTCCAGCGCTGTGATTCGCTGGAGCGGCGATGGCGTCACTCCCGCGCATGTGCAGAAAAGCGGCATATCGCAGCGAGACCGGCATGCGCAGTGCGCCTGCGCGCCGCTGTGTACGGCGCATGCGCCATAGACAGCGATGCCTTTTCATTTCTAAATATCTCCTAAACCATGCAGGTTTAGGAGATATTTATTGGACCTACAGGTAAGCCTTAATCTAGGCTTACCTGTAGGCCAAAGTGCTTTGGAAGGGTTTACTTCCACTTTAAAGCCCATGCTGCAGAGAAGGACCCTTGGTCTCTATGTATAAGTGGTGATCTCTCTGCAAAGGTTTGACATGACCCCTGCTGAATCAGAGCTAGAGCTTTTGATTCATCCAGTAGCTTGCATTTTTAGAACTATAGCAGGGGACATATAGTATAATCGAATGAGAGCACCAAATAAGAGTTCAAGGTAATTTAATGATAACATTGATTAATAACAGAATCAAATCAACATCACGTTTACGGGGGCCAAAAACACCCCTTCATCCAGGCAGAACTGATGATAATCAGGGGATGTGTACCCTCTACAGAGGGACCACTACCACACAGAGAGCAAGGATCACATTCTGCAGCATGCTGGCAGAAAACAGACATTTCTACTCAGGATGTGACTGTTTTTTAAAGAGGAAAAACTGTAATTCCCGTGCACACAATTGGACAAAACCATGGAATTTTGTTCGAAGGTTGTTGGCTCCAACTTGTCTTGCATACATACGGTCACACAAATGTTGGCCAACAATTATAAACGTAGTGACATACAAGACGTACGACGGCTGATAAAAAGGAAGTTCAATAGTTCAATAGTCATGTGATATCTCCATTACGAGCGCTAGTTTTACAAGACCGAGCGCTTCCGGCTCATACTTGATTCCAAGCATGCGTGAACTTTTGTGCGACGGACTTGTATACACACGATCGGAAAGTCTGACAACAAAGCTTTGTTGGCGGAAAATTTGAGAACCTGCTCGCCAACATTTGTTTGAGGAAAGTCCGACAACAAATGTTCGATGAAGCATACACACGGTCGGACTTTCAGCCAACAATCTCACATCCAAAATTTCCCGTCGGAAAGTCTGATCATGCGTACACGGCAGAAGACTTTTCACAACTTCTGTTACAATATGTTGCAAATAGAATGCATTTACCTGATTTAAATGGAAAGTTCAGTAGGGCTTTAACTCTGGCAAAGTTAGATCAGAGAGTTGAATTCTGGTTTATTACTGTAGGTTACTGCATTATTAACTGTCTTACCAGATGTGCCTGGTATATCTGGTATCTGGTATCACTGGCACTGCAGGAACCAAAAGCCTGCATAAGCCTTGATTGTTTTCTTGTTTAATACCCACATTTCAGTCTCAATGAAATATTGTAACTTACTTCATTTCCCTAGAGGTTTAAGAGCTTATTGCAGAATCACAAAGACAGATGCTCATTCTACACCATAAGACTTTTTGACACACAGAATCATTTCTATCAATCTTCTACATTTTTTTTCCAGCTGCTTTGAGTGGAAAATGTTAAATGGGGAACGTCAAGCTGAAAACTTAAAGATTTCTTCTTTGTATAAAATTTCCCATTACCTGAAAGAGAGAAACATAGGAACAAAATGTTTTTTGCTACAGCATGCTCCACTGGGAAATGAAAATAAATCAACTCACAATATGTTTCCTTTACCCAGAAAACCTTTTTTTTTTCTCTTACGTATTGTTGAATGCAGATATTCTACTATAGCTAGCTTTTCCTGCCAAAATGTTCTTTATTTAGATTAATCCTGAAATGATTCCATTATTACTAGCCTAAATCTTGGAATTTAATAAGGATACAAATAAAGCAAAAAATAGAATGCTAATGAAATGCAAGTTGGATGCCATTATGTGCAAAATTGTTTAGATATTCTGATACTTTCTAAGAGTTATCACACATTGATGATTTTGGTTCATTGTTACAGAGTGATTGAAATAGTACTCTTTTTGTTTAATACATATTATAGTCTATATTATAGTCTATATAAACACCTTTATTTAAATTTATTGTTTTCCTCTATTTATTAATATTTAAAAATAGCTTCATTATAAGGAACTTGAGCTTGAACTGCTCTAGGAATCTCATCCCATGCTTGAAATGACATTGGCTCACTGTTGTTATCAATGTTCGTGTTTTATTACAAATCTAGACCGATCATGCTACCTGTAGCAGGGAGAAACTTAAACTAATTTCTCAGGAAAGTGTATGTAATTGATTATGATTCTTTTTTAGCAAAAACTGAGTTACACCTTTTGCCAATCACCTTATCTTCAGATTATTTGTTTAAGTATTTAATCAAAAGGTATACCCTGGCCAGTCCTCCTTTAACCGGTTCCGGACCAGCCGCCGCACAGCGGGGGTGCCAATGCTCATGGCCGACGGTCGCAATGACCACCGGGCACGAGTGATCGTGAGCTGGAGACACAGAACAGGGACGAGTGTGTGTAAACACACACTTTCCTGTTCTGACAGGAGTGACAGTTCGTGTGTTCCTATTAGATAGGAACCACAATCTGTCACTTCCTGTAGTTAATCCCTCCCCCTTAGAATCATCTCCCAGGTTACACAGTTAACCCCTTCACCGCCCCCTAGTGTTACTTCACTGCCAGTGACATTTTTACAGTAATCAATGCATTTTTAATCGCACTGATCCATGTATTAATGCCAATGATTCCAAAAATGTGTCAAAATTGTCCGATGTGTCCGCCATAATGTCGCAGTCTTGACAAAAATTGCATATCGCCGTCTATACTAGTAAAAAAAAAAATAATAATAAAAACACTCTCTCCTATTTTGTAGACGCTATCACTTTTGATATGTAGAAGAATACATATTGTCCTAAACTGAGGAAAAAAAAATTTTGATATATTTTTGAGGGGATATTTATTATAGCAAAAATTAAAAAATAATGTGTTTTTTTAAAAATTGGCGCTCTTTTTTTGTTTATAGCGCAAAAAATAAAAACTGCAGAGGCAATCAAATACCACCAAAAGAACGCTCTATTTGTGGGAAAAAAAGGACGTCAATTTTATTTGGGTACAACGTCGCACAACCACGCAATTGCCAGTTAAAGCGACGCAGTGCCGAATCGCAAAAAGTGCTCTGGTCAGGAAGGGGGTAAATTCTTCTGGGGCTGAAGTGGTTAATTACTGGTTTAGTCTGATAGTGTCATCAAGGGACAGAGTATAAGAAGAGTATGTACTGTCCAGTGATAGCTTGCAACTTCCCTAAAACAATGGCCGCAGTGCTGTGGAATGAATCACAAAGCAAGCTTAGGCAAAAGAGTATCTAATGTTTACTGTAAGTGCTATATATCATTGACAGCTGACTTGCTTTACACTGTTTTAAGCATAAAGTCCTCCTTACCATGCATGGTCAAAGTACAAAATCACCATCTCCATTCAATGTTAATTACTTAAATTTATCTCAGGGCAAAAAAAAAGAAGACATATTCAGCACATGCAGAGGCAGTACATGCCCGTTTTCCCATGTTTTATCCTTTTATAAAACACTGTACCTGTACTGTAAAAATACCCGTTTATCTGCCACAATCCTAGTGTGCCCCTAACTTGTTTGGGTTGACAACACAGTCTTTGTTTCACTAAAACTTCAACTACCCCTGTTAGGTCTGCAATAATGGACTGCAGGACTCATGTACACTATATTACAAAATGTATTGGGAGACCTGCCTTTACACACATGAACTTTAACCACTTCCCGACCGGCGCACGACTATATACGTCGGCAGTCCCTTTAAGATGCCGCTGCGCGCTTGCGCCGGTCGGGACCCCCGTGAGGCGGTCGTTGGTCCTACGGACTCGATCGCCGTGGGGACACCCGCGATCGTCTCACGGGAAGGCTGAACGGGGAGATGCGGAAATAAACAGCATCTCCCCGTTCTGCCTAGCAACTAGTGACGCCGATCTCTGCTCCCTGTGATTGAAGTAGAGATCAGCATTCACTAGCTGACAGCCACGCCCCCCCCCCCCCCACAGTAAGAAACACACCTCTAGGCATACTTAACCCCTACACTGCCACCTAGTGGTTAACCCCTTCACTGCCAGTGTCATTTATACAGGAAGCAATGCATTTAAATAGCATTGATTTCTGTATAAATGACAATGGTCTCAAAAATGTGTCAAAAATGTCCGATGTGTCTGCCATAATGTCGCAGTCACAATAAAAATCGCTGATTACCAATCCATTACCCATTACGCCATTACGCCATTACCAATAAAAAAAATATTAATAAAAATGCTATAAAACTATCCCCTATCTTGTAAACGCTATAACTTCTGTGCAAACCAATCAATAATCGCTTATTGCGTTTTTTTTTTGCAAAAATATGTAGAAGAATACGTATCGACCTAAACTGAGGAAAAAAGATTTTTTTATATATTTTTGGGGGATATTTATTATAGCAAAAAATAAAAAAGAATGCATTTTTTTTCAAAATTGTCGCACTTTTTTGTTTATAGCGCAAAAAATAAAAACCGCAGGGGCGATCAAATACCACCAAAAGAAAGCTCTATTTGTGGGAAAAAAAGGACGTCAATTTTGTTTGGGAGCCACGTCGCACGACTGCGCAATTGTCAGTTAAAGCGACGCAGTGCCGAATCGCAAAAAGGGGCCTGGTCCTTTGGCTGCAAATTGGTCCGGGGCTTAAGTGGTTAATGAAATTAAAAAAGATCAAATCACATTAACATGTTAACGCATATATGAGATTTAACTGATTGGCCTAAAGATGCACTTTATCCTTAGGCCATCACTTTTATTAGAACAACCGGTTAGTTACTCTTGTTGGACCAAATACTATGTTAGTAGTTATCTCATGAATGTTTGTAGGCTCCAAACCACGCAGCTTTATCCTGCTTACTATGTCGTATTATGTCTTTTACTCTGTTGCCTTTGCTGGCAGATTACTCCTGATTCAGCAAATGTTATACTTTTATATAAAAATTAAATAAATGTATTTATTTTTTTTAAAAAAAGATTCTTTTTAAATACAAGATATAAAATAAAGATATAGGAGATGCTGTGTGCAATATTATATTTGTTGTTTAACTTTTCCCAGAATTAATTAAACTGACTACACTTTTTTAATTACCATGAGTTCCTTTTAGTGTTATGTTGCCCAATGTATAATTACATTTTTTGTTTGACTAAGAGTAACAAAACACTACATGCATAAACATAATATCACAAGTTGTTGCCTTCAACTTGGTAAGATTGCAATTCACATTATCAGCATACCTTTCCAAATAAAATTAATTAGGGTGAATAATGTTCAAAATCACTCCACTAAAATTACATGCAACAACAAACACTAGCCGTTAGCACTAATTTTATTAACAAAGTATTCATTTCAATTACATATTTAAATTGATGAAAATAACTTAGATCATCCTCTATGTACTGCAGTACTGGAAAAGATTTCACAGGGGAATAATGGAGAAAATCTCATTAAGTAAGATCAAGTTAAATAATAGGTCTACTTTTGCAGTTGTGTTTTTTTTTTTTCCATTTGAAATAGATATAAATAAACTTCTATGGGCTTGTGTAATGGGGAAGTATTGTATAATTTCAGTTATAACATGTTTCATGTTATTTTGTGTTATTATTGCAGTATTTACCTTAGAGTAATAAGTGATGTTACTTTCAACACTTGGTATGATTTTTCTGAATATGTTAAATGCATATAATTGTAGATTGCTGCTTTTTTTCCCATTCTAAGCTCTGTTGTACAGGGAGTGCAATAAGCTAATATTGAATTGAATTTAACTACCTATTTTATATTGCATGCATTAAATAATACATTAAATTATGTATTCATAGAGATTTGCATTTATCTGTGTCTTTTATATCTGCTTAGAGTTCAGATCCAAACTTGTGATACTGGTAATAATTGTTCCGGTGCATTTTTTAGTTTTGGATTTCTCCGCTTTTTGCATGGATATTTTTTTTTTTACTGGTCTCTTCTAATTTAAAAGTCTTAATAATAAAATGTAGCTCCACTGTAATATTTATTTTATTTTTGTATGCATAGCAAAACAAAACTCTGAATTGATAGCTTATGACTAAAAGCCATTGATAGCACAAAAACGTCAGAACTTTGTGTGCGCTACCTTTTAAATGAAAATATTTCTTTGAAGTACAAGCCTGCAGTCATCATCTAATTGAACCATTCACAGTGGTATGAACAGTAACATTTCTATGTGTTTTTCCATTGCACGAAGAAGAGAATTTTATATTCAAAAAAATGTGTATATAGTATTATGTTCAAGGAGGACATCTTCGGGGCTATTAAGGTAACATAATCTTTGTACTTCCTCCACTTTTCTCCCCTTCCCGACTCTTAGCGAATCCTCTAATTTACTCCTGTCAGAATTTTTTCGATAGCTCCAAATCAAAAACTTTTATGCACTTAACATAAACACTAAACATAAACACTAGTACCCTTCTCAATCATTTTTCCTAGTTTTGAGTCCACATGTAAAAATTAACCACCTGCTAGAGGATTGATCTCATGCCTTTACTCCCAACTTTTAGTCAAACCTGACTCGGATAAACCTCAATACACATGGAAATGGGAGGAGGATCTTGGACGCACCCTCGACATTGCAGACTGGTCTAAGATCTGGTCAGCAACTAAATCATCCTCACCCAATATCCTGCAATGGAAGCCAACTATAAAGTACTAACCTGCTGGTACCTAGTATACTCTAGAATAAAATATGGCAATACTATAAGAACTTTCTCATAAGTTCTTTTAAAACATTGCAGCAGCGCTTAATGTCCTTTTTCCAATACGGACATCATCCAAAGTAAACCAATCATAATCAGATAGGTAGGGTAATAGAAAGTCTCCTTTTGTGCTCTGTAAGGTAAAGCTTCCACCAGACAAATTCCACCAAGATTTTCACCACGTGTGGCCAAATCTCCCCTTTGGGGATGCACTCACCAGAAATAGGATTTTCAAGAGCCTTAAAATCTCCAAGACAAATCACCTTCTCCACTGCTCTTCTGCCATCAACCACTAGGTGTCAGAATGTTAGGCCCAGGTTCCCAGCATACATGAAAAAATAATGTCCATATAGAATAGTACCATTTTGACAAGTTTATTTAAATATAAAAGGCCCACACCCCCAAGTACATATATGCGTACCACAAAATAATTTATATGAAGCATAAAATGAAGTGCACTGTGCCTGTTGGATTGTAGTGTCCGCCGGAACAAAAGCAGCGCGTCCACTGTATAGAACAGCGGCTCGCTTCTTGGTTGCTTGGCTGGCTGGAACGCACGTTGAGGAGCAGACGTCACTTCCGGTAGGTCATGACACTGATGCGTTTCGTCATATCCTGACTTCGTCTGAGGGCGTGACCTACCTACCGGAAGTCAGCTTATATCCATGTCATGTTACTGCATAGGATTTAGGGTTAAGGTTAGGGTTAGATAGATAGATAGGGTTAGAGTGTTAGGGTTAGGGTTAGGGGTTAGGGTTAGGGTTTCCCCTGGAAGAATAAGGTTAGGACTCAGGGATTGAAATAGGGTCCTCCCCCAAAGGTCAAAGGTCAGCAGGCGGGTCTCCAGAGGTCAAAGGTCAAGAGGTCTTTCTGACCCACCCCCAACAAAGTGTACCACCTACCCCAACTAAGTCGGGGCATGAACAAGTCGGGGTAAGCGATGTGCGCGCGTATCACTCAAAGCAGGCGATGGAGATGTGAACTCCGATTGGCCGCTATAAGTGTTTGTCAAAAATCCGGTGTTGTTACTGGTCATGCAGTAACATGACTTGGATATAAGCTGACCCACGGTAGGTAGGTCACGCCCTCAGACGAAGTCAGGATATGACAAAACGCGTGACCTACCGGAAGTGACGTCTGTGCCTCAACGTGCGTTCCAGCCAGCCAAGCAACCAGCCAGCCAAGCAATATGCTTTATATAAATTATTTTGTGGTACGCATATATGTACTTGGGGGGTGTGGGCCTTTTATATTTAAATAAACGTGTCAAAAGGGTACTATTCTATATGGACATTATTTTTTCATGTATGCTAGGAACCTGGGCCTAACATTCTGACACCTAGTGGTTGATGGCAGAAGAGCAGTGGAGAAGGTGATTTGTCTTGGAGATTTTAAGGCTCTTGAAAATCCTATTTCTGGTGAGTGCATCCCCAAAGGGGAGATTTGGCCACACATGGTGAAAATCTTGGTGGAATTTGTCTGGTGAAAGCTTTACCTTACAGCGCACAAAAAGAGACTTTCTATTACCCTGCCTGTCTGATTATGATTGGTTTACTTTGGATGATGTCCGTATTGGAAAAAGGACATTAAGCGCTGCTACAATGTTTTAAAAGAACTTATGAGAATGTTTTTATAGTATTGCAATAAATTATCTTGTTTTTTATTAAGTAGCTGCTTCTATTATATGATTGTGGATTATATAATATCTATGTATTTAACTATAAGGCGGTTATATCCAAAGAGCGCGGAGAGGTGTACCTAAGGGCGGATATCGGTTACATCCTTGTTTTTCACACTCTAGAATAGCCAAATTTGTCCCCTCCTATTTGGCTCTCTGTTTTAGAGGCTATTTGGAACAAGGTACACTCCCTCATATTTGGTGGACTTGACCAATAATCCAAGCCTTCTGGAATGATATTTTTGCTCTCGGTATGTTATGTATTAGTGTGTTATACTGCTCTCCATCCAGTAGGGGGAAGCATTATAAAAAAATTCTGGTAGAGCTATGTGTTTCTTTAGCATCTATGGTTCCTGTGTTCCTGTGTGTGGTTAAGTAAAGAAGTCCTGTGAATTCCTGTCCATGTCTATAGTTCAAATTCATTTTAAATACACAAAACTGGCGACGAGGATGGGGTTTCAGTAAATGGACACTGCAGAAACACATGAAATCAGCTTGAGTGAAGAATCAACATATGTGTTTTAGAGAAACATCTATAAATATCTCCAGCATGGCTTCTCTGGGACACATGGAGGAATTTTATGCGGCTAATCCATTCTCACGGGACTCTTATGCTGACAGTTTAGAGTTTTTCCTAGAAACCAATAAGGTGGCCGATGCTGTGCAGAAAAGAGCTGTGTTACTGACTGTTATTGGATCTAAGACTTTTGATATTGTCCGCTTACTGATATCTCCTGCTAAACCAAAAGACTGCCCATATGAGGAAGCACTGGCCCTGTTAAAAAATCATTTTTCACCCACTGCATCTGAAACAGTGAGGCATTTGCATTTCAACAGATGGAATCAACAACCGGGTGTGAGCATTGCATCATATACAGTATGCATGAGCACAAAGCTAGCAATCTGGCATGGTGCCTGTGAGATGATAACAATAGCACGGAAATAAGTCTGTCACAAGGATTTAGATACACACTCGAGAAGCTATGGGTAGATGCAGTTAAACTATCAGGACATATGAATACTTGCCTAATAGTCTCTGCTTCTGGTCTAGGTGAAATACAGCATCATTAGCAGCCCCTGTGTGTTTCAGGTCATGTAGCTCAGTTCTCTGTCTTTCTCTCTCTCTCCCTCTCTCCACTTCATCCTTCTAGGGTTTCTGACCAGACACACAGATGTACATATTTATGTACATAAATAATCTCGTGAACATTAGGCAGCACAGCCACTTACAGTCAGTAGAGGACAGCAGATCCTTAAACTGATTCAGCTCCTCAGAATATATGTTGCTGCCATAGTTCCTGGGCTCTGCCTACCAGTTTATTCTGCTCTTACTGCCCTCTGCTCCCTCCTAGTGTTACGCACTGAAGCCTCTGTACCACTCCTGTCTTCTGTTGCTCCAAAATTGCTTGTCCCAGGGGATGACATGAACAGCTATGCCTTTCTTATGCCACTGCTGCTTGCCACCACAGAATTTAGCAATTAATCCATTCTTCTTCAATCCTCTAGTCCAGGGGTAGGCAACCTCAGCCCTCCAGCTGTTTTGAAACTACAAGTCCAATGAGACATTGCAAGACCCTAACAATCACAGGCATGTCTCCTAGAGGCAGAGGCATGATGGGATTTGTAGTTTCACCACAGCTGGAGGGCTGATGTTGCTTACCCCTGCTCTAGTTTATCATTATCAGCCAATTCCACCAAAAATAGGTGTTGAAGTACGTTCCCCACTTCTTTATCCTACAATGCTCAGTTTTCCTACCACTCTAAAGCCCCATACACACGGTCGGATTTTCGCATGGATTCTGTCCGATCGGACAATGTTGTTGAAAAATCAGACCGTGTGTATGCACCATCGGACAGTGTACGTCATATTGTCCGACGGACAAAGTCCTATCTCCTGCTGGATAGATTTTCCGACAACACGGTCCGATCACACCAAATCCGATCGTGTGTATGGTAGTCCGACCGGACAAAGTGCTACGCATGCTCAGATCACATTACAAGACCAAAGCTATTGGCTACTAGCCTCTACGTAGTCCCGTCGTAGGCAACAAACGTCACCACGTTCAGAATGATCGGATTTTCCGACAACTTTGTCCGACCGTGTGTACGCAAAACCAACATCAGACAAAGTATGACGGACATGATCCGACGGACCTGGTCCTCGGATAATCCGCGCGTGTGTATGGGGCTTTAGCCACAACTCAGTTTTAAAATGTCACTATATATAGCAGCTATGACATCCTGGACAGCAAACCTAGTCTGAACTCTGGTATAATATACTATTTTACTAGTAGCATGTTTATAATGCTTTGGTGTACCATCATTTAAATGCAGAATATATTATGCCTTGATGGGTTGAGACCAGATGGCATGATTAAGGGGACAAGGGCACAGCTAGGCATGTCACTGTCAGCAGTAAATCAGGGACCAGATGATGGTCAGGAGCTTGCTAGGCTAAATCCAAAAGATTTTACCACCAGGCAATATATCCAGAAGGTCATAAGGGTATTATAGTAGAATAACGGAAAAATGTAGCCCAGGCAGCAAAGGTTTTATAGGGCTTATGACCAATCAGGAGTAAGCTGGGAAAGCAGAAACCAAAGCACTGGGACTTTGTTGTAGAGGTGCATATGAATATGCATGTAATAATTGGCAGGCACCTCTGCACATGCATAATAAGTTAAACATGTGATGTAGCATCTAGTAAGGAGATACATGGGACATTCCTGATGACATCTCAACACACCATAAAAATTTTACAGCACACCTCAGCTTTGAAAACTGAAAGTCAACATCAGAAAGGAAAAAAGTTTAGTAAACAGCCCAACTTTAATCCATTGCAGTGTTTGGTGAGACATAAAAGCAGTCATTAACACATTTAGTAAGGGGACGCCATAATGTGCAATACCAAAGCTTTTATTCCTAATCATTTCACCTTAATTATACTACATTTTCATTCAGCCTGAAATTAATCTCATTTCACTCTGTGAACTGGCTGATATTTTGACTGCTTGCGCATTTGCTAATGAAGCAGAGAAGTAAATATGGTGGCATATAATTTATATCCTTCCCCTTTACAATTAATTCTTCTCTGTATTGCATGTTTTGTATTCATGGATGTGGATACATAACAAAGCAACACACACAGAACACCTGGAAGCCAAATTCTCGATTGAGAAATATTGGCAGATTACACTTCTATGAGGTAGAACCACTGAAAAGCAAAGCCACTGCACCTGCCAATAGGCTACAAAATAGTTTACATTCATGTAACCATGCCAGGTCAGTGGGCTCTGCCTGAGTGTTTTATTTGTCAAGCTGATTTTATAGGTTGATGTGGTCCATACCTGCCGAAATTATACGTAAACATCTACTGAGTAAGTGCATTGTTAAAGCAGCTTAGATATTTTCATATATCCTGGCAGATCAGCATGTTTGCAATTATAATGTTTTACATTTTCAATTTATTTTCTTGTCCTTTGAGAACTGTATTCAATATTGAGAATGCAGCATCACATACACCTTTTAGCTCACATACACCTACTAATTACTAAAGAGAAAAAGTGTATATCCGCGCTCAGAACCTGAAACAAGCAGCGGTACACTATACCCAGACACCAGGCACATAGAACATATATAAACAAAGTGCAGTGCTAAATGTGCAATTACATAAATTAAAGTGCAAAAGTGCTATAAAGTGCATACATGAATACAATCAGTATATAAAAATGGGAAATAATCAAACTAAAGTCTGTAAAAAGAAGTCTCACAAAAAAATCCAAAGATCCACTGAGGATAAAGGATCCGTGTAGTAAGTATGAAATAGAAGAGTCACCATTGTGTCACCCTCCACATAAAGACAGTTGAAGGCTTACCAGAGAGCCAGCAACCACCCTTACTCAGGGGGTCAGACAGCGCTCAATTAGATCCTAAATCCACTCAATAGGAGCCTGTGCATCCTGTGCATCCTCTCGGATAGCCACAAATGGTATACAATGGAGAACTCCCAAACAAGCCAGGAAGCAACTTCCAGAAACACTCTGTAATAATCAATATCCATAGAGCAGGAATAACAAAATCCACAATACTGTAGAAGTTTCACATTTAATACAGTCATAGTGCACTTACATGAAAACAGCATAAAAAGACATGTATATAAATCATATCCAGGGCTGATCAGTTTCCCTTGTGTAAAATGTCCAAACTCCGGTCGTGCATTTGCAGTAGGGTTTGTGTATGTAACTCCTTCCCGACGTGTGTCGTCATACATGACATCATCAGGGGCCTAGCTCATCTACAACACCAAGATTCTTTACAAGTCCCCTAATAAGTAATATTTGTCAAATTGCCCTAGATTTTGTAGTTTAAATTTGTTTATTTGGCTGTTGAATTTGTTTACTTAAAAGGGGAGTAACATGGTTTAGGGTAATTTTTTTGTGGATCTGACAAAACAAAAAACAAAAAAAGAGGATCTTGACAGAAATATTGTCAGTTGACTATACTGCACTCTAATTAGTTACACCTTTCTGAGCTATCTCTGAGGAATACAGAATACATCCCTTCTATGTTATTAGAAGAGATGGGCCGAACACTCCCCTGTTCGGTTCACAGCAGAACTCCTGAACAGGGGAAAAGTTATATCCCGAACAGTTAACTCCATTGAAGTCTATGGGAGCTGAACACAATAAATCAAAAGTGCCCATTTTGAAGACATATATGCAAGTAATTGGCCATAAAAGAGGTATGGGGTCTGGGTACTACACTGGGGGACATGTATCAATGCAAAAATTTGTTCTAAAAAACAATCATTTTTTACAGGAACAGTGATTTTAATGATGCTTAAAGTGAAGCAATAAAAATTAAAAATACCTTTAAATATAGTGCCTGGGGGTCCCCCTAGTCTGCCTGTAAATTTGCGTATCTGTACCATGTATATAACATGCTGCAGCAAAAATAAAATTTTGAAAGAAAAAAAGTCAAATCACATTTAAATTGACATGGTTGCAATTGTCAGCACCCGGCTATTTAAAAATAAACAAAGAAAAGAATGGTGTGGGGTCCCCCACGCAAATTTTTTTTGTTAAAAACGGCACGGGCCCCCTCCACAATACATACCAGACCCTTATCCGAACATGCAGCCTGGCAGGTCAGGGACCATACCAGGCCACATGCCTTCAACATGGGGGGTCTTTTGGGTGGAGGGACATGTATCAATGCAAAAAAAGTTTTAAAAACGGACGTTTTTTCGAGAGCAGTGATTTTAATAATGCTTAAAGTGAAACAATAAAAGTGAAATATTCCTTTTAATGTCATAACTAGGGGGTGTGTATAGTATGCCTGTAAAGTAGCGCTTGTTTCCTGTGCTTAGAACTGTCCCTGCACAGAGTGTAATTTCTGAAGGAAAAAAGTCATTTAAAAGCACTTGCGGCTATAATGAATTGTCGGCTCCCGGAAATACAGAGAAAAGTTATTGATGAAAAAAAAAAAAATGTGTGGGGGTCCCCCAAAATTCAATTACCAGGCCCTTCAGGTCTGGTATGGATATTAAGGGGAATCCTGCGTCAAATAAAAAAAAACATTACGTGAGGTTCCCACCAAATATCCATAGCAGACCCTTTAGGTCTGGTATGGATTTTAAGGGGAACTCTACGCCTAATTTAAAAAAAAAATGGCGTGAAGTTCCCCCCAAATATCCATACCAGACCCTTTTTAAGAGCACGCAACCTAGCAGGCCACAGGAAAAGAGGGGGGATGAGATCGCCCATCGCAGGATACCGAGAGTGGATTACCACCACTGGAATGTTTTTTTATTTTTTTTATTTTTAATAAAGGACTTTTCCCAACGGTGTCTGTGTGTTTTTTTTTATTTTTTACACTTTCTTTGTGAAATGGTAGGGGTACAATGTACCCCTTACCAATTCACATAGGGGGGCCGGGATCTGGGGGTCCCCTTTGTTAAAGGGGTCTTCCAGATTCCGATAAGCCCCCGCCCACAGACCCCCACAACCACCAGGCAAGGGTTGTGTAGGTGAGGCTTTTGTCCACATCAACATGGGGACATGGTGCTTTGAGGGGTCACAGACCCCCAAAGCATCCTCCCCATGTTGAGGGCATGTGGCCTGGTACTGTTCAGGAGGGGGGGCGCTCTCTCATCCCCCCTTTTTTCCTGAGGCCAGCCAGGTTGCGTCCTTGGATAAAGGGTCTGGTATGGATATTTGGGGGGAACCCCACGTAATTTTTTTTTAAATTTGATGCAGGGTTCCCCTTAATATCCATACCAGACCTGAAGGGCCTGGTAATTGAATTTGGGGGGACCCCCACGCATTTTTTTCATCAATGACTTTCAATTATTTTTCTCTGTATTGACAGGAGCCGACAATTCATTATAGTGCTTTTAAATTACTTTTTTTCTTCAGAAATTACGCTTTGTCCAGGGACAGTTCTAAGCATGGGAAACAAGTGCTACTTTACAGGCATACTATACACACCCCCCAGGTACGAAATTTAAAGGAATATTTCACTTTTATTGTTTCACTTTAAGCATTATTAAAATCACTGCTCCCGAAAAAACTTTAGTTTTTAAAACTTTTTTTTGCATTGATACATGTCCTCTGGGGCAGGACCCGGGCATATAAGCCTTTAAAATTAGCACTTTAGATTTTTCATGTTCGAGTCCCATAGACTTTAACGGTGTTCGGATGTTCGAACAAATTTATTGCCTGTTTGCATGTTCTGATGCAAACCAAACTGGGGGGTGTTCGGCTCATCCCTACCCTGCAATAGATGTGAGGACACAGAGGGACAGTCCTGCTGGAGTATAGGTGAGCTCCATCTGCCAGAGAGCAAAAGATAAGTTAAGTAAAAGTCATTTTCCTGATCCCTAGACAGAAACAAGCATTTTTTTAAATGTAATTTACAAGATTCAGATTGCCATAATCCTAATTGTATTTTGTTGTATTGCAACATACTGTATATCTGGCACTTAAAGTAGGACCTAAAGAATCCATGATCTCTGTTTATTGTCATACTTATAATGGTTTGTCACTTAGACAGGGCTCAGTAAAATTTAGACCTGGTTAATATTTTTATTGCACACTTAATCACTGCAAAGGGGAAATTTAGATACTACAAATGCCTTTATTTCATTTGCTTAATGGAGCTTCACAGAGTCCAGGAAAGAAACTTTGCTTACTATAATTTATTTTCCTAAACTAAATTATATTTCAGTAAAGTGTTAGCATCATGCCATTAGTGACTAAAAGAATAAAGTGGATGTAGCACACAATGCTCAACTGTAAGGTTATAACAGAAGCACCAACACACAGACAGGATGGAGAACAATGAGTCAGATTTATTAATAGTAGCTGTATATGAATCTTATTGTTTTGTGCTAAGAAGAATATGTCAACCATAAACCAAAAGAAATCTGTAGGAACTATGCCTTTACCTGTTAAAGTGATTGTTATGCCACTATTTCATATTCCAGATATGTGTATGTTGTATAGAGATGGGCCAAACGACCCTGTTCGGTTTGCGGCAGAACTTTTGAACATCACAAAAGTTTGGAACCGAATAACGAACCCAATTGAAGTCCAAGGGACCCAAACTGAAAAAATTTAAAATGTCTATTTTGAAGGCTTATTACAAGTAATTGGGCATACATTGGTTACTGTCCTGGGGGACATGTATCAATGAAAACATTTTTTTTATAAAAAACTACATTTTTAAATGAGCACTGGTTTACTGATGCCTAAAGTGAAAACATTAAAATGAGAAATAACAATAAAAATGAAAAATTCCCTTAAATATAGTATCTGGGGGGACCCTTTAGTCTACATGTAATGTGGCACATCTGTATCATGTATAGAGCCTGCTGCAGCAATAATTACATTTATAAAGCCAAACAAATGACATTTTCCATTCAAGCTTTCTTTATTTTACAAACAACGGCTTGGGGGGGGGGGGGCATTCTGTATGATGAGGCCACAATTTAGTGCACTTGGAAAAAGATTAGAGTTTTTTTGAATACATTCTGGTATCTCGTTTGCAGACTTTGGATAGTAGTAACAGGGGCGAAAAAATTGGGCTTTGGGTGTTGGTGGTGCCTTCACAACGTAACCCTATCAAGGTACTCTTGATGAAAGCAAGAATTGTCCTTGCTGTTAAAAATTGCAATGATATGCACCTGTCAAAATTGTGTGGAAAAACTGAGCTTTGGGTGTTGGTGGTGTCTTCACACCATAACCCTATCGAGGTACTCTTGATAAAAGTAAGAATTGGCCTTGCTGTCAAAAATTGCAATGATGGGGGCCCAATCAGCCTATCTCAGTCACAACATTGATTGATATGCTGATCTACCTCCACAGCTCTCTCCACTCAGACATGATGACCTGTATGCAAAGCTTTAAAACAGAGATAGGAGAGCTGGGAGGCAGGGTTGACCATGTGGAGAGAAAAAGGGGAGAGTTTGCATCATCTTACAACTCACTGGTTGACTCCCATAATGAGCAATCGGATGAGGTTTACACACTTAAAGCAAAAGTCGCTGATTTAGAAGGCCTCTCACAAAGAAATAATGTGAAAATTCGTGGCATTCCTGAAACCATACAGCCAGCTCAACTCCATCAATATGCCACTGATATCATAAAGGAATTTCTTCCTGATGCACCAAATTCGGAGATAGTGATTGATAGGATCCACCGTCTTCCTAAACCGGCCTTTTTAGCTGACAACGTGCCTAGGAATGTACTGATGCGGGTACATTTTATATTGCGTTAAAGATCAGTTTATAATGGCATTCCGCAAGAACTCCCAACATCCTACCAAATTTGCTGCCATTCAAATATTTGCTTATTGTCTATCACTAAGGCTCTAAGCAATCACAGCATAATATACTGTTGGGGCTACCACACTAAAATTAATTGTCACAAATTGTCAAATAGATCATCCACCCTGATCTAATCCTTAGAGGATGGCCTGAAACTGCTACATTCCTGGGACATATTGCCAGAGCAAGAACCACCGCACCAGTCTCCCTCTCATAAGTTTGACACCCAGGAGGACTGGAAGTTGGTGTCTCACAAATGTTGCAACAATAAGAGCAACACATCATTTTCTACAACAACCCTGTGGCACTTAGGAGCTTAAAGCCCACTAATTTACCCCCAGTTATAATGCACAGTACGACTGATAATGG
The DNA here is from genome assembly GCA_028564925.1 of Lithobates sylvaticus. Taxonomy (NCBI): domain Eukaryota; kingdom Metazoa; phylum Chordata; class Amphibia; order Anura; family Ranidae; genus Lithobates; species Lithobates sylvaticus. The sequence continues at coordinate 159,961,304 of CM053035.1, read as the reverse complement.
ATTCCCATGAATCCACGGGAATCACCTGAAAGGACTACAGACTCTTCTGGCCTGATTCAGAAAATCTTCCAATCCTGGGTACCTATTAAAAAAGCTGCACCACCAAATTGAGGACATGTGCAAGCATGGTTTAAAAGGGAAAATCTGCGCTAACCAGTTATGAGTGATTAACGAGGTACAAATGACCTCAAATAAACATAATGTGCAACAATGTACAAAGGTGTGTGAAAAAAATTATATGGAGTATATAAACTCCACCTGAAAAAACACTCAAAAGTGATAAAACATTACCAGGTGCTGCAACTAAAAAAAACCTGAATATAGGGTTAAGTGTAAGTGAAAAAGAGCTTCAATTACGCAACCTAGGTGAGGTTTAGTTCAATGATATAAATAAATAGACCATCAAATGTTACCAACAAATCAATAAATAATATAAGTGACCAATAGTGTCATTCATTCCCTAAGGGGAAAAAATATTAGATCACCCAATGACTGAATCCATAAATAAATAAACAAATAGTGTTATGTGAATAAATTAAACAAATGTCCACAGTGTATGAAGACACAATTATATGAATCAGTGGTGGCTAAGGTTATAAGTCCATATGTTCTGCAGGGTCAAAGCAAAAAAACTTCAAAGAATTCCTTCCCAAGTGGTGGAAAATAAGCCAACTTTAACTGAACGGCAACAGTTTTTCTTTGCTTTATTTCTTCTAATACAGCCTCCACATGTAATCCCACAAGCAATATATAAAAATGACCAAATGGCCGCTTACCAGATCCAAGGATCAAATGGACATATATCAGAATGAACCCTCCACACCGAGCGATATCCCACTCTCTTCCACAACAAGGACGATCTGCTCTCCAATCAAAGGTGATCACTCTCCTACTTCGTGCTCAGCTGTTTTCCGTCCATACTACCCGCCTGCTTCACTGGCTGTGAGTGTGCCAAAAACGTCCTCCGCCCACCATATAGGGCAAAAAAACTTATATAGTGCAATAGGTTTTAACACATTAAAGTTTCTTTATTAAAAAGCCCACACATGGCCAACAACCAAAGGGGTATGCAAAAAACACAGCAACACTGCAGCATACAAAACTGTTTTTTCTTAAAAAAGATAAAAAAAGTGGTGTATCAATATAAACTTCTATAGGTTCAGCTGCTCATGCAGACTGTACCGTATGTCAATCATGGCACATGTGTCAACTTACCCTGTCTAACGGTGGAAAGGAGGTTTGTGCCATTATCACACACCACTATGCCTGGCTCCAGATGGCGTTGCATGAACTACCTCAGGGCCTTCCCCTGCAAAGCTGCCAGAATCTCTGCTACGGTGTGGCTCTTGTGCCCTAGACAGACCAGCTGAAGCACTGTATGGCACATTTTAGCCTGACTCATTGAATAGCCCCTTGAATGCTTAGGGGATACTTGTAGTTCATGGGATAATTCAGCGGAGGAGGGCATGGAGGAGGAGGGGGGGAGGAGGGAGCTGACAAATCCTGAATTATCACCACTAGCTGTATGGAGATGTGGCAACACAAGCTGCAGCACTAAGCACTGTCCTGCATCCCTCCAAGTTGCAAGCAGAGTTACCCAGTGTGCTGTGAACTAAATGTATCGTCCCTGAACATGGTTACTGGACCACGTGTCAGCAGTAATGTGGACCTTGCAGCTGACTGTCTTGCCCAATGATGCCACAACATTGCCTTCCACGTGATAGTAGAGAGCTGGAATGGCCTTATGTGAAAAGAAATAGCGACTGGGAACCTGCCATTATGGTACAGCACATTCTGCAAAGTCACGGAAGGGGGCAGAATCCACCAGATGGAAAGACAGGAGTTGTAAAACCAGCAGCTTTGACAAGTTAAATTTAGATGCTGGGCAATGACTGCAGCAGATGGGGCAGAGACATTTTCCTGCTGTAGTCTACAGCTGGTGGTGTGCTACTGGCAGACGCGCTGCAAGGACCTGAGACACCCTTCGCTATACCATCATCCCTATCAGTGGAGGCTGCTGAGAGGTCATGAGGTATAGCAGGTGTAGACCAGAAAGGTGAGGAGTGAGGAGGAGCAGATATGCGTCCCTTTTGTGTGGCTTTCAGGTGCTTTTGCCAATGAGCTGAGTGGTGGGAGGTTAAATGCCTTGTCAAGCCATTTGGATACCACATGCTTGTGTTTTTGCCACACTTGATGTGCTTGAGGCAACATTTGCAAATTACAACAATGTGATTGGCTGCACATGTGCTAAAAAAGGCCCAAACAGCTGAGCTGTGGGAAGTGGGCCAGGAGATAACAGCTCAACAATCTGGTGGAATAGATGGCTGCTCTCTACTTTTCCATGATGGCTGCCTCTTTGGAGTTGTGCCTCACCCTCACTTTCCTCCTATGCTCTGTCACCCATCAGTGACCTCATCATCATCCCCTCCATCCTCATCATCACTGTAGACAACTTGGCAATATGCTGCGGCTGGGGGAACATGACTGCCAATTAGTTATTTACCAGTGTTCTCCCCTCTCTGTAAGCTCATGTTCCTACCTTCCTCAACCTCAGAACCAAGATCTGAATAAACTGACTGTGCATTGTCATCACACTCAAATATACTGCGTTAAAAGTGCAGTAATGCATTGATATACACTGCGTTAAACGTGCAGTAACACACTTAAATATACTGCATTAAATTGCAGTAACGCACTCAAATATACGGTGTTAACCATGCAGTAAATCACTTCGATATACTGCGTTAAACATGCAGTAATGCACGGATATATATACTGCGTTAAACATGCAGTAACGTACAGATATATACCCTGTTAAACACTCAGTAACGCAAGGATATATACTACGTTAAACGTGCAGTAAGGCACGGATATATACTGCGTTAAACATGCAGTAACGAACGGATATATATGGCGTTAAATGTAGTAAATGTAATGCACTGATATATACTGCATTAAACGTGCAGTATGGCACTGATATTTACTGCATTAAATGTGCAGTGACAAATTGATATATTCTACATTAAACGTGCAGTAACACACAAATATATACTGCGTTAAATGTGCAGTAATGCACTGATATACTGTGCAGTAATGTATTGATATATACTGCGTTAAATGTGCAGTAATACGGAAACGGAATTACTAAATAATACGGAATGGATATATACTGCGTTAAAAGTACACAAATGCACTAATATATACTGCATTAAACGTGCAGTAATGGTAATGCACTGACACAGTATCTCACAAAAGTGAGTAGACCCCACACATTTTTGTAAATATTTTGTTATATCTTTTAATCTGACAACACTGAAGAAATTACACTTTGCTACAATTTAAAGTAGTGAGTGCACAGCTTGTCTAACAGTGTAAATTTGCTGGCCCCGCAAAATAACTCAACACACACGCTGGCAACAAAAGTGAGTACACCCCTGTGAGTAAAACTGTCCAAATTGGGCCCAATTAGTTATCTTCCCTCCCCGGTGTCATGTGACTCAGTGTTATAAGGTCTCAGGTGTGAATAGGGAGCAGGTGTGTTAAATTTGGTGTTATCGCTTTCACTCTCTCATACTGGTCACTGGAAATTCAACATGGAACCTCATGGCAAAGAACTCTGAGGATCTGAAAATTATTATTTTTGCTCTAAATAAAGATGGCCTAGGCTATAAGAAGATTTCCATGACCCTGAAACTTAGCTGCAGCATGGTGGCCTAGACCATACAGTGGTTTAATAGGATAGGTTCCACTCAGAACAGGCCTCGCCATGGTTTACAAAGAAGTTGAGTGCACGTGCACAGCGTCATATCCAGAACCTGTCTTTGGGAAATAGATGTATGAATGCTGCCAGCATTGCTGGAGAGGTTGAAGGGGTAGGGGGTCAGCCTGTCAGTGCTCAGACCATACGCTGCACACTGCATCAAATTAGTCTGCATGGGTGTTGTCCAAGAAGGAAGCCTCTTCTAAAGATGATGCACAAGAAAGCCTGCAAACAGTTTGCTGAAGACAAGCGGACTAAGGACATGGATTACTGGAACCACATCCTGTGGTCTGATGAGACCAAGATAAATGTATTTGGTTCAGATGGTGTCAAGCGTGTGTCGTGGCAACCAGGTGAGGAGTACAAAGACAAGTGTGTCTTGTCAAGTATGGTGGTGGGAGTGTCATGGTCTGGGGCTGCATGAGAGCTACAGTTCATTGAGGGAACCATGAATGCCAACATGTACTGTGACATACAGAAGCAGAGCATGATCCCCTCTCTTTGGATACTGGACCGCAGAGCAGTATTCCAACATGATAACGACCCCAAACCTCCAAGGTGACCACTGCCTTGCTAAAGAAGTTGAGGGTAAAGGTGATGGACTGGCCAAGCATGTCTCCAGGCCTTAACCCTATTGAGCATCTGTGGGGCATCCTCAAATGGAAGGTGAAGGAGCGCAAGATCTCTAACATCCACAAGCTCCGTGATGTCATTATAGAGGTGTGGAAGAGGACTCCAGTGGCAACCTGTGAAGCTCTGGTGAACTCCATGTCCAAGAGGGTTAAGGCAGTGCCGGAAAATAATGGTGGCCACACAAAATATTGATACTTTGGGCCCAATTTGGACAGTTTCACTTAGGGGTGTACTCACGTTTGTTGCCAGTGGTTTAGACATTAATGGCTGTGTGTTGAGTTATTTTGAGGGGACAGCAAATGTACACTGTTATACAAGCTTTACACTCACTAGTTTAATTTCTTTAGTGTTGTCACATGAAAAGATATAATAAATATTTGCAAAAATGTGAGGGGTGTACTCACTTTTGTGAAATACTGTATATGCTGTGTTAAACATGCAGTAACTCACTGATATATACGGCGTTAAATGTGCAGCAATGTACTGATAAATACTGCGTTTAATGTACAGTAAAACTCTAATATATACTGCGTTAAACATGCAGTAACGCATTGTTTTATACCACGTTGAACATGCAGTAAGACACTGATATATACTGTACTGCGTTAAACCGTCAGTAACACGGATAAATACTGCATTAAAAGTACAGTAACACACTGATATATACTGCGTTAAATGTGCATTAACGCATGAATATACAGTGTCTTGAATAAAAATTCATATCCCTTTAAATTTTCCACATTTTGTCATGTTGCAACCAAAAATTTCAATTTATTTTATTGGGATTTTATGTGATAGACCAAAACAAAGTGGCACATAACTGTGAAGTGGAAGGAAAATGCTAAATGGTTTTCAAGTTTTTTTACAAATAACATTTTTTTAAAAAGTGTGGCGTATATTTGTTTTCAGCCCCCTGAGTCATTACTTTATAGAACCACCTTTCGCTGCAATTACAGCTGCAAGTCTTTTTGGGTATGTCTCTACCAGCTTTGCACATCTAGAGAGCAACATTTTTTCCCATCTTCTTTGCAAAATAGCTCAAGCTCTGTCAGATTAGATGAAGAGCGTCTGTGAACAGCAATTTTCAAGTCTGGGTAGATAGAGGAGACAATCTACGCTAAACTTCAACTGTGTATATATAAAATTAATACAAATAAACCAAAAATGTATATTTGGACAAAAAAGGTGCAGCATCTAAAAAAAATTAATATCCAGCTCATAGAAATGTGTAAAGAGAGAAAAATGTGCAACCAAAATTAGAAATATAAATTATGACTGTGAATTTTGTGATGTGAAAAAAGTGAACAATATATATATATATATATATATATATATATATATATATGTATATATATATATATATATACCAACAATGTAGCAATTAACAGCTGGAACTAAAAATAAAACTGAAAATGTAAAATTGTGATTAAACACTTATGCCGTGTACACACGAGCAGACTTTCCAGCAGACTTGGTCCGGCGGACAATCCAACGGACTTTGCAAACGAACGGACTTGGCCACACATGATCACTCCAAAAGTCAGACGGATTTGAACGTGATGACGTACGACCAGACTAGAATAAGGAATTCATAGCCAGTAGCCAATAGCTGCCCTAGCATTGGTTTTAGTCCGTCGGACTAGCACACAGACGGATTTTTCGACCGGACTCGAGTCCATCGGAAAGATTTGAAACATGTTTTATTTCTAGGTCCGTCTGACTTTTGGGAAAGAAAAGTCCGCTGGAGCCCACACATGATCGAATTGTATGACGGATTCCGGTCCGCCGGACCTAGTCCGTTGAAAAGTCTGATCGTGTGTATGCGGCATTAGTGACAATTTCAAAGAAAGAACAATCCTGTCCATGTAATATAGTCCATAGGCTGCTATTAGTTGTTACACCCGAACACAAAACTTCATGGGGCATCAAAATAATGTTTAGACGATTTTGTTCTGTTTCTCAATAATCAAAGCAAACAGATCAGGTGGATCTCAAATTATAGAGATCATACAAGCACACACAGGAGGGGTAGATTCGGCAAAGGAGGAAGCAATCAGCGATGACAGAATCCATTCTCCTACTCCCGCTCTGCACTGCTGCAGTATTATTTTCCTGGATCTTCCAAGGGAAACACTCCATACACAGGTGTATATTATCAAATAGAAGAGAGAGGCTTCATGGTGTAGTACCCTAGAAAGTTTTATTCAAAAAAAGTTTTTCCATCGGCAGTTGAAAAATGAGCTTAGCTTGCCAGTACATTGCAGCGTGCATGCTCAAGAAACGCGTCCCCTTCTGGTAACGTCATCCCCTGCAGTCTGCTGTTCTCTGTGCCTGTCGCCTCATCCTGAGGTTGTCTTCTGGAGCCGGCCCATCCATCCAGTGGTGGACACCTCCTTGACCAGACCATTCTGATGGAGGAAAAGAAGGCTCAGGATCCAGGTTCGCCAACCTGACATTATTACCTTAATGCCTGTCACTTTCTGCTGAAATGTGAGTTGACTACTATATGTTCATTAAGGGCCAGGAATCATCAAAGATTTGGATATTTTTTTATAACCTAACCCTGACTTCACAACAACATTGTCCCTTACTTGTTTGGATAGTTCATTGGTCTTCATGGCAGTGTTTGGTTAGTGGTGCCTCTTGATTAGGTGTTACAGCCTCTGGGGCCTTTCAAAAGGGTGTGTATATGTAATGTCCGATCACGTGACACTTAGATTGCACATAGGTGGACATCATTTCATGAATTATGGGGCTTCTGAAGGTAATTGGTTGCACCAGAGCTTTTTATGGGCTTCATAACAAAGGGGGTGAATATATACAGTGGTGTGAAAAAGTGTTTGCCCCCTTCCTCATTTCCTGTTCCTTTGCATGTTTGTCACACTTAAGTGTTTCGGAACATCAAACCAATTTAAACAATAGTCAAGGACAACACAAGTAAACACAAAATGCAATTTGTAAATGAAGGTGTTTATTATTAAAGGTGAAAAAAAATCCAAACCATCATGGCCCTGTGTGAAAAAGTGATTGCCCCCCTTGTTAAAACATACTATAACTGTGGTTGTCCACACCTGAGTTCAATTTCTCTAGCCACACCCAGGCCTGATTATTGCCACACCTGTTCACAATCAAGGCATCACTTAAATAGGAGCTGCTTGACACAGTAAGGTCCACCAGAAGATCCTTAAAAGCTACACATCATGCCGAGACCCAAAGAAATTCAGGAACAATTGAGAAAGAAAGTAATTGAGATCTATCAGTCTGGAAAGGGTTATAAAGCCATTTCCAAAGCTTTGGGAATCCAGCGAACCACAGTGAGAGCCATTATCCACAAATGGCGAAGACATGGAACAGTGGTGAACCTTCCCAGGAGTGGCCGGCCGCCCAAAATTACCCCAAGAGCGCAGCGACGACTCATCCAAGAGGTCACAAAAGACCCCACAACAACGTCCAAGGAACTGCAGGCCTCACTTGCCTCAGTTAAGATCAGCGTTCATGCCTCCACCATCAGGAAAAGACTGGGCAAAAATGGCCTGCATGGCAGAGTTCCAAGGAGAAAACCACTGCTGAGCAAAAAGAACATCAAAGCTCGTCTCAATTTCTCCACAACACATCTTGATGATCCCCAAGACTTTTGGGACAACATTCTGTGGACCGATGAGACAAAAGTGGAACTCTTTGGAAGGTGTGTGTCCAAGTATATCTGGCGTAGAAGGAACACTGCATTTCAGAAAAAGAACATTATACCAACAGTAAAATATGGTGGTGGTAGTGTGATGGTCTGGGGCTGTTTTGCTGCTTCAGGACCTGGAAGACTTGCCGTGATAAAAGGAACTATGAATTCTGCTGTCTACCAAGAGATCCTGAAGGAGAATGTCCGACCATCTGTTCGTGTACTCAAGCTGAAACGAACTTGGGTTCTGCAGCAGGACAATGATCCTAAACACACCAGCAAGTCCACCACCGAATGGCTGAAGAAAAACAAAATGAAGACTTTGGAGTGGCCTAGCCAAAGTCCTGACCTGAATCCTATTGAGATGTTGTGGTATGACCTTAAAAAGGCCGTTCATGCTCGAAAACCCTCTAATGTAACTGAATTAGGACAATTCTGCAAAGATGAGTGGGCCAAAATTCCTCCAGGACGCTGTAAAAGCCTCATTGCACGTTATCGCAAACGCTTGGTTGCAGTTGTTGCTGCTAAGGGTGGCCCAACCAGTTATTAGGTTTAGGGGGCAATCACTTTTTCACACAGGGCCATGATGGTTTGGATTTTTTTTCACCTTTAATAATAAACACCTTCATTTACAAATTGCATTTTGTGTTTACTTGTGTTGTCCTTGACTATTGTTTAAATTGGTTTGATGTTCCGAAACACTTAAGTGTGACAAACATGCAAAGGAACAGGAAATGAGGAAGGGGGCAAACACTTTTTCACACCACTGTATGCACATGCCATTTATCAGTTTTTTATTACTGAAAAATAGTTTTATGTATATATTTTTCTAATTTTACTTCATCAACTTAGACTATTGTGTTCTGATCCATCACATATAATTCTGATAAAAAAAAAAAAAAAAACATCGAACTAAAGGCTGTAATGTAACAAAATAGGTAAAAAGCCAAGGGGGGTGAATACTTTTGCAAGGCACTGTAGATCCCTTAGCCTCGATGCCTCTCAAATACGAAAAGCTTGATATCATTGTTATTGAACTAAGAAGCTTCTCACGGCTACCAATCCATTTCAAAGCCACCTGTCTTGCAGTTTGGATCTGATTAGTTACAAATCACTGTGGCAGGAAGCATAAACCTCTAAGACACAGAATAGGAGCTGTCTACAATCTGTCTGCAGTGGATAAGGGAGAGCTCAGCATCAGGCATATTGTGAGACTTTTTAGCACATCTGCAATGTCTACTGGATAGCAAGAATAGTTCACTGATTGGTTTCACTTGTCTGGATTTGCACTTTAATCTCTGTTCATAATTACTGTAATGAATCTTGCCCAGTGCAATACACAATTTGATCTTATTATTAGTATGATTGTAATGACTGCATTAACCGATGAATATTTTAACATCTTTTATGTATCAATAGAAACAAATGAAATTGACAGTACAGGAATAGATCTCACAGGGATGTCTTATACCCCGTACACACGAGCAGATGTTTTTTTCCGACGGAATTCCACTCAAGCTTGGCTTGCATACACACGGTCACACAAAAGTTCTCTGAACTTTCGACCATCAAGAACGCAGTGACGTACAACACTACGACGAGCCGAGAAAATTAAGTTCAATGCTTCAGAGCATGCATCAAATTGTTTCCGAGCATGCGTAGGAATTTTGCGCATCGGAATTGGTACAGACAATCAGAATTTCAGATCGGAACTTTTTTCCGACCAAAAAATTGAGAACCTGCTCTCAATCTTTTGCTGGCGGGAATTCCACTGCTTAAAGTGGAGGTCCACCCACCACTGCAAAAATTAAAAGCCAGCAGCTGCACATACTGCAGCTGCTTACTTTTAATAATCGGACACTTACCTGTCCTGGAGTCCAGCGATGTTGGCACCACGTGCTTACATCAGCTGTACAGTGCATGCTGCCTCCATTGCATGTAAGGGAACCCAACAGTGTAGCCTTATGGCTTTACGCCGGGAACCCTACTGTGCATGCACAAGGCTCTGCTCCTCTCTCCTACTGGCCCAGCGGCCGGGGAAGGAGGAGAAGGGAGCCCCAGCGATGACGCAAATACCCGTGTCTGAGGCTACCGGAAGTGGGGACAGGGTACCTGTGAAAGATCCTGTACCCCCCCTCCCCCCCGAAAGGTGCCAAATGTGGCTCCGGAGGTGGGGAGGAGTACAATGAGTGGAAGTTCCACTTTGGGGTTGAACTCCACTTAAAAAGGGCCATGATGAAACTAGTCTAATATTCTGCGACGTAGTACCGCCGTGTGGTGTAATTCCAAATGAGGCAGACCTGCTCCACCAGTGTCTCTCTCTTTCACCAGGATATCATACCTATGTCTAGCCAGTGATCTAAACCAGATAAATTTAAGTAATATAGAGAGTGCCAGTTGGAAGAATAAGAGTGGGATCCGAATCAGGACTGTTTTGAAAAATTTAAAGAAATCTAGGGAGGATATTTATTTGAAAGAGGGACATCCGACCCAGCCAAGAATGATGCATTGATGACCATGACTTAAAGCGCTGATGCATGGTGTTCAGGAGCGGGCAGTATTTTAGCTCATACAGTTTTTTAAGTTGCAAAGGTACTTGAACTCCTAGGTATTTGATAGAGTGCTGCACCCACTGAGATGGAAATGTATCTGCGATAGAGTCTTGGGTGCCTTTAGGAAGTGATATATCTAAGCAATATGATTTAGCAGCATTCATTTTAAAATTACTGAAGATGCCAAATAATTTCAGTTCCTTTAATAGGGAAGGGAAGGCTATTAGTGGATTAGTAATACAAGGCAGGAGATCATCTGCAAATAAGCTAACCTTATATTGCTTACCAGCGATGTCCACACCTTGTATTGAATTATTGGAATGCAAAGCTACCGCCAAATGTTCCAGTATCTAGTATCTACAAAAGCGGTGAAAGACTACATCCTTAACGAGTCCCATTAGATATATGTACCGGGTCAAAACACCATTTACCCTAATACTTGCTTTAGGGCGGTAATAAAGTCTGTGGATAAGCCAATGTGCTCCAATGTTGCTTTCAAGAATGCCCAATCTAAACGATCGAGCGCTTTTTCAGTGAGAGAAGACTAGGGATGAGCCGAACACCCCCCTGTTCAGTTCGCACCAGAACCTGCGAACAGACCTAAAGCTCGTGTGAACTTTAGAACCCTATTAAAGTCTATGGGACTCGAACGTTCAAAAAGTGCTAATTTTAAAGGCTAATATGCATGTTATTGTCATAAAAAGTGTTTGGGGACCCGGGTCCTGCCCCAGGGGACATGTATCAATGCAAAAAAAAGTTTTAAAAACGGACGTTTTTTCAGGAGCAGTGATTTTAATAATGCTTAAAGTGAAACAATAAAAGTGTAATATTCTTTTAATTTCCATACCTGGGGGGTGTGTATAGTGTGCATGTAAAGGGGCGCATGTTTCCCGTGCTTAGAACTGTCCCTGCACAAAGTGTCATTTCTGCAGGAAAAAAAGCTATTTAAAATCACTCGCGGCTTTAATGAATTGCCGACTCCCGTAATACAGAGAACAGTCATTCATTGAAAGTCATTGATAAAAAAAAAAAAGTGTGGGGATTCTCCCAAATTCAATTACCAGGCCCTTCAGGTCTGCTATGGATATTAAGGGGAACCCTGCGTCAAATTTAAAAAAAAAATGACGTGGGGTTCCCCCTAAATATCCATACCAGACCCTTATCCGAACACGCAACCTGGCAGGCCACAGGAAAAGATGGGGGGACGAGAGCGCCCCCCCTCCCTCCTGAACCATACCAGGCCACATGCCCTCAACATTGGGAGGGTGCTTTGGGGTTCTGTGACCCCTCAAAGCCTCGTCCCCACAACCCTGGCCATTGGTTGTGGGGGTCTGCGGGCGGGGGACTTATCGGAATCTGGAAGCCCCCTTTAACAAGGGGACCCCCAGATCCCCCCCCCCCCCCCCTATGTGAAATGGTAAGGGGGTACAAAAGTACCCCTACCATTTCCCCAAAAAAGTGACAAAAATTTTAAAAATGACAGGAGACGGTCTTTTACAATTCCTTTATTAAATTCTTCTTTCATCTTCTTTCTTCTGGTCTTCTTCCTTCTTCCTTTCTTCATCCTTCGGTTTCTTCATCTTCTTCCATCTTCTTCTTGCTCTGGTCTTCTCGTCCAGCATCTTCTTCCACGGCGTCGGCGTCTGTTCTTCTGTGTCGGGCTGCTCCGCGAAATGGGAGGCTCCAGCTGTGTGAGGCTTCGCTCCGTCTGACAGTTCTTTTATAATGGAGGGCGGGGCCACCTGGTGACACTGGCGAACAGCTGAACAGGAGAACAGGCAATGTTCGAGTCAAACATGAGTTCGACTCGAACTCGAAGATCATCCCTAGAGAAGACACAAATGGATCTTGGGTGATTGACAATGGGAGATACGTGATATTATTTTAATAGTATTATCTTGTGCTTCGGGAGTAGGGACAAAACCAACCTGATCAAGACTGATAATAGATGTAATAACCAACTGAAATCTATCCGCCAATAGCTTGGCATATATTTTAGGGTCAACATTAATTAAAGAAATTGGGCGATAACTTGAGCATTCGACTGGGTCTTTCTGAGCTTTATAAATAAGAGTAATATGCGTCTTCTGTGATTGGCGAGAAAAAGTGCATACATCAGAGATTGAATTAAAGGTGGCATCCATGATGGGAGCTAAAATGTCTTGAAATTGTTTACAGAAAGCACTGGAGAAACCATTTGGTCCCGGGCTCTTGCCCGAGGGTAGTGCATTAATCATTTGCAGAATTTACTCAGTAGTAAATAGTGCAGTCAATGAAAAAGCAGCAGACGGATCTAATCTAGACAAGGCGGTGGTCGGCATGTATTCTGAAAACTTTTAATTTCCCCACCTATTAGTGGAGTTTGGGGGGGGATTGGAGATGTTATAAAGAGTTTTGTAGTACTCATAAAATGTCAACGCTATCTCCTTGGATGATTGCACCAGCCCCCTTTTGGGACATTGAAGTTTGGGAATATATGTACGTCCCGTTTTAGTACGTATAGATTTAGCTAACAAGATTATTTTGATACAAATATTTAGGTCTAACCTTACCTGAAAATTAGGATTTACCGTATTCTAAGAAAAAAATATTTGCGATATAAAGGTAGCACCAGCAGTAAAGGTGTAAGAGAAGAAGAGTGATGCGAGCGTTCATTTTCAGGGGTTTTCATTAAATGTTACAGATGTACATCATGTAAACATATGACAAATGTGAAGAACCTGAAAACATTTCAATCAACCGCTACTAAAGAGAATTGAGTAATTAAAGATTTGATTACATGTGAGACCAAGGGAGTAATTTGTTGGATACAGAATCCATGTAAAGAAAAACACAGAAAGAGCTCAAGAGCCATGTAAGAGAACTTTTGTATACCATTATAATGTGGATTTAAAAAGGGATCTACTGTCTATTACAATTCATTTGGTAGTCTGTGTTGTATTTTTTGGGGTATCCAGAGCTATAAAAAAAAAATAGGTGAGGAGGTAGCATTATTTAGAAAATGTTCACATTGGTATTTTTTAAACCCTTGCATAATGGAAAACCACAAGGACAGATAACAAGAGATTCTTATCTTAACACGTAAATCCTTTTAGAAGAGTAATGAAACAAAAACTGAAATTGAACAACCACACCACTGCTAGAAGATCCAGATACAACTTTATTTCAATAAAATTCAGGAGGCGAATCCCTAAAATGACCCAGTGTGTTTCTGGGGTCCAAGAGTTTCCCTTTATCGGGGCTTAATTGACAACAATGTGAATAGATTAGAACTGGATCTTCAATGTTAATTTTTTCCAGTATGATTACAAGCATGGGCTTTGTCATCACCTGTGTTCTTAGCTGTTAAACCCTTAGTTAATTAAAATCTACCAGGACAAATAACAGGAGCTCTTTATCGTAACATGAGCATCCCTTTGGAAATTAATCAAAATGAATGTAGGCAGGTGCAGTCTACAGTCACCACTGCAGGTGGTGAGGAAGTCAGGAGGAATATGGTTCCTTTATGGTTTCCTGGGTCACTGTGTAAGTGCTCCGACTAGATGCTGCCACCCCCAATTGGCAACATCTTGGGTCAAGCAGAGTCTTTTTAAAGCCCTGGCTCCCAGGTTTGGCACACTTTTGGTGAGTTGGTAGAGTAGGGACAGGTGACCCTCCTGGAAACTGTGAGTGTACCTGGATGGGTAGCCTGCCCACTGGGTTTGTTGTGAACCATTGCTACATTACTTCAATACAGGTTTTAAATTGCACCTGACTGTGAATTATTGCCACTGCACACAACCTAACCCCTTGCTTGACAGCAGAAGTAATATTAGCTGTACATGTGTATTATTCCTGCCTGTTCACAATTTACCACTGGCTGGAGTAGAGGAATGGCTTGTTGCCTGTAAACAGTTCTAGGAACAAAACACTGGAACCAGACTACCATTTACCACTCTACAATTGGGACTGTTCGATTTGCACCAGAACATGCGAACAAGCAAAGAATTTGTGCAAACATGCGAACACTGTTAAAGTCTATGGAACATGAAAAATCAAAAGTGTCCATTTTAAAGGCGTATATGCAAGTTATTGCCATAAAAAGTGTATAGGGACCCGGGTACTACCTTAGGGGACATGTATCAATGCAAAAAAAAGTTTTGAAAACAACCGTTTTTTCAGGAGGAGTGATTTTAGGAATGCTTAAAGTGAAAAAATAAAAAATAAATATTGTGCATGGGGGGTCCCCTTAGTCTGCCTGTAAAGTAGCGCATCTGGCAGATTATTTTACTGTCCAGCAGCAAAATTACATTTTTAAAGGAAAAATGTAATTTAAACTTGCTCGCAGCTGTAATGTACTGCTGGCTCCTGGCAATATAGATAAAAATCAAGGGAAAAAAACGGCATGGGTTCCCTCCAGTCCATACCAGGCCCTTTGGGTCTGCTATGGATATTAAGGGGAACTTCTAAGCAAAATGTAAAAAAAAAACAACGTGAGGTCCCCCCAAAAGCCATACCAGACCCTTATCCGAGCATGTGGCCTGGAGAACAGGATAGGGGGGATGAGCGAGCACCCCCCTCCCCATGAACCATACCAGGCCACATGCCCTCAACATGGGGAGGGTGCTTTGTGGTCCCCCTCAAAGCACCTTTCCCCATGTTGATGGGAACAAGGGCCTCATCCCAACAACCCTTGCCCAGTGGTTGTGGGGGTCTTCAGGTGGGGAGCTTATTAGAATCTGGAAGCCCCCTTTGACAAGGGGGCCCCCAGATCCCGCCCCCTATTTGAATAGGTATCGGGTACATTGTACCCCTACCCATTCACCAAAAAACACAAGACAGTTTTTTGACAATTCCTTTATATAAAAAAAAAGCGATGTCCATCCATCTTCAATAGCGGCGTCAACGGACACGAAAAATAAAAAATAAAATAAAGCTCTGTCTCGATGGGAGGCTTTTTCGCAGCCCTGTTGGGGAGATTCCTTTTTACTTCCTGCCCCAGTGACACTATATCTCTTATGCATATTATTAAAACCTATAAATGATGTTTCATTTTTATTCCTGTTTGTATCTCTTTTGGAAAAATCTACCCAGAAGGATGTAGAAAAAATCTCAGTGAAACCCTTACAGAGTTTTTAATGATAAAGTACCAGATTATACCTTCAGAAGCCTTAAAAAATGCAATGGGACCCCAAAAATCAAATGAGTTCTAGTCTTGTAGAGAGTCTTGTATCAAAGGTTAAGCCACTTTCCCCCCCAACTTCTGCACCTTTCTATTAGTCCTTTGCTACGATGGGTAACCAATTGAAAAGTGTGTGAGTGATGGGGATGAATTAAACCTTTTCCACAGTATTAGAAAATGTCAGAGCTTGCAGGTTAATGTGTAATTTTGCTTATGTGGGATTACTGGACAGGGAGATGAATATTTGAAATATCTCTCTCTAGCATACCACCATAATATTGTCTGATCTTATAATCTCTTGCAAAATCTTGCAAAAATGTTTTATTAAATCCAGTGTCAGGAAGCATGTGTCAGAATATGCATCAAGGAAAAATATCCCAAGTATTCAGAATAACTCAGTTAAGCTGTGTGTCTGCCCAATGTATTAACTACAAACACAGATCTTTAGGTAGTGAAACAGACATATAAAGCCAAGATAATAGGTTTAGGCTTGAAAAAATTAAACTACCTGAAATTTACATCTTAGTGTGAATATTTATAATAAAATTGTACTGACCAAGACTTTGCAAATTAGATATTCAACTTGCTTAGTAAATACGTATACGCTGTGTTTATCTTATGCATCTAATCATATGCAGGCAAAAATCTATTTTCTTTTAAATTCTCAATTTCTAATTATTTTATTAGGCGGTTTATTGATTTAACACCTTTTGCTATAGGCCAGGCGGGGGTTCCATTGTTCTGACTGAACGTCATATGACATTCTTCAGAACAAGCTGCTCTTACTCTGTGATCAGTGGTGCGGTATGTTGCTCAGACACACAGCATCTCCAATCACAGTTAAAAGCCTATGACATAGGTGCTTTATTACGTAATCAGCTGTCCTCAATCGTAACTGATCACAGTGTAAAAAGAAAGTGTCGGTTATCGGCATTCCTCTACACGCACTGACAGCACGCAAGTAGAGGAGAGCCGATCAGCGGCAATCCTGACAGGGGGGGTTTGCACTGATAATCAGTGCATTGATTATCAGTGCAGTCCCATCAGTGATGCCCACCTGTGCCCACCAGTGATGCCAATCAGTGTCAACCAGTGGTGCCAATCTGTGCCCATCAGTGCTGCCTTTCATTGTCCATCAGTGATGCCTGTCAGTGCCTTCTCATCAGTTCCGCCTATCAGTGCCCATAAAGGCTGCCCATCATTGCCACCTATCAGTGCCACTGCCCATTAGTGTTGCATATCAGTGTTTTGCGTATCAGTGTCACCTATCCGTGCCCATCAGTGCTGCATATAAGTGTCTCCTCATCAGTGCCCATTAGTGAAGCCTCATCAGCACACATAAGTGAAGGAGAATAATTATTTATTTGCAAAATGTAACCACTTGCCAACCGGCCAATAGCTGAATGATGGCTACATGGTGGTTGCTTAACTCTGGGAGGGCATACTATGACATCCTCCCAGAATTCCGCTCTCGCGTGCCCCCTGGGGCACGCACCCGAGGACATCCGTGCTTATCGCGGCCGTTTACCATGTGATCGCTCCCTCAAATGACGGAGCATTTCACTTGTAAACAAACCTCTCTCGGTTCCTCTCTCCTCTCTGTGTACCGATTGGTACATTGTGAGAGGAGAGGGGGAGAGAGCAGATGGCAGCAGTGCTGTGGGCTGGATCTGTAGTGCCCACAGCGCTGCTCTGTGACAATTGCAGTCACATCCAGCCATCCATCCATCCATCCATGCTCAGCCATCCCTCCATGCTCAGCAATACCCTGTCATACTCTGCAATACTCTGCAATACCCTGCGATACTCTGCAATACCCTGCAATACCCTGTGATATGCTGCGATACTCTGCAATACCCTGCAATACTCTGCATTACCCTGCAATACTCTGCATTACCCTGCAATACCCTGAAATACTTAGCCATACTCTGCAATACCCAGCCATACTCAGCAATACTCGGTGATACCCAGCCATATTCTGCGATACCCAGCTGTACCCAGCCATACTCGCTGATACCCAGCCGTACCCAGCCATGCTCAGCCATACTCAGCCATGCTCAGCCATGCTCAGCTGTACTTGGCCTCCGTATGTGGCCAGTCTGTAAAAGTGTCACACATTTAGTATCGCCGTACTCAGGAGGAGTAGGAGAATCTATTTTGGGGTGTCATTTTTAGAATGTACATGCTATATGTTAGAAATATTGCTCCAGAACGCCAGAAGGTGCTCCCTGCATGTTGAGCCTCTGTATGTGGCCTCGCTGTGTAAAAGTCTCACACATGTGGTATCGCCATACTCGGGAGTACTAGCAGAATGTGTTTTGGGGTGTAATTTGTGGTATGCATATGCTGTGTGTGAGAAATAACCTACTAATATGACAATTTTCTGGAAACAAAAAATCTTGATTTTGCAAAGAATTGTGGGAAAAAATGACAACTTCAAAAAACTCACCATGCCTCTTTCTAAATACTTTGGAATGTCTTCTTTCCAAAAAGGGGTCATTTGGAATATGGCCGTCAGTACTTCAGGTGTGATCAATTTTCAGATATTGGCACCATAGCTTGTGGACTCTATAACTTTCACAAAGACCAAATAATATACACCAATTTGTACTTATTTTTACTAAAGCTATGTAGCAGTATAATTACTGCTGTATACTGTAGCAGTATACATTTGGCCAAAATGTATCAAGAAAAATTACTAATTTGCTAAATTTTATAAGAGAAATGAAGAAAAATTAATTTTTTTAATTTTTGTTTTTAGCGCAAAAAATAAAAAACCCAATGGTGATTAAATACCACCAAAACAAAGCTCTGTTTGTGTGAAAAAAAAGCAAAAAAAATGACATATGGGTACAGTGTTGTATGACTGAGTAATTGTGCAAAGTGAGTACTAAAGCGCTGATAGGAGAATAAAAATATAAAAAATGTTTTAGAAAACCAAATAAAATAGATAAGATGACCAAATGATATGCTGCAGCATTAAAGTGTGTCCTACACTTAAAAGAATAAGCAAATAAATACTAGAGTATAAATAGTGCGCAATATCAACCTTAGTCAATTTAGATCAGCAGGTGAGGTTAAAAGACAAATGTCATGGTATAATAAAATATATAAGTGCTTGCGTGACAATCCCAGGTGCACAAAAATATATATATAAACTTCAAGTTACAATGAGGTTGTAACCAATTTAATAAATAAATAAATACACAATGTGTTAAAAATAAATACAATGTGTTTTAAATAAATAAAATGCTTCAAAATGTGAGTAAAAACAAGTATGTGTTATAATGTGTCAAAGAAAAGAAAATATCCAGTTTATGCCAGTGATGCATATGGGGATATATAAATTCCAAAAGCCAATACAGGCTTGACCTGATGGATTAGCTAATTAATTGATGAATTAATGGGTAAACGGCCGCCAGTTAAATATTAAATTAATCCCATAGGTGATAGAAGTCCATTAAATGAGTTAGATAATTAATGAAATAACTCTTCACATCCACTAATGATATCCAGGACACAATTAGAAATGCTAGAGAAAAAAAAAAAAAAGAGAAAAAAAGAAACTCCCTTTATGCTGGGAATGTAGGGCTTTTTTCCTTTTGGTTTCTCCTGATATCTTGCTCCGGTATGATATAAAAGAGAAAAAGACACAAACAAAAAACCATTGCGCAGCGCTCTATTCAACCATCAAACAAAGAAGATCTTTTAGGTGGTTGCCTACAGCTATACAACTCACATGTACCCAGTAGGTGTTTGCGCGTTCAAATCCTGCTAATGGTCAGGCTCAAATAGGGGGCTGTCAGCCCTTTCCTCCTCACTGTGCTGTGCTTAGCACTGTCACTTGGGCTCCTCCTCCCGACGCGTGTCATTGTCGGGAGGAGGAACACGTCGGGAGGAGGAGCCCAAGTGACAGTGCTAAGCACAGCACAGCACAGTGAGGAGGAAAGGGCTGACAGCCCCCTATTTGAGCCTGACCATTAGCAGGATTTGAATGCGCAAACACCTACTGGGTACATGTGAGTTGTATAGCTGTAGGCAACCACCTAAAAGATCTTCTTTGTTTGATGGTTGAATAGAGCGCTGCGCAATGGTTTTTTGTTTGTGTCTTTTTCTCTTTTATATCATACCGGAGCAAGATATCAGGAGGAACCAAAAGGAAAAAAGCCCTACATTCCCAGCATAAAGGGAAGTTTCTTTTTTTCTCTCTTTTTTTTTTTTTTTGTTTTCTAGCATTTCTAATTGTGTCCCGGATATCATTAGTGGATGTGAAGAGTTATTTCATTAATTATCTAACTCATTTAATGGACTTCTATCACCTATGGGATTCATTTAATATTTAACTGGCGGCCGTTTACCCATTAATTCATCAATTAATTAGCTAATCCATCAGGTCAAGCCTGTATTGGCTTTTGGAATTTATATATCCCCATATGCATCACTGGCATAAACTGGATATTTTCTTTTCTTTGACACATTATAACACATACTTGTTTTTACTCACATTTTGAAGCACTTTATTTATTTAAAACACATTGTATTTATTTTTAACACATTGTGTATTTATTTATTTATTAAATTGGTTACAACCTCATTGTAACTTGAAGTTTATATATATATTGTTGTGCACCTGGGATTGTCACGCAAGCACTTATATATTTTATTATACCATGACATTTGTCTTTTAACCTCACCTGCTGATCTAAATAGACTAAGGTTGATATTGCGCACTATTTATACTCTAGTATTTATTTGCTTATGACTGAGTAATTGTCATTCAAAATGTGAGAGCACTGAAAGCTGAAAATTTATCTGGTTATTAAGGGGGTTTAAGTGGCCAGTGGTCAAGTGGTTAAGAAAATTTTTTTTTTTTACATTTTCAGGCTTTTTTTATTTGTTCAGCAAAAATTTAAAAACTCAGGGGTGATTAAATACCACACCAAGAAAGTTATGTCTGTTTCAACAAAACAATAAAAACTTAGTTTGCATGACCGCGCAATTGTCATTGAAAATGCAAGAGCATCAAAAACGAAAAATGTACCTGTGCAGGAAGGTGTGAAAGTGCCCAGTATTGAAGTGACAGCTGAGCTAGGCATAGCTAAGCCACTTATTTATTTATGCATATGCCAGTTAATCTACAGCACATATTTATAAAATCAAAAATGGGCATCTAATTGCATGAACAAATGCTTTGTGGGGACTTAAATGACCAAACTGATAAAAGAGTAACTCCCCTCACTGAGTGATCAATGTACATTGCAAGGATTTTAATAAACTTTGTTGCAGAGTCCTAGTTGTTTCCGTTCTTAAGAAAAAGTATGTTCTACTATGTCCTTGGAATGCTGGTTCCTGAATGGGATTGTTTGTGTTTAATATAATCACCGGATTGTCTTTCAGCATTCTAATGGGGAACGTTGCAGTGTCTGCATCCCTTAATGAACCCTTAGGGAGTATTGCATCAAACATATAATTCCTATTGCAGAAGATGCTTACATTTTTGCTAGTATCTTAGTGCACAATTCAGCCAAAATCAGTGGACACAAGCAGGGAATGACATTTCTGGGGAGGTTCTGAACAGAACTGTGTACAGAAACCCCCCAGGTTGCCCCCTTAAATACTTACTTGATATCAATCCAGCGATGTGCAGGAGAGCAGCATCTCTCTCGGCTCTCACACATCTAGAGAACACAGTTAACCCCTTGATCGCCCCCTAGTGTTAACCCCTTCCCTGCCAGTGACATTTATACAGTAAGCGGTGCATTTTTATAGCACTGATCGCTGTATAATTGTCAATAGTCCCAAAAATGTGTCAAAAGTGTCCAATTTGTCTACCGAAATATTGCAGTCCCGATAAAAATCACATTACTACAGTAAAAAAAATAAATAATAAAAATGCCATAAATCTATCCCCTATTTTGTAGACACTATAACTTTTGCGCAAACCAATCAATATACGCTTCGCTTATTGTGATTTTTTTTTACCAAAATTGTGTAGAAGAATACATATCGGCTTAAACTGAGGAAAAAATAGTTTTTTTGAAAAAAAAAAAAAAATGTGGGATATGTATTATAGCAAAAAGTAGAAGATAGTGTGTTTTTTTTTTTTTAATTTTTGATTTTCTTTTGTTTATAGCGTAAAAAATAAAAATTGCAAAGGCGATCAAATAACACCAAAAGAAAGCTCTGTTTGTGGGAAAAAAAGGACTTCAATTTTGTTTGGGTACAGCATCGCACGACTGCACAATTGTCAGTTAAAGAGCTGCAGTGCCGTATCTCGAAAAAGGGCCTGGTCATTGATGAGCAGTCAAATCTTCCAGGGCTGAAGTGGTTAAAGTTACCACGTCTTGAAAACAACAATTCTTATTAATGCTGTACTTATAAAGAAAAAAAATACACTTACCTCCTTTTAAGAAGTAACTGAAAGGAATAATGAATCGGTTTATGTTTGTAAGCATAATTTATTTTTCTGAGCATAGTTAAGGTGTCCACTTAATTATTACATTCCTTTTGAGGACAAACATTCCCTATCAGACTGTTTGAGCCAATTCTTTAGTAGGTACAGTATGGACTCCAGAGAGAGAGATATAATTTTGCCCCTGTACAAATCATTAGTTAGACCTCATCTGGAATATGTAGTTCAGTTTTGGGCACCAGTTCTCAAAAAAGGATATCGGGGAACTGGAGAAAGTGCAGAGAAGAGCAACCAAACTGATAAGAGGCATGGAGGAGCTTAGCTATGAAGAAAGATTGGAGGAATTGATGTTTATTCTCACTTAAGAAGAGGAGATTAAGGGGGAAATGATCAACATGTGTAAAAACATAAGAGGTCCATATAGTGAACTTGGGGTTGAGTTTTCCATCTTAACCTCCCTGGCGGTATGATTCTGGCTGGAATTTTGTGCTGAAAGCGGTACAATTATTTTGCATGGAAATTTGGCGTTTTTATATTGTAGGCATGCAATTCTTATGAATAACTCACTTAAATCTGTCCGAACCAGAGTCTAGTAGACATCCCGGGTATGATAAAGTTTGAAACACAAAATCATAAATTATAATATAATAAAAAAAATATATAAAAATGATTCAATAATGTAATCAAATCAAAAACACTGAAATTTGCTCAGTTGCAGAATAGTCGCTGTCATTAAATTTATTGTTTGATGATAAATTGTGATTCAAATTTTTTATCGGTGTTTTCTAGCTGGTCTAAAACCACTTTTGACATAAAGGGACACTTTTTGGTTGCTATGGACAATCTCCAGTTTCCAGGCAGAAATATTTTTTTTTTATTATATAAAATGACATGCAAGGCACTGGGCAGACCACTAGGGACAAAGGGGATGTGTATTTTTTGTATACAGTACTGTAATCTGTAAGATTACAGTACTGTATGTGTTGTGTGTTTTTAAACTTTTTTAAATTTGGCGCCGATCTCCGCTCCCGTCGCAGGGAACGGAGATCGGCGGCACCCGGCACTGTGTGAATCGAGCGAGCGGACGGCTTGCTCACAGAGCGGGGAGACATCGCAGGATCCAGGGGAAAAGGTAAGTAACTTCCCCCCTGTATCCTGCAATGCAGCCGAGTCTGGCTCGGGGTTACCGCTCCTGGCAGAGAAAACTGAACCCGAGCCAGACTCGGGGTTACCGCTAGGGAGGTTAAGGTCATCACAGGGGACAAGGGGGCACTCTTTTCATCTAGAGGAAAAGCGATTTAATCTCCAAATACGGAAACGTTTCTTCACAGTAAGAGCTGTGAAAATGTGGAATAGATTCCCTCCAGAGGTGGTTCTGGCCAGCTCAGTAGATTGCTGTAAGAAAGGTGTCACAAGTACTCACCCGGGCCGATATGCTGAGAGCTGCTCCCCTTGCGACTAAGCGCACGATGCCTCTGGAGTGGGTACAGAGGACACCGGGCCCAAAGATGCACGGGTTGCCAGCAGGAGTGTTGCAGGTGGTGTGCAGTAGCGACGTTGACCTGGAGAGGCTGAAGCTGCACTGGGAGTAGACACCTGGCAGGGCTGTGATCAGGTAGGGGTTGCAGAGGTACCAAAGCATATGCTGAAGGAGGACCCTCGGGAGCATGGGAGAACTGCAAGTCCAGAACACCGAGCAGGAGGTCAAGCACCAGAAACAGGAGATAGTCCAGCAAGCAGGCCGAGGGTTAAACACAGGCAACCAGGCAGTAGAGGTATCCAAGAAGCAAGCCAGGGGTCAAACACAGGTAAGTAACTCAGAGAATGTCCAGTAGGCAGGCCGAGGGTCAAGCACCGGTAATCAGGCAGTAGAAGTATCCAGGAAACAGGCCAGGGGTCAAACACAGGTAAGTAACTCAGAGAATGTCCAGTAAACAGGCCGAGGGTCAAGCACAGGTAATCAGGCAGTAGAAGTATCCAGGAGACAGGCCAGGGGTCAAACACAGGTAAGTAACTCACAGAATGTCCAGTAAACAGGCCGAGGGTCAAGCACAGGTAATCAGGCAGTAGAAGTATCCAGGAGACAGGCCAGGGGTCAAACACAGGTAAGTAAATCACAGAATGTCCAGTAAACAGGCCGAGGGTCAAGCACAGGTAATCAGGCAGTAGAGGTATCCAGGGAGCAAGCCAAGGGTTCAAACACAGGTAAGTAGCGGCAGCGGTGGTCAGACGGATTCCGGGTCGGCACTGGTAGTCAAGCAGATGCAGGGTATAGGGTACTGGATACAGGATACAGGATACAGGATACTGGACTGGAGACAGGACTCAGAAGAGACGACAAACCAGCAATTTGAAAGCAAACAGGGGAGGCCTTTTATAGGCCAGGTAAATGGTCAGGTGGGATACCCGGACGAGTGCGCATGTGCACTCGTCTTCTGTCAGCGCCGCGCACAGCGGTGAGGCGTACTGGCTGGGCTGTGTCAGATACCCGAGTGCCGCGGACCCGCGCATGCGCACCCGTTACCCGGCGTACCTGTAACATTTGTTGCGCTGCTCTACCGCGCGTGCGCAACCCTGGAACCCGGCGGTGAGGCCTGGTATTTCCCTGACAAAAGGCCTAGGTTCTTTTCAAAATGTACATAATATAACTGGGCACCAATATTTATAGGTAAAGTTGATCCAGGGAATATCAGAGGGATCAGTAAGGAATTGTTTCCCCTTCTGTAGAAAATTGGATCATGCTTTGCTAAGGTTTTTCACCTTCCTCTGGATCAACTGTGGGTATATGATTTTTTTTTTTTTTTTTGGTTCAACTAGATGGACTTTTTTAACCTGACTAACTATGTAACTATGTATAAAATAGTTTAATAATACACAATTAAAAAGATTAATTTAACATAATTTGAGAAGTTTTTAGTAATGTTTTATTGCTGGATGCAATACAGGTAAGAGCAGTACGTCGCAGTAGTAACAGGGAGGTGCCATGTTGCCAGTTTCTATGTTTTCATATATATGTTATTACCAGAAAGGTGTTATTTTACCAAATAATTATCTTTTTCAAACGAGGGGTATAAAACCACAGAGCTTCCAGAGAGGTTCCTTATTACAGATTAAAATGGAGCCAGAGAGATAGCTTATTGCCAGAGAATTAAACAATTGTAAAGTACATTAGAAAGTTTTTCACAGCTACACACCACCACATATGCTATATTTTTTATGGATACAATACTAGTTTACAACAACCACTGAGTGTTTCTGACAATACACTTCAGTGTGAAGCAATTCTGCAAACATGAATAGCATGTAAGAAAATCAGAACTCATCTGGTTACAGTCCCACTCTGTTTACAAGAGTGTAGAGATGGAAGGGAGCTATGGAAAGATAGGCCAGTGTAAACTGCAACTCAGACATTGATCTTTAATAATAAGGAAAAAACAATGTACTAATGCAATACAGGCACACAAGTCTTTATCAGGAAAGGTGCTTTGGGCTGAGTAACCGCAGTTGCCTCAAGAATAGAACTGCTCCCAATCCGTAGCTGAGATGGGGTTAACAGTTGTACCCAAGACATGTGTACCTGTGAAAATGTTAGTGGTGAACCAACATCTGTGCCAAAAGTCTTCTTTAAAACAAAGTACTTTAGTCTGTATCATCATCTTATGTTGTTTGCGGCTCTGAGGTTATCTAAGACTAGAGTGAACTAGAGCTGGGATGCAAAAGCATCTACTAAAAAAGTATGTTACCTGAAAATAAAGCCAACCATATATGAATCAAAATTTGGCCCATTCAGCAAATCTCAATCCATGTATGGGTACCCTGGTTGTACACAAGTCACTTCTATCAACTTGTGAACCTGCCGGGTTTTTGCCCAAACCGTTAGTACTGCCGGAAGATGTGCTTGAAAAAAGTTCATTAAGTATGGTGCAAAAATCAATATAGCCATGCTTGTATGTGGTAAACACTTCGTGAAGCCCCTCTCAGTGCTCACACACATCTCTTTGTCTCCATCATGGATATCTACCAATGCTCTGGAGTTCCTCTATTGGTGCAGCATGGATTTATAGTGCCTAGAAAAAGTATTCATACCCTTTGAAATGTTCCATATTTTGTCAGTTTACAACCAAAAATGTAAATGTATTTTATTGGGATTTTATGTGGTAGACCAACACAAAGTGGCACATAATTGTGAAGTGGAAGGAAAATGATAAATGGTTTTCAAAATATTTTACAAACAAATATGTGAAAAGTGTGGTCTGCATTTGTGTTCTGCCCTGCTGAGTCAATAGTTTGTAGAACCACCTTTCACTGCAATTACAGTTGAAAGTCTTTTAGATTATGTCTCTATCAAGCTCTGTCAGATTGGAGGGAGAGTGTCTGTGAACAGCAATTTTCAAGTCTTGCCCCAGATTCTCAATTGGATTTAGGTCTGGACTTTGACTTGGCCGTTCTAACACATGAATATGCTTTGATCTAAACCATTCCATTGTGGCTCTGGCTGTATGTCTAGGATCATTGTCCTGCTGGAAGGTGAACCTCCGCCTCAGTCTCAAGTCTTTTGCAGACTCTAACAGGTTTTCTTCTAAGATTGCCCTGTATTTGGATCCATCCATCTTCCCATCAACTCTGACCAGCTTCCCTGTCCATCACAACATGCTGCCACCACCATGTTTCACGGTGGGGATGGTGTGTTCAGGATGATGTGCAATGTTAGTTTTCCACCACACATAGTGTTTAGCTTTTAGGCCAAAAAGTTACATTTTTGTCTCATCTGACCAGAGCACCTTCTTCCACATGTTTGTTGTGTCCCCCACATGGCTTCTCCTATATTGCAAATGGGACTTCTTATTCTTATTATTTCGACAATGGCATTCTTGCATCTTGCCACTCTTCCATAAAGCCAGATTTGTGGAGTGCACTACTAATAGTTGTCCTGTGGACAGATTCTCCCAGCTTTGGATCTCTGCAGCTCCTCCAGAATTACTATGGGCCTCTTGGCTGCTTCTTGTCTTGGTAGGTTTGCAGTTGTGCCAGACTCTTTCCATTTTTGGATGATGGATTGAACAGTGCTTTGTGAGATGTTCAAAACTTGAGATATTTTTTTATAACCTAACCCTGCTTTAAATTTCTCCACAACTATATCCCTGGCCTGTCTGGTGTGTTCCTTGGATCCATGATGCTATTTGTTCACTAAGGTTCTTCACAGAAAAGCTGTATTTATACTGAGATTAAATTACACACATGTGGACTCTCTATTTACTAATTAGGTGACTTCTGAAGGCAATTGGTTCCACTAGATTTTAGTTAGGGTATCAGAGTAAAGGTGGCTGCATGCCACACTTTTCAGATATTTATTTGTAAAAAAAAATTGAAAAGCATTTAGCATTTTCCTTTCACTTCACAATTATGTGCCACTGTGGTGGTCTATAACATAAAATCCCAATAAAATACATTTACGTTTTTGGTAGTAACATGACAAGATGTGGGAAATTTCAAGGGGTAGGAATACTTTTTCAGGGCACTGTACTTCATATACAAAATAACCCTCATCTAGTGCAGCATACATTTACTCCCAGGCAAGATCTGGATCAATAACACTTCTATTTGTGGACCACAGTCCTCAAATAGACGTAAAGGATGAAAAGGGGAAAACTACCATACTGTAGTAATGTTTATTAAGTTGAAATGCCTCCAAATCAATGAACTTACATTTACATGCAAATAACTAGCATATTTCTTACCTTTTAAATGTATATTTATTAATTTTGCACATACCAGATTGCACTGTTATTGTAGGTATCATTTTCTTTCCTTCCACCCATGGCGGAAGGAAAGTACATTGCAAAATTCCTGGTCTTAATTTCTTGGAATATAATTGCTTGCAGATACAGACTTGAGCTTGGCAATGACTGTGAAAGAAGGTTTTTCTTTTTATTCAACAGTCAGGAATCAGGCCGGCCATCTCAATTAAAAAAAAAAAAACATAGCTTACTGTACATGGTAATTTGTAAATCAGATGACAATGAAGTTTATTTTTCATTAGCTAATCTGTTTCTTAACATACTTTGCAATATTCATTACTTGTTCAATGTCTCCAGGTCAAACCATGTCAAGACATCATTCTTATCTTTGCTATGGATCACTAGATGCCTTGATCATCTGTATTCAACTTTTTTGGCATTTCAGTTCTGCAGTCTTTTGGGATTACAGTTCTATTACTTAACATTAATAAGCAATTGACATTTGAGAGTGAAAGAAGCAGTGGACAACATTGTTGAGAAACACACTTGTCTTTTCCAAGTAAGACAACTTTTATTGTGATTGCTAAGCAAATGACATTGTTCTATATTCTGTCCTTTAATGTCTGTAACAGCTTTGAGTATTTGTATCCGTAGACAGCATAGAATAAAAACACTTTTTAATTTTTCTATTAAATAACTACTTTTTGTTTTAAGCACATTGTTACTCAGTTTTCAAATAATTCACATTAGCTTTAGCTCTCCATATCCTTTTCTTCCTTGAATAGGTGTAACATTTTAAGTCATAATAAAAAAATAATAGGTAAGCTTTTTGGCCTTTCTGCATTACTTATACTTAGCACAGCCTTTAGGAATTATAACAGTAATAACAATACTGGTAGTGGGTTCCAGTTTCGCAAGATTAGGTAATGAAAAAACTTTAACAATGGGAAAACACATTAGCCTTTGCTCGAGTACCCAACTTGAATTTAATTACAATTTCTATAATAGTTACATCTGCTTACCAGAATCATTATGTTGCTGATACTGTGTATTATCTTGAACTTTTTTATAACACTAATAAACAGAGGATCTGTGTCCTTTGACTTTTCTTTAATGGTTTCCACTATAGTAGTTGTGCTTATTTAGCACATTGCAAAATGCTCCCCCCCCCCCGCTCAAAACATGATATTCTAAAGGTTGCAATTGTTTCACTTGGTGTATTTACGCATATTTAAGGGCATCTTACTTTTTGAACACAGCTTTAAATTCCTTGCAGTGATAACTTTGCTGCTTCACCTGGACATCAATGCTGTATAATTTACTTTACTGTGCTCTGCAATTCAATAGATATATACTACTTAGCTCATATCGAAAAATGTCTGTGCCAGTGTCTGTATTTTTGGCATTGCCAAAATTATTATAATCAAAACATGCTGATTTTTGTGGTACTAAAAGTGTTTTCTGAATGTTAGCCATAATTCTATTGTAGTGGGTTCTTGGAGATTGGTATTTTTTCAGTAAAAACTATAACCCTTTCTTACCTATGATGGACAGTGGAATGACTATTCTCTTTGCTACTGGCATTTGTAAATACACAGAAGAGGTTAGATATAGCTCTAATTTATGTTAAAATATCTTCAAGTTTCCACTAAGAATTTCCAAGGATTTTAAGATTTAGCTGCTGTTTTACTGTGGCAGAATGACACGGCTGGGCAAAACAACGTTACCTTATGTTGCTTCGCCTTTTGACCACTAGGGGCGCGGGCACGCCCGCATCGTATGACGGAGCCAATTCGAGTGCCCAGTGGGTGGGATGACTGCCGGGCTCCCGCGATCGCTCGTGACAGAGCGAGAACTGGGATCTGTGTGTGTAAACACACAGATTCCGGTTCTTTCAGGGGAGAGGAGACAAATCGTGTGTTCATACTATGTATGAACATCAATCTATCTCTCCTCCTAGACAGTCCCATCCCCCTACAGTTAGAAAAACACATAGGGAACACAGTTAACCCTTGATTGCCCCCTAATGTTATCCCCTTCCCTGCCAATGACATTTACACAGTAATCAGTGCATTTTTATAGCACTGATCGCTGTATAATTGTCAATGGTTTCAAAAATGTGTCAAAAGTGTCCGATGAGTCAGCCATAATATCGCAGTCCCGATAAAAATCGCAGAGTACCACCATTACTAGCAAAAAATAATAATAATAAAAATGCCATAAATCTATCCCCTATTTTATAGACGCTATAAATTTTGCGCAAACCAATAAATATACGCTTATTGGGTTTTTTTTTTACCAAAATTATGTAGAAGAATACATAGCAGCCTAAACTGAGGAAAATTTTTTTTTTTATATATATATATATATACAAAATGGGGGATATTTATTATAGCAAAAAGTAAAAGATATTGTGTTTTTTTTTTCAAAATTGATGCTCTTCTTTTGTTTATAGCACAAAAAATAAAAACCGCAGAGGCGATCAAATACCACCAAAAGAAAGCTCTATTTGTGGAAAAAAAAAGGACATCAATTTTGTTTGGGTACAACATCGCATGACTGCGCAATTATGAGTTAAAGCAACGCAGTGCAGTATCGCGAAAAATGGCCTGGTCATTGAGCAGCCAAATTTTCCGGGGCTGATGTGGTTAAAGAACTACATGTTGCTTGTGTGAAAGGCATTTTAGTACACAGCATAGTCAACTCAAGTTATCCATGGGTCTCTTTCTTGTCCTTTTAATTTCAGATATAAGACAATAAGAATACTCTAGATACCATGTAGGATCCTCAAGCTCTTCACAGATCACATTGTGCATCAGGAATCACCATGTTATGTTCTGAGAGAAATATACTCTACTGTCAAGTAAGATGAGCTTGCTAAAATATCTGAAAATGTAGAGTCTGGTTACCGAGGACATATAAGAGACATTGGATTTGTTGTGTGAAGATACTGTAACTCTAAACATGTCACATATGAGAAGAGATTAAGGTTATATTCACACCACTGCAATTCCCATGCAGTATGAATTCAGGGTGGTAGAGCTAGCAGTTTGTCACTAAGGTTGACCTCAAATTTTTGTTTAAACACAAGTTCAGACTGAGATTTGGCTGTTTGGGCTTCTTCTGAACACTGGACTTTTAGCCTGTGGCAGAAGGTGAACATTATATATAGTAGCAGTATTTCTGCTACTACCTATCACAGCTTTCTTTCTGTCAACGGTTGCTAACGAAGGACTTTAAAAAAAAAAAAGACTTGTCAAAATGTGTTATGCCTTGTACACACGGTCAGACATTCCGACCACAAAATTAGTCGGATTTTATCCAACGGATTTTGGCCGAAACTTGTCTTACATACACACGGTCGCACAAAGTTGTCGGAAAATTTGATAATTCGGAACGAGGTGGCAAATGAAACGTACAACGGGACTACGTAGAGGCCAGTAGCCAATAGCTTTCGTCTCCAAATTTTTTCTGAACATGCGTGGCACTTTGTGCGTCGGAAAAAGTCAGATCGGATTTTGTTGTCGGAAAATTTTAGATCCAGCTCTCAAACTTTTTGCGCCGGAAATTCCGCCGGAAAAAGTCTGATAGAGCCCACACGCGATCGGATTTTCCGACAACATAATCCGATCTGACTTTTTCCGACGAAAATTCCAACCGTGTGTACAAGGCATTAGTGTTTTTATTTTATGTACCCCTTACTCATTTACATGGGGGGATGGTGTTTGATACCCCTTTTTGATAATGGAAGTTACATAACAAGGTAAACCCATCTGCAGACCTGCACAACCACTGGGCCAGGGTTGTGAGGAAAAGGCCCTTATCCATCAAGGGGAGGGGGGGGGTAACATACTGTATGTGGCCTGTTATGGTTAAAGAAATGTGGGCATTAGCTATGACTAAGCACCCCACAGTGGTGTGAAACACGTCAGATTTTCATTGTTCCTGTGCCTCTGACATCCTTGTATCTTATGATTTGAATTGTCTTCAATAAAGGTGTTGTAACGGAGTGCGGCCTTCCAGCTCTTTCGTCAGTTTATCCACACGTGCAGAACCAGCACCTGTTCTTCCACCAGCAGGAAGATAATAGTATGGGGTGTTTGCCTAGAGTGGTGTTCATTTGTTTCTAGGACATTAGCTCATACTTATCCCCTTTTAAAAGCCTGGCATGGGTTTTCGGGGGCACTCCACATTTTCTGCATGGGGTTCCCCCTTAAAATTTCTACCAGACCCAAACAGTCTGCTATCATGTTTGGTGGTCCAGCTCAGTTTTTTATACATTTTTTGCACGGGTCTGCCCTTGACATCAATACCAGACTCAAGAATAACGCCCTGATAAGTATTTTAAGGAGAAACCCCATGCATTTTTTTGTGGTGGTCCACCATTAACATCTATAATAGACCCTCATCTAGAATAAGAGTCTGAACCAGTAAGGCTGGGTTTACGCATGTGCAGTGTGAATTGAATCTCAGTTTTCACAGCAGATTGACAAAGTAGATGTTCAGCATTTCAGGTCAGTTTGTGATCAGAATCAGGTCAGGATTTTATACATAACTGAATGACATATGGGATTCAGAAGCTTTCCCATAGAAGTCAATGGGACTGAATCCGCACCTGAGCTGGACCGTACTGGTCAGAAAACTGACAGGACTTTTCAATTTGCACTGAATCCGCATTACGGCTGCATTGGACATCGTTGAACAGGCACAATAGAAAGCAATGTTTTTTCACATGTAATGCAAATTGGATGCAGTTCAAAACGCATCCAATTCGCATATGTGTGAACCTAGCCTAAAGTGGCCAAAGCTATCATTTGCTATAAATTTAAACAACAATTTATCTTTGTAAATGTCAATTTTGTTGAAGTAGGTTGCATTCATTTTAAGATTTGCCACTTCAAAGGCAGGTAAAGAGCATCCACCAGGCATGTCATTTAAAGGAATTTAACATTTTTAATGTTGACCACTAGTGCTGAGCGAACGATTTGGCCCACGCATGAGATTGGGACAAACATTGGCTGTTCGCCACATTCAGGGAATGCCCAAATTTGCTGGGTGTTCGGGGGGTGTTCGCCCTGCCGAAATCCCTGCAATGCATTGCACAGTGCATTCTGCACCCTAATTGGGCAAAGCATTGCCCAATCAGGGAGCAGTAAAATCTGGTTGTTAAGGAGCGGGGATTGGGAAGCCGACCAAGGCGTCCTTACTAACCGATGAGTGATTAGCTGTGAATGGGCTTTCCCGCTGACAGCTTAAAGGGGTTGCAAACCCTCATGTTTTTTTTTACCTTAATGCATCCTGTAATGCAGACTCTATTTACTAATTATGTGACTTCTGAAGGCAATTGATTCCACTAGATTTTAGTTAGGGGTATCAAAGTAAAGGGGGCTGAATACAAATGCACGCCACACTTTTCATATATTTATTTGTAAAAAAAATGTTGAAACCCATTTATCATTTTCCTTCCACTTCACAATTATGTGCCACTTTGTGTTGGTCTATTACAAAAAATCCCAATAAAATACATTTACATTTTTGGTTATAACATGACAAAATGTGGAAAATGTCAAGGGTATGAATACTTTTTCAAGGCACTCTATATCCAGCATGATATTTTTCCCAATTAAGATCTGATGTGTTTTCAAAGTGTTCCTTTCATTTTTTTTGAGCAGTGTATATATAGTATATATTTATATTGTGTATATATACTGTATTTGTACATTATTTTCACATTTTAAGTGTTAAAGTTTTCATAATACATGCATATACGTATAAAAAATAAAAAAGGCTCTGGCAGCGAAAAGCTAGACACATCATCAAAAAGATAAGTTACCATCAGAAAACAAATAAAGGCACTTTAAAGTAAAATATATCTCACCACCAGGAACAGATGACTTTCCTCCAACCTAAACTGTTGTGTTTTTCTAGCCTGACTTTACCATATTGATCTGTCCTTGACATTCATAATATGCCAAACAGCCATATTCTGTGTGCAGCTTATGGACAAAGGTTACGTTTTTTGGCCCTCTGGAGCTGCAATGAACCCCTTTCATTGTCTTAGATTTTCCTTGCAGCTGTTCACATCTGTTTGCTTAAACTGAGTAAACCTTGATGGGTCTATAGATATGCTCATTTCTTCCATGTTTCTCCCTCAGTAGGCCGATTCAGTATCATGCAAACAACCTGCAGACCAGATGATAGACAGATATGCTGTTTCTCTGCAGAGGGCTGTTATTCTGATGTGATCCATTAGCATATTCATTATTGTGTGCTGCGACTGCTGAGTCTTGCTCGCAAACATTAGGAACATTTTTCCAACTTTGCTCACATTTTTGAGAATAAACAAAATAATGCATCATAATATAAGAAGTACAGTATAAGTTCTTTGTTATTGATCCTTTTTTTGCATTTTTATGATATATTTGTAATAACCAATGTTATTAATACATTTTATATATATATATATATATAATATATATATATATAATTTAATGTACTGTATGTGTTATAGACATGGAAGATCCAAATGGAGGCAGGGCTCTCAACCCTCCATGTAATGGGTGAGTTGTGACAGAGGATAACATTCAAAACATTGTGAAACATTCCTTCCACTACAGACTGCCTGTAGAAAACTACAAGATGTGGATACAAGGAGAAAGAGAGAGAGAGAGAGAGAGAGAGAGAGAGAGAGAGGTCTTTATTAGAGAAAGTTACTGCACTGAGGCAAAGTGCAGGAGTTATTTTGTGCTGGGTTACTGCACAGATCTGGAAGAACTACGCAAAGGGAAACAAGATTTAAGTAAAAATCCACACGGCTATTGTATTTAGGTAATATTTGTTTTGTTCAGGCTTCAAGAATTCCATCCACGTGTAACACCCCCTTGTAAACATAGTGTAGGTAAATTTAGTTAGGGTTAATTTGTTGCTAGTTATCTGGCAGGCTCTGAGGGCTGAGTTTCTGTTGCCTCCCTGTGGCTTCTGGAACATTTGTGAAGGTTCTAGAACTTAGAGGGTGGAGGGACAGATATCAAGGCCTGAAAACTTATCTCTACCAATTCCTTGTCTGAGGACAGCCCAGAAGGTGGGGAGAAGGCCCTTAAATAGTCAGAAGCCCCGGGGCGTGGCTACCATCAACATGGCTGGAAGTGTCTGAGGAGAGCTCTGCCAGCCACCCATAGAATCTGCATCAATCCTGCATATTGCTAGCAGCTCTCACTCCACAATTTGCTTCCTTGAGGTGCCCAGACATTATATAAGCACTGCATGCTTATATTATGAACAAGGCTACCACCTCTACACCAGCGGATCGTCTTAAAGAATTTGCCTGCATGGAGAGACAAGATGGCATCAGCGGCCCTCCTCACAAGCCGAGCAGCGTGGCGGCTACCGGAGCTACCCTGAAAGTCTGCACATCTGCGGCGGAGAAGATGGGTAAGCTGTTATTTTATTATATTTTATTATATTTTAAATAATATCTGCCAGCACAAAACTTATAATAAGTGAAACAAAAATGAAAAAATAGATGGTGTGTAGCGCTGATATGATGGGATTAACCATCAAATGAATGGTAATATTATACAAATGATATACAAATGTTGCATATAAATAACACTGCAAAGATAAACACAGTGTGTGCTGCGAAATACAGTGACTATTGATGTGAACCAAATTAGTATATATAACAAAAGATTGGTATAACTCAAATACACAAACTAAGTGATACATAAAATTGTGAATCAATAATAATTAGGACAAAGTCCATAAGTGCTCAAGATGAATGTGACTGTGTGACTTGTCTGCAGGTATCCACCACCATATGGAAAGAGGCTTACCGGATACAATTGACTCAACTAGGCTTATACCGAGTGAGTCTAACAGGCTCGTAGGTGTAAACACACCTTGGGGGATAGACAACGGCTCAGGCTGCTGACATGTATCGACTGGCAGGGACCCGTCTTTAAACAGGCATATGGATATCGACCATACAGTGAGCTGGCATATTGTTATTCATCCCAACATAGGTAAAAGGAGAAAAGATAGGGCCCGCCGTGTGATACCGTTTGAGTAGAGAACAATTTATTGAAAATATAAAATGGTCATTGTTGGAGAGTTCTTCTCTTCACCTAAGCCACTACTAGAGAGATCATGTGACCGGACTGAAACGGTTTCAGTATAGGTAAGTATAAGCATCTTTTCTTTCATGGGGGGGATAGAATAGTGTTAGAATGGGGGTGTGAGTACGTTTAGCTTTAGTTAGATTTTGACTGAACCTTTAACCTTGTAGCTAAAGTGCACGTTTTTTAATTTTGTCATTGAAAACTTGTAATGACAGGACATAATCTCCAAGTTAGGCTAGGTTCACAATGTTTCATTTTCTGCATGCCACATATGTGAGGGCACAGTAGCCAATTCATTTGAATGGGCTGCTGCATCTGCTGGAAATTCAGGGAAAAGACTCCTGCACCATTTCAAAATTGCAGCTGCCCGGAAACTGCATAGTGCTTTTGCACCATGCAGTTTCATGCACCCAAAATTTTGCTGCATTTTCTGATGTGTGGGATGTCATTAAAGTGGTAATAAACATATTTTTTGAATAACTTGTAGCTACAGGTAAGCCTATATAAGGCTTACCTGTAGGCACAGTAAATATCTCCTAAACTTGCAGTGTTTAGGAAATATTCATACTGGATGCAGCTGGTGAAATCACCTGCGCATGCGATTTGAAGTAACAACATACTGTGCAGGACCTTCAGAGCTCCGTGCTGGGGCCAAGGTGTGGAAGTGATGTAATTGCGCCTGCGAACCTGGATGGAAGACCGGAGGAAGATGGAAGCCCTGTCAGCGGTGACAGTGCAATGCTGGCAACAGGTGACGGAGATATTGTCTTTGGTCTTATCAATTCCTGTTCCATGTACCCCACTGGTGTGTCTGCTGGGGGTGCTAGACTAGGAGCAATGGCCAAGACATATTAGGACCATATACTTGAGACATTATTTATGGCCCATAAAGCTGTAGCACTTTAGTGGATCCAGCCCACACCTCCATCCATACATACATGGCTTTGGTTAGTGAATCAAGTATTACCCTATGAAAAATTCATATTCGAACAGAGGAGTTGCCCAATTAAGTATAATAAAGTGTGGGATGCTTGGTGTTCTTCTGCTTTTACTGTAACCAACACATAACTATATCACCAAAAGATTTGAGAAATAGCTATTATACTTTGTGTTTCTATGATGTTTTCTATAACATGTGTATCGAGATCAATATGCTGAGAAATGCAGTGTACTTGTAAAGACATTGACATTTTTGCACTGTAATGCCGTGTACACACGGTCGGAATTCTCGTCGGAAAAAGCTCTGATGGTTTTCTCGTCGGAATTCCAACAGAATTTTGCTCAAACTGTCTTGCCTACACACGGTCACACCAAATTCCGACGGTCTGTAACACAGCGGCATAAAACACGTTCGACAGCACTATAAAAGGGAAGTTTAATGCTTCCGAGCATGCGTCAAATTGTTTCCGAGCATGCGTCGGAATTTTGCGTGTCGGAATAGCATACACACGATCGGAAAATCCGATAGAAAGGTTTTCCGTCGAAAAAATTGAGAACAGGTTCTCAATTCAAAGTCAGTCGGAAATTCCGACAGAAAAAGACCGATGGGCATACACACGGTCGGAAAATCCGATGAAGAGCTCCCATCGGACTGTTTCCATCGGAAATTCCGACCGTGTGTACGCCGCATTAGATGTACTGCACTGTTTTGTTCACTCATATTGAGTGCATTTGATAACTGTTATTGTCATGTACCTTTTTAATAAAAAGAGTCTAAAAAAAAATAGTCGGAAGCCTGGCCATGTGGGAGAAAGTCCAGGATCCAGAGGCCTAGAGGGGACCTCTGTGCTGGGGGGCTCTGCCTCCAGGCAGGGGGTGTCAGTGAGACAGTGTGCTAGGAGGGAGAAGAGAGAGGAAGCAGAGAGAGGAACCCTCACCCCTTCAGTCTCAGTCAGGCTTGACTGAGACACCCTAGAAGCAAGGGGGGACCTGTTCAGCAGGAAGACTGTGCAGAGATTGCCACTTATGCTAAAGGACTATAGAATGCCTACTGAAAATGCTCATTGCCTGGTTGTGCGGACAAAGGGGAACCCAATATCCAGCAGCCCCCGAAGGAGTAGTGCAACACATGCAATTAAAAACCACGCTGTCTAGTTTTATGGCCATTCACTTCCTTGAAGTGAACATGAGCTCAGGCTAAGGACATTTAAACTGAGCTTCTAAGAGAAGCATTTGAGAAACATTGCAGGTTTTTACAGCTATCTTGGACTCCTGTTGTAGACCTCACATACGCTACTTGTGACAAGTTAGGGAAAATCAGTAACAGGGAAACATGCAGTAAAATAAAGGTGACAGCAGTTCTAGACAACTGTATGTCAGGGCAAAATTATAGAGAAAAAAAAATATATGCAGTACATCTCTTAAATGCATGCGTATTTCTTCATGTTTTGTCTGCAAGTGCAAAAAACATTTATCTGTCAGAAATGCACACAGATTCTAAGTCCTGTTGTGGGCTAACAACACATAGGGGTTGAAAATGATTACTGTATCAGCACAGGGTGGTACTGTGGATACCAATAAATACAAAATGGCACATCCCATTGAGATTGGAAATAGTTAGAGTGTATAGTGTCTTTTTTCTTTTAAAAATGGCACCGATGTCCTGTGTATCTCTGCGGCGCTCGTTAGTTCTCGGCCAGCTTTCGGGTATTTTTCGGCCGCACAGAGCAGGTAAGTTTAACATGTTTGTTAAATGCGGCTTGCAGGACATTTTTCAGCTTCCTGCAAGCGCACTGCTCCAGTGTGAAAGCCCTCAGGCTTTCACACTGAAGACACAGCAACGGCTGTTTCAGGTCGGTTTGCAGTCGCTATTTTTAGCGCAATAGCGCCTGCAAACCGCCCCAGTGTGAAAGGGGCCTTAGATTTTGAATGATCATCTACTTTAAATGATTGACAAAGTAATGCATTAATTAGAGGTCTGTCAAAATGCATTTTTCTGTGAGGTTAGAGGTACAGCTTCATATTAGTTGTACCTTAGAATGCACTGCTGCTTTTGTGTTATGTTTTAGGCCAAACATTGCTCTGGCCTCTCTACTGTGGAACTTGTAATGCACTCTTAATTCAATAGATCATTATTTCAGACCTGCCTAATAAGTAGGGTGTTAGTAAGTAATTGGAAATAGTGTTTTTCTCTTGTAATTCCATTTTCCTTTCTTTATCTTCTCATTTGGTGTACTTATTTTCATGCTTTACTTCCCTTGCTCATTTAAACATGGTTAAGTAGTCGTCAAAATCGGAGCCGATAATATGTCATGAATATGGAAGATGTTCCATTGTGACAAAGCTCATTTTGTTTCATTACAGCTAGGCACAAACGACTTTAGTTCCCAAGGATCTTACAAATATAGCTCACGTCTCCAGATGATATTTATTTCCTGCAACACAAATGAACAGCTACCAAAATCAAACAGCAGTTAAGGATGAAGTCATGTCAAGCTTATGCTGTCAGCTGTTTGGTTATAAATGGTGTTCAATATAATAACAGACGTTCTAAGCAGGGCTGTTTCTAGCTGCAGGCAAGACATTGGGCTGTATGGCATTGGTGATTCATTGGGCAAATATTACAGCTTTATGTTTTATAGCCACTCATGCAAATTTTATGTGCATGAATTATACAGGCTGGTATGTATATGCATATTGTTTGAGGCTGTCTCCATTATACCCATTAATGTGATCTCAACATTTTTGTAAATGAGGTACTAGAGTTTTTGTTAATCATTGGTAGCTGGTAGTGATGGGGAGATTCATTGGGTTTTATTCACATCCGCATTCAGCAAACTCGTCCAATAATCTGTAAACTACACACTGTAAAGCAAACCCCCATGAGCCTCAATAGGAGGAAAATCAATGTAAGAAATTGTCAAACAAACTGGGCACTGCCCTGGGGAAAATGTACCAATGCCAAATTACTATTCAGTGGAAATCTGTTTTTTTAACCACTCAAAGTGGTTGTAAACCCTTACATACCACTTTTACCTACAGGTAAGCTATAATAAGGCTTACCTGTAGGTACTGGAAATATCTCCTAAACCTGCACAGTTTAGGAAATATCTACCATATACAGTACGCTTACGCCGGCACAAACACTGAAGAAAGGGCACAATCGTGCCGTTTCTACAAGGCCCATGTCATGACCGTTGGCTCCTGCACGCATGCGTGGAAGTGATGTTACGCGATTCCGGACAGTCACAGAGCCGGTGTTCATGGCCCAAGAAGGAAGAGGGCTAAAGATGGATGTGGCCACCAGCGGGGACATCGGGGACATTGCAGGCTTTGTTTGCAGGTAAGTGGCACATAAGCAGGGGCGCGCACATGACCATGCGGCTGCAAATTTAAAGGGACGAACCTGTACGCCCATTTGCCAGCCCGGGCCATTCTGCCGACGTAAATGTTTGTGCGGCGGTTGGCAAGCGGTTAACAACAACATTTTAAAAAGTATATAAACTCACACACAATAATAAAGGCCTATATTCAAAAAAAGTCCACAAAAAAATCAGTCTAAGTTCATTGTCCTTCATGTCCTCTGTTGATGCAGATCCATTGACAATCTTGAAAATGTTGATTCTAACAACTTGCCAACACAAAAATGATGAAAATCAACGGCAGTAATTTCCTGATGGACTTTCGTTGCAACTGACAAATCCCTGGCAAGCAGCTGAATGTAGACAAAGTGATGGAGGTGCTGGATGATAACCAGGATCATCAGCCCTTTGTTTAAATTCAGCTGCTGGTCAGGAAATACCCTGGTTGGCAGCTGAATAGGGTCCATGGAGGCATTATTGGTTGCTATGCTCCCTAGACCTGAGTAATTGTCAAATTGTATGTGTGTTTGTTTGTATAGGAAGAGGGTGTTGTGTTTACTATCCACAAGATAAACTCCTCAGAAACCATCCTGCCCCTACAAAGGGCAGCACAGTGGTGTAGTGGTTAGCACTTTCACCTAGCAGCAATAGGGTCGCTGGTTCAAACCCGACCATGACACCATCTGCCTGAAGTTTGCATGTTCTCCCTGTGCCTGCGTGGGTTTCCTCCAGGTACCTTGGTTTCCTCCCACACTCCAAAGACATGCTGGTAGATTAATTAGATCCTGTCAAAAAAATAGCCAAATATGTGTATGTTGTATTTGTATGTGTTTGTAAGCGTCTCAGGACCCCATGGGGTAAAAGGACTGTGCTATACCGCAGATGGACACCGGTGGCAAAAACACCCTGAGGCAATTCAGTTTTCATAGGTAGCGCTATACAAGTCACTCATTCATTCATTCATTCACAAAGGGCTTGGAGTTTACAACTAATCAGATTTAATGCATATGGGTATGTTATATTCTTAGTCAATAGCACAAAAGAATTAGAACCTTTGCCAAACTATAACCAAACTGATTCTGCTAATCAACATAAACTGCCAATGATCCACAAAGAAAACATGATAACGTAGGCCCTCAGTCAACAGTGAAGGGAACAGGTGGTGTAGGATGCTTTAAGTGCATACAGTAAGGTAGTCAGAGACAGACTGACAGTCAAAGGAGGTCAAAGCATAAGACCTACAGCTGGGTGGGATTGTGTGTCAATGCATTCAGTGTTTTCAGGGGGATGGCAATAGTATGTGTAATGCCGCGTACACACGAAGGGACTATCCCGCGGATTATCCGCTGGACCGAAGTCCAGCGGATAATCCCCTCGTGTGTGGGCGCCGGCGGACTTTTTGGCGCCAAAGTTTTAAGTTTGGTTTTAAAATTATCCGCTGGACTTGGCAGTCCGGCGGACAATCCCGCCGTTAGTAGGCAAGTCCGCGGGACTTTTGAAATGAACGGACTTGCCGCTCATCGGCAAGTCCGTTCATTTAGCACGTGACTTCAGGTTACGTAGCTAGCGTAGGCAGTTACTGCCGCCGCGCTAGCTCCGTGACCTGGCATGGATTTAAAGGGACTCCCCACGCCGAAAAAACGGCGTGGGGTTCCC
Source organism: Lithobates sylvaticus (assembly GCA_028564925.1). Classification (NCBI taxonomy): domain Eukaryota; kingdom Metazoa; phylum Chordata; class Amphibia; order Anura; family Ranidae; genus Lithobates; species Lithobates sylvaticus. The sequence continues at coordinate 159,919,301 of CM053035.1, read as the reverse complement.
CCCAAATACATGTCAGACCCTCATCCGAGCACGCAGCCTGGCAGGCCAGGAAAGGGGTGGGGACGAACGAGCGCCCCCCCCCTCCTGAGCCATACCAGGCCGCGTGCCCTCAACATGGGGGGTGCCCTGGGGAAAGGGGGGCCGTGCGGCCCCCCACCCCAAAGCACCTTGTCCCCATGTTGATGAGGACAAGGGCCTCTTCCCGGCAACCCTGGCCGTTGGTTGTCGGGGTCTGCGGGCGGGGGCTTATCGGAATCTGGGAGCCCCCTTTACTAAGGGGGCCCCCAGATACCGGCCCCCCACCCTATGTGAATGAGTATGGGGTACGATGTACCCCTACCCATTCACCTAAGGTGTAAAATGTAAAGTACAAAAAAAAACACACACACTTTTGAAAAAATATTTTATTGCACTGCTCCGGGGGGGTCTTCTTCCGTCTTGGGGGTCTTCTCGCCGGACTCCCCCGCCATTTACCTAGCTCTTTTACCGAGCGGGGGAAGTCCGGCTACCTTCTTCGTCATCGCCGCCGTCGTCTGGGGGTCTCGATCCGCCTTCGGGGGTCTTCCGGGGGTCTCTTCTGTTCTTGCGGCGGTCGTCGTCTTCCGCGCCGCCGGCGCCACCTTCTTCTTCTTCTTCTTCTTGTCCTTCTTGTTCTTCTTCTTCTTCCGATGTTGACCCGTCGCTGTCTCTGCCCGTAATGCCTGTGCCGCTCTGCGCTGGGACTTATATAGGGACATGGGGGACAGGGTCACATGCTCATGTCACATGGTGACCCCGCCCCCTTGTGTTGTCACAGTCCCGGAGGATGCTGGGACTGTGACATCAGCCAGGCACGCGGCCTGGTACGGCTCAGGAGGGGGGGGGGCTCGTTCGTCCCCACCCCTTTCCTGGCCTGCCAGGCTGCGTGCTCGGATAAGGGTCTGACATGGATTTGGGGGGGACCCCCACGCCGTTTTTCGGCATGGGGATTCCCTTTAAATCCATGACAGGTGACGGAGCTAGCGCGCCAAATCAATAGAAATAAATCATCTTATTTCTTTTCGTAAAGGTTTACTGAGATGGAAGTTGTCATCTGGTTGGTTGCTTTGGGCTGTTGCATATCATTGCTATCTGCTTTACCAAATATAAAATTCTATGCATGATAAAATTCCAGCAAAACAAAATTACCAAGTAGGTGAGTAATGTAAGAGATATAGTTTGCTGCAGCAATCTTTTCATAATTCATATTTCATTTATCTGACTTTAGTAACCTAAGGTTCTAATCCAATTTTTTTAACTATTTGTAAGTTTTGTGATCCTGGCCCCCTTAGCCAACAGCATAGCTAGCTCCTGACTCTCTGTAGTGACAGGACAGCTTGGGCTTTAATACTCCCTCAGCCTGCCGAATGGACAGTGAAGGAGCAACAAACAGATAAGCCATCACTCTGTTCACCGTTCTTTACTTTTATCCTGGGCTTTTTTTCAGGGGGAACTTGGTGGAACTCAGTTACACCACCTCTGACTCAGACCCTTGGGGGGGCGGGCTGCTCACCACAATCACTTGTAAACACAGAAATCTGGTTTCAGTGTTTACAAGTGGCAGCTCTACACTCTGTGTGTAACCCCCTTGAACGCTGCACTCTGTATGTAATGCAATCCTGGTATTTAATGCCCCTTTAAGACCCTCCTACTGTTCGTGAAATTTGACTGACCACACCCACTATTTAATGTGATTTGGAGGGTGTGTGTGGGTGGAGGGGTTTCGGGGGGGTTGTGGTTGAGTTCCAGCACCTATTGTTTGAGAAAAAAAAGCCCTGCTTTTATCAGTAAGTTCCCTATGTCTAAGTTCTGTTTTGGAATAGAAGAATAGAAGAGGCTAATATAAAGATAAATGCAAGTACTTCCATATGCATTTAAAATATTTCTTATATAACTGCATTATTGTCATTACTATGATTTATTATTGTTATTACTACTATTATTATTATTTTGCATTTCCCTTAAATTCAACCTTAATTTAATGTTTACCCAGTAACTCGGAGGACAGATTTGGGGCAAATATTTTTATTGTGTTTGGTTTTGCCCCACTATTTTAGTTTTCTCCCTGCATCATTTTCAAGGAGCTGCTTGTCTGATCTTCAGTATTACTGTTAACTCTGCAGGAAACTTTGCTCCTGCTGAGCCTAAAGGTTTTGGATGCGTTTTCAAATATATTTTTTGTTTCTATATTGCTGGAATAAAATACTTGAGGATTGAGAGAAGCACTATTTAATAAGTTCACTCTGGGAGAAGAGCTTTACGTTTTCATTTTTTCCAAGCAAATAAAAAATACATTTGCCAAAGTCATCACTGCAAGACGGTCTGCAGTCTGTAGAACATGTGTTTGTGAATGCAGGCCAAGATATGTAACCTGCCAAGCTTTTAAATAAGATCTTTAGTGTAGCTAAGATATTTTTACATGCCAGACAAAAAAAAATATCATCCTTGAACTCATTAATGCAATTTTGTTCTTGGTATGGGTGTCTGATTATTTATTTCATTTCCTTTTACAGGAGAACACAATAACCTTAAAGACTGCGATAATAAAGGAAAATTGGACACTAAGCACACCATTCAGTGTGCCAGCATACCTATTACTGCTCATTCCAATAAGCGACTGCAATGCTCATTGTCCCCAGTTGTTGTTTTTTTTTTTTTCAGATATACCAGTCTACCGGTTACAAATTAACACATAAATATGATAAAATCTTACAAAATGTCACCATAACCTTTTATCTCTTTTGTAAAATACATTTTAGTAGTTTAAGTGAAACCCCAGATGAATCTTTTTTTAGCATTGGGGGAAGGATTTAAACGCCTATTAGGTCTTATTGCTTTCTATGCTTAGTTTTGGGAAAGGAGATCTTCCCAATAAGTATACAAATTTCAGTGATGACCTAACAGGTTATAAAAACTCCTCACTCTATTTAAGTCATGTTCTGTTTTCTTTTTTTCCTCCTTAATTTTTACTGATGATCTGACCAGTAACACACCTCCTGTCTTAGATTCACTACACTCACTCGTCCACTCCATCTATAGAAGAGCAACCTAGCCACCCTTGGACAGCAGCATATTCAACCTGTGGAGAAGTGTTATGCCCTGTACACACAAGCGGAATTTCCGACAGAAAAAGTCTGGCGTGAGCTTTTCATCGTATATTCTGATCATGTGTATGCCCCATCGGACTTTTTATGTCGTATATTCTGACGGACCTAGAAGAGAACATGTTCTACATTTTTCCGACGGAGCCAATTCCTATCAGGAAAACCGCTCGTCTGTATGCTGCTCCGATCTACCAAAAACGACGCATGCTCTGAAGCAAGCACGAGACGGAAGCTATTGGCTACTGGCTATTGCACTTCCTTTTTCTAGTCCCGTTGTACATGTTGTACGTCACCGCGTTCTAGACGGTCGGACTTTGGTGTGACCGTGTGCAGGCAAGACCGCTTGAGCGGAATTCCGTTGGAGAAACCTTCAGAGTTTATTCTGATGGCAAAACTGCTCGTGTGTACGCGGCATTAGATTGACCAGTAGATTTAGGCTCCATGCACACTAGGGTTTTTTTATAAGCTCAAAAAAAGCTAGAAAAAAAAACACTGGATGAAAAATTATGATAATAGCATTTTTGTACCAGCTCCTAGTAGCGTTTTAGTAGCTTTTAGAAGCATTTAGGTGCATTTGCATTTTATTAGCATTTTTTCAGTACATGAAGAAAACAATAAAAGCTCCAAAAAAGTTGTTAGGAACATTTTAATAGCATTTTAATAGCATTTAGAAGCAGTTAGAAGCATTTAGAAACATTTAACAGCATTCAGCGTTTTTTTTTCTGCCAGAAAAACACTCCAAAAAAACGCTACAAATTTTTCTGCTCCTTGATGCTGAAGCTCCAAAAATGCTAATAGCCTAATGTAGTGTGCATGGACACATAGGATAACACTATTTAGTAGACATGTGCATTAGTTTTCGTCCGAATGCATTTTCGTCCGAATTTCGGGTATGTTCGTTATCGTTTTAACAAACGATAACGAACATGCAGAATCCGAAAACCGAAAGATCCAACATAAACAAATGCTTTATTTTCGTTTTCGTTGTGACAACAGTTCGATATAGATAGGAGATTCGACATGACACTGACAATAGGGATCTGTGTCCATCGAACCTGTGGTCAAATGTGCCTAACCTAATGTGCTCTATTAGTCCAAGATTATTCTAAATAGAGATAAAAGATTTGACGAAGAGAGAAAAGATTCAACATTTTAGAGACAATAGCAAAAAAGGTTGAATGTGCCTAACCTAACTCTATTAGTCCAAGATTATTCTACATATAGATAAAAGATTTGACGAAGAGAGAAAAGATTCAACATTTTAGAGACAATAGCAAAAAAGGTCGACTGTGCCTAACCTAACTCTATTAGTCCAAGATTATTCGACATAGAGAGAAAAGATTCGACATAAAGATTTGACGAAGCAGTCGGCGCGAGCGGACACTTATGGTCAAATGCTCTGCCCATAGGCTATAGAAGAATTCTAATGTTGGTTGACTAGTAATAATAATTAATAAATATAATTATTACTAGTGTCATACAACATTAGAATTCTACTATAGCTTGTAGGCGGAACATTCGACTGGAAATGTACGATTGCGGCATCGTGCAGTTTAGCTGCTCTGTCGAATCTTCTTAGAACATTCGACAGACACCAGACACCATGAGCCATTGACAGATTCAAACTTAATTATTTCGGATTTTTGGACGAATGCATTTTTTAACGAAATATTTCAGTGTGCACATGTCTACTATTTAGCTTCTAAGAGCACACAAAAGCACACAAGAGCTTAAAAAAACACTAGTGTGCATGGAACCTTAGATAGACTTTACTTGGTGACTAACAAATTAAAGTCTAACTTTAGCTGCACCCCCCCCCCCCCCACCTATTATTTTTTTTTTTTTAAGCAAAACATTTTAATTTAGATTAACAAGGGAAAAGTACAGGGTCATATGTGTAAAATAAACACATCAACAAAGTACAGGAGTTACAATACTCAAATACGGTACAGGTACATACTACAAATTCAATGTAGCATATTTAGTCACTCAGCCAAATGCTCCAAGATTTTTAAAATGACAAAGAATTGAGAAGTAATATTTTTTGGTAAATTTTATTCAGATTAATACAATCACTTCTGAGAGATTAGGAGCTAACAGTGACTTCCACTGCCTTAGAATTAGAGATTGGACTGCTAGGAGTATACAGTATGTGTGACAACCTGTCTGCAGTCTTTTGGATATCTATCTATGCCTTTGTGGAGTAGGGCCAGTTCTGGGCAGGGAGAGGGGAGCACACCTGTGAAAGAAGGTATAAGTAAAAAAATTAGCTTCCAGAAGCTTGTTAGTGTAAGGATCTCCCACAGAATATGTAATAAATTCCCCACTTGGCCATAGTTGTGCCAGCACAGAGGGTAATGTTTTGCCAACCTAAAGGGTGCGTAGTACCATCTGTTGGTGATTTTTAGAGTAATTTCCCAATGGGTGGTGCAATGTAAGGCCCCTAAAGCCCCATACACACGCGCGGACAATCCGTGGACCAGGTCCGTCGGACCATGTCCGTCATACTTTGTCTGGTGTTGGTTTTGCGTACACACGATCGGACAAAGTTGTCGGAAAATCCGATCATTCTGAACGTGGTGACGTTTGTTGCCTACGACGGGACTACGTAGAGGCTAGTAGCCAATAGCTTTGGTCTTGTAATGTGATCTGAGCATGCGTAGCACTTTGTCCGGTCGGACAAGCGTACACACGCTCGGATTTGGTGTGATCGGACCGGGTTGACGGGAAATCTTTCCAGCAGGAGATAAGACTTTGTCCGACGGACAAACCGACGAACACTGTCCGATGGTGCATACACACGGTCTGATTTTTCAACAACCTTGTCCGATCGGACCAAATTGATGAAAAAGTCCGACCGTGTGTATGGGGCTTAAGAGTGGACGGCACTCCTCCATTGCTCTGGGGTGAATGAGAGTTCAAGATCTCTTTCCCATTTCTGCATTGGGCTAGTTTTACAGAATGTGCTTTTATCTTGTAAGATGTCATAGAATAGAGATATTAGCTTGAATTTATGCTCTATTGATGTATAGAAGCTCACTAGGGGGTGCTTAGATAAAAAATGTAGTATGCGGGTTGATGTGAATGTTATTGCTTTGGGTAGGAAAAATTCTTCTTTCAGTGACTCTGTGGCTTTAAGCTTGTCCTGATCATAGACATGCAGAATGTCAGATATGCCACATTTATCAAGGGGATTAGTGTCTAACATAGGACTGTGGCTTCCAGAATTTTCAAAGGGAGTGGTGTGCTAGGTAGTAATTCTTAAAAGTCATCTTATTTGGACAAGTGTCTCCAAGCCCTGAGAGAAGCTTGTGTAGGTAGAGGAAGAGGAGCAAGATCACAGGGCTTCCACAAATCACTCAAGAATAGCATACAGAGATCTCTAGTAAGAGCTAAGTTCACCTCTACCTCTACCCATTAGGGTGTCTCTCCATTGAGAAACCAGTGTTTAATTTGATCCAGGTACACCGCCCAGTGGTAGTCCAGTAGGTCCTGCATACCCGCACCCCCCCTAGAGATCTATGCTTAGTAAGAGTGGGACCTGCACATCATGCCCTCCTCCCCCTCCACACAAACTTGCGGAGGATACTTGACAGGGTTGCCAATTGCGTGAGTGGAATCAGTACTGGGAGACCTCTAAATAGATAGAGAAGCTGGGGTAAAATGTTCATCTTAAAGGCTGCAAGCCTACCCTGTCATGAGAGTTCAAATTTAGCAATTTGGTTCAATTTGTTTGAAATGTTTGTGCGCAGGGTCTTATTATTGGAAGGGAATAACTGAGCCATATTGGCCATGAGGGTAATACCCAAATAGGGTACTCCCTCTGTGCTCCATGGAAATGGAAGTTGGGACTGAACGGCAAGTTTGGTGGAAATATTTACTCCAAGATCCAAAATCACTGATTTTGAGGTGTTTACCTTATAAGAGATATTGTTAACTTGTTGCAGCACTTGTTAGGCTATGGGGAGGGACTTTGCTGGATCAGTCAGTATTAAGTTTATATTGTCAGCAAAAAGATTAATTTTGTATGAGGAACTCTGAAATGAGAAGCCCATAATGGATGGATTGGAGCAAATGGCTTCAGCTAGTGGTTCTATAACCAGTTCAATTGTATTTAGTAATACTGTGCCAAGGGGCAGGAGTAGAGTGCTAGTATGGCTGATATTATGCAAAAGTGAAATACTGCGCTAAACCAAAAATCTAATTACAAAATAAATGAAAAAGCAGCTGCTAAAGGTGAGATACACACAAATAGTTAATAAAAAGAAATGTAGCAGCGCTAAAAACAAAAGATAAGTGAGTAACACTGGTGATAGATATTAGACATATACCTAAGTATTGTGGTATAACAAACTCAGCATAATAATTGTTAATACAAACCATATCTGAAAAAAGTTATGCTAGGAAAAAAATAAAAAAAAAGTATATATAAATAAATGAAATAATTATATATACAAAATTATGTGTATAAAGATTATTTGATACAGAAACACAATCATATAGGTAAATCATGTGAATAAAAAGTCCTTGTTCAAATGTTCAAAGAATGATAAAATGATAATTCCGTGACAAATCCACCACTGCATCAAAAAATGTGACCACCGTAAGAAATGTAAGCTTACCAAATAGCAAGCTAATAGAGCTTGTGACCTACAACTCGGTCAGGGCCTTTATCCAAAGTTATCTCCGATCCCGGGCTTGTATCCTGGAGACAGGGCAAGTGTCTCAGGGAGATCCACACTCTACCGGATGTTAAGGTAACACAGCAGGCTCTCCTGGGCCAAGAAGCTCAGATAGGCAATCATACGGAACCCAGAAGAAAAAGCTCACATAGCATAATACCGGCTAATATGTTTTAATAAGGATTTTAAAAGGTTACCTTACAATGTTTATAAATTGATAGCAGCAAATAGCAGCAAGTGGCCGGCCAGCTGTACATGGACACCTGTCCACTAAGACACAAGTACGCGGTGACGTCAGCACGTCAACTCCTCCCGACGCACGTTTCACCAAAACAATCACATCGTCTTATTTATGGCTGATATTATATTATGTCACCCATAAAAAACAAATTTCGATAGTACCATGGACATATACTGCTAATGTACTTTGTCAAATGCCTTCTCTGCGTCCCGTGATAGAAGCAGAGAAGGCGTACGGGTCTTCTCAGCATAATGAATCATGTTAAAGCTGAGTTCCACCCAAAAGTGGAACTTCCACTCATTTGTCTCCACCCCGCCACCGATGCCACAATTGGCACATTTTGGGGGGGCAGAATACCTGAATACCTTTGACAGGTATTCTGTTCCCCATACTGGGAGTCCACGCCACAGCCCATGACGTAAACACAGGCTCCCTCCTCCTCCCCCTGTCACCGGGCCAGTAGGAAAGAGGAGCGGAGCTTTGCACTTGCAATGTAGGGTTCCTGCCGTGAAGCCCTAAGGCTACACTGACGGGTTCCCTTAGCCGCAATGGTGGCGACAGCACCCAACATCAGCTGCGGTGCCGAAATCGATGGACTCCAGGACAAGTAAGTGTCCTATTATTAAAAGCCAGTATGTGAAGATGCTGGCTTTAAATACATTTTGGGGGGGGGGCAGAACCTCCGCTTTAATAATCCTCCTATTTGCTTCTGATGTTTGGAGGCCTGTAATAAAACCCATCTGGTCTTTTTTTAGCAGAGAAGGAAGAATACCTATTAGGCGTCTAGCCAGGAGTTTGGCAAACATTTTCACATCAGAATTTAGCAGAGATATGGGGCAGAATTCGGCATAAGTGGTTGGATCTTTCCCCAGTTTGTGAAGGGTAACCACATATACTCTGAATATCTCTGGGGGATTGAGGAAACTAGTGTTGCTTTTGTAAAAACTTTTGTAAAATGAGGGCTCACTACATGGTGGAATATCTCAATATTAATAATATCTTAATTCATTAGGGAATCCACCTCCCAGATATTAAAATCCACTTAAAGGGCCTCTGGGAGGTGGTGCAGCTTCTGTAGCATGTGACAGCTGTTTTTGGCATTGGGGGGTAAAAAGGTGTTAGCTAGAGTTACAGTAGGTTAATTTGTTAGTCAGCTATGATTTTAGTATGGTGTGAATTTCCAGCTCTTCATTTATACCTCCTTGAGACAGCACATCCAAGGCAAAAATCCATTATGTTTGCCATTGGCAGAGACGCTGAAATCTCTCTGCCTCAGGGAAACTAGCAGGTACAGACTCAATAACCCAGACTTTGAGTCTGGTTGTGGATTGATTGTGGTATTCGGCAAAGTGTCTGGGGATGCTATGTTTGTCTACTCAATAAACCGCCGATGTTTACCAAAACGTTCACTATAATCATATCACATCTACAAGATCACCACTTGCTAGATATTGCTTACTGCATCATAATACTATATTAATACTCTCTGATATCTGTACCTAACAGGAGGTCTCATTTATATAAGTGTATTCGGGCTCTATCTGTGACACAACACCAGTAAGTCTCAAAATAGTCATAAGGTATAAGATACACACAAAGCCATTGATTGTTTATATGTACTGTATATAGCCCTTATCTGCCACTGTTAGACTATGTTGATATTTTCCAGACTATACTCTTATATAATTGCTCACTACTACTGACATAAAAAAGATCACCATTCTAACCTAGTTTGTTTAGACTACCTCTGATTTGAATATCATATTGAGAATAAGCATCTATACCATACATTGAATATCTTCGTATTTATAATGATATATAATATGTGCTTTTAATACATGTTTTATTCATGTGACCATACACGGTTAATTCCTTTATGCCATTGACCTCTGCTTGCTACAAAGTACTCTGGCCCTTTAAAAGAGGTACCACTGCAAACTGCAGACAAGAACCACGGGCAGCGTTGTTCATGCATCTGTCCTGTTGCAACCACTCTAGAGTATCATGACAAATAATAGACAGACTTGTTTACATGTACTTCTTTTTTTTTTTTTTTTTATAATTTGTCAGTACAGTAATTATTATTAATTTCTCTTATTTATGTATTGTATAAATCTCTTATTAATTATATGAGTGTTATTGCTTAACATCTTAGACATGTATTTTGCTCAGTGGGTTCCCTACAGTCCATCCCCACCCATAGAGACACTTGCCTTCCCTTTTATCTTCCTCCAGGCTGTACATAAGCCAAACTTACACACAGACGAAGGAGCGAACTGTGCATGCTCCAAAACACCTGATGTCACTTCCGGTTTCTGTGCATTCCAGCATGGTCCCGGAAGCCAGTCAGCCATCTTGCCACCTCACTTCCCCTTCTTGGATACAGCTGCTGGTCGGCTCTACCCCTAGAGAGGAAAAGGACTGAGCAAGATTTTTCCATACTGACTGAGATGCCTTATTTATCTTGGATCTTGCAAGTATTTTTAACCATTGTTTAATAATAAACACTGTGGAATGCTGCATTTAGAAGCACCTTTCTTCTCCTTTTTTTGACCCTATTAGACCCTATTTGCTTCTTATCCTCTGAAGTGCTCCTCATTCCTTCCACCACCTTGTTGCCATGCATACTACTTAGAAGCTTGTTGTTTGATACTGAATAAAAATTTTAACAGAAGCACCCTCTCTCCTCCTGAATGAATGAATGAATGAATGATTTGTATAGCGCTGCAACTGCGAACTGAATCGCCTCGTGGCGCTTGACTGCTCTTGTTGGGATGCCCTGTTTAGAAGAGGTGGGTCTTGAGTTTTTTCCTGAAGGCCTGATGGTTTTCTTCCATGCGGATGTTGTTTGGTAGAGCATTCCATAGCCGGGGTCCCTGTACTGCGAATCTTCGTTCTCCCTTCGATTTGTAGCGGGCTTTGGGGATGAGAAGGCGATTTTGGTTTGTTGATCGAAGGCTGCGATTCGGTATGTATTTTTCTATTTTCTCACAAAGGTATTGGGGCGCATTTCCTTGTGTACATTTGTGGGTGAGGCAGAGGGTCTTGAATGTGATCCTGTCTTTTACCTTGAGCCAATGGAGCATCCTTAGGGATGGGGAGATGGATTCCCAGGGTTTCTTTCCGGTGATTAATCTTGCTGCTGTGTTTTGGACAATTTGAAGGCGCGCAATCTGGTAATCCGGTAATCCTATGTAGAGTGAGTTTGCGTAGTCGAGCCGTGAATTGATGATCGTTCCTACTACTACCGCTTTTTCCTTTCCTCTGGTTGGATAAGTCAGAGGTTGTGACATCAGCCTGCGTCTCTGACTAAGACAATTGGAGAAAACTTCATATTCATTAATAGAATACATTGCTGTCTCTGAATGGCTGAGCACCGCTGTGGTAGACTCTACTATGTTCCGGGTATAAGACAGGGAGTCTTGGCTCGAACCTGGAACACAGTACGGTATGCTGTATATAGCCTCAGCTACATACAGTTTATACCGCACATGCAGCGGACTCACGTTAGTGAAGTACATAGTTTGTTTGGCCCAAGCTGGGTTCATCTTTAACCACTTGCTTACTAGGCACCTCCTGCCCAGACCAAATTTCAGCTTTTAGCGCTGTCACTCTTTGAATGAAAATTGCGCATTCATACAACACTGTACCCAAATTACATTTTTATAATTGTTTCCCCACAAATAGAGATTTCTTTTGGTGGTATTTGATCACCTCTGGGTTTTTTATTTTTGTTAAAAACAATTAAAAAGCCAGAATTAAAAAAAAAAATACAAAACCGTTTTATATTTTGTTAATAAATTTTACAAACGGGTAATTTTTCTCCTTCATTGATGTACGCTGATGAGGCTACACTGATAGGCTGCACTTATGGGCTCTGATAAGGCGACACTGATGGACACTGATAAGGCAGCACTGATGGACACTAATAGGCAGCACTGGTGGGCACTGAAGAGATGGCACTGGTGGGCACTGATAGGTGGCATTGGTGGGCACTGAGAGGTGGCACTGATGGGTGCCACTGATGGGTGGTACTGAAGGGCATTGATAGGTGGCACTGAAGGGCACTGATGGGTGGCAGTGATGGGCACCGATGGGTTTTCAATGATGGGAACTGATCGGCATTGGTAGGACACCGATAGGCAGGACTGCTAGGTGGCACTGATGAGGCCCTGATTGGCACCACTGGTGGGCATTGATAGGTGGCACTCATGGGGATTGATAGGTGGCACTGATTGCTGGCACTTATGTACTGATGGGCACTGATTGGTGGGCACTGATTCATGGCACTGGCAGGTGGTACTGGAGGGCACATATGAGGCGGCTTCGCCTCTTCCTCTTCTGGACCGATGTCCGTTTAATAGAAGCCGGTGATCAGCTTTTTTTTCTCCTCGCGTTGTTAGCGTGAGAAGAAAAAACAAACGATTACCGATCTTCTGTTTACATCACGTGATCAGCTGTCATTGGTTAACAGCTGATCACGTGGTAAGGGGTCGGGAGCACGTCCTTCAGGGGAGCGTGGCGAGCGCGCAAAGGGAAGGACGTCTATTGACGGCCTCCTGGCAAAGCAGATCCCCGCTGTACATGTCATTTGGCTATAGCATGGATCTGAAGGGGTTAAACACACAACCTTCAACCTTTTTTTTTTTCAAGTATATTTCCCCTACACAACTCAATGAGAGAATTTGATAGTTTTTGCTTTGGCAAAATTTTGCCAACAGTGAAATCACTAATTTCAACATAAAATCTATTTTTGTTGAAATCACTCCACACAGTCCTCATAGAGACACTATAAATGATTTAGGTAAGTATCACCCTCACCACAGCAGAGCTATTTGCACATTCAGCTTTCCTACTATTTAATTTTGTACCATGAGGAATACTTCTATGCCAATAGGTAAATCTTATTTTCAGCTGTGGCTAAAATGTTGGCTAAAATCTAGATACAATTCTAAAATGGGCCTAGAAAAACATTAGTACTCCTGCAGCTGATAATCATTTGTATTTTTTTTAAATACAAATTAATGCTTTCTTGCACAGACATATTATCTCTCTGTTGTCAAAAATTTACCTTTTTTAATATAAATATCTCCGAAACATGTGCTTTACTAACTGATGCTGCATTTGAAAATATATTGCTGCAGGTGATGGAAATAACAGCTCTTCATAACTGGAAGCCATCCAGTGATATTGTGTGCTTAATGGAACCCCCTTCTCTTCTTTGATTTAGTACACCATATGTTCAAAGCCTGTATGTTCCAGGTGAACTCACTGATTTTAGAATATTTACAACCATACTATGACTTAATTGTTGAATCTACATAGCATATTTGTTTAAAAAAAAAAATGCTCAGTGAGAATATAAGGAACTTTTTCTGCTCTCTTGATTGCCAACATATGTGCAGTAAGCGAGGGAAAGCATCACAAACATAATAAAAGTTCAGTCCACCACTGGTATGGTATAGTTTCTTGAATCATTAACTTAAAACATCTCCCCTCATTTATTGTATGAGTGTCACAGAAGCAGGAAGTGTGAGAAAATTGGGGGTCAGAGGCAGGAATAAAAAGCCAAAAAAATTACCTCTTATCCATTCTATCCTAAAATTAAAAAATAAATAAAAAATGGCTAGATAATACAGGTACAGTAAGGAATAACTAGGAAAGAAAGGGGCAGTGGAGGGGGCAGTGAAGGACTGAGCACCTACAGCCTGGGGGCAAACACAGCCAGCTATCTCTTTCATGGGAGGAATTAATTTATGTGGGCTAAATAAAGTGTGCCTTGGTGGCTCATTGATTGGTGGGCATTCAGGTTCAATCAGCTGGACCCCCCGATGACATGGAAGCTCTGCCAGTGTTACCAATCTAACAAATTAAATTTATTGACACAACTCCCAAAATTGACTTTGCACATCTAAGTTTTTACTGACATTTCCAAAAGTTACAAAATTAGTTTTAAAGGGGTTGTAAATTGCTCATGTTTATTCACCTTAATGCATCCTAAGGTCAGAAACTTTGGACATGGACCGGCCCCCTAGCCCCCCCCCCCCCCTTTACTCACCTGAGCCCATTCGTTCCCTCTGCAAAGACACGCTCTTCCTCTCTGCCCGTTGTCTCGGCTCTTGATTGGATAGATTGATAGCAGTGCAGCCATTAGCTCGCCCTGCTGTCAATCAAATCCAATGATGTGGGTGCCGGGGGGCGGGTCCGAGTCCTGCTTTCTGTGTGAATGTACACAGAGGACTTAGGAGTGTCCACCTTAGGAGAGCCTTTTCCAACATGGACACTCAATGCGAGTAGGAGCTACCAGTGTCGCCGGGGATGCGAGTAGGAGCTACCAGTGCCGCTGGGGGACCCCAGAAATCGAGGATTGGGGCCACTCTGTGCAAAACTAACTGCACAATGGAGGTAAGTATGACATGTTGTTATTTAAAAAAAAAAAAGGAGGGTTTACAACTCCTTTAAGTGCAAATTTCAGTATTTGGGCTACAAAGTACAAAATGCAATTAGCTTAGCTAGATTTCCTTTTTTTAAATAGTAAGTAATAGCATACCCGCACAGGAGGCTTCGGTTATTCCGCCTCACTCCCTTGCACCATGACATCACACAACACACTCAGGCACCACCTCCGCCAGACCCGCCCCCCCGCTAGTGCCGCCCGAACACACTGTAGTAGGTACTCGGATGGTCTCGGCCAGCTCTGGACTGGAACTGCGCAAGCCGAGCGTCACAGACATATTTTTTACTGGCAACCTATTGCTGTATAAAATGGAAAAAGAAACTGTGCTACGGGAATTATACCCAGGGAAGGGTATAGCTAAATAACAATGGTACAGAGGTTTGGGAAAACCTGGTCAGAAGCTGCAACTCAACTGCAAAACATAACCACAGTGATAACAAATAAAAAAGAAAAAATGAGTAGCGCTAGACCAAAAATTGTGATGCACCCAACAATGTTGTGATGGTGACTAAGTGATCAAATTAATTATACCTAAATTAATGAGCATAAAAGAATACAATAAATACGGTGATGAATATGTAGACCAAACGGTTAAGTGTGGACCAAAAATTAGATCCTAAATGCAAATTGATGAAAACTCACACAGATCAAATGAATAAAACAGTGATATAAAATTCTGAGCCTGGATGGCGCAAAAATGTATAATGTGAATCAAAAATGTGTCCAAAGTGCATGCGCATCTGGGTGCGTTTCTCAACGCCTCCGAATGCGTTTTGCTGAAAAATTACACCCGTGCAAAAAATGAAAAAATCTGTTCAATTATCAAATCAAGAGTTCTTCAAAACAGCCAGAAGTGATCCACCACCAAGATTATTGAGATTTCCTCCTTACCAGCTGTCCATGACACCCCACTACAGAGTGTCAAAGTATGCCTGTGTATAGATAGCCTTCCTTGGGACCCTCAAGGGATAAGGTGGACACCAGCAGCCTCGATAGATCACTCCACTCTTGGTGGTGGATCACTTCTGGCTGTTTTGAAGAACTCTTGATTTGATAATTGAACAGATTTTTTCATTTTTTGCACGGGTGTAATTTTTCAGCAAAACGCATTCGGAGGCGTTGAGAAACGCACCCAGATGCGCATGCACTTTGGACACATTTTTGATTCACATTATACATTTTTGCGCCATCCAGGCTCAGAATTTTATATCACTGTTTTATTCATTTGATCTGTGTGAGTTTTCATCAATTTGCATTTAGGATCAAATTTTTGGTCCACACTTAACCGTTTGGTCTACATATTCATCACCGTATTTATTGTATTCTTTTATGCTCATTAATTTAGGTATAATTAATTTGATCACTTAGTCACCATCACAACATTGTTGGGTGCATCACAACCTATTGCTGTCACTGGCATTTACTGGCAGGAGAAAAGTGCCCATGTTTTACTGGCTGCCAGTAAAAATACTGACTGGCCCCTCCTTTCATTCTGTAACTAGGCTCCCGCAGCATCCTGGAATATGTGATTGGGTCTCCCAGGGGGACTGCTTGGTAGGACACGTTATTCTAGTCTAGACCAGAATGGCAGTGGAGGCAATGCCACCAGAAAAATGCATCAAAACATGGAGGGAATATTAATTTGCAAAGGAAAGTTCTGCTTTAATGTGACACAACTTTTCACATTTTGCAGCTTAAGCCTTTTTTTTTTTTTGCGGGTCTTGGTCTTAGTCATGCATTATCCTAGAGCAGTGGTTCTCAACCCAGTCCTGAAGTACCCCCAACAAGCCATGTTTTGGGAATTTATCTTAAAGATAAAATAGCTGTCCAAAATACCAAGCCATTGACTCTGATTTAAACCTGTGCAAGATAAAGGAAAACCTGCAAACATGACCTGTTGGGGATACTTCAGGACAGTGTTGAGAACCACTGTCCTAGAGGAAGTTAGAGCTGGAAAATGTCTCTCTACCACATTGTATGACCACAGGTCTAAAGAGGAAGCACTTTACTGCCATACCAGACCCTTATCCAAGCAAGCAGCTCAGCCGGTCAGGAAAGGGGGTGGGGATGAATGAGCGCCCCCCTCCTGAGCCGTACCAGGCCGCTTGCCCTCAACATGGGGGTGTGCTTTGGGTTGTTGATGAGGACAAGGGCCTCTTCCCGACAACCCCGGCTGTTGGTTGTCTGGGTTTGTGGGTGGGGGGCTTATCAGAATCCGGGAGCCCCCTTTAATAAGGGGGCCCCCAGATCCCGGCCCCCCACCCTATGTGGATCAGTATGGGGTAGATGGTACCCCTACCCATTCACCTGAGGAAAAAAGTGTTAATAAAAAAAACACAACACAGGTTTTTAAAGTAGTTCATTAGACAGCTCCGGGGGTCTTCTTCCGACTTCGGGGGTCTCCTCGCCAGGCACCTCCGCTATCTTCTGCTCTTTTACCGCTCTTTTACTAGCAGAGGAGCCCCGCTTTCTCCTTCGTCATCCGGGGTCTTCTTCCGACTTCGGGGGCCTTCTTCCAACTTCGGGGGTCTTGTCCCGCTTTTCGTTTCTTCTGCCGGGCCTCCACTATCTTCTTGCAGCTCTTTTACTAGTGTTGGCCCGGTCTTCTGGTTCGACGCTGTCACTGTGGCCGCCTTCTTCTTCTTCTTTTCTTCTTCTACCTTCCGATGTTGACACAACGCTCTCTCCAGTCGCAATGCCAGGGACGCGTTGCACTGCGACTTATATAGAGATAAAGGGCCGGGTCACCGGGTGATGTCTCATGGTGACCCCGCCCCTTATGATGTCACAGTCCAGGGGCTGGGCGTATGAACGGACTTGCCCACACACAGAGAAAAGTCTGTTCATTTTGAACGTGACTCAAAGTAGACGGGACTAGCAAAGGAAGTCAATGTCACCGCCTCCATCGGCGAGATTGACACCTTGCTAGCCCCGTGTGTCACTGACTGCAGGTTCCATTCTGATTGATGCCTAATTGGTGAAGTATCTTACTAGCACTATCCTAGGATGTTTAATGTTCCCCTGCTCTGCCCCCCCCCCCCAGCCCAGTACCCCCCTAGCTGAGAATGTTTTAGGATGTTACTGTATTGTAGCTCTGATGAATCTGAGAAAAACACATTAGACTATTGCAGCCAGTACCTCCCATCTGTGAAAAGCAGGCCCTGGCAACCCGTAGAGCCCTATTTTCTGAATATCAATATTTTTCTTGCCCATTACTAGCACCTTGCTGTAAAACTCTAGAACAAAGATTTGGTTGGGATCAAGACATAGAAAAGTTTTTTTTTAATACATTATATTTTGTTTTTCTTGGGTTATACATGACATACATTACAAATTCGACAAACTAGCTTATGCTGTCAAAGTACTTCTAAAGCTAAAATCCCAAAACTCAAAGAATGCAAAGTTTTTTTTTTCTCAGCTTATCCATGCTTCATTTAGATTGGGAGGTAGTTTCCCAGGTTCTACATGCTCAATAACTTTCTCATGAATATTGAGTGTCTCTGCATAAAACCGGTGCTTCATGCTTACTGATATCAGTCATGTATGAGAAGGATTCAGGCTTTTTACGCTAGGCTTAACTAGAAGGTTTGTTGCCTTCTTTGTCTTTTCAATACAGATTCTCTAGACTGTGATGCTACATAACATGATTTAGCTTGTGCTCATGTAATGAAACAATGTCCTGCATTTTGATAAAAACTTCTTCAGACAGAAAACACCCAGTGACAAGGTTGAAATGTGATTCATACAATCATTTTACTATATATATATATATATACACACACAGTATATGCTGATCAGCTATACCATTATGACCATGGACACTGATAGGTAAAGTGAATAAAGTTGTTTATCTCATTACAATTTCACCTGCAAATGGGTGGGATATTTTAAGCCACAAGTGAACATGTTGTCCTTGAAGTTGATGTTTTCAAAGCAGAAAAAAATACACACACTTGATTTGAGCAACTTAACAAGGGCCAAATTGTAATGGCTATACAACTGGGTTAGAGCAACTCCAAAACTGCAAATCTTGAGGGATGTTCCGGGTTTACAGTGGTCAGGACCTACCAAAATTGGTCCAAAGAAGGGAAACTGGTGTACTAGTGATAGGGTCATGGGAGACCAAGGCTCATTGATGCAAGTGGATGATGTGATCATGTGGATGGCCAAGTGCATGTGTTGCTTACCTGGTGAAGATATGGCACCAGGATGCACTATGAGGAAAAGGCAAGCTGGTGAAAGTAGTGGTCTGCTACTGATGGCTTGGTGCAAGATAGCACAGCATACCTTCAGAGGTCTGGTAGAGTCCATGCCTCAATGGGTCAGAGCTGTTTTGGCAGGAAAAGGGGACCTACTCAATATTACATGGTTGATCATCATGCATTACAGTAAACAGTCCATCCCACAACAGATTTCTGGATAGGGGGCCATTGAATTACCCACTCTTTATTCTCTCAGGTCTGCTCACCTGCAACCATTATTGTTTACAATTTGAAGCAGCAGAGAGAGTGAAACTCATTCTCAATTCAGCAGAGTGGCTGAGCCATGGAAGATTTAAAGTGAAAGTCTGATCTATACCTAATCTAATTTACTCACCCCCATTCAAATTCCAATACCAATTACCCTGCAAAGAAAAGCTGTTTATACTTACCCTTTCCCTGGGTGTTCCAGCCCGGTCATGTTATTGGCTCCCATCTCACAACAGATGGACCATAGTAAGCCTATAGTTGACATCATGCCCAGGCATTGCAGCTATTGCCAGAAATCTTTTCTCTTCCCTGAAGACAGCTACTGGGGGTCACACGACTGGAACTGAGCACCCAGGGAAAGGTGAGTATACACATCTTTCCTCTATAGGCTAATTAGTATAAAACTTAGGATGAGGGTGGGTGCAAGTTTAAGATTAGCTAGGTTTAGACCAGATTTCTACCTTAACCATTGTGGTACCCACAATATAACATTCATATCCTTCTCTTACATGGGGAATTTTCACAGGGCAGTCTGTTACGCAAGACACTTTACCAGAACAGTCTACTTTACATGGGGTGCACCCTATCTCTCTGTCTCTATTGCCTACAGGTCAGAGATGTGTCAGAGCTTGGAAATGGGTCCAAAGTCATGGCTGGTTTACATGATGTACTAGAGATCTGAAGCATACAGAAAATGATTTACTAAAAAGTAATTGCAGGATCTTTAAACAGTGAACATGTTCTGCTCCTGTAGTAAATTAGAGTCATTCTGTCTAATTTGTAAAATGTGAGAGAAGATCTGCTTGAATCGAATTGGCTGAGGAGCATGAAACTGTTCATCCCTCAGTCTCACAAATAAGGCTTTTTTGGCAAGTAGAGCTCGTTGGTATTGTGAAAGGATGAATCTTGCAGGGAAAGCATTTAGCATGATTCCAGATAAATATAATTGTATAGTAAGAAAAAAAAAAAATGTTTAAGAGAATTACCATTCAGTAGGTTCATAACTGACTACATTAAGAGTAACACAGAGAGATTTGTCAGATTTAAACATTTTCATCTTGTCATACTCACCTGAAAGAGCACATTTACTGCCTGGCACTTTATTGACATGTGTGGCATTTCTGAAAGGGCGATGCCATGGGAAGGAATAAAAGTGTATCATCTGCTCTTTACATCTCATTAGCTCATTAAAATAATTGTCCTAATCTGATTGTTATCATGATTAATAGAGCAAGCGCTCAAGGAAATTAATGCTCAATGTGAGGCATAACTGAAAATGTCTTTGGCTTTTAGAGATGGAATAGGTGAGCCAGTATCTAATGAGGCTTAGGTAATTAAATGTAAAACCGCACAGGAGAAATTGAAATATGTGCCAAGAAGCTGTGTGGCCACATTTTTCCCAGGAAGAAGTAACTCTGCTCTGCTTAGGTAAAAATGGTTAATAGTTCTGGTTGCATTACATCTATTAATATTATTTGTAAAACTGCTGATCTTGGGGGTGTGTTTTTGAAAGGATTAATGTAACTGTGCATCTGCATATTATATTGTAAAATTAAGAACTATTGATTGGAGTTTGTATTGAATTGTAATAAAGATAATTGCTGTAAAAGTACTCATTGATTTTCCTTTCTTGCACAATTTAAATAAAACTAAGTTGTTCACTTATTCATATTTTATTGAAAGGGTAACTGTCCTGTCAAAAAGACAATTTGGAGGTAACTTGGGAGGTGGATGACTGTGATACAGGAAGGGGGTTAAAATGGAACTAAAGTAAAAATATATACCGTATATATTATGAAGTATGTTATATCTCTTCTGCCAAAAAACTCTTTCCCGTTTTTACTTGCAATTTTTTTAGCATGCACCTCCTGCTGCACATATGCAGTCTAATGTACACTCTTGGTCCACCCATGGCATCTGGAGGATGATGTATGATGTGTGGATGAAGTAACTCTGGCTTGCATATGAGCAAAAATGCATTGAAGTCAATTTTTTTTTTTGGCCTAATTAAAAAGAAAAAGTAAAATGCAAAGCCTGAAATGACAGGACACAAATACAAGTAACACTTAAATACATCCAAAATGAGGAGAAAAACTCAAATGTAAGAACACTAAACTAAATAAATGCACTGAATTACCATGAATGCACCCCAAACAAACCACACTTCATACTAAAGCAACTTAATGAGGGAAACTGAGTTTCCTCTTTTGTCAACTTTTGTCTTTTGTCAACTTGTTAATTTTATAACAAAATCAGTCTTGTTGAAATCATTCTATGTCATGAACAATAGGTGCAACTGATTATATACCCTATTTTAGGAAAAAACATCCCCACAGACTAATCAAAATAAATATGTGTCTCTGAAATTCTAAATTGAGTTCCTTGAGAAGAATCACATACACTGTACATCTAGATTTTATCACTGGCGAAGAGCCTTGGATTTATGATTGACTTTTAATACTCAATAAAATATTAAAATAGTTAAATGTTTTCAAACAATAATAACATACAATTTGTCGGCCTGCATGGCCAATTTATGAAAGAATAAAAAAATTGAATAACAATAACAACAAGATAGGGTTTCCTGACAAAGGATAACCTTCCTTTCAAATGTAAGTCAAGAAAAATGAAACCGCATTTTGTGGGTAAAGGAGAGGATCTTGAGCTACAGCTGCATTAAATGCAGGACATCAGCGAAGGCATTAGTAGAGTGGTAATGTTACAGGCTGGATGGGGGCTCATGGTCAAAAACATAGTGTGAGAACTGAACCCCTAATGGAGTATAGCCCCACCACCCCAAGGGGAACTAACTGTGGATGGGACATCTCCTTCAGGGGAGAGCGGTAGTCCAGATATTGACCCTCAGCCACCAGAGAATAACCCATGATCTGTGGCTAATTCCTGCAGACTGACTAACCAGGAGCTCTGAGTGTCAAGAGGATACATGTAGCTATTACCTAGCTATTCAGTCCTGACCTAACTAGCAACATTAATAAAGAGAAGGTTGTGCTAGTGAAGTCATACAATTGATGGTATAACCACTCACCTCAAGAACCTTTACGGGAACATAAAGGATTAAAGAGAGAGCAATAACTCGAGAGAGAAGAAAAAAGGGGAAAGGAAAAAGGTAGAGGAGGGTCCGAGAAATAGTGAAAATCAGGTAGTCCAGATCATATAGTCAGCAATCCAGGGTAGAGAGGGACCTTCACATAAATTGCCCAGGGTTTCCAGGTCATCTCAAACCTGCAAACCCTATCTTGAAGGGTAGCAACAATTTTTTCCCGCTTTTCTTTTGAGAAAAACACCTTTGTTTTTTTCCAGGCCCTGGCGAGCATGATCTTAGCACCCAGGAGCCTGTAAAAGATAAGAGCCTGTGTATGTTTAGGGGTTTTATCGATCCTGTGGTTCAGAAGGGCTATTGTTGGGTTCTGAGGGATGGGAAGTCCAGTAACTTTGTGTAACAGGTGGAAGATTTTGTTCCAGTAGTCCCTGATACAGGACCAAGTCCACCATGTATGGAACATGTAACCCAGTAGGTAACACCCTCTGGAGCACATGGGGGAAGCGGCTGGATACATTTTGGCCAACCTAGTAGAACAAGATACCATTTGGTGAAAATTTCTACATTTGCTTCTATGAAAGAAATATTCATGATGACCTTGTAAGAGCGTGTGAAGGCATGAAACTATTCGTCAGGATCCATTGTACCTCCAAGTCTTATTCCCAACTCTGGGCATAGAATGGTTTGTCTGGATTTCCAGCTAGGGAGGAGTATATGATGGAGATACCTCCCATCTGATCTATGATCTTTGAGCTCCATTGCTCGTAGGCCGTAAGTTGGGGGGGGGGGGGGCGATTTATTGGGCCATATAGTGTGTAAGTAGTGGGAGATTTGTCAGAATCTAAATTTTTTATGTGGGCATTTCAAGAGTGTTCCTACAGTATCCAAGTGAAATGGGGCCCATGGAGTTGAAAACATTACCTATTCAAAATAGTTCTTTGTTCAACCACCATTGGAATGCTTTCATATTTATGCCTGGAGGGAAGAGCGGGTTGTGAAAGTGAGATAAGGGTCACTTGGAAGAGATTAGTGCTGATTGTTTGTGCTGGGAGTCGCATAGGAATATGGAATGGGAGAGAGAGGGTGCCAGAACCAGGGGGGTCTTGATCTTGGAGGGCTCCACAGAAGGAAGTCAATAGTATGAACCAGTACTGCTTGTCTTTCCATGGAGACCCAGTCCGGTTTTGAGCTCCTGGAGAACACAGTGGAGAGGATTTTCCGACAACAAAATCCATGGGATTTTTTCCGACGGATGTTGGCTCAAACTTGTTTTGCATACACACGGTCACACAAAGTTGGTTGGAAATTCCGAACGTCAAGAATGTGGTGATGTACAACACGTACGACGAGCTGAGAAAAATTAAGTTCAATAGCCAGTGCTGCTCTTCTGCTTAATTACGAGCATGCGTGGCACTTTGTGCGTCGGAATTGTGTACACACGATTGGAATTTCCGACAACGGATTTTGTTGTTTAAAAATTTGAGAACCAGATCTCAAATTTTGTGTGATGGAAATTCCTATGGAAAATGTGTGATGGAGCCTATACACAGTCGCAATTTCCGACAACAAGGTCCTATCACACATTTTCCATCTGAAAATCCTATCATGTGTAGAGGGCATGACTATTCAGTTGATAAAGCATTTCCTTAGGTCAGCGGTGACCCTTATTCCCCCAGATAAAACAGTTTATTTTAGATTGAAATTTGAGAAGAAGGGTTTTCTTTATTGGGATAGGGAAGTAGGCGTGGTAGTAGGATAATTTTAATAGAGTTGATCCTACCAAGACAGGATAGTTCATGTTTCGACCAATGTGTAAAGTCCTCTTCTAGTTTCTTAAACATGTGGGGGTAGTTAACTCATATATGTTATCTATACTAGGAGGGAGGCTAATTCCCAGATATGGAATAAAGTCAGAAGCCCACGAGAACAGGAATCTAAAAAGGCACCTGAAGTACTCTTAGACTATGAGAAACAAAATTCTCTGGTCTGATGAAACAAAGATTGAACTCTTTGGCCTGACTGGCAAGTGTCATGTATGGAGGAAAGCAGGCATCGATCATCACGCTGCCAATACCATCCCTACAGTGAAGCATTATGGTGGCAGGATCATGCTGTGGGGATGTTTTTCAGTGGCAGGAACTGGGAGACTAGTCAAGATTCAGTGAAAGACAAATGCAGCAATGTACATCTTTGATGAAAACCTACTCCAGAGCACTCTGGACCTATCAGGAACTAAGTACTCACCGAGGCCAAGATGCCGAGAGCAGTTTCCCTTGCGACTCAGCGCCCACTGCCCCTGAAGTGGTACAGGGGACAGTTGGCACCAAGAGGCACAAGCCACCTGCTGGGTGGTGACTTGACGTGGGCCCAGGTGCTGCAGCAAGGAGATGGACAGGAGCTGAAGAACTGGCTGAGGTTCCAACATAGGCAGGCAAGCAGGAAGCAGGCTGAGGGTCAAACACAAGAGATTAGTCAGGCACAAGCTAGAGGGTCAAACACAGGTAGGCAAGTCCAAGGCAAGGTAGCAAGGCGTAGAGGCAAGGGAGGTCCAAAGGCAGGCAGAGGGTCAGGTGCTGGCAGCAAGAGGCAGATATCTAAAGATGCAGGCCGAGGGTCAAACACAGGAGATAGTGGGTAGTCCGGGAGAGCAAGCCAAAGGTCAAGGTTGGGAGAGAGCAGAGAGGTCAGAACGATCCGGGTCGGCAACAGGTGGTCAATCAAAGATAGCAGGTACAGGTACAAGGACAAGGGACAGCTGACAGACGAACCAGCGTTTGTTTAGGTGCAGAGGCCTCTCTTTTATAGGCCAGCTGGAGGTCACATGGGGCGTGCGCTAGCGCGCATGCGTGCGCGCTGCTCGGTAGGGCCGTGAGTGCGAGTGCGCCGCCACGACATCTCCCCATCTCTTCCTATGCGCCGGAGCGCCGGACCTGTGCGCATGCGCACTAAGGAGCGCGGCGGACGAGGTCCCTGATAGGACCTCAGACTGGGGCGAAGGTTCATCTTCCTACAGGACAACGACCCTAAGCACACAGCCAAGATAACAAAGGAGTGGCTATGGGACAACCCTGTGAATGTCTTTGAGTGGCTCAGCCAGAGCCCAGACTTGAACCCAATTGAACATGTCTACAGAGATCTGAAAATGGCTGTGCATAGATGCTCCCCATCCAACCTGATGAAGCTTGAGAGGTCCTGCAAAGAAGAATGGGAGAAACTGCCCAAAAATAGGAGTGTGACAAGCTTGTAGCATCATACTAAAAAAGACTTGAGGCTTTTTGAGCATTTTTTTAATTTTGGTTTGGGGTTCCCCTTAATATTCATACCAGACCCAAATGGCCTGGTAATGGACTGGGGGAATCCCATGCAGTTTTTTTCAATGACTTTTATCTGTATTGCCGGGACCGACAATTCATTATAGCTGCAAGTACTTTTAAATTACTTTTTTTCCTTTGTAATGTAATTTTGTGCAGGGACTTTACAAGCATACAATAGACATCCCCCAGGTACGAAATTTAAAGGAATATTTCACTTTTATTGTTTCTTTTGTTACTTTTTTTGCATTGATACACTTTTTATGACAATAACTTGCATATAAGCCTTTAAAATTATCACTTTTAATTATTCATGTTTGTGTCCCATAAACTTTAATGGTGTTCATGTGTTCTGCCAAATTTTTTGCTTGTTCGTTATGTTCTGGTGCGAACCGACCGGGGGTGTTCGGCCCATCCCTACATAACATGGATACTAGTTATAAAGTGGAGTTTTTTTTTGTGAAATTAAGCCATGGCCTGGTAAGGTCATGTATTTCCATCCCTGTTGAAGTCAAAAATAAAGAGGAGAGCAAGAGAGTGGGACTTTACATGTTATGCCGCGTACACGCGAAAGGACTTTTCGACGGACTAGGTCCAACGGTCTTTCCGACGGACTTTTGACGGAGTTCCGACAAACTTTTCGAATGAACGGACTTGGCCACACACAATCACACTAAATTCTAACGGATTCGAACGTGATGACATACGACCGGACAAGAATAAGGAAGTTCATAGCCAGTAGTCAATAGCTGCCCTAGCGTCGTTGTTTGTCCGTCGGACTAGCACACAAACGAGCGGATTTTTCGATAGGAACTGGGTCCAGCGGAGTTCCGGCGGGAAAATTAAAGACATGTTCTATTTCTAAAGTCTGTCGGATTTTTCGACAGCAAAAGTCCAATGGAGCCCACACACGATCGAATTGCCCGATGGATTCGTTCCGTAGGACCTTTGCTGTCGAAAAGTCCTAAAAGTGTGTATTCACTTAGCTGTAGCGCTCATGTGTTGAGCAGAGGGACAGATTGATGAACTTATCAGTGTGCTGCTCTTTCTTCACTGTTCAGTCTTAGCTTGAGGGAGGAACAAAGACCTGGAGACCAAGTCTCCTGCTCAGCCAGACAGACCTGTCCTGAATAGCAGAGCTATGAAAATGTATGGACAGGTTGGACAGAAACACAACTAATTTGGCAGCACAGCTACATTTTATATATTTTATTTGCATAGTTAACTGTTTGCCTGGAGTTCAAGTGGTTGTAAAGGTAAACGTTTTTTCTACCTTAATGCATTCATTGCATTAAGGTAAAAAAATAAAACTTTCAAAAGCTTCTCCACCCCAAGCCCCCCCAAAATTCTTACCTGAGCCCAATCCTGATCCAACACTGTGCCCGTCTGCAGCAGCTCTTCTCCTTTCTCTCTCTTCTCACAGGAGACTTGTCAGCAACTGGAGCCTTTGGCTCCTACTGCTGCCAGTTAACCTTTGATGAGGGAGCAGGGAATGTGACAATGCCATGCCTTGTGTATCTATAGATGCACACAGCCTGGCTTGCGATTTAGTTCACACTCCTCTTGCTATGGGGGCACTTGGATAAGAGGAGGACTTAAGAGTGCTGGTGGGGGACCCCAGAAGAGGAGGTTTAGGGTCACTCTAGGCAAAACCATCACAGAGCACAGTTAAGTATAACATGTTTGAAAAAAATAAACAAAAAAAACATTTGCAATCACTTTCAGCCTTGAAAATTATTTGATACTGTTGATCCAACAGAAGACAATCAAAATCAAGGAGCTAACAATTCAGAGAGAGAAAAAAAACCTTTCAATTATCATTCCTGGATCAATCCTACAACATATTGTATTAAGAAATTTAACAGCAAAAGAAAAAATAAATGCTTTTTACATTTTAGGCAAGGTTTGGGTAGCCTACACATGAGCCTAGAGCTCCCAAATACCAAGGCATTTACCAGTTGAGTCGCTCTTTTCTAAGCCTGCATGTATATTTACAAGGTAATCAAAACCTGCTTCTCTGTAATAGAGCACTGTGAAATATGTCAGCAGTATATAAATCACGCTAATCCTTTTGCAGCGTGATACATTGCCATTACAAAGCACTGCAACTATGTTCATTTTATTCCCGTTCCTTGAAATGCAATGGGAAATAGAAATACATACGGTAAACACTAGCCATGCAAATTGACTGCAATGTGCATATGTATGACATTTATTTAGTAGATAAATGGCAAAATGAATGAAAATGACAGTCTGTGCTATAGTATTTTAGTGCCTGGCGCTCACCTATCTGTACGCACATATCACATTTTTAGAGGTGTCAAACAAGTAATGTTGCCTTAACTGCATCTTGCCAAGTGAGTTAAATAAAGAACATTCCTGTCCTTATAGCTGATAGTTATCTGTGATTATCGTCTTGTCAGCTTCAACCAAAGAACATTGACATTGATGGGTATTGGTTTATCATTACTAGGACATTTTTTCAGGTGCATTATTTCTTGTGTGCTTCTAGTCTTACATTAAAAACTATACAAGTTGCTCTTTTAAACAAACTAAAGGGAGTTTGGATGAGTGCTGCCAGGCAGCTATTCATTACAGATATAATAGGAAAAGAAGCCTTGCTTTCTTCCGTCATGTCACATATCTGTACATTGCCATCTTTGCTAGTTTTCTGATACCTGCTCACTTCTCAGACTTGACAATCACTCACAACAAGGTTCATGATGCTGCATATTCATACTGAAACAGGCTGCTATTCACTTTGGAAAATTAAGGAAATCAGTCATCCATTGACACAGTACTAGGCCCACACATACACATCTAATACTACATTATTTCCGAAAGATGAATCTGAAATAGCAATTTATGAGAATTGACATTTAGGGGTGCAGGTTTTCTGGCAAAGGGTAGATAGATAGATAGATAGATAGATAGACAATAAGTGGGCGCATGCGCAAAGCCGTCCGAGCAAGATATGCTTGCTTAGAGCTCCGCACCTACCGGGACTAGACAGCCACACATCACCAAGTCTCAAGCCCTCACAACCACACCTGCTGATCCCACTAACGGCCGTGATCCACAGGAACGACCCATGATGGTTTCCTGCAACTCAAAACCTAAGAATAAAACAAAATAGATCCTGGATGTGCTGGTAAGATCTTCATCTAGATGGCATCGCCACCATCTTCTCGGCCTGAAGCATTGCACACACCACACACACCACAGCTGCATAGACTTCCAGCAGCCACTATGGACGGTGAGTCAGATTCTGATTTCGGAGTGACCCCCATAGTGTGACAACTCCCAGTCTGACCTACTTTGTTGGTTTGAGCGGATACTCACCAAAGCTCTGAAGAGCACTTCAGACGCCATTACAGGGAAGCTGACAAGAGAGATTAGAGATGTGGGTTGCCGTACCTCAGTGCTAAAACAGCGGGTAGATGACCTCGACATCCTCAATAGTAACCACGGTGAGGAGCTGGAGACCCTCCGTGAGGAAAAATTGACTCTCCAAACCCACCTTGAAGACTTTGAAAATAGGGCCAGGAGATCAAAGCTCTGTATCTATGGGATTCCAGAGGCCGTAGTGGACCTCCAATCCACCATTACTCTGCTTTTTCAGGAACTAGCTCCATCGATTCCCATGGAGCAACTGGAGATGGACAGAATCCACAGATCCCTGGCTCCACATTCATAGGATGGTCCCCCCGAGGTACATAGTAGCAAAACTGCATTTCTTTCGCACTAAAGAGCATTTAATGGCGGCATCTCACAATAAGGAATCCCTGATTTTCCAAGGACACCGCTACCAGATGTTTCATGATCTATCCCAGATGACCCTCAGCAAGAGAAAAGCCATGAAACGTACTTGCTCTACAACATCAACACATCACATACCGCTGGTGTCCGCTTTTCCTACAAGGGTTCCTTCTATTTGTGCAAGTCAGCAGAAGACCTCCTAACTACACTGCAACACCTCCATCTCTCATCCCCTGAAGCCACAGCAGAAGGATCTAGATGCCGAGTGGCATCCAGCTCCCCCAAGAAGCTGCAAACATCACTGGATCAAGATTCTCAATCCGGTGTCCACAAACGGGGTCGCTTTGCTTCACCTGTGCCAGCCCCAGAGGATTCCATGGACTGATTCTCTCCTGAGTGGCACCTTCCTGCCTTACCTGTTCCACTAGCCTTGCTCGTACAGCAAGCCTATGAATGACACCTCTGGAACTGTAACTATGCCCAGTTTGTTTAAAACTTCTTTCCCTTTTTTTTTTCTCTCTCACACAGTCTTGCTTTCAGTCCATGCTTTGGGGACTGTTTCCCTCGCAGGATCCTCCCCCCAGCTATGGTAGTAATGTTTCTATGTGTTTTACCTGATACCCTCTGGGTTCATAGGTTACTGTTTGGCATACCAATACCTAGGCCTCCAGCAGTGGTCTTAGGCTCCATTCCGCTCCTTCCCTTAATAATTGCTTCCACCTCTGCCTGTTCTCCTGCTTCAGCCTACATTCCACTTGTTGGACATTCCATTTGTTCTACCTGACCAGGGTCACTTCATTTATACCTTACAGTGATACACTTACTGACTGTTTGTGACCCCTGCAATGTTTTTTACTGTTGAGACTCATTTTTATATTTACTTGTTATGCACACATTTTTGGCTCTCTTTTTGTCCGGGTATTCTTTGGACCCTCCTGTGCCCTTTGGCTGGTGATAACCCTCCATCCTTTTTCTCCCTTAAGCCTATTACTTCTCACAAGCTTATTCCGAAATGTTCTCCTTTACCCTATTTTCTACTCTTACTACTTACTCTCCCCCTGTTCCTGATCTATCCCCCCCCTCTCCCTAGAGAGATAACCTTAGCCTCGGTCAACCAATCACATTACCCTATAACCTTTCCTACGCCTATTATGGTATCCTTAAATGTCATTACCCTTAATGTTCAGGGCCTCAGCTCCCCGTCTAAACGTACTAAAGAATTTTGATAATTTTCTTCACTCTCAGCCCATGTGGTTTGTTTACAGGAAATGGGTTTCTCCACTCAGTCTACGCCAAAATTCTTTGGTCGTCAATATCCAAAAGTCTACACAGCCTCGGCCTCCACTAAGCAATGAGGGGTTTCGATCGTGTTTCATCATTCCATGCCATTCACTCTCCTGGCAGAGACCAGAGATCTTGGGTCGCTATCTTATGCTGACTGGCTACCTGCTAGACAGCAAAGTCACTGTGCCACAAACAAGAACCCTCTGTCATTTCTCTCCCATTTATTATCTGTTACTGCTTCTCATAAACAAGGTAGAATCCTGGTCTGTGGTGACTGAAATTAAGTGCTTTATCCTTTTTTGGATAATTCTCCAGCCTCATCTACCACATCTCTCACACATAGAAGAATGATAAAACACCATGATAAAACACCAGCCGGTAAAAACATACAATGAGCACCTGCAATTCCGGGACTCATAAGTCACGATGACATCAGCACGTCGTCCACCATATGCATTTCGTCAGAGATTTACGTCGTCCTGAGGCGATGTACTGCGGCATCGCATTTTATACATAAAATCAGGAACCAAGCCTTGTTCTGATACTCGAGGATTCAGTTGGACATCAAGCCTCATTTTGAGGTTAAGCTGGACACCAGTGGTATTTCCTACGAAATAACGATTCCTCACCTTTAACCACGTGCCGCCCACACTATAGCAAAATGACATCAGCAAAGTGGTTGTGATATCCTGACCGGATATCATATGACGTGGTCAGGATAACAAGCCTCTGCGTGCCCCCGGGGGTGCACATTGCGGCAATCATTGTTGTGGTGTGTCAGTCTGATACATCGCAACACCGATCGAGGTAAAGAGTCTCTGATGGAGACTCTATACCATGTGATCAGCCATGTCCAATCATGGCTGATCATGATCTAAACAGGAAGAGCCATTTATCGGCTTTTCCTCACTCATGTCTGACAGATGCAAGTAGAGGAGAGCCGATCGGCTGCTCCTCTGACAGAGGATGTCTGTGCTGATTGTTTATCAGTGCAGCCCCTCCTCGGATGCCCACCTAGGACCATCAGAGATGCCACCAAAACCACCAGGGATGGACACCATTTATGACCACCAGGTATGGCATCCCTGGTGGCCATGGGTGGCAATGTGTGCCCACACATGATGCCAACCAGTGCCCACCAGCAATACCTGCCAGAGCCTCCTAATCAGTGATGCCAATCAGTGTCATTTATAAATGTCAATCAGTGCCACCTATCAGTGCCCATCCATGTGCATCAGTGCCACCTATAAGCACCCATCAGTGCCGCCTTTTAGTGTATTCAAAAACATTGGCACATTCTGTGCAACGATAAGGTTTTAAGATCCTCCCTACCTTCTAGACCTCAAGTAGTGTTCAGACGGGTCCTTTCACTCAAAGATAAAATTGCCCCAGTGCTTTGAA
The DNA here is from genome assembly GCA_028564925.1 of Lithobates sylvaticus. Taxonomy (NCBI): domain Eukaryota; kingdom Metazoa; phylum Chordata; class Amphibia; order Anura; family Ranidae; genus Lithobates; species Lithobates sylvaticus. The sequence goes on along the minus strand of CM053035.1, from coordinate 159,887,514 downwards.
TCCACCATCAAAACCAACTCCCTTTTTTCAGAATCTTTTCCTCCTGTACCTTTAAGAGAAAACCCTTCATTACCTGCTCCACGACTGGGGTTGTTTTTTTGTTCCAATGTCCTTGTGGACTCCAGTATGTGGACAGGACCAAGCGGGCCCTACAGGTTAGACTAAACAAGCACATCAATAATATCAGGAAGGGTTTTCCGAAACACTCAGTTTCTAAACATTATGCGTTAGTACATAACAAAGATCCTAAGAATACCATATTTATGGGCATCAGCAGATACAGTCCACTTTGGAGGGGTGGCTCACTAGTAAGGGGGATCTCACAACTTGAAATTAAATGGATTTTCAAGGTTGGATGTGTTTCCCCTTTGGGCCTTAATGTGGACGTAGATGTAAATTCCTTTGTAGATAATTCATAGTCAGCAGGTATTGGGGTGGATTACCCTTAGAGTAATATCATGTGTGGAAGAATTGCAATGTATGTTGCCCACCAAGTTTTTCTGACTATGTTAATATGTTTGGAACCATTTTCGTTTGGGTTAAGGAGTAAAGTTAATTATGTATGTACCTTACCCCCAAATAATAGATACTATGTCAAATTAAAATTAATTTCATATTTTTCATTTTTATTTGCATATTTTGAATTAAGGATTTTAATTGATTTTTGATTTATTAATGTATAATGTTTAGAGGTTGGATTATGGAGTTTTTATTCATTTTTATTCTTATTATTTTTTGACAATTACACCCCTCAGGGTGACTCTGATGAGTATTCTGTTGCAATAGGTAAGGCTTCCTGGAGAGGGCAGTATGGCAGAGTGTCCCTTTGCAAACATTCTGCCTACTTCTGGGTCCAACTACGCAAGTTTTTTCTGCAGTGTTCGACTTTGGAAGTGGTTAGTGGGCATTAATTAACCAGAAACTTGAGGTTTTAAGATTAGGTGTTTTTTGCTCTGTTATACATTTTTTTTTTGTTTTTTTGAAGTTTAAAGGTGGGGAATCGTTAATTTGAGGTTAAGCTGGACAACAATGGTATTTCCTACGAAATTAGTCTTGATGTCCAACTGAGCCTATTGATGTCAAAATGAGGCTTGATGTTTAATTGAGACCTCGGGTATCAGAACGAAGGCTTTGTTCCTGATTTTATGTATAAAGGCCATGAAGTATTACGTCACCCGTGCCCCAGGATGATGTTAATCTCTGATGAAACGCGTAGGGAGGATGATATGCAGACGTCATTGCGACTTACGAGTCCAGGAAGTGCGGGCACTACTGGCATTTTTTAAGGTCCAGTATATCTGGTAAGCAGGAATTTCTTATCACCAGTGGAGGTTTCATCTGGTGTCCATTGCACAGGGGATTGAAGGGGACTATACTGTGTCCGAAAGTCTACACATGGACTAGAAATTAAAATTTTAAGATTTTGGCACTACTGTCTACTTATCACCCTGCTTCTCATATTACCTTTTTTTTCCAATAAGGAGGACTGTTTTTTGAGATATCACACACTTGAGTCACTGGTGTTTATCTACCGTTTTGCCTTTTATCATCTGTAAGCACGTTTTTTCTCCCATATACCTATTTACAGTATAATTACTATCTTTACCCCTTTTTATATTTATTTTTATATCATATTTTATTCATTTTATTTTATTTTATATTTTATATATTATTTTTTATTTATAATTTTTTTTCCATTTTTGATGATTTTTCCCATTTTTATTTTTATTATTTTTATTATTACAATTTTTCTCCCATTTTTTCCAATTTTATTTATTTTATTTACTATAATCCTTCTCCCATTTTCATCAAATTTTTTCAACTTTTTTCCACATTTTCCATGTCTCCTATGTGGTTCTGGATGACTGGTTTGGGTGGCAGACCCGGCATGCCCGGGCTTGTGGGGTGCAGATGATGTCTGACGCAGGGGTCATGTCCCCTGGTGTCACCCTCGCCTGCATCACATAGGCCATATCGTACCGCCCATTTCCGGGTCATGTGTCATGACAAACCTGTGATCCCTGCACGTCACTTCCTCCTGGCCCCCAGCCGCTCCTACGGCTTTGCCGGCCGTGCCCAGGGATAGGGACGGCTTCTGTGTTGGTGGGTTCTGTGCACATGACGTTGCTCCGCAAACCTCGCCCCTGTCTGGGGGCGTTGCGGGGTGACATCGTATGCTCCATTCCCAGGGGACCAAACATTTGGGCGCCAGCATTGGCGCCACTAGATGGCGGTGAAGTCCATTGGACGATGGTCCTTCCCTGTCCCTCCACAATTAGTAGCCCTAATTGTCTAGCTGATTTCCATATAAAACAGGCATTTTCCTCCTGGCAATCCAGAATCTGGCTTTGCCGGTGCAGGCGGTGCAGGCTGTATGGACAAGCTTGAGCAGGTATGACACTAATGCTCCTAGTGGTGGAGTCCAGGATAAAGGATCTTTTGCAATTTCCTCCTTTCTCCACCACTACATTACTCTTATATATTATAGTGCAGTGTAAAAAAAATATATTTCCTATTTAGTGCTCTCCAGTGAACCTTGGTGGCTTGATACTTCCCTCCTGGATGCTACACTATACTATCCAAGTCTCCTTTTTGCCTGGGACACGTGCTGTACAGGTGAATTGCAGGGGTACTAACGGACACCTTTTGATTTAAGGCACCTCTTTGCTTCTTATGGGGTAGTCTTCCCCTCAATAAGGTTTGTGTATGTGACTTTTCCAATATATTTCCATTACACTTAAATATACATAACCCTATATACTTATACGGACACTACTCCTCCTTTCCCCTCCATATATTAGGTGATCCCGTTTGCCCCACGTGGTATGCTCGTGACCCACTTCATATATCTGCTTTACATGGATTCAGTATATATACTGTTTTACCTTTGGCTGGCTATGCATTCCGCATCTCTACGCAGGCATTGCGAGTAGCTGCTGTTTTGCCCTCTCCCACCCTTTACCCTCCTTCTGTGTTTTCATCTTGTTATCAATAATTAGTGTTGTTTTGTTATAACATATGCTGTGTTTTATAGATTGTATCTACCAAGATTGCTAAGACCCCCCTTGTATCTACCAAGATTGCGAAAGGAGCTCTAAAGACTCTGAAACATGTTGGTCATGTTTTTTTTAATCAATCTGCATTATTATCACTAGTAGTATAGTAGATTCATCTTTTTTTGTGGCTTGCGATGATTTAACAAACTATTCATGTATTGTATGTAACAATCTTTTAAACCCATCACTACTTTTAATCATTTGTGATACTAATAAATATTTTTTGTTTATATCATTTTTGTCATTCTTACATTCCTCTGAGTCCTAAATGTCCCACACATTAGGGGAGTTCCTTTCTTTCAAACTGCCTGGGATGTGGCCTAATTTGCAGCAGACATTCAAACTCTCTTTTTCCTCATATCCTTCATCTTGAAAGTGTCATCAAGGACTACCTTGCTAACAACAGGTCCCTAGACGTTCTCCCTCTGACATTATGGGAAGCCCACAAACTGGTCATTAGAGGGGTTTGTATCAGCCAAGCATCTCACCAGTGCAAGATGAAGCGCCTCCTCCACAAAAGACTTAGAAGACACCTTTTACAGAGCCTCAGCAGTCTTCCAAACCTTGCCCCTCGGCGACGACAAAGCAGAGCTTAGAAAAAGATCGGAAAAAAAAAGAGCTTCAGAGTCAGTAGAAAAGCTTCCAAACCTTGCCCTCTGCGGTGACAAAGCAGAGCTTTGAAAAAGCTCGAAAAAAAAAGAGCTTCGGAATCAGTAGAAAAACTTCTTTGCAGATCACAACATACCCTTTACATGAAATCAAACAAACCAGATACATTTCTAGCCTTAGCACTCTGCAAAGCTGATTACACACCTAAACCAGTATAACTAAAACTGTCCAAAGATTCCTACTCTAGTAACCCCCTAAAAATCCTGCATGAATTCGGTAGGAAACTTTCAGATATCTACGAAGACCCCAATGTATTTGACCAATCCCGCATGGATGCTCTTCTCTTTTTTTTGGTTGAAGCTTTAAACTCTCTCCTTAAAGGCCATTCTTTCTTTACAGAATCCCTCACAGCGGGCTATATCCATGATTCTTAAACCCAATACAGATGACATCTCCTGGTCTAACTAACCGATATCCATACTTAACCTAGATATTAAGTTATTAGCTAAGGTCTTCTTTGCCCGCCTCAACCCCATTGGTGGTACCTTAGTTCATAAAGACCAAACTGGGTTTATTCCCTCCAGACAAGCAGGAGAAAACTTACGCCGAGCTGCGCTTTAAGCACATGAAGTCCGAACCCACCGCATCCCCTTATGTTTTTTATCCTTTGACATACGCAAGATGTTTGATACACTATCTTGGTCTTACCTAAAATCGATCCTACATCAATGGGGGTTTGGTACCCACTTCCTACAATGGGTTTCTATATAAAAGCCCTAAAGCCTATGCATAATTACTGTGGCTTCTGTTCAGACTCCTTCCCTATTGAATGATGCACCAGACAAGGCTGTCCTCTTTCCCCTCTTCTCTTCACTTCACCCTGGCAATAGAGCCCCTGATCCGCGCCAACCCAAACATCCAAGGTATATAACTAGGTGTCCACCAGCATATCTGCTTATTCGAGGATGATGTTCTAGTATTCTTGACTTCACCACTTATTTCCTCTCATAACTTGCTGGACACCCTATCCCGCTTTGGAGTGTCTGGCCTTGTAATGAATCCACAGAAATCAACAGTCTTAAATATTTCTTTATCACCTAGCTTACAGACCCACTTATGTGAAATCCTCCCCTTTTCACTGGGCTACCCCCCCCCATATCTTTTTTTTAGGTATTAAATTTACCGCCAACCCCCACAAGAACTCTATGCTGCCAACTACTCTCCTATGCTATTGCAAAAACTCCAAAAACAAATTAAACACATTTAATGAATCCAACTAAATAAAATTGGTTAAATATAGGATTAAAATAAAACAAATGCTTTTGTCTTGCACATGTCTACCCCATGCCAAACTAAAAAAAATGGTGTGGGGTGGGGAGCCCCCCTGCCCCAGAGCACCTCCACATGTTGAGGGCATGTGGCCTGATATGGTTCAGGGGGGTGGGCACTCGCTTGTCCCTTCCCTTCCCTTTCCTGACCTGCCAGGCTGAATAAGGGGCTGGTATGGATTTTGGGAGATCCCTACACCATTTAAAAAAAAAAGTTGGCGTAGGAGTTTCATTCAAAATCCATACCAGACCTCTAAGTGCCTGGTATTGATTTGGGGGCACCCCACGCCTTTTTTCCCCTGATTTTTTTAATTGCCAGCAACTAATTTTTTTTTACTTTCAGCAGTCAGCAGGAAACTCTACTGACAACTGATGACTCATCGGTTGTTAAGGACTCGGCAGCCCCCTGTTGTTTACTGGTTGTTAAGGATGCTGGCGGCTGCCAGTTCCTTAAATATCTAATGCCGTGTCCACTACTTATTTACTGCATATGATTTTTTTTGGTGAATTGACTTTCACTCCTGTTTTATGTGATAATTACCAAGTGTTTTTGCTTTATGCAGTAAATACCATGTAAAGCAGTAGTAAATGGACATTTTCAGGATTGCATGTGGTATTTGGGAAAACACCTAATTACTGCATGCGATCTGGTTCAGTGAATGGAGTCTATGTTGTACACAGAAATTACTATGCAGTAATCTATTAATTCTAGTAGTTGGGTCTTGTCTGAGCTCCCAATGATGCCCCCACTTTGACACTTATTTTTTGACGATGACCATTAAAATGGCTAAAGCTCCTTTGCAATGTTTAGAGTGCTGAAAAACAATTGGTTACACTCACTGACACCTTAAAAAAGGCAAACATCCTTTTACTTGGCACAGAAAAGTTAACTTATTCATACTGTTACCGATGCCTGGCAGCTGCTATAGGTATATCTGCTGAAAATCTAATGAGATCCATATGTTGTATCTTTATCACATTCACTTCCTTTTCCACTTACTTGTAGATTTTTATTTTTTTTTCCTCCGTGAGTTTGTTTTTACACAGAGTTTTATTGAAATCCATTTTTTACTTTTATGGCTTTTGAAAACGTCTGTGGTATTTGCTTTGGGAATCTGTTGGAACACGGCACTTATAAAGCACCTTTAAATTATCTGTGCCCGTGATAACAATGTGTTATCATTTTCATAAAAGTTTGTAGCTGTTGAGTTTGATTTCTTACTTGTCTAATTTATACCTACTACATAATAAATTATCCACAAAAAGCACAGCAGTAAATCTTAACCTTCCACAAATCTTTTAGTCTGTTTATTTCTTTCTATTGACACTCAGTGCCTTGTTTAATCAAGTGAAAATTGTTCAGGAGACTGCTGACCTGTAAAGGGCCATATACAGTGTAGTGCTAAGCCCGACCCTTGTAATTACATAATTACGCTAAAGAGTGTGACTGTCTATATTGTTTGGTGACATCTGAGCTAAATTACTTGGAATAATTGTAGCTCAATGCATTTTCAAGCTTTGGAGTTATCAAATGGAGAATGTAGCCTACATATAGTATTTCAGTCTCTGCTACATGGGCTGCATGGTTATAAGTAGTGTTGCAAAAAAAAAAACATATTTAAATGATGATAATTTAAAAAGGAAATCAGAAGCAGCTAAAAAAAGACATTAAATACTTGTCTTTCCTGCTCCCTGCCCGCCATAACTTTATGCATTCAAGAGGGACATTCACTAAAGTCTACTGAAAAGCTGAAACTTTGAGGAATGTCAATCTCCTGTCTCTCCTGTAGTATTGAGTGGTTCTTCTCGCAAACATTCACATCATTACAGGATACAGTAGTGATGCGGAGGTCAGAGGGAGGAACCAACGAACACTTTGGGCACCAAGAAACTCAACACTCTTGGAAGTGTTGATTTCCCAGTGGACATGAGCAATGTATCTCTCTGTAAAGGAGTGCCATTCAGGCAGCACAGGCATAGGATAAGGAAAGTGTTTATTCTCTTATTTTGCAGATATAGCTGTTAACAATTTATGTATGACATTTTAAAGTAGAGTAGAGTGTGTAAAACAGCTGTACTGAGAAACCATGGAGGCTGCCATTGCTTACCTATCTTTGAGAAAATGTGATTTTCTTGGCAGCCGTAATAGTTTTGTGGCTTCAACACTTTGGAAATCACAGATTGGGATCAACAATTCACTCTAACTTATTTCATGCTTGTTCAAGGGTCATAGTTTCAAAAAGGTATTGGAGCCAGAGACAGTCTTTGGGGCAGGTCAAGGTGACAGGGTGGTCGTCAGGTCCTCTATGTTCCACTCCACGTTGGGAACCTAGCAAGTGTCACATGAGAGGCCTACCCCAAGGTGGGTTCTTTTGGACTACGCTAGGCACTCTGTACAGGCTCACTGCCATACACATGGGGTACCTTTACTTGAGCCACACTCACGACCCAGACATATGACTAAACATGAACAAACTAATAAACTCTCTTGATGTCATGTACACCAACATGGTTACTTGTGCATTTCAGAGGGACACACAGAGACTTTGTCCTCTCCACCTGTCCAGCGTATCACTGTTACCTCACTCCCAGTAACAATATGGGGTCCCGCCATGCACCTAGAGCAGACTCCATGCATGCACTTAACTCTCTTCCTTCCATAGTTGTGTACAGTATGAGTGCCCCAGTGGTGCAGCTCTGCTCCCATTGCTATGGGAGAGAGATCATGGCTGAAGGAGTGCCTACAACATCTGCCTCTGTGCAAGAGGCTATCTCACCTGACACATGTACATGCTTAACAACAGGCTGCTAGAGAAACCTTCATTGGTAACCACATGTATCTTCACACTGTATGAAGTCTTGTACTGTTGTCTTCAAACCCCAAAGAACTTAGTGACCTGAGCTGTAGACCAGGGGGTTGATTTACTAAAGGAAAATTCACTTTGAACTACAAGTGCACTGCAAGTGCAGTCGCTGTAGATCTAAAGAGAAGATCTGAAATGAGGGAAGGCTCTAGTGATTTCTATCATCCAATCACGTGGAAGCAAAAATGCTATTTTTTTCCTTGCATGTTCCCCTCAGATCTACAGTGACTGCACTTCCAAGTGCATTTGTAGTGCAAAGTGGATTTGTCTTTAGTAAATAAACCCATATGTGTGCCAGTTACTTGCATTTCACCATTTTAGTAATTTTAGACCATGCAAAGGCAAAGTTTTAAACATTTTACTTGCAGAATAAATTAACATGATGGCAGTCCAAGATAAAGTTCCAACATTGCCTAATATCCATAGTCCCTAACTACAGGCTTGTAGCTGCCCCAGCATACGTGTTCAAGCAAAAATCCAATGTTGGTTGAGTCCATGATCGGAGTTTAGCTCCGGAAGGCCATCCAGACTCCAGTAATGGCATTAGAAGGAACATCTGTGTGTGTAAATCCACCCCCTTCCCCAGGACCCAGGTCCTCATCCCTTTTATAGCACAGGGCCGGACAGTCGGACCCAAGAAAAACCTGAGAGTTGCAGTCAACCCCTTCTCGCTGGGGCAGCGGTAACCTCTACCTGCCTACAAGCAAAGCAACTAGCACTTTCAGAAAGAAATCAGAAAAAGCAAAGTGAATTTGTTGTTATGGTGATAGGCATGGTATTCAACTGAGATGAAGCTCCCATCCTCTAAGGATAGTAACTGTAGTCCAACTCTGAGTCAGTGCACTTGTTTTATTCTTGTTCAGCTGCGCTGCAGTGTTTAGCTTTCTTATGTGTGACATCTCAACTCTGCAACTAATATTAGGCCTGAGAACACTAACCAGTAACTTTAGAGCTACTAGCTCCCTCTTCAATACTGAAGACAGAAAGCAGAGTAAGGAGGCACTGGAGGGCTGTAATTGGTTGCTGCTGCAGCCTAACAATGTGCCCACACCTAACAATGGGACAGGAAGGATTTTGATTGTGTGCCCTGTGACTGGGGGATAGTTCTACCCACCACTAGCACAGAGTACACAGTGAGCCCAGGATCTGGGCTGGAAGTGAGCAGCATGCCCAAAAGGTGCTCTGTAGGTCCAGTGAGAGGATTCAGGTTTGCTGGTTAGGGACAACTGGGAGCTTGAGAACAGGGATCAGGGTTACTGTGTGCTGGGAGCCCAGGAGTCAAGAGGGGCTTGAGGCTGCTGCCGTTGAACCTACTGTGAGAGCTGCCGTGGGTGTGTGGCAGTGACTAGGAGAGACTGTGCTGCAAAAGAAAACATGAGCATTGCTGCTGACGAGAACTGAGCTAGGAGGATCATGTTGCTGTGCGAGAGATATGTGGCTGTGTCACTGATGTGGAAAACCAAGCTGGAGAGGGATTGTTTGCTGTGTATCCATCTAGTATGATCCACTCTAAATATTGGAGTGATAATCCAGGAACAGACCTCACCTGGGAGGATAGTACCAAGACACTAGTGTAATAAGAGGCCTATTGGCCACTTCAGTATGTTTATCTGGCTGCAGCATCTTATTGTTTGATACTGAAGAGATTCTGCCAAAGGGGAATTGGAGTGAGCACTCAACAGCAAGTTAGCTGTATACCTCACTGGTCAATGCGGTCTAGTCGGGGACTTTGCTTTCTAGATAGGCCTTACATTTGACATTTTGTCTATACATTATGCCTGTTACTCATGCTGTGTTAATTGGCCTTGCTATCCTGTATAATTTAATGCTATAATCTTTCTGTCAATTGTTTGCATTGCCATTTTTGACATACCCTCGTACTGTTTTATGGGTCAGTTTCATTCTCTAGCCCATACTATGAGATTACCTAAATGTGGGACCAGTTTGCAAATGGAAGTCTTATGCCTTATGATGGTTTTCCCGACGGAATTCAGATGGAATTCCACTCAAGCTGTCTTGCCTACACACGGTCACACCAAATTCCGACCGACAAGAGCGCGTGGCGTACAACACTACAACGAGCAGAGCAAGTTCAATGCTTCCGAGCATGTGTCAATTTTTTTTCGAGCATGTGTAGAAATTTTGCGCGTCGTAATTGCTACAGACGTTCGGAATTTCCGATCGAAAGTGACTTTTGCTGGCCGAAATTCCGATTGAGGCTACACACGGTTGCATTTTCCGATGAAAAGCTCTCATCAGTCTTTTTCTGGCCGAAATTCTGATCGTGTGTACGCGGCATCAGGCCAATGTGAGAAAATCAAAAACTGATTTGTGTGGTTTCTGATTGTGTAAGCACAGGGAAAGTATTTACTTTGTTACTCTCAATTGAAAGCATTGCCTCTCTTCGCATCCTGCAAGAGAAAATCGATGTCCCAGCCCTGATACCCCTTTGAATAGTTATGAATGAATAGGTACCTGTTTGAGATAGACAGACTTTGCTTCATCTTAAACTTCAAAGACCCACCTTGATCTTCATCGTAATTCAGCTGATTGAACTGCATGGTTGCACAATTTTTTCCAATAAGAAGGAAAGAGTTTGTCTCTAAATTAAAAAAAAAACAAACAAAAACAAAATGATATATATAATATATATATATATATATATATATATATATATATATATATATATATATATATATATATATATATATATATATATACACACACACTATATTACCAAAAGTATTGGGACACCTGCCATTACACGCACATGAACTTTAATGGCATCCCTGTCTTAAACTGTAGGGTTCAATATTCAGTTGGTCCACCATTTGCAGCTATACCAGCTTCAACTCTTTTGAGAAGGCTGTCCACAAGGTTTAGGAGTGTGTCTATGGGAATGTTTGACCATTCTTCCAAAAGTGCATTTGTGAGGTCAGGCACTGCTGTTGGATGATAAGACCTGGCTCACAGTCTCCACTTTAATTCATCCCAAAGGTGTTCTGTTGGGTTGACGTCAGGACTCTGTGCATGACAGTCAAGTTCCCCCACCCCAAACTTGCTCATCCATATCTTTATGAGCCTTGCTTTGTGCACTGGTCCAAATCATTTGGTGGTGGGGATTATGGGGGGGGGGGGGGGGATTAGGGTGTGGGTTTTTTTCAGAGGTTGGACTTGGCCCCATGGGTGCAGTGAAGGGAAATCTTTGGGCGTCAGCATACCAAGACATTTTGGACAATTTTATGCTTCCAACTTTGTGGGGATTTCCTTTCTGTTCCAACATGACTGTCCACCAGTGCACAAAGCAAAGTCCATAAAGAGATAGATGAGCGAGTCGGGGCAGAGGAACTTGACTGGCCTGCACCTGAACCTGATAGAACAGCTTTGAGATAAATTAGAACTTGACTGTCATGCATAGAGTCCTGACCACAACCCAACAGAACACCTTTGGGGTGAATTAGAGTGGAGACTGTGAGCCAGGCCTTCTCGTCCAGCATCAGTGCCTGACCTCACAAATGTGCTTTTGGAAGAATAGACATGTGGGCAGCCTTCCCAGAAGAGTTGAAGCTGTTATAGCTATAAAGGGTGGGCCAACTCAATATTGAACCCTACGGACTAAGACTGGGGTGCCATTAAAATTCATGTGCGTGAAAAGGCAGGCATCCCAATACTTTTGACAATAAAGTGTATGTAGGGACTATTGTACACATTTCCACATCAACAATGTATTCAAGTAAGCATGCATACACGTTAAAGTCACATAAAAAAATAACTAAGTTAAATACTTCACATCTCAAGAAAAATAAGGACTGGTGGAATATACACTATACTTTCGCTTTGAGTTGGTTAATTAGTTGATATATTAGCATTGCAAATGACTAGGTTGTAGCTTATAACTGAATTTGTTTTCTCATGTGGTTTACTCAATTAATAAATGGCATAATTTGACAACTAATTTGATCTATGAACTTGTTCTTACTTGGCCTAACAAAAATCAGGAAGAAAAATCAAGAAAGCCAGAGAAGTGTATTAAAATACTGTGTACTTCTTGTCCATACCCCCGGGGTGTATGTTTTTCTCAGTGCTGTCCTTTATTGAAGTGATTTTAATTCAAAAAGCAATACAATATCCGAAAATGAAAAAATTACTAGGATTCCAAAATATACACTCTTCTCTCTAGAACTTGAGATGCAGAAACAGCAGGTAAAGCACACATAACATGTCCTAATAGTTACAGAAAATATCATAGCTCTCTAAATATTAGGCCACTTTCCCTAGTTGGCATGTTCTGGTTATAAAACCCGCTACAAATCGAAGGGAGAACGAAGATTCGCAGTACAGGGACCCCGGCTATGGAATGCTCTACCAAACAACATCCGCATGGAAGAAAACCATCAGGCCTTCAGGAAAAAACTCAAGACCCACCTCTTCTAATATATGGCATCCCAACATGAGCAGTCAAGCGCCTCGAGGCGATTCAGTTCGCAGTTGCAGCGCTATACAAATCATTCATTCATTCATTCATTCAAAACATATTTCAACTAAACTAACATTTTGATGAAAATATTTAAACGTATACTATTCTGTCATCTCTTAATAAAATTTGAAAAAAGTAATGGCTTTATAAAAACACCACTCAAGCCTATTTAAAGTGTATATGTATTTTTCTGGGCTTACCGATTACCTCCTCCTTGTAGCTCGTCGTTCGTTGTCTAGGGGTTCCCAGAGTTAGTACCCAGTAATTTCAAAGGCCGACACTCAAAAGTTTTTTATTTGCAAAAGTAACCGTTCAACATAACACAGTATCTTGGTGTGGGATAGAGGGTATGGGTAATAAAGCTCAGGCACTTCAGAACTGCTCACATCAAATGAATGTCTCCTCAGATAGCCCAGAGATTAGCCACTCGCAACTGGACTCCTCACTGTTGGATAAATCCCTGTTTGCAGATGTAGCAGCCAACAAGTGATTCGGAATTTTTCAAAGTCTCTGCCACAGACTAGGTTGTAGTACATCATGCGAACAATGCAAAAGTCTCTGCTACGGACTATGTTGTAACCGAAGGATAGGTTTAGGAACTTTCCCTATTGTACCTGGATCTTCCAGCCGTTTCGGCGATACCGTAGGAAATGCGGATTCACCAGTGCCCATGCAATCTCAGCTCCCAGGCTCTTACTGAGCAGCCAGCTTCTTGGCCCTCCTCTGAAGAGTCCTCCCCTGGTCGCTTGTACGAATTGCTGTGCCTCTCCAATCCTGAGAGAACACCATGACACCTCAGAAACCTCCTTCAGTTACTGGGCCTCGAACTAGCCAGTTCTGAGGCTCAGGAACGGACGGATCCCCACCCCAGACCATGAGGGTCTCTGGGGCTGGTCAGGGTGACCATGCTTATGGGGGCAGCAGACACTCCTGGGTCCGGGACCCCTCACGGGGTTGGTTTGGACCGGAACCAGGAATCAAAAAGCAAGCCGAACCACATAGACCCAGAACACGTGATTCCAGCATCTTAAATACCCCTTCCCATAATACACAGCAGGGCCAGGTGCGCCCACTGATTGGCTCAGAGAAAGATTGGTACCTAACACGTCCAACTAGGCTATGTTCTCAGCCTGTCACAGGTGCTCACTTTACCTATGACCAGGCAGAACTCCAGTGCATCCCAGCCAAACTGATGCCTAAAACAATTAACCCCCGGAACTCAGTTACAGTTCTGGGAAAACTAATTTAAAGAATAGCGCACACTTTAGAAAAGTGTCGGAGCTACATGTACATTACCCCACCATTTAATTTTCCTGATATGTGTCTTTTGTTAAAAGCATCCAGTTCTCTCTGTATTGCTTCATTTGTTGGAAATGTCTAGTGATCCTGCCAGTCCCCCTTCTTTCGTATTGGAAACTGGCCACACTAGGCATGAGAGCACATCTTTCCCAGCATGGTCAGTTTTCTGACTGTGCTAGGAGCTCGGCCTGCCTGTCTCCTAAAGGCCAAGACTTGTCTAACATGCCCCCTGGCACAGCCATTCAGCTATTCACTGGGTAAGTGTATTGCTCTTCCTCTGCCTCCTGCTGACACCCACCCACAGTTTTCTCCCCACCTCTCTAATTCCCTTATGCAGCTGAGAACAGAGGACATGTGATCATGTGTCGTGACTTTTCTCAGAAGGCTGTGGGTGGGGGGGAGGAGAACTTCCAAGGCGGAAGGGGGGAGGAGGAAGAGAAAAGCGTAAATTACCCTTTTGGGTGAAGTTCTACTTTAATATTCATTTGCTTCAGAAATTCTGTTAATAGCATCAACTCCTGATGAAGTGAGTTGTAGTTTGTGAAACGTATTCAGGAATGAGATGTGCCTTCGTATATATTAGGGATGAGCCGAACACCCCCGGGTTCGGTTCGCACCAGAACCTTCGAACCGACCGAAAGTTTGCGCGAATTTTCGAACCCTATACGTTATAATGGACGCGAACGTTCGAAATCAAAAGTGCTAATTACAACGGCCAATATGCATGTTAATGTCATAAAACAGGTTTGGGGACCCGGGTCCTGCCCCAGGGGACATATATCAATGCAAAAAGAACTTTTAAAAACTAACGTTTTTTCGGGAGCAGTCATTTTAATGATGCATAAAGTGAAAAAAAAAAAGTGAAATTTTCCTTTAAATATGGTACCTGGGGGGTGTCTAAAGTATGCCTGTGAAGTGGCATGTGTTTCCCGTGTTTAGAACTGTCCTTGCACAAAATGACATTTTTAAAGGAAAAAAAGAAGCCATTTAAAACCACTTGCGGCTTTAGGTTTGTTCTTAAGTAGAATCTGAACAGGTACATTATGAAGTGTAGCTCCATCCCAAAAAAATCTATTTTTAAGCTTTTTGGAGAACATAGGGAGGGGTTATCACCCCTGTAACATTTGCTGTCTTTGCACATCTGTTCAGAACATGTCACCTCACTTTCCGTCCCAATGACAAATGTTTTTGGAAAAAGTGGGGTTTTAATTGAAACAAGGATTGGTGTTAAAGTATCAGTAGAGAGGAGATACCTTTTTCCCAAATTAAATCTAACAGGATAGAATTTCCCTTCCTAGGGGTAGATTTCCTCTCACTTCCTGTTTTCTCTTTCCATTTGCAAGTAGGAGTCGTTTGTAAGTTGGATGTTTGAAAGTAGGGGCCTGGCGTATATACTCTGCAGAAATTTGCCCTATTAGATGTTGGTGTAGCCACAAGACTGGTGGGCACAGGAATGGGCCCTGCTGTGAGTTAATAGATCAAGATTTGTAATTGCATGCACCTGTTGAACAGGGCAGAAAAATTGGGGGTGGTGGTGGTGGTGGACGGTGTTTCCACAAGACTGTAAGCTCTCACAGTTACTCTTGGTGGGCGCAGGAATGGGCCCTACTGTGAGTTATTAGATCAAGATTTGTAATTGCAAGCACCTGATGAACAGGGCAGAAAAATTGGGCCTTTGGCGGTGGTGGTGGACGGTGTTGCCACAAGACTGTAAGCTCTCACAGTTACTCTTGGTGGGCGCAAGAATGGGCCCTGCTGTGAGTTATTAGATCAAGATTTGTAATTGCAAGCACCTGATGAACAGGGCAGAAAAATTGGGCCTTTGGCGGTGGTGGTGGATGGTGTTGCCACAAGACTGTAAGCTCTCACAGTTACTCTTGGTGGGCGCAAGAATGGGCCCTGCTGTGAGTTATTAGATCAAGATTTGTAATTGCAAGCACCTGATGAACAGGGCAGAAAAATTGGGCCTTTGGCGGTGGTGGTGGACGGTGTTGCCACAAGACTGTAGGCCCTCATAGTTACTCTTGGTGGGCGCAGGAATGGGCCCTGCTGTGAACTATTAGATCAAGATTTGTAATTACCCGCCCCTGTTAAACAGGGGCTGAAAAATTGTGCCTTAGGCACTGGTGCTGGTGCCACAACACTGCAACCCCTCACAGATACTGTACTTGGAGCACAGCAGTCACACGTGTTGCGAAGCATTTTTTTAAAAAAATTGTAATTACCCGCCCCTGTTAAACAGGGGCTGAAAAATTGTGCCTTAGGCACTGGTGCTGGTGCCACAACACTGCAACCCCTCACAGATACTGTACTTGGAGCACAGCAGTCACACTTGTTGCGAAGCATTTTTTAAAAAAATTGTAATTACCCGCCCCTGTTAAACAGGGGCTGAAAAATTGTGCCTTAGGCACTGGTGCTGGTGCCACAACACTGCAACCCCTCACAGATACTGTACTTGGAGCACAGCAGTCACACGTGTTGCGAAGCATTTTTTTTTAAAAAATTGTAATTACCCGCCCCTGTTAAACAGGGGCTGAAAAATTGTGCCTTAGGCACTGGTGCTGGTGCCACAACACTGCAACCCCTCACAGATACTGTACTTGGAGCACAGCAGTCACACGTGTTGCGAAGCATTTTTTTAAAAAATTGTAAGTACACGCCCCTGTTAAACAGGGGCTGAAAAATTTGCCTTAGGCACTGGTGCTGGTGCCACAACACTGCAACCCCTCACAGATACTGTACTTGGAGCACAGCAGTCACACGTGTTGCGAAGCATTTTTTTATAAAAATTGTATGTACACGCCCCTGTTAAACAGGGGCTGAAAAATTGTGCCTTAGGCACTGGTGTGGTGGCATGGATCATTGAGGAGGAGGAAGAGGATAGTCAGTGAACATAAGAGGACAGTCACTCAGCATCAGCATAGGCAGTCTTGAAGGGATGTGATATTAAAAATTATTCGGTTATATCCGCCTCAGGTGCCTGGTAGCTGGTGGTGATCCAAGACTGATTCATTTTGATGAAGGTCAGTCGATCAACCGAGGCGGTGGACAGGCGCACCCTATGATCGGTGACAAATCCTCCAGCAGCACTGAATGTGCGTTCGGAAAGAACGCTGGAGGCAGGACAGGCCAGTAGCTCAATTGCATACTGTGCAAGCTCTGGCCAGTGATCCATCCTCAGGACCCAGTAAGCCAGAGGATTTTCGGTGGGAAAGGTGTCCAAGTCTGACCTTGCCCCAAGGTATTCCTGCACCATGTATATCAGACGCTGGCGATGGTTGCTGGAACCGATCATACCTTGGGGCTGCGGACTAAAAAATTGTCTGAACGCATCGGTCAGACGTCCACCTTCCCCACCGCTCCTTCTGCTACTGACCGAAGCCTCAGCAACTCGTCGCCCAGGACCAGGAGTTTGTAGCCTCCCAGTTTCTGGGAACGCGTTGCACAGACCTTTCTGCAAGGCCTCCCTGAGATGTCTCATCCTCTGCTCCCTCTGCGACGGCAAGATAAGGTCCGCAACCTTACCCATGTACCGCGGATCAAGGAGAGTGGCCAGCCAGTAATGGTCCCTCTCCTTGATCCGAAGAACACGAGGATCCTTCCGCAGGCTTTGCAGGATCAGGGAGGCCATGCAGCGTAGGTTAGCTGAGGCATTCGGTCCGGAGTCTTCTGGGTCACTGAGGATGACATGATCGCCAGCCACCTCCTCCCAGCCACGTACAAGTCCACTGGTTTGTTGGGACTGTACATCATCCCTAAAAGACTGCTGCTGCTGATGCTGAGTGCCAGGCTCCACCTCCATGCTCACACAATCCTCCTCCTCCTCCTCCTCCTCCTCCTCCTCATCCTCTTCCTGTGTGATGGGTGGGACAGAAGGAACACTGTCCGGATAAAGGGGGCCTTGAGATGCAAGGAAGTCCTCCTCTTCCTGCCTCTGTTCTGCCTCAAGTGCCCTGTCCATTATCCCACGCAGCGTATGCTCCAACAGGTGGACAAGAGGGACAGTGTCACTGATGCATGCACTGTCACTGCTCACCATCCTCGTGGCCTCCTCAAATGGTGAGAGGACAGTGCATGCATCCCTGATCATGCTCCACTGACGTGGGGAAAAAAAACCAAGCTCCCCTGACCCTGTCCTGGTGCCATAGTCGCAAAGGTACTCATTGATGGCCCTCTGCTGCATGTGCAGTCGCTGCAGCATGGCCAACGTTGAGTTCCACCTGGTGGGCATGTCACATATTAGGCGGTTCTTGGGCAGGTTCAGCTCCTTTTGCAGCTCAGTCAGCCGAGCACTGGCATTATAAGATCGGCGGAAATGCACACAGACTTTCCTGGCCTGCCTCAGGACATCCTGTAAGCCTGGGAACCTGCCCAAGAACCGCTGCACCACCAGGTTGAGGACGTGAGCCATGCAGGGCACATGGGTGAGCTGCCCCTGTCGCAGGGCGGAGAGGAGGTTGGTGCCATTGTCAGAAACGACCATTCCTGGCTTAAGCTGACGTGGCGTCAACCACCTCTCGGCCTGCCCCTGCAGAGCTGCCAGAACCTCTGGCCCAGTGTGGCTCCTGTCCCCCAAACACACCAGCGCAAGCACGGCATGGCATCTTTTTGCCTGCGTACTTGCGTAGCCCCTTGTACGCCTACGGAGCACCGCTGGTTCCAAGGACAGAGCACTGGAGGAAGAAGAAGAGGAGGGGGTGGAGGAGAGAGGTGTGTCACAACCAGTAGCAGTAGTAGCGTTTTGGAGGCGTGGTGGCGGAACAACCTCCAACACTACTGCACCTTGTCCTGCATCCCTCCCAGCTGCCAATAGAGTGACCCAATGGGCCGTGAAAGAAAGGTACCGTCCCTGTCCATGCCTGCTGGACCATGAGTCAGCGGTAATATGCACCTTACCGCTGACCGCCCTGTCCAGCGAGGCATGGACATTGCCCTCCACATGCCGGTAGAGAGACGGAATCGCCTTCCGTGAGAAAAAGTGGCGTTTGGGAACCTGCCACTGAGGAACCGCACATTGAACAAACTCACGGAAGGGGGCCGAGTCTACCAACTGAAAAGGCAGCAGTTGAAGTGCTAGCAATTTAGCCAGGCTAGCATTCAACCGCTGGGCATGTGGATGGCTGGGAGTGTACTTCTTTCTACGGTCCAGCAGCTGGGGCAGGGAAATTTGCCTGCTGCAATCGGACGTCGGTGTACTGCAAGTACTTGGTTGTGACACACCTAATTCTACACCTTCAGTCCTCTCAGAGCAGCTTTCAGAGAGGACTGAAGGTGTAGTGGGGATGGAGATCCCAGCTGAGGAGGAGCAAGGAGAGGTCCGCTTAGTTCTTTGGTGTGGGTCTTTTATGTGTGCCTGCCAACGAGCTGCATGGCAGGTCGCCATATGTCTGGTCATGCTTGTGGTGCCCAAGCGGCTGATGTTTTGGCCACGCGAGATACGCTTGAGACAAATATTGCAAATAGCAGTGGTGCGATCTGATGCACTCGTCTCAAAAAAGGCCCACACCAAAGAACTTTTCTGATAACGTGCAGAGGCAGCGCCCTGCACAGGCGGAGCTCTGCGGTGTTGTACAGTTGCTGTGCTGGCCTCTACCTGGCCTCCAGGGGGCACCCTGCCTCGTTGGACATGTGACGCCGCATCCTCCTCCTCCTCGTCCTCCTCCTCATCCTCTCTCCCTTCAGGCACCCACGTGGAGTCAGTGACCTCATCATCCCCTCCCTCTTCACCACTAGAGCAAACCTGGCAGTAAGCTGCAGCTGGTGGAACAGTACTGCCAGATTCCTCAAGCTGGGTATCATCATCCGAGCCTTCGAATCGTTGGGCATCCTCCTGGAGCATGTACCCAACACTGTGCTCAAAGAGTTCGGGGGACTCCTCAGGAGGACATGGTGGGTCTAGGGAAGGGGTGGCTGATGATGCTCTGCCAGTACCCTGAGCCTGGGTGAGAGAGGATGAGGAGGATGAGGAGGGCTTGGTCATCCATTCTACCAAGCCTTCAGCATGATGCGGCTCCACATGTCCAGCTGCCGAAAACAAAGACGCGCGTGTCCCATGGCCACGTGCTGATGACGATGCACGACCACGTCCACGTCCACGGCCACGTCCACTAGAAACAGAGCCTGCCTGCCCTGTGTTCTTGGCTCTGCACGCTCTGCCTCCCCTTGGCGGTCTTCCAGCCATTGTAGTCGGTAGTCCTGTGGGTGCTGCTGAGAAGAAAATATAGGAGCTCTGTGTGATGCCACTAACACACTAGAAGTCCTATGGGTGCTTCTGCAAAGAAAATAGAGGAGCTCTGTGTGATGCCACTAACACACTAGAAGTCCTGTGGGTGCTTCTGCAAAGAAAATAGAGGAGCTCTGTGTGATGCCACTAACACACTAGAAGTCCTGTGGGTGCTTCTGCAAAGAAAATAGAGGAGCTCTGTGTGATGCCACTAACACACTAGAAGTCCTGTGGGTGCTGCTGAGAAAGAAAATATAGGAGCTCTGTGTGATGCCACTAACACACTAGAAGTCCTATGGGTGCTTCTGCAAAGAAAATAGAGGAGCTCTGTGTGATGCCACTAACACACTAGAAGTCCTGTGGGTGCTGCTGAGAAGAAAATATAGAGGAGCTCTGTGTGATGCCACTAACACACTAGAAGTCCTATGGGTGCTTCTGCAAAGAAAATAGAGGAGCTCTGTGTGATGCCACTAACACACTAGAAGTCCTGTGGGTGCTGCTGAGAAGAAAATATAGGAGCTCTGTGTGATGCCACTAACACACTAGAAGTCCTATGGGTGCTTCTGCAAAGAAAATAGAGGAGCTCTGTGTGATGCCACTAACACACTAGAAGTCCTATGGGTGCTTCTGCAAAGAAAATAGAGGAGCTCTGTGTGATGCCACTAACACACTAGAAGTCCTGTGGGTGCTGCTGAGAAGAAAATAGAGGAGCTCTGTGTGATGCCACTAACACACTAGAAGTCCTATGGGTGCTTCTGCAAAGAAAATAGAGGAGCTCTGTGTGATGCCACTAACACACTAGAAGTCCTGTGGGTGCTTCTGCAAAGAAAATAGAGGAGCTCTGTGTGATGCCACTAACACACTAGAAGTCCTATGGGTGCTTCTGCAAAGAAAATAGAGGAGCTCTGTGTGATGCCACTAACATACTAGAAGTCCTGTGGGTGCTGCTGAGAAGAAAATAGAGGAGCTCTGTGTGATGCCACTAACACACTAGAAGTCCTATGGGTGCTTCTGCAAAGAAAATAGAGGAGCTCTGTGTGATGCCACTAACACACTAGAAGTCCTGTGGGTGCTTCTGCAAAGAAAATAGAGGAGCTCTGTGTGATGCCACTAACACACTAGAAGTCCTGTGGGTGCTGCTGAGAAGAAAATATAGGAGCTCTGTGTGATGCCACTAACACACTAGAAGTCCTATAAGTGCTTCTGGGAAGAAAATATAGGTCTGTGTGATGGGACTAACACACTTCAAGTCCTATAGGTGCTTCTGGGAACAAAATATAGGATCTCTGTGTGATGGGACTAACACACTTCAAGTCCTATGGGTGCTTCTGGGAAGAAAATATAGGTCTGTGTGATGGGACTAACACACTTCAAGTCCTATAGGTGCTTCTGGGAACAAAATATATGGGATCTCTGTGTGATGGGACTAACACACTTCAAGTCCTATAGGTGCTTCTGGGAAGAAGATATAGGTCTGTGTGATGGGACTAACACACTTCAAGTCCTATAGGTGCTTCTGGGAACAAAATATAGGATCTCTGTGTGATGGGACTAACACACTTCAAGTCCTATAGGTGCTTCTGGGAACAAAATATATATCTCTGTGTGATGGGACTAACACACTTCAAGTCCTATAGGTGCTTCTGGGAACAAAATATATGATCTCTGTGTGATGGGACTAACACACTTCAAGTCCTATAGGTGCTTCTGGGAACAAAATATATGATCTCTGTGTGATGGGACTAACACACTTCAAGTCCTATAGGTGCTTCTGGGAACAAAATATATGATCTCTGTGTGATGGGACTAACACACTTCAAGTCCTATAGGTGCTTCTGGGAAGAAAATATATGATCTCTGTGTGATGGGACTAACACACTTCAAGTCCTATAGGTGCTTCTGGGAACAAAATATATGATCTCTGTGTGATGGGACTAACACACTTCAAGTCCTATAGGTGCTTCTGGGAACAAAATATATGATCTCTGTGTGATGGGACTAACACACTTCAAGTCCTATAGGTGCTTAGGGGGACAAAATATATGATCTCTGTGTGATGGGACTAACACACTTCAAGTCCTATAGGTGCTTCTGGGAAGAAAATATATGATCTCTGTGTGATGGGACTAACACACTTCAAGTCCTATAGGTGCTTCTGGGAAGAAAATATATGATCTCTGTGTGATGGGACTAACACACTTCAAGTCCTATAGGTGCTTCTGGGAAGAAAATATATGATCTCTGTGTGATGGGACTAACACACTTCAAGTCCTATAGGTGCTTCTGGGAAGAAAATAAATCTCTGTGTGATGGGACTAACAACTTCAAGTCCTATAGGTGCTTCTGGGAAGAAAATATATGATCTCCGTGTGATGGGACTAACACACTTCAAGTCCTATAGGTGCTTCTGGGAAGAAAATATATGATCTCTGTGTGATGGGACTAACACACTTCAAGTCCTATAGGTGCTTCTGGGAAGAAAATATATGATCTCTGTGTGATGGGACTAACACACTTCAAGTCCTATAGGTGCTTCTGGGAAGAAAATATATGATCTCTGTGTGATGGGACTAACACACTTCAAGTCCTATAGGTGCTTCTGGGAACAAAATATATGATCTCTGTGTGATGGGACTAACACACTTCAAGTCCTATAGGTGCTTCTGGGAACAAAATATATGATCTCTGTGTGATGGGACTAACACACTTCAAGTCCTATAGGTGCTTCTGGGATCAAAATATAAGATCTCTGTGTGATGGGACTAACACACTTCAAGTCCTATAGGTGCTTCTGGGAAGAAAATATAGATCTCTGTGTGATGGGACTAACACACTTCAAGTCCTATAGGTGCTTCTGGGAAGAAAATATATGATCTCTGTGTGATGGGACTAACACACTTCAAGTCCTATAGGTGCTTCTGGGAACAAAATATATGATCTCTGTGTGATGGGACTAACACACTTCAAGTCCTATAGGTGCTTCTGGGAACAAAATATAGGAGCTCTGCCTGCCTGCCACGAACACACTACAAGTCCTATAGGTGCTTCTGGGAACAAAATATAGGAGCTCTGCCTGCCTGCCACGAACACACTACAAGTCCTATAGGTGCTTCTGGGAACAAAATATAGGAGCTCTGCCTGCCTGCCAGGAACACACTACAAGTCCTATAGGTGCTTCTGGGAACAAAATATAGGAGCTCTGCCTGCCTGCCACGAACACACTACAAGTCCTATAGGTGCTTCTGGGAACAAAATATAGGAGCTCTGCCTGCCTGCCACGAACACACTACAAGTCCTATAGGTGCTTCTGGGAACAAAATATAGGAGCTCTGCCTGCCTGCCACGAACACACTACAAGCCCCTCTTTCTAACTCAATCCTTCTAAATGAATCTATCCAACCTAACTCTCTCTCAGTAAATCTATCTAACTAAATCCAGCAGAATGTCACAGATCTATCCTGCTCTATCTGCGCCGGAACAGCATGTGACCGGCGCAGACGGCGTGGCGGCCTTTTATAGGGGGGGGGGGGTGTACTAAAGCCCCTGAGCTGTAATTGGCTACAGGCGTCCTGCCTGTAGCCAATTATGGCTCTTCGAGTTTCCGGGGCTGTGATTGGCCAAGCATGCGGGGTCACAGTGCATGCTTGGCCAATCATCAGCCAGCAATGCACTGCGCCGGCCGCGCCGGCCGCAATGCATTGCGGGGCCGCGCGCATCACACGAACGTGATGCGAGCGGCCAAAATAGTTCTGGGCTCGCCGAGCGAGCGAACGCCCAGTGCTCGATGCGAACGTGGGTTCGCATCGAGCACCGGGCCCATCCCTAGTATATATACTGGAATTGTATGCAAACATCCATCAAGACCAATACAGTGTAAATTACACGTGATGCTACAAACATCTCAGATCTCACAAACACAAATGGTATCAAATCAGCCATTTTTTTTCCCCATGATGTATCTTTGAATATATATTTTTGTACTAATAAAATATGAATGAATTTAAAAGATATGTGGAATTGTATAAATGGTCATTTACTTTAAATGTCCAATGGGAAGTGTTTTCTTGATGTGTATTCTAAAGCCTCGTACACACGATCAGATTTTCCGAGGGAAATGTGTGATGACAGGCTGTTGGTGGAAAATCTGACTGTTTGTACACTCCATCGGACACTTGTTGTCGGATTTTCCGTGGAAAAATGTTGGATGGCAGGCTTAAAAAGTCCAAACTACAAACACGCATGCTCGGAAGCAAGGACGAGCCAGAAGCGATTGGTCTTGTAAACTAGCGTTCATAATGGAGAATTAACATTTGTGACGTGGCAAATTAAGAAATCTCAAAATGCAGCGCACAATTCTCGTATTCTTAAATGGAATAATAATGAAGCTGCTTTGCTGGTGATACTGCTGGAGTTATGGCAAACTAATTTTGAAAGGATTTTTTTTTTATAGTGATATCAAGAATAATATTAATATGCTTGTCATTTTTTTTTTTTTTGGTGCAAGTTACCATAACACCATTATCCTGTGGTTTTTAAGATCAAATATACAAGTATGTTGGTGTCCCTTGTTAATTTTACATTGTATTATTCTACACAATTTTTTTTATTGTGCATTAAAAAAGAAAACAAATACAATTAGACATGCCATCTGCCAATAGAACCTAACCAAAAAGTGCATTCTATGCATCCAAAAATATAGAAAATATACCAAATCAAATCATTATTCAAACAAAAAATAAAATAAAAGCCTCATGCATGTGTCCTGTTTCTAATATAGGGGTCAACAATGCCAAGAGTTGGTGAAAGCAGGGGTCCATCATCTGGAGATAATTCAGAAAATCGTCCGGATTATTCTCCTGGAGCTCCTACAGCAAAGGCATATGACATAATTGGTCACGATTAATAAAGCAACCAATTTTTGGTAAAAGAAATCCTCTTCCTCCTGTTCCTGGACTGGACTTGGGTCAAAGCAATAACTCCAAGGCCAATAATAAATAACACGTTATCTCCTCCGATTCCGCAACATGTCTGGTTGACGAACGGCCGTTCAGGAACAAAATAAAAAGTGCAAATCAACACTCACCAAACTTCTACTAACACAAAATTAGCAGAAGGAGTCCAACGGGTGGCACTAAAGATCTGAAAAACCACGTAGTATGTCACTATGTTCGTGTTTGTTGGCCAACAATTCCTTGCCGTTTGTATGCAAGACAAAATCCAGGCACATGCCTTCAGAGGTTTTGTCTGTGGAAAATCCGATCGCGTGTACGAGACAGTAGGGATGTCCGTACATCAACTTGTGTGATAGGTTCAGCTGTGGTCCATCCATAAGGGGTGCCCCCCTCCTAATCTCTATGCACCCCGGACCCCAATCTTCATGCGTAAGACGCATAGAGTTCTACAAGTTTGGTAACCAAGGACGTGGTTAGAGCCAGGGGCTCTAATTGGCTTAAAAAAGGGTGATCTTGGGGCGCAGAGTTTGTTTGCCACCCCCCCCCCCCGCCCCCCTCCCCCCCCCCGCCCCCCCAAAAAAAATTAAAAAAAATGGAGCACTAGCCGCCACTGGTCAGGTTACTATGATAACGATATTATCATTTAGCATATCCAGTGACCCTAAACTCTTCTCCTGTTCAAGCTCTTTAGCCCCTAGACTGAGCCTGTATTTTTCTGGTGTGCGTGGAACTGTGCTTGTAGGTAGAAGCCTCTGTATTATTGTGGGAGAGTTGGGCATTATCTCAGCGGATCCTACAGGGTTAAGCACTACATAATGATGATCAAAAGTGTGAAATGTGACTTATGGAAATCAATTAGAATTACTTTTACTTTTGAATTTGGATGTCTGCACAATGGACTACAATCTTACCACCCGATACAAGTGAAGCTGTATTGTTGTTCCTCGCCTTTCTTTTTGTTGTCTGTATGATAAGTTGAATGGTCACTGGAGACACATTACTGTAGTGATACATTTTGATGCAGCTGTGATTTTATTGGCTAGTTTCTGCCTTTAGTATGATTAATTGGTTTGTTTTCAAGTAATGCACACCTAGCAGATAACATCACATTTATGCTGATTGAATACACATTCTTGTGCGTTCTTTTCTTCCCTAATTGCATAATATTGATTCATTTATTTTATTTACTTGTTAAAGTTAAGGTAGACTTTCAACTAAATTAGGCCCATGGAGAAAACACATTGAAGATCAGTTGCTATGTTTAAAGGACTTAGGTCCAGCTCTAGATAGGTCATTGAAAATGTTTAAAATATTGAACTGTATATTCAGGCCAAATTGCATTCCATTGTTCCAGTGAACAAGTTTCACTCAGAACATTCAGTTATAGGTTATACTGTTAAGCCTGCGGTGAGATATAAGTAACTATATGTTCTACAGAAGCAGAAATGTACATGACATTAAATACCTTGTTAACATGCTATAGCTTTGTAATTATTTAAATAGAAAGTGGACCTTTCAGAAATTTTATAAGTCGGCAGAAATGAATTCCTGACTTGTCAAAAATTACAAAAAACGCAGAAATACCATACCTTTATTAATAAAAATCCACCCTTAAAGTACAACTAAAGGCAAAACTTATTTTTTTTTTCGTTTTGGATAAAGTAGAGGGGAATTAGAACACTTTTTCAGTTTTTATTGCTGTACTTTCCCCTGTAAAGAAGATTCCCCCCTCTGTATTTGTCCTGTTTACCATTATCATTGAAAGTGAAAGTAAAAGAAAATCACAAATTGTGTCCCCCATAAAAGTAAAAGAGGGGAAAACTTCCAATGGGGAAACTAGTTCTGGTGACCTGGGAGACCCCAAGGAATTCCCTTAATTTGCAGGCATGTCCTCTCACTTCCTGTTTAGCTATGGGACAGGAAGTGAAGGAAAATCTCCATAATGTTTTGCCTATAGTTCCACTTTAAAGCGGTATTAAACCCAAAACAAACAAATTGATATATATATATATATATATATATATATATATATATATATATATATATATATATATTATATATATATATATATATCATACTGTAGCTTACCAATTATTAGATGTGTTGGTTGAATTAGTTAAATCTTTTAGGATTTTTCCCCTGTTTTCACCCAGTGATCTGGCCAATAACACAACTCCTGTATAAGCTGTGAAATTCCGACCACAAAATCAATCCGATTTTTTCCGACGGATTTTGTCCGATACTGGTGTTGCATACACACGGTCGGACAAAGTTGTCAGAAAATCTGATCGTTCCGAAGGTGGTGACGTTGATTGCGTACTACGGAACTACGTAGAGGCTAGTAGCCAATAGCTTTGGTCTCGTAATTTGATCTGAGCATGCGTGGCACTTTGTCCGTCGAAATTCCCTACACACGATTGGAAAAAGTCAGATCGGATTTTGTTGTCGGAAAATTTGAGATCCTGCTCTCAAATTTTTTCCGTCGCCCACTAGAGCCCACACACGATCAAATTTTCCGACAACATAATCCGATCAGACTTTTTCCATCGGAATTTACCACCGTGTGTACGGGGCATTAGAGTACCCCCACTCTGGGTGAAGGAGAACAGGGTCGCCTTTGGACAGCAGCATCTTCAGTCTGGGAGGAGAGGAGTGTTAAGTGCAAATTTAAATACACTAACAAATTGAAGCTGATCTCCACCTCACACTGTATAAGCAGTTAGAGCAACATTTTTTTTTCTTTTGGGATAAAGGTTTTAGATAAATAAACAAAAGCTGATCATTGTAAGCACCCCTATCAGCGGTAAATGGTTTGCCCCATCTCTAATGCCCCGTACACGAGCAGATTTTCCGTCTGAAAAAACTTGGATTGTTTTTTCCGATGGAATTCTGCTCAAGCTTGGCATGCATACACACGGTCACACAAAAGTTATCTGAACTTTCGACCGTCAAGAACGCGGTGATGTACAACACTACGACGAGCCGAGAAAATTAAGTTTGATGCTTCCGAGCATGCATTAAATTGTTTCTGCGCATGCGTAGGAATTTTGCGTGTGGGAATTTGTACAGACGATCAGAATTTCCGATCAGAACTTTTTCTGACTGAAAAATTGAGAACATGCTCTCAATCTTTTGCTGGCCGAAATTCCGCCAGCAAAAGTCCGATGGAGCATACACACGATCGCATTTTCCAACCAAAAGCTCTCACCAGACTTTTTCTGGTGGAATTTCCGATCGTGTGTACGGGGCATTATACTGCTAAATTTATTTTTTTAAAACAGAAGACTTACTGGCCATGTCACCAGGTGAAAATAAGTGAAAAGAAAACATAAAGAAGAAAACAAATCTAGCCATCACATCTAAGCTGAAATATAATAAATGTATGCTTTTGGGTTTAATGACACATTAAGCTCCAGTGACTTTACTTAGGCACTTTACTTACTTACTCCAGGGGAGCAACCCAGCTAAACACCACCCAAAGCTGTGTATTGCATTAGCATTTATGTATGTTCGGTGTTAATGCATTCTATTGGCGAGAATATAAATTTATTCTGGCTATTAGAAGGCATTAACACATAAACACATGGACGGGCCTGCTAGTGTTTACATTCAATTGGTGTTTTTACTCCTCTCCTGAATGTGCTCGTGGTGTGTTTCGTTTTCTGCCTCTAAAGGCATGTAAATGGGTACAAATATGTTCATGGACACATCGGCTAATATAGAGGGGCATTTAAAGACAGGAAAAAAATAAATCAAACTACTGTAAAAGTGGCATTTTTGACATCCTGTGTGCATGAAGCCTAATAATCAACCGCTCAGGCAGAACTCCAGATCTCCATTTCTGCTACACTTGTGAACATATGGTGGGTTCTAGGCCCATTACTCACCATACTCCTGGTCATCCTTAGCAGCGACCCTTCTTTAGCTGGGGACAGTTTGTGCATCAGGCCTAATGTCTTCTACATGGTTACAGGATAGTGTTCAGACAGTCTAACAAATACTTGAGGCCCATGTGACATCAGGGCATAGGTAACTTGCTGCATGCTACACAGAGAGGGTAAGCTCCTCTCTGGCAACAGGGAGACCTTTTCCCCTGTCTGCCAGCTGCCCCAACTCAACCAGGTTTGCTCAGGAGTTTCTTACACAGTGCCTTGCAAAAGTATTCACCCCCTTGGCTTTTTACCTATGTTGTTACATTACAGCCTTTAGTTCAATGTTTTTTTTTGTTTTTTTTTTTTTTATTATGAATTATATGTGATGAATCAGAACACAATACTCTAAGTTGGTGAAGTAAAATTTGAAAAATAAATACATAAAACTATTTTTCAGAAATAAAAAACTGATAATTGGCATGTGCGTATGTATTCACCTCCTTTGTTATGAAGCCCATAAAAAGTTCTGGGGCAACCAATTACCTTCAGAAGTCACATATTAGGGAAATGAGGTCCACCTGTGTGCAATCTAAGTGTCACATGATCTGTCATTACATATACACACCTTTTTGAAAGGCCCCAGAGGCTGCAATACCTAAGCAAGAGGCACCACTAACCAAACACTGCCATGAAGACTAAAGCCCTGTATACACGGTCAGATATTCAGATGGAAAAAGTCAGATCGGATTATGTTGTTGGAAAATCCGATCGTGTGTGGGCTCTAGTGGACTTTTTTGAGAGCATGATCTAAAATTTTCCGACAACAAAATCCGATCGGACTTTTTCCGATCGTGTGTAGAGAATTTTCCGACACACAAAGTGCCACACATGCTCAGAAGAAATTTGGAGACGAAAGCTATTGGCTACTGGCCTCTATGTAGTCCCATTGTATGTTTTGTACGTCACCTTGTTCGGAACGTTCGACCATGTGTATGCAACACAAGTTTCGGCCAAAATCTGTCGGAAAAATCAATGTTGTCGAGAAGTAGGGTTAGGTTATAAAAAAAATATCCAAATCGTTGATGATCCCTAGGAGCACCATCAAATCTACCATAACCAAATGGAAAGAACATGGCGCAACAGCACAGAGGCAGCACAGAGACCTAAGGTAACCCTGGATGAGCTGCAGAGTTCCACAGCAGAGACTGGAGTATCTGTACATAGGTCAACAATAAGCCGTACACTACATAGAGTTGGGCTTTATGGCAGAGTGGCCAGAATAAAGACATTACTTTCAACAAAAAACAAAATGGCACATTTTGAGTTTGCGAAAAAGCCATGTGGGAGACTTCCAGAATCTATGGAGGAAGGTGCTCTGGTCCGATGAGACTAAAATTTTACTTTTTTGCCATCAAAGAAAATGCTATGTTAGGCGCAAACCCAACACATCACATCACCCAAAGAACACCATCCCCACAATGAAACATGGTGGTGGCAGCATCATGCTGTGGGGATGTTTTTCAGCAGTCGGGACTGGGAAACTGTTCAGAGTTGAGGGAAAGATGGATGGTGCTAAATACAGGTATAATCTTGAGCAAAACCTGTACCACTCTGTGTGATTTGAGGCTAGGATGGAGGTTCACCTTCCAGCAGGACAATGACCCCAAACACACTGCTAAAGCAACACTGGTTTAAGGGGAAACATGTAAATGTGTTGGAATGGCCTAGTCAAAGTCCAGACCTCAATCCAATAGAAAATCTGTGGTCAGACTTAAAGATTGCTGTTCACAAGCGCCATCCAACTTGAAGGAAGCTGGAGCAGTTTTGCAAGGAGGAATGGGCAAAAATCCCAGTGGTAAGATGTGGCAAGCTCATAGAGACTTATCCAAAGTGACTTGGAGCTGTGATAGCTGCAAAGGTGGTTCTATAATAGTTATGCACATTGACTTTTTCTGTTTTATTTTGTCCTATTTGTTGTTTGCTTCACAATAAAAAATAAAAAATCTTCAAAGTTGTGAGCATGTTCTATAAATGAAATGATGCAAATCCTCAAACAATCCATGTTAATTCTAGTTTGTGAGGCAACAAAACACGAAAAATGCCAAGGGGGTGAATACTTTTGCAAGGCACTGTATATGCCACTTTGTGTTTTGTCATGAGATGTACCAGTCTAATAGTTAGCTCAACAGGGTGCTATCCCAACTTCACCTGGGGTAAAAGGAATTAATTTTGATCTCTTTACATTGGGTACATTAAAATTGTATTAACTGTGAGGTAGCCTATAGCAACAGTTTGAATAAATGCATCGAAGCATAACAAGTAGACATGTGCACAACAAAAAAATTTGTTTATTTTCGTTTTTTCGGATTCGTAACGATTCGTACATTCGTAAGTCGTCGGTGTTCGTATTCGTAACGATTCGTACATTCGTAAGAGTTATTTTTTCGTTGATTCGTTTTTTCGTTAGTTTAATTTTCGGACGCATTCGTATTTATTTGTACATTCGTAACATTCGTAAAATTCGTAGATTCGTAATCGGAGCATAATTCATAATTGTATGTATTGTGTATGCTATTATTACATTTTAATAATTTACGAATCGAAAAAAAAAGTTACAAATCGAAAAAAAAAAAAAGTTACGAATGTATGAATTTTTTTGTTCAATAGAGACACGGAAAATTACAAATCGAAAAAAAAAAAAAAAGTTACGAATCGAAAAAAAAGTTACGATTCGAAAAAAAAAAAAAGTTACGAATCGAAAAAAAAGTTACGAATGTATGAATTTTTTTGTTCAATAGAGACACGGAAAATTACAAATCGAAAAAAAAAAAAAAAAAAAGTTACGAATCGAAAAAAAAGTTACTAATGTACGAATTTTTTTGTTCAATCCATTCGAAGCACGTTTAGCAGCACCCTTGTAAGGGACACGGAAAATTACCAATTCAACAAAAAAAAAAAGTTACGAATGTACGAATTTTTTCGTTCGTTTTCGTTTTTCGGATTTTCTTCATTAGTACATTCGTTGTTTCTAATTAGTTTTTTTCGGATTTTCGTTGTTTTTTCGGATTCGTTCGATTCGAATGATTCGAACGATTCGTTACGATTCGTTATTCGGATTCGTACGATTCGAATGATTCGTTCATTCGTACGAAAACGAACAAACGAAAATAACGAAAAAAAACGAAAAAAAAAAAAAAAAAAAACGAAACGAATTGCACATGTCTAATAACAAGTCCTTTTTGTGTGGCAGTGTACCTCTCAGATCCCAGAATAAGGGCTGTCTATCCTAGGGTTAGCAGAAAACATACAGTTGTTTTTGTGCTAAAATTCTGGCATTAATATTGAAAATATGACTAATCATGCCAAAAAACAGTCTTTTATTTAAGGATAGCAATCACATGAAGCCATTTATTATCACATAGATATTTGGATACTTTTTGGATCATAATGATAACAAAAATCACCCAAATGGCCCTGATCAAAAATCGACATACCCTGGAATGCTTGGCCTTGGTACAGGCACAGAAGGTGGCACACACAGATTAAAATGGCAATTAAAAGGTTAATTTCCCACATTTGTGTCTTTTTAAATCACAATTAGTGTTTGTGTACAAATAGTCAATGAGTTTGTTAGCTCTCACGTGGATACACTAAGCAGGCTAGACACTGAGCCATGGGGAAGTAGAAAAGAACAATCAAAAGACCTGCGTAACAAGGTAATGAAACTTTACCAAGATGGAAAAGGATATAAAAAGATATCCAAAGCCTTGAATATGCTAGTCAGTACTGTTCAATCACTTAATAAGAAGTGGGAAATTTAGGGATCTCTTGATACCAAGCCAAGGTCAGGTAGATCAAGAAAGATTACGAATGTGATGTGGTTTCTGTGCGATTCACATGCAAATTATAGTTTGAACCGGGGCTCAATCTTGTAATTTATGCATTGTATTTTTTTTTTCTCTATGAAAATTTTGCAGTTTACAGAAGTAAAGTCCTCAGAGATGCATCAGTTTGTTTCCTGCATCTATCCCCTTAGTATCTGCCAACTAATCAGATGCAAGTACTTGGCCTCAGCTCTGCAGGGAGCAATGTGTCCTGCAACTACTGCCAGAATGCATACAATAAGATGTAGCTGGCACATTGCAGATAGACAAAAATAGAAATAAACAATTCAATTTATGTTGCGCTCCGCAGTTCAAGCATCATGAATAATGTATTTACTGCGTGTACTTGTGTAACCTTTGCTTTTCATACTTGAAGGATAAAATGTTTTTAGATGATCATATTATTTGTTCTTTAACATTCAAAATGCTGAAGTGACCCTGACGAGATGGACAAAGGAGACATAACCCTAAATTCTATTTAAGTGAATTGGGACTGGAAGTTCATGGCATCCTGAAAATTAAATATAGATAACATTCATGAAAAGTAATAAAAAAACTAACATTATTCATACAGTATACACATGATTTACTCTACTGTTATGTACCACATAATAATGTAAGTAACAGTTATGCTTCTGCATATGCTATTGAGCCTGACCCACTCAAGATGCTTATCATAACACCATAGTGATTAGATTAGGATAACTAAATTGTGGGGACGTGGCCTGCACCTTTTCAGGATTTACTATAGCCCAGCTCCTACACACAGCAGCTTTCTGGGACTCACAGTGGGGATGGAGACTGAAACAGCACAGTAATCTCACCTCATCTTTACTTCAGCAAACCAGGAGCATGTCCAAGTGGCAAAAGGAGCAAGGGAAGCTGTGGAAGATGACAGAATTCTTCCCCCCCCCACGGTTTAGACCATTTAGCCAAGATAGCACTGACTGCCCAGCTGAGCAGCTGCAAGGTTCAATGAGTCTGCCCACAGCAGAACCGGGACCAGCATCTTCAGTGGCATGGGTACAGACTCTCGGACTTCATCTACCTTCATTAGTCCTAACAAAACAATAGCCAGGCTATGTCTTGAGGAGCGCACACAAGCAGAGGTGAGCCTTTCACAGTTAACTTTTTTCTTTACTGACCATCCAAAGTTTATTGTGAATTTAGATTATTACAGTTTCTTTTTTCTTTCTTTATTTATTCTTTATTGAGTTTTTTCTCAAATACAAAACCTTGTGATAATAAAAAAAAAACATTACAATCAAAATATTTTCCAGTGTGTTATCTTTTTCCCATATTATAATACATGCCTCCAATCTTTACCCCCCTATTTATGGAGTTATTATAAAATTGTATTCAAGCGCATCTTTACCAACTTATCCAGAGTGTTATTTCTATGCATATCCCATTTCTTTAAGAACTCTGATCTTTTTTCTATTTCCCTTCCTCTAAAGGGGGTATCCCATTTTATCCAACTATGGCCTCCACATCTTTTCAAATTCCCTAAAATTTCCTCTTTTTGTATAGACTACCTTTTCCTTCCATATTATCTCATTTATAGTATGGATCCATTCACTCACTGATGGGGGTCTCCTCGACTGCCATCTCTGCGCAATCAGTTTTCTTGCTTGAAATAAGCAACTTCGCTAGATTTCTCCCTATATCTTAATACAGTTTGTCTTCCATCCCCAACGTTGTCCCAGGTTTTATTCATGGTGTTAAGAAAATATATATGAATATAGTGATCCATTAATATAAATAGTGATAGTATTTGAGCCCCATTTGATTTCACGAGGAGTGATAAGAACCTCTGCCAGGTATCAAAATAGCTTTAGACATCTCCACACCTTGTGTATAAGATATCTGGTCTCCTGACATCTTGGGCAGTTAGCATCAGGTCTCCTACCAAACAAGAACAACCTCTTCTAATAAGTATAGCATGCAATTGCCAATAGCGGCATAACCCAAAGCTGGCACGTGCAACTTATCACCACTATTGTGGTGCTCGCCCCTTCGCTAGATTTCTCCCTATATCTTAATACACAGAGTTTGTCTCCCATCCCCAACGTTGTCCCAGGCTCTGTATATCAGCATCAAATGTGATGCTTTCTGTGAGGGAGAGACCAATACCGATGGCCCCAGCTCCAGTATCTTCCTCCACTGTTCCTGCGTTATTTCCCCTATGTCCTCTTTCCATCTCTTCGTACCATTAAGGGGTTCCAACCCTAATATGGCTCTGTTGTGTAACTGTACATATAGTTCGGAAACAAGTCCCTTGGTCATATCCAGGTTAAATAACCTTTGAAAGAGAGGGGGGTTTATTCCATTTTAGTGCGTTCGTCCTAAACTGAGCTTCTAAGGCACGTCTAATCTGTAAATATCTATAAAATGAGTGATATGGTATATCATATTCTCTTCTCAAATCCAGAAATGTTTTTATGATACTCCCATTGTATAGATGTATCAGCCTGTTTATGTCCTGTATTTCCCATTCTTTAATCGTTCCTATTGGCAACAACTCCTGCAGGTTCTTATTGTTCCAGAGGGGGGTATGTTCTGTTCAAGTACCCCTGTATATCCCATCAATATTTTTACTGTTTTACATGCTTTTATAACCATCTTTATTGTGGGATTCCTAGGGGAGAAATAGTCTGCCCCCAACGCATCCACTATTGTATTATGCAAGGCTCCTGAGAGCATTATTCTCCCACTTGCTCTACCTCCTCCCATGATGTCACATCCCATTAGATACTGCATCTGTGCTGCAAGATAATAACTCCTGAGGTGAGGTACTGCTAAACCCCCTTCCCCTGTCGGCAGCTGCAACATTCACAGCCGAATCCTGGCCTGTCCCTTTTTCACAATTTACTCTCTAAAAAAGGCTTTCAATAGGGTCATAGGGTCAACCGGTAACAATTCAGATTTCTCCCAGTTTGTTCGCTAGTCCCGTAAATCTTCCAAACTCTTCTACTATATTTATTGCCTTTCTAAGGGATTGCTCAGTGTCCCCCAGGAAAAGAAGAACTTTGTCTGCATACAGTGCAATTCTTTCCTCCCCGGTCCTCCTCTGGAATCCTATCATCTCTGGGCTTGATCTTATTGCAATTGCATATGGTTCCATCCCAAGGACAAAAAGCAGAGGCGACAATGGGCAACCCTGCCTTGTCCCCTTTTTCAATTGAATCTTTCCTGAATATCCATTGTTGATTTTAACTTTAGCACTTGGTTCATTGTACAACATTTATCCATCCAATAAAAGAAGGTCCAAGCCCAAATTCCTCCACAACGCACCAGATATATCCCCACTCTAGGCTATCAAAAGCTTTAGTCACATCTAAGGATAAAATGGCTCTTGATCCCATATTCTCCGACGGGGTCTGCAGGTTCAGGAATGCCCTCCTGATATTCATACTAGTTGATCTATTAGCACTAAATCCTGTTAGGTCTGGGTGTATAAATTTGGGGCAATTTTATTCAGTCTAGCTGCTAGTACCCTAGCTAATATTTTAACATCCGAGCATAACAGGGATATTGGTCTATACGACGCTGCATCTATACGTCTATACGTCTTTCCCCTCTTTATGTATCACTATAATAGTTGCCTCTGACATTGAGGCGGGCAATTTCCCATCCATTGCCGCACCCCTGAATGCCCTAAGCAACTCTGGGAGTAATATTTCTCCATAATATTTATACGTCTCCCATCCGGTCCAGTGGATTTTTGATTAGCCATCCCGGCAACAGGAAATGGCAAATTATGAAATCTCGAAATGCAGCACACATTCTCTTCTTCTTTAATGGGATAATAATGAATCTGCTTTGCTGGTGCTACTGATGGAGTTTTTGCAAACTCATTTTCAAAGACTTTTTATTTCTAGTGATATCAAGAATAATATTATTATGCTTCTTTTTTTTTTTTTCGGCAAGTTACAACACCATTATCCCATAGTTTTTAAGATCAAGTATTATTCTCCACAATTCTTTTTATTGTGCTTTAAAAAAAGCAAACAAATACAATTAGACATGCTATCTGCCAATAGACCAAAAAGTGCATTCTATGCATCCAAAAATATACCAAATCAAATCATTATTCAACCAAAAAATAAAATAAAAGCCTCATGCATATGTCCTGCTTCTTAACATAGGGGGTCAACAATGCCAAGAGTTGGTGGAAGCAGGGGTCCCTCATCCGGAGATAATTCCGAAAATCATCTGGATTATTCTCCTAGAGCTCCCGCAGCAAAGACATATGACATAATTGGTCACAATTAATAAAGCAACCAATTTTTGGTCCAAGAACCCCTCCTCCTCCTGTTCCTCAACTGGACTTAGGTCAAAGCAATAACTCCAAGGCCAATAATAAATAACATGTTATCTCCTCCAATTCCACAACATGTCTGGTTGACGAACGGCCATTCAGAAACAAACTGAAAATCACAAAATGAAAAGCGCAAACTGAAAAACGCTAAATGAAAAGTGCAAATCAACACTCACCAAACTTCTACTAACACGAAATTAGCAGAAGGAGCCCAAAGGGTGGCGATAAAGAGCTGAAAAAACACGTTCGTGTTTGTTGGCCGACAATTCCTTGCCATTTGTATGCAAGACATAATCCATGCACACGCCTTCGGACAAAAGTCTGAGGTTTTGTCTGAGGAAAATCCGATCGTGTGTACAAGGCTTAACAGGGCACATACTGTAAGAGGGCCAGGAGAGTGGTAGTGGACACCAGGTGAAGTGGATGCAGCTCCTCTCTAGGTCTTGAGATCCTAATGCACATATATAAAACAAACACAAGAGGACGCCTATATCTAGGTGTAGCGATTTATTTAAAAGATTAAAAGACAATAAAAATTCACTCATAAGTTAAAAGTGGATCAAGGCTGACGTCATTGGGTGACTCTGCTCCTTAGCTATTTAGGAAATATCAGACAGAGGAGCAGGCAATCCACAGGGAGCATTCCGACGAGGCTGGAGTTTTTTTTTTCTTTTTTTTTGGTTCAGTGGGTGGCATGAGATGGATCTACATCGGGGGATATTTTCTAATAAAGGAAATGTTAAAAACTTGTGTACTGTCTTTAGTCACATTTTACACATTTTTGTTTGTCTTTATTCACTTTTTACACATTTTTGGTGAATCGGTGGGGGTACTATATACCCCATACTCATTTATATGGGGGGGGGGGCTGGGATCTGGAGGCTGCCTTGTTAAGATATATAGATGGATATTATGGATATAGATGGATATTAAGGGGAACCCCGGGTCAAATTAAAAAAAAATTACGTGGGGTTTCCCCCTAAATATCCATACCAGACCCTTCAGGTCTGGTATGGATTTTAAGGGGAACTCCACCCAAATTTTTTAAAAAAAATGGCGGGGGGGTCCCCCTCAAAATCCATACCAGACCCTTATCCGAGCACACAACCAGGCCGCAGGAAAAGAGGGGGGATGAGAGAGCACCCCCCCTCCTGAACCGTTTTTTTTTTTAAATTTAACTGCTTTTTTTTTTTTTATCAATGACTTTCAATTACTGTTCTCTGTATTACGGGAGCTGACAATTCATTATAGCCGCAAGTGATTTTAAATAGCTTTTTTTCCTGAAAAATGACACTTTGTGCAGGGACAGTTCTAAGCATAGGAAACATGCGCCCCTTTACAGGCATACTATACACACCCCCAGGTACGAAATTTAAAGGAATATTACACTTTTATTGTTTCACTTTAAGCATTATCAAATTCACTGCTTCCGAAAAAACTTTAGTTTTTAAAACTTTTTTTTGCATTGATTGGACCCAGGTCCCCAAACACTTTTTTTATGACAATAACTTGCATATTAGCATTTACAATTAGCACTTTTGATTTTGAACGTTGGAGTCCCATAGACTTTAATAGGGTTCTAAAGTTCACACGAACTTTAGGTCTGGTTCTGGTGCGATCCGAACAGGGGGGTGTTCGGCTCATCCCTAGTGCCCAGTTTGTGGATGGTGGCGGTGAGTCCTCTTGGAGCTTCGGCTGCTACCTTTTAGTATGGCCTTAATGTGGATGCTCTACCTACCTTTCTTGGTACAATTTGATGGAATACTTTCTAGTTCCCACATGCTAAGACCCTGGGTGGAGTGTTCATGAACCTCCTTCGGTATCTGGGCAAACTGTAGTTGGTAGAGCCTTGTTGTATGGATCAGCGATGTTCATTGAACCTAGCTCGGATGGTACGTACAACTTACAGTAACCCGCATGGACATTTTATAACTAGGTGAAAAATGTGCAGGGGGGGCACACTTTTTTTAAAGCCCTAATCTGGTATAGGAGGGGAGGGGGTGAAGTGTTTGCTGAATGTGAAGATCTGATTTAAATTCATTCTCTTATAACAGTATAAGCTTCTGGCCAGTTGTACAAACAGACCACTTGTTTACAGAAAAACAGAGCCTAAATACACACCTTCTTCTTTACCTTCCCTACAGTTAAAAGTATATATATGAATGCAGCTGCGCTTCCCCTGTGAAAAAGCTGCCAACACAACAATATGACCGATTCCCTACAGTTGTTGGAAACTTGTCTGCTCTCACGTCAGTGGGTTCTTTTCAAAGAGAACATCAATAACCCTCAAATGAAAAGTGCTTGCTCATAGATATAATTTTCCAGAAATGACAACCTCAAGATGTATCTTAGTGCTTGCTATTGCAATATCATAACACAAAGCTCTCAAGTACAGTATACTGGTTCAAAAGTTCAGAATCTTTATTAAAAGTCTCTAGTTTTCTGGTGTTCTGAGATACCAAAAAGCTGCTTTCAACAGAAGGCAATAGAATACATTTCTAATATGGTTATTTAGGCACAACGATAATTGATGGAGCAATCGTTTTTGGGGTCCCAACCTGAGTACATATGCATTAAGAGAAACAACAAAAAAAAAAAAGATACCATAAGCTACCACCACTGATATCCTGAAAATAGTAACTTCCAGTTATCTTGCTGAGGCATTGACATCAATGGCAGGGAAACACCATTCTTTTTTTTTCTATTTTGTGTGGGGTTCCCCCTAAAATCCACACCAGTTTGGCAGGGTCTGGTATGAATTTTGTGAAAGGACCTCACACCATTTTTTTTTTACTTTGGCCCCCTGCCCCAAAGCACCCCCCCCATGTTGAGGGCATGTGGCCTGGTATGGTTCAGGAGGGGCCGCTCCCCCCTTTCCTGACCTGCCAGGCTGCATGCTCAGATAAGGTAAAAGGACGGCGCATGGTCTAGTGCATGAATACTTAGAGAGAAGTTTATTTAAAACAAAATGGTATAGACTGAAAGGACTATGTATTCAGAAATATAGATACAGTACAATAATCTCACTTGGTACACAATAATAAAAGAAAACACTGCCCATATAGGGGATAAAAAGTGGATGGTTGGCTGCCCATACAAGGGATAAATAATGGATAAACTAACGCATTTCAAGGATTTTCCCTGTTCCTCAGAGCCTAAAAAGTATTATAAAACCAGGTCTGGTCTGCATGCTAGAATCAGTAGGATGGATATTGCAGCACTTGATAAGTGGTTTTGAACATAGGGGCAGATTCTCCTTTGTTGTAGGAACATTCCTAACACATCACAGCACTCTCAGCACCATGGGTGGGTATACGGGTCAGGACACCTGTCAGTCTTCAAAACCTAGTGATCTCTGATGGTGTTGCCATCTCTCTCCTGTTCAATGGTACAGTCCATGGCTTGACATGTGGCTCCTCACAGTGCTTGGTAACGGGGGCTTACAGATTCTGATAAGCCCCCCGCCCGCAGACCTCGACAACCACTGGCCCGGGTTGTCGGGAAGAGGGCCATCAACATGGGGACAAGGTGCTTTGGGGTGGGGGGGCACAGGGCTCACCTGCCCCAAAGCACCCACCCCCCATGTTGAGGGCATGTAGCCTGGTATGGACCAGGAGGGGGGTGCTCGCTCCCTTTCCTGATCTGCCGGGCTGCATGCTCGGATAAGGGTCTGGTATGTATTTTGGGGAGGAGCCCATGCCATTTTTTTGACGTGGGGTCCCCTTAAAATCTATACCAGACTGAAAGGTATGCTCTTGGGAGGGAACCCCACACCAGTTTTTTTTCCCATTTGGCGAGGGGTCCCCTTCAAGATCCTCAGTGCACAAGCCGCACTGCAAGTCGGATCATCATGATCCGACTTCTGGTGCAACTTCTATTCAAATCAGTAGGCTCTCATAGGGAACCATTGATTTTGAGAAGAGGCAGAGAAACGCTGCTAAAAGCTAGCGCAGCTAAACGTGCGTTAACGCCAATGCAAAAAGCTAATTTTTACAGCCACTTTTCCTGGCATTGGTAGTGGCTTTGCAGCTCGTTTTTTCGAATGCTCCGTGTGCATGAAGCCTAAATGTACCTCTTTCTCATTTCACAAAGCTGAGAAGTATCGTAAAGTTTAAAAGTAAACATCGACTTCACAAAAAAAAGCACTTCTTGGTTATAAGTTGCTTAGACCATCCAGAAGTATTTTGGGGGGCTGCTGTCAATGTTCCTGCCTCTTCAACTGTCTGGCCCAGATAAGGGGGGGGCCTGCCTAAAGCCCCATACACACGGTCGGATTATCCGCGGACCAGGTCGGTCGGATCCTGTCCGATGTTGGTGTTGCGTACACACGGTCGGACTACGTTGTCAGAATATCCGGTCTGCAAGAACGTCGTGACGTAAGTCGTCTTCCACGAGATTAGAAAAGGGAAGTTCAGCACCACGTCAGGCACCCGTTGGGCTCCTTCTGCTGATCCCGTGTTTATCGCGAGTTAGTCGAAGTTTGATGACTTAAGATTCGCGCTTCTCAGTTTTCTGACTCAGATCGTTACTGCTCTTCAGTTTGTGCTTGTCGTGCGTATCTGTTTATTAGTGCGTGTAGTCAGTTCGCATTTGTTGGTCATTGCGGCCTATATCTTGATATAGGACGCTTTGATTTGCACTGCTTATTGTCTGCTCGTTTCTGGTATTCATTTCGTTCTTTCAGGCCTTGCTGTTTATCGGTGCTTTCTGTTTGTCCGTTCTGACCAGCCGACCTTTTGTGACCTTGTGAGCGATGTTTCCCATGCGTACTTGTCGCCGAGTTCGTGCTGTACGCGGAATTGGTGTCGGGCTTTTAGCTTTGACCCAAGACCCGTCCATGAACAGAGTGACGAGGAGTATGTGGACCAAGAATTGGTTGCTTCAGCGTGACCAATTCTCGCACATGCCTTTGCTTCATGAGATCCGGGAGAATAATCCTGATGATTTCAGGAACTTTCTCCGGATGATGGACCCCGTGTTTCACCGTCTTTTGGCTTTGCTGACCCCCTTTATCAGCCGGCAGGATACCTGCATGAGACAAGCCATCACTCCGGAGCAGAGGCTTGTTGCCACGTTGAGGTACTTGGCGACAGGGAGAAGTCTTCAGGATTTGAAGTTCTCTTCAGGTATCTCTCCCCAGGCCCTGGGAATCATTATTCCAGAGACCTGTTCTGCCATCATCCAGGTCCTGCAGGAGGACTATATTAAGGTAACATTTATACTTTACTATTTCCTTCTATGTATGCTCTGTTTGCTAATGTCTTCTATTTTTGACCTCCTTCCCTAATTACCATGATTGCAATATGTTCTAATATGCTGTGCCCCTTTTCTCCTTCATGCATTTTTCCCTTTACTTACCTCCCCAGCATGCTCTTCTGCCCCAATAGACACCTATGGCCTAGTCACTGACCTAAAATATGCACAAATGTTTGCTGTGTGGTTTACTTCATGTAGAGCCCCCTTTTTTTTTTTTTTTTTAGGTGGGGGGGGGGGGGCAAACTCATTAGGAACCCCCTCCCCCAACTGCTCTGTCAGATGGTACCAATCCTCTATCTGCTGGCTTTCCCAAGGTCAATACACACTATATACCTACCTCTTTATAGTGGGCATCTTTAGGGATGAATTCTGCAAAGCATGTAGTGCAAGGGGCTGCCTCCATACTTTCCATTTCCTATTTGTTTGTGTTCTTTCCCTCCTATTAGCTTGCTTGGTAATTTCAGAATGTCACAATGTGCTTTCCTTTTTTTGGGGGGGGGGGGGGCTTTGAAATGTTAGTTTAGCTTTCCTGGGGGCTGCCAATAGTGTTAAGTACAGAGGGTCTGGCCAAACTAGCACACATTATTGAGCCATTTGCCAATCAATGAAGTGCAGAGGGTTACCCCCCCCCCCCCCCCCCAAAACCCTAGTTATTGCCAATGGCCCATCAGAAGTGGGGGGTGAGTAATCTGTGAAGGGGAGCCTCTACTTTTCTGTGCAAATACTTTCCAGCCTCCAATTTTAAACAATGCTCTTGTTCCAAGATGTTGATTGTCTAATCTGCTTGCAATGTTTATGTGCAAAGTGACCAATTTTTTTTTTTTTGTTTCACTCCACAGTTCCCTTCCACGCCACAGGAATGGCAGACTGTGGCCTCCCACTTTGCCAGCCGTTGGGACTTTCCTAACTGCGGAGGGGCAATTGATGGGAAACACGTCCGCATCGTCCCGCCGCCCAACTCGGGGTCCTACTATTATAATTATAAAGGGTTTAATAGTGTAGTGATGTTGGCGGTGGTGTCGGCGACATATGAATTTATGTATGTGGACGTGGGGATGAACGGCCGGATCTCGGATGGTGGTGTCATTGCGCACATGGAGTTCTACTGGCGTCTCCAAAGTGGCAGTCTGTGCTTGCCACCTCCAGAGGAGAATGCAGAAGGACTCCCCTTCGTCTTTGTCGCAGATGAATCGTTTGCGTTGACTCCCCATGTGATGAGGCCGTTCCCGATGAGGACCCTCACCCCAGACCAGAGGGTCTTCAACTACAGGCTGTCCAGAGCCCGAAGAGTTGTTGAGAACACTTTTGGCATCCTGGCCAGCCGCTTCCGCCTGTTCTTGACGGCAATTAACTTGGCGGAATACAAACTGAACCACATAGTTCTTGCCTGTTGCATATTGCACAACTTCCTCAAAAGACATAACAGGAACTATGTGGTGCCCGTTGGCCCAGATGTGGAGGGCCCTCCAAATGCTGACCTCACAGCCCTTCAAGTGGTACGTCCAGGCTTGCCCCCTCTAAATGCCCGCGCGGTCCGCGAGCAATATATGGACTACTTTGTGGGTAGGGGGGCCATTGCTCTGCCTGACGATGTGTGAGAGGCATTTTTAAATAAATCTTATTTTTCAACCAACCTATGATTTCTTGTCATTTCCGTATTCTTTTTAGCTTATTTTACCTTGAAATTTTTTCCCTTTGCTTTCGACAGTGGGAATGCACTTTCTGGGCAAAAGGAGGTAACAGTCTCTTCTTCCCAAAAAGATTATTCTCATGTTGTGTGTTTGATACCTAATCTTTGGTCTAGAGAAGGTTTGTACTGCATAACTGACACCCAAAATACTCCTTTTCATCACCAGGTCAGACATGTGTGTATTCTCCAAAATGCTGTGCTCCGTGTTTTCGTACAAAGCACTGTGGGTGTCATTTACATAAGTCAAATCCACTATGCTCTACAAGTGCAGTGCAAAAGTGCCCTGGAAAAGAAACTTGCAGTGCAAACTGGACTTGCCTTTAGTAAATAACACCCATTGCCCCCCATATCCTTTACATTTGACATACATAATGCATTGTGTTTTTTAAATAAGGAAGCCACACATTTAGAAAAGTAAAAAAGTTTACTTGGAAAACATTCACAAGTGCGTTTACAATCTTCTTGCCCAAACTGACAACATCTTGGTTATTTACAACATTGTTTACAAACATTCCGCAATTGGTAAAACCAGGCATGGAGCAAAACAGAACCTAGGAACTCGGAAAGTTCAACTTTCTAAAGTGAAGACAAGATCAGACATGACTATATGTTCAAAGTGTGTTTGATCTTGCCTTCATCACATGGGGGGTCACCCCTGGAAAGTGGAAATTTAGAACATGCACACAATTTGGGTCTGAAAAATGGTCATTAGATGGTAAAACACATGCCTAGAAGCTTCAAAAGTGCCATTTTCCATCATGGGGATGAATGGACGTTTTTTGGGGGTGCAAACCCTTCACCACAACCACTTTCGTAGTTCGTAAAGTG
The DNA here is from genome assembly GCA_028564925.1 of Lithobates sylvaticus. NCBI lineage: Eukaryota > Metazoa > Chordata > Amphibia > Anura > Ranidae > Lithobates > Lithobates sylvaticus. The sequence goes on along the minus strand of CM053035.1, from coordinate 159,842,855 downwards.
GTTGCACCCCCAAAAAAACGTTGTCATTCATCCAACATGATGGGAGCTAGCACATGTGGACACAATGTGTGCATGTTCCAAATTTCACACAGTTCTTAAGTTGCAAATGTGTTCAGAAGCAGGCACAAATGTGTGTTAATTACTTGGTGCGTTTTCCTATTTTACCTAAAACATCAATGATGTTCTTCAATTTTTGTTGAACATCATTGATGTTTTGTTTTAGGTAATCTAGATCTCTATTGCAGACCATTATCTCCCCGATGAGTACGTGGGCACTCTCTGTGGTAAAGTGCGATTTTTCTTCCACAACATCCACGTCACCTAAAAACCACAAACAAACAAAAATCGGGTGTTGGAAATGAGGCAGCCATACATTGATTAGCTTACCAGTAGCTGTGTTCTCCCACACTCACCTGTTGTGGTGACAAGTTCTCCAAGTTCGATGATCTCTCCTTCCTCCTCCTCCTGCTCTGCTTCTGCTCTTTCCCCTTTTTTGGGAGGTGTTGGTTTTGGGGTTTCCTCAGACGGCCCAAGTTTTCGCTCCCCTATGAGAATGTACAAAAGGAAGATTTAGCAACACAATCTATTGAGGGCAGAAATAGGAAATGACAAACATTGCTTGAAAGTGATGGACACTATTTTTGTTTGGCCAGTTATAAATGCCAACTACATGAATGTAGTCACTTTGTAAAGGTGCTAAACTTACTAGCTTTTTGGTAGAAGTTTGTCTGATGGAGACCCCCCTCTAGTATCCACTGGAGCACATGTGTGGAAAAGCCTAATAAAAAGGGGGTTTGGGTGTCCCAGCACTAGTGCTCTAGAGTCCAGATGGGTAAACAGCTACTGAGTGACCTCTCCTTTACATTGACTAAATTTGGTTTACGCTCTTGCTGACATCTCTAGTGAGAACAAACTTCCTTTCAATAAAAACTTCACCAAACCTCGTATTATAAGTGGCCGAACGATCGAGGTTGCGTACGATCGAATGGACACACACACGATCATGACAGTGGCAGAAAGATCGAGGCTGAGTACGATCGAATGCACAGACGAACCTGAAAGTGGCCATTTTGGAATGTACAACTTTGTAAAAATCAAACCACATGGAGCAGTATGCAAGCAAGAAAGCAAACACAAAACACAACTACTTACTTTTTTGAAGAACTCGCTTGATCTTTCTGTACTGATCGGCCTCCCTCAGTTTCAGGTCTGACCAGCGTTTCCTGAGTTGCTCCTTGGATCGTTGTACCCCAAAATGATTGTACAGCCTTCTCACAACTTTAGACATGATCTTGGCCTTGCGGACATTGGGGTTGAGGTAAGGCCCATACTTCCCATCATAGTCGCTCCTCTTTAATATGTCCACCATCTCCAACATTTCTCCAAATGACATATTGGAGGCCTTGAATTTCAGGCTCCGGGATCGGGACGTTTCTGCCTCCGGACTTTCCTCGTCCTCCTCCTCGTTGGTGGGATATTTGGGGCGCACCTGCTGTGTCCCCGCCATGTGCTCTCCCCACTGCGCCGTAAAGAGAAGGGGTGGGGAATAGACGAGAAAGATCGTCAGGGGCGGGCGGAGTTTGACGCATGCGCACTGTATATAAAACGTCACACGCCTGTGTCGTAGCCACGATCTGTGAGACGAGGGGAGAGAAAGCTCACGCACGAGACGATCGCTAGAAACGAAGGTACAATTTGACGTTGGTACATAACTAGCCTAGACTGATTAGAACTTGAGGCTTCTTTATGGAGAAGATTAGGAGAGTTTAGGCTGACATTATTTATATTGTTTTGTGTGGTGTTGTGTCTTGCAGAGGTGATGGAGGGCTTCTACGACGTGAGTTTTCGCCCCCTCTTCATTGATAAATACAGGGAATTTCCCCTATTATGGCAAGCAAAGCACCGCGACTACAGCAACAGACCAAAGAGGTACGCAGCCCTGCTGAAACTTGTGGCATTTGTAAAGCCAAACCTGCCCATGGCAACCCTGGCAAACTTAAAAGTCAAAATTAATAACATGAGGAGTACCTATTTCCGGGAGCGCAATAAGGTCCGGAAGTCCCTAGCATCTGGAGCGGCAGCAGCTGATGTCTATGTCCCCACGCTCTGGTACTATGAGAGGCTCCACTTTCTCAGGCTAATGTCAGGAAGTCACTCTCGACTCTTCCTTGCACGCGTCCTTCCACGCACGCCACCCCTGATGAGGCTTCCGAGGACCAACCTGGGCCTTCCAGTATGGAAGATGTGCAGGAGCCCAACTTGTTCCAGGTATAGTAGTTTTGTAACCATTTTTGGGAATAATGAATGATGTTTAGTTAATTCAGGATCCCCAATTGCTTAGTTCCTAACGTGATTGACATATCAACAGACAGTGGTGTTGGAGACATTTTTGGGAAGAATCTAAACTGCAGGGCTGAGAATTGTATGGTTTTCTATTTGTAAACATTTTGCAACAGTCACTAGATGAAAATTGTGTGTGTTTGATGAACAAATAACTGAAACTATGTCCCTTTTTCATACACAGGAAGACCTCAGCCAGGAGGTGGCTGTGGAATGTGGCAGTCAGGAGGAGGCAGGGGTTAGTGGCAGCCAACAGGGGGGTAGGCGAAGTCCCTCCCCTCCGCCTTCCCTACAGAAGGGCGAAAAGCATGGGGGAGGTGGGAGAGTCAGCGCTCCAGCTGATACGAGATGCTTCAGCCTCCCTATATGCCACACCCACCTACGAGGAGGCCTTTGCCTCCTTGGTTGCCAATAAAATGACGGGTATGGAGGCGGGGCAACGCAGCATGTGCCAGGATGTCATCCTCAAAATCCTAAATGAAGGGATGGCTGGGGAGATGACTCCCCTCACACATGTTTGCGAGAGTGACCTTGCTCCGCCACCTCCTCCTCCTCCTTCTGCCACCCCACCAGCACCAGCACCACGGCGTGGAAGGAAGAGTACAAGGAAGACAAGAGAGTGATGACCTTGATTCAGTCTGGTCTGAGAGAAGATGGAGCCTCTCGTAGGACCAGAGCCTGGGGACCTAGATGGCATCTGCTGCAGTTCCGGATGTTTTGGACTTCAGGACCAGATTGCACTCCCTTATTATTTAGATAGGTACTCCTCAGGCCCCCAATTTTCTAAGCTTGAAAAATGATGGTTGCCGTGGGTGTCCAAGGCTTTGCAAATTCCCCAAGTTTCACCATGGCTGCGTTACTCTTTGGTTTGTTGCTGAGACCTAAATAAATGTTTTTTGGATTTGAAATAATCATTGACTATTGTGTTTTACTTTTCTACAATGACAGTTTTTCTTTGAGTAGGCAGGTACATTTCACTAATCCTAAAGTAGAATTAACAAGGGGCACCAACAACCAACAAACTCCTAGTAAATTTAAGCAACAAATACAAATGTTAATAATGTGGTTTTGCTAAGTTGAGACACACAACCCCCCTCAAAAAAATAAATAAAAAAATTCCTTCAAATATGTATTCCCAAAAAAAAAAAAAAAAAAAGACAAATCATGCTAAAAATATAACAAAGATTCTTTTACGATCTGAGTAAAAATAAACATGTAGTGTATAAATCCTGAAAAGTAATAAAGAACAACTAAGTTTGTGAGAAGTGCGGGTGAATAGGAGCAGCTAAAACATGTCATTCTTGTTGCATTGTAAAGAAAAAGAGAATGCGCTGCATTAAAGACATTTTAACATTGCAGCGTGAAGAATGTGCTGTGTCGATTAGGAAAGGTAGTTTTACCTGACCGAGCGCTTCCGTCACAGAATTTCTTCTGAGCATGCGTAGCACTTTGTCCGTCGGACAACCGTACACACGATCGGATTTGGTGTGATCGGACCGTGTTGTCTGAAAATCTATCCAGCAGGAGATAGGACTTTGTCCGTCGGACAATCCGACGTACACTGTCCGATGGTGCATACACACGGTCTGATTTTTCAACAACATTGTCCGATCGGACAGAATCCATGCAAAAATCCGACCGTGTGTATGGGGCTTAACACATATCACGCATTGGACAAGCCTAATAAACTTGTGACCAGGGAGTATTGGGTACATACAATTATTTTATGTTTATCTTCACAGACTAATGCCCTGTACACACGATCAGACAATAAAATCCATCAGATTTTTTCCGACGGATGTTTGCTAAAACTTGTCTTGCATACACAAGGTCACACAAAGTTGGTCGGAAATTCCGAACGTCAAGAACGCGGTGACGCACAACATGGACTAGCCGAGAAAAATAAAGTTCAATAGCCAGTGCTGTTATTCTGCTTGATTCCGAGCATGCGTGGCACTGTGTGCACCGGAATTGTCTACACGCGATCAGAATTTCCTGATAATCGACTTTGTTGTCGGAAAATTTGAGAACAAAATCTCAAATTTTGTGCGACGGAATTTCTGATGGAACCTGTCCGATGGAGACTACACACGGTCGGAATTTCCGACAACAAGCTCCGATCGCACATTTGCTGTCGGAAAATCCGACCGTGTGTACGCGGCATTAGGGTTTTTGTTTGTACAACTGTACAATCATCTTTGGAATTGTGCATTTCCTGCTTTTAGACTGTAGGTACTTTAATTGCACCCTAAACGCAGATAGAAGACGCGCATTTTGCTTTTTATTTTGTCACCCAGCAAACACTCCAAAACATGCGCTGAAAAAACACGCAACACCCATTCAAGTGATATGCTAGAGAAATGTGGAAAAAAAGCAAGCAATAACATGCATTCTCTCTATGCGAAGTATGAATGGGGCCTAACTGTTAAAGTGGAGTTCCACCCACATTTTTCACCTCACCATGCAGCACTATGCATCCTTAAAATTATTTATGCCTATATCTAATTTCACTTTATCCTCTAGGGAGCAGCGGCCGCAGACGTAATTTCTGGTTTTGCATTGGCTCCTGGGAGATCTTGGTCTGCTTGGCATGGCATCTATAGAAATTCTTGGCCAGCTTGTCATTGCACGGCTCCAGTAAAATTTAACATTGGTGTCTATGGAAAATCTTGGTCAGCTTGGCATGGCTGTGCCATGCCAAGCTGATCAAAATTGCACCGCCCTGCACATGCACAAGATAGGCAGGTGCATGCTGGGTAGCCGAATCTAGGAAGAAGAAAACTGTAGCTTCAGATGCCCACACTGAAGATGGCCGCGCTGTGCAGAAACTTCACAAAGTAAGAAAACAATAGTGCACAGATAGAAAACTGGGCATGGTTTACAGCATACCTTTGTTACATTGCACAAGGCATGAGTATTCTAGTGGTATTTTTATCTTAAAAGTCATATTTCGGCTGGAACTCCGCTTTACCACTTGTGAGCTGTATCTTTTTGCAAGTCAACATGAGCCTACCCTGACCTACTTAGTGTATGTGATGCACTGCGGTTGCTATTCATTGTAAATGGCACCCTAAGCAATTGTGCGTGTTATGTTGAAACCTACCGTTTTTTTATCTATTGTGGCATATTGACAGCCTATTTGGCATAAATGGGCTGCTGTAAAACAATGTGTGCTAAAGCATGACATAAACACACCACAGCAGATCACCAAAGTATAAATCTATAAATCCACAACATTTATGTAATTGACAAAGAATTGTGTATACCTCCCCTTAGTCCAAATGAATACATGTATCTAATTAAACAACCACAGTTTGATGCAATAAAGCACAATTAAAAAAGTGCTACAAACATAAAGTGCAATAAAGTATAAAGTGCTTCTTATAATAAAGTGTCCACTATGAATAAAGCAATAAAGTGCTTCTTGCTATATTCTTTTCCGTACTTGTGCAAAATCTGTCCACGGCAAGTGTTTCACTCCACCAGCGTGCCAACACTCTACTTGACACCCCCTCCCCCCGACTCAATGGGTCAACAAGTGGTTTCGGGATCAGTACTGCTGCTTCCTCTCAATATATATACCACAAATCGCAGGGGGAAAAAACTTTATATACTGTAGTATAATCTCTACTATTGGCCGGCTACACCATCCAGTAGATATTAAGAGGCCTGTAGTAAAGATTAGGCGGTACATTCCAGGTGCATGGCGGAATGCACCTTTTAATGTGAGTGTATATATTGTTGGTTTGTAATGGGGCCGTTATAAAAAAAAAGGGAAAAAGTTATATAGTTGAAAGCCTTTTATTTAAAAGTGATAAGATGACCTCTGATCTCAGTTGCATAAGGGGCTTAGAGAGCTGGGGTAGAGACTGTGCAGGGACTGGGGACAGGGGAGTTACGGGCATATCAGCAGGAGAAACAGCAAGACACCGATCTTCCCAGTAAAGAGCTGTGCAGGGGTGTGCAGAAGTCTGACCACTAGATTACAGGCAGGCTATGCTCCCAAGTTAATAGAATGCAAAGAAGAAGACTGACTATACTGAGATGAATGGCTTGAAATAGGAATTTCACATAAAGAAAGCAATGCAAGGAGAAACGGATACCTTTTAATATAAGTACAGGAATGGGCACATATCAAAAATTTTGAAATGTTGGTATAACATATACTTTAATTAAAGCATAACATTAAAGCAAACACATGTAGGATAAAAATAGAGCATACAGTGCCTTGAAAAAGTATTCATACCCTTTGGAATTATCCACATTTTGTCATGTTACAACCAAAAATGTAAATGTATTTTATTGGAATTTTATGTGATAGACCAAAACAAAGTGGCACATAATTGTGAATGTTTTTCAAAATTTTTTACAAATAAATTTCTGAAAAGTGTGGCATACATTTATATTCAGCCCCTAAAATCTAGTGGAATCAATTGCCTTCAGAAGTCACCTAATTAGTAAAAAGAGTCCACCTGTGTGTAATTTAATCTCACTATAAATACAGCTGTTCTGTGAAGCCCTTGGAGGTTTGTTAGAGAACCTTAGTAAACAAACAGCATCACGAAGGCCAAGGGACACACCAGACAGGTCAGGGATAAAGTTGTGGAGAATTTTAAAGCAGGGTTAGGTTATAAAAAAGTATCCCAAGCTTTGAACATCTCACAGAGCACTGTTCAACCCATCATCTGAAAATGGAAAGACTATGGCACAACTGCAAACCTACCAAGACATGGCCATCCACCTAAACTGACAGGTCGGCCAAGGAGAACATTCATCAGAGAAGCAGCCAAGAGGCCCATGGTAACTCTGAAAGAGCTGCAGAGATCCACAGCTCAGGTTGGAGAATATGTCCACAAGACTACTATCAGCCTGGGTTTACACATGTGTGGTGCGAATTGAAGCTCAGGTTTTCCTGCGAAGAGAAAACTCAGTTGTTCAGCGTTTCATGTCAGTTTTTGCTCACTATTATCTCAGGATTGCCACAGTATTTTATCCTGTTCACACATCTGCGAATCAGATGCTTGCCCATAGAAGATAATGGGCCTGAATTTGCACCTGAGCCAGACAGCACTGCCTAGAAAACGCACACATTTTTTGTGCAATGCGGAGTGCGAATGCACCGCAGATATGTGAACCAGCCTCATTAATATTAATGCATTTTGAAATGTCCTGCGAATTGGATGTGGTGTGAGCCTCATCTAATTTGCATAGGTGTGAACGGGGGCTTAGTCATATACTACACAAATCTGGCCTTTATGGAAGAGTGACAAGAAGAAAGCCATTGTTAAAAAAAAAAGCCATAAGAAGTCCTGTTTTCAGTTTCCGAGAAGCCATGTGGGGGACACAGCAAATGTGGAAGAAGATGCTCTGGTCACATAAGACCAAAATGTAACTTTTTGTTTTAAAAGCAAAACGCTATGTGTGGTGGAAAACTAACACTGCACTTCACCCTGAACACACCATCCCCACCGTGAAACATTGTGGTGGCAGCATCATGTTGTGGGGATGCTTTTCTTCAGCAGGGACAGGGAAGCTGGTCAGAGTTGATGGGAAGATGGATGGAGCCAAACACAGGGCAATCTTAGAACACAGCAAAAGTCCGATGAGAGCTTTTGGTCAGAAATTCCGACCGTGTGTATTCTCCATCGTACTTTTGCTGGCAGAATTTCCACCAGTAAAAGATTGAGAGCAGGTTCTCTATTTTTAGGTCGGAAAAAGTTCCTATCGGCAAAAGCGTTCGTCTGTATTCAATTCCAACGCGCAAAAAAACACGCATGCTCAGAAACAATTCGACACATGCTCGGAAGCATTAAACTTCATTTTCTTGGCTCATCATAGCATTGTACGTCACTGCATTCTTAACGGTCGAAAGTCCAGAGAACTTTTGTTTGACCGTATGTATGCAAGCCAAGCTTGAGCGGAATTCCGTCGGAAAAACCACCCAAGATTTTTCCGACGGAAATACTGCTTGAGTGTACGGGGCAAAAGAGTCTGCAAAAGATTTGGGGGAGAGGGTTAAATACAAATGCACACCACACTTTTCACTTATTTATTTGTAAAAAAAACTTGGAAGAACATTTATCATTCTCCTTCCACTTCACAATTATGTGCCCCTTTGTGTTGGTCTATCACATAAAATCCCAATAAAATACATTTACGTTTTTGGTTGTAACATGACAAAATGTGGACAATTTCATTTATTTAACTAGTTGCTGACCGCCCGCCGTCAATTGACGGCGGATCGGTGCAGCTCTTGTGGCGGGCCGCCGTCATATGACGGCGCTCGCTTTTTGGCCACTGAGGGGCGCGCGCCTGCCGCGTCGCTGGGGACCCGATGCGCGTGCCCGGCGGCCGCGATGTCCGCCAGGCACCCGCGATTGCCCAGTACCTGAGCAGGACGTGGATCGGTGTGTGTCCTGTCAGAGGAGAGGAGACCGATGGTGTGTCCCTTGTACATAGGGACACCGATCGGTTCCCTCCCCCAGTCAGTCCCCTCCCCTCACAGTTAGAATCACTAATATAGGGAACATATTAACCCCTGCAGCGCCCCCTAGTGTTAACCCCTTCCCTGCCAGTCACATTTATACAGTAATCAATGCATTTTTATAGCACGGATCGCTGTATAAATGTGAATGGTCCCAAAAATGTGTCAAAAGTGTCCGATATGTCCGCCGCAATATCGCAGTCACAATAAAAATCGCGAATTGCCGCCATTACTAGTAAAAAAAAAATTTATAATAAAAATGCTATAAATCTATCCCCTATTTTGTAGACGCTATAACTTTTGCGCAAACCAATCAATAGACGCTTATTGCAATTTTTTTTACCAAAAATATGTAGAAGAATACGTATCGGTCTAAACTGAGGAAAAAATTTTGTTTAAAAAAAAAAAAAAAAAATGGATATTTATTATAATAAAAAGTAAAAAATATTGCATTTTTTCAAACTTGTCCCTCTTATTTTGTTTATAGCGCAAGAAATAAAAACTGCAGAGGTGATCAAATACCACCAAAATAAAGCTCTATTTGAGGGGAAAAAATGATAAAAATTTTATTTGGGTACATTGTTGCATGACCGCGCAATTGTCATTCAAAATGCGACAGCGCTGAAAGCTGAAAAATGGCTTGGTCAGGAAGGGGGTGTTCGTACCTGGTAGGCAAGTGGTTAAAGATAAAATAACAAAAAAACGCTTTTGGTGCAATATTCTCAGTCCAGAGATTCTGCCCTTAGTAAAAGCCCCTATATATCGTTAGTGAGGTTTTCAGCATCATTTAACCAACTTTCTCTGTTGTCCTGGACCTGCCTCATCCTGTTACTGGACAGTAAAAAAAGAAGCAGCTCAGAGATGAGCTCATGCTTCTGGCATTCTGCCTTCTTTTCTTATCAGCATGCTCCTTATCATTACATGAACTGATTGGCTTCTTGTACTGCTTCTTCCTCTCACACTTTAGCCCTGATGTACAGGGATTGCAAGATGCTGATATCCAATCACATTCAGGTACTTACATACTTGCTTGCATTAAAAAAAAAAAAAAAACACACTCATTTTTTTTTTGTTTTTTAATTTTTTTTTTTTACATAAAACAATTATAAAAGAAAAGGAAAATAAGTTAAACCACACAGGCAATCCAGGTCATTATCATCTATAGAGTGGTTGGTACATAACCTTTGACAAACTGTACATGGTTAACTAGAAATATCTTGCAAAGTCCATATGTTCTAAAAGCTTGCAAAATATGTCTTCTGGAGCAGATGGGAAAGTCTGAGGTACACATAATATGTTTAGAATAGAAAGTGAAAAAACAAGAAGAAATGGAAATAAGTAAGACAGAGGAGTGGGGGGGGGGGGGGTAAGAAAGATGAGTAGGGGGGGAATGAGCATAGCGCTTTAGAGATGAATTAGCCACTATTCCAAACAGCTGGTGATGCTGAAGGTCACAACCTCATCTTGTAGTCACTTTTCTTAATGCAATTTGTGGGTTCTAAATGTTGTTTTTTTCATGCTGACATTCACAAATCAATAAATAAATAAAATAAGGATCCCATATCATATTATATTGATATTATATTGATCTTGTGTCTCATGGAGATAAGCGGTTAGATTATCTGTTCTCATATGGTAGCTAAGCTCCCGAATCCAGTAGGGAATTAAAGTGACACTAAACTCATTTTTTTTACATCAATCAATATAAAATATAAAGTATACAATGGTTCTAATCTTTTTTTGTTGTTTTTGTTGTTCAAAAAGTTTCTTGCCATTGTTCTTTTCTGTACTATACACACTCATTATCCTCTACTGATACACCTCACCTCTACTGGTGTAGAGCAAGCAATATCGTTATTTCTGGTCACATGCTCCACTCTATGCATTCTACAATGCCCATAGAACCAAATGTGTCTGCACAAAGATGTGTAGTCCACCTTAAAGCAGGATTCCGCCAAAATATGTTTTTTTTTTCAGTTCACTGTGAAATAAAGACATACATAACATGTAACTCACCTGCTGCACTTCTTCTCCCCGCCGATCGCCGATTCCGCCCGTTTGGATAACTTAGAAAATTCCTTGCTGGTCGATTCCATTTTGCTTGTGGGCATTAGAAACCCACAAGCATTTACTTCCAGGATGCGTTGAATGCTGCGCTCCCAGCATTCACCGCTCGATCCCGCGCATGCTCAGTTCGCTTAGCGTGCAGCGCCGTAAAATTTCTGGTTGCCATCACAACGGCGCGGCGTCGCCGGAAATCTCTTGAGATTTTGTGCTGACGGCGTCCCCCGTGGCTTCATGGGAGGAATGCAAAACATCTCCCAGAGGTCATTGCGGAGTCGGGGGACAGCCGAAAACACGCCTACTCCCACGGGAGGACAGACCGGAAGCCAGAGGAAAAGTCTGTAAGGTAAGTTAAATATATATATTTTTTTTTAATGGTCATTGGTGCATCAGCATTGCTAACTGCTTTTAATAAGATAAAGCAGTTTTTTGGAGTACCAAACCGCTTTAAGGCTGAGCAGAAAAGGGTGGCTATCTTCACATATGATAATATATAGATGGTGCTAGTGAGGTAAGTAACAATATTTCAATACACTAATTATGCAAATACTATAAATAACTAATGTGTAATTCACCAAAAGTGGTCAAAATATATAAAATTACTGAAATTTTTTTTTTTTTATATATATATATATATATATGTATATATACAGAAAAAACACAATCAATCACAACAATCAGTGCAGACATATGTGAAAAATAGAGTAAAAATAAAGTCCCAATTGGAAAGAAGATAACAATTCTGTATGAGAAGAATAAATCTATGTATACAAAAATCTTCTATGTAGGTATTCAGAAATCCTTCACCAGAAAAAAGAAACGACACCCCACAGTGCTGGATATAAAATCTGCTTACCAGATGCTAATGACTTCTTTAATTAAAAAGAAAGTCATATAACGCTTATGCAGGCTTGTGCCTGCTCATATATGGAGACTGGAGATCAATTGGAAAACTTCCTCCCCGGATCAATGGACATGGGATATATAAAAGACAATGAAATTGTCCATAACGTAATACAGTTTATTAAAAGAAATAAAAGCATAGAAAATAGCCAAATGGCCGCTTACATTAGTTGGTGCCTACACGGCACTAGGGCTGCTAGCTCGTCTGTGTTTATGCTGTGCATGGATGCCGTACACCACCTCCGTGGTCGGCGTGCGTTCCACCCGTTGATAGCAACAACCAGAGAACCGGATATGACGTAGGGTAGTGTGACCAGGTACCACCGCTCCTACGTCATTCACATATACAAGGGAGGCATTGAGAATGAACATAACCACTCTAAGACACCTTTCACATGGCCATGTTTCAACGTGGCCATGTTAGCGGTAAAGCTTTGCTAGTTTTAGCAGCGATTCACCGTCATTTTAGCACCACTTTTTGGCCCCTAGCATGGAGCTTTTAACCCCTGCTAGTGGACGAAAAAAGGGTTAAAAGCATCCATGTTGCGACACTGCCGAAGCGCTTTGCAGATGCTTCAGCAGTGCTGTCCATTCATTTCAATGGGCAGGGCATTTTGGGAGCGGTGTATAATGCCCCCAAAGATGCTGCTTGCAGGACTTTTTCTAACGTCCCACAAGTGCATTGTACCAGTGTGAAAGCACTCGGGCTTTCACACTGGGGAGGCATAGGAGGTGTTTTTTAGGTGCTTTACAGGCGCTATTTTTAGCGCTTATACGCCTGAAAAACGACTTTAGTGGGAAAGGGGGCTGAAACAGGTAGTCTGGGAATAGCAGAAAAATGCTTGCATTTGAGAGATGAAACAAAGGTAGAGAGAGATAGAAGGTACATTCTAATTACAGTATATTTAAACATATTGCGTTATTGTTATAAAAAAAATGTGTTTAAGGAACATTTCCAAGGTCTTGGTACAATAGTATGTGTTGCGGTAAAAAAGTGGAAGAGATGCAATATGGGAATGGAAACCAGACAGGAGAGACAATCATTTGTGGAGATTTGGACACTGGACACCTGTAACTGGACAATATGTTGAATACATCATCCCAAAGTGGCTTGATTTGTGGGCAAGTCCACAATAACATGATGCCCTCCATCCAGTCACAGTGCCAACAGTTAAACCAGATTGTGGGAAAGATCTTTTGTAGAACATTGGGGCATTTATACCACTGAATTTGTATGTTTAGCTCTTTTTTTTACTTTTTATGTACTAGTGTATATAATACATGAATATGAAATGAAATGCAGATATCTTTTTTATAGAAATGCACCTTAATTTGTCATAGCACAAACAGTTTTCTCCTTTCTGGTTTTCCCATGTGATCTAACAAACCCACACAGTTTTGCTCGTAGACTGTATGCTGCAAATTCTACTTTAAAGAACAGTAACTATTTATTGTGAAAATATGATCATCCAGGCTTTGTCTGCATGATTATCTGCTGGGATTCTGTACGCTTTGTTGTATAATGAGGCCATGACTACGGCAGCTTCAATAACTATAAAATCAAATATGAACGCATAACTATACCCAAATGTTACATTTAAATGATGATATCTGCTGCTTATAAAACTGGTTATATATTCCCGTTAAATAGTGTTTTATAGAGAGAGTTGATGCCAATCTGGAAATGTACTCATCCTTGTGCTAAATAATTGTAGCTTATAGATCTTTTCCTTGTTGCCAGAAATGTTTTGCAGCCCAACGCTGGGGTTCTGGATTAAAAGGAAATCTATAATGGATCAATTTATTCTTTAAGTTTTTATGATTTAATTTTTTATTTTCGTTTTTTGTGATTTTTTTTATTTTATTTTTTCATGATTTATTATATTTTTTTTAGTTTTTCATAAATTTTTTTTTTAGATGAAAAAAAAAAAACATTTTACAAACAAATATATTTGAAAGATGTTCACCCATGGCACCATAACATTAGTTTCACAAAGCATTATTGATATTCAAAATAGAGAGCAGAGCTAAATAATGTATCTTTGCTTTTCAGCTCCCTAATTGAAACTACAAATTGTACCCCTCTGAACTGGAAGGCAGGGAAGGGCAAGTAGGGGAATGAGTCACCTCTCTCATCATTCAATTGTTTGTGTAAATGTGAGCTTGATCTATTGAACCTTACCAGCAAATATCTTCATGTAAAAAGCAATCTAGGGTTGTACTTATTTGTTAGAAATGTATATATGTAATATTTTTAGCCTTGAACATAGCAGATAAAAAGTAAATACATAAACAATATACTTGCCCTTAGAAAGCAGCTTTACTATTTTGTCTAAAAAAAAATAATCAGGTGCCAGTGTACATTATTATGAGTCAATAAATATGGCGCTATATATAAAGAGCTGCGCAAACTGTCGGCGCTATATAAATCCTGTAATAATAAAATAATAAATATGTTATGGTTGTTTTTACCTAAACTGTATATTGTTTACTGCATCTTAAAATTCTTATTGCTGTGCAGAATGGTGGTGCTATTTGTGCTGATGGGTAACCGCATAGGAAGGTAAACTTGTCTGACTGTGATGCCATGTACACACGACCGGTTTTCCCGTCGGAATAAACTCCGAAAGGTATTTCCGACGGAGTTCCGCTGAAACTGTCTTGCCTAAACATGATCACACCAAAGTCTGACCATCTAGAACGCAGTGACGTACAACACGTAGGACGGGACTAGAAAAAGGAAGTTCAATAGCTAGTAGCCAATAGCTGCCGTCCCATACTTGCTTCAGAGCATGAGTGTTTTTTGGTCCATCGGAAGAGCATACAGACGAGCGGTTTTCCCGATAGGAATTGGTTCCGTCAGAAATATTTAAAACATGTTCAATTTCTAGGTCCGTTAGAATTTTAGACAACAAAAGTCTGAAGGGGCATACACACGATCGGAATATCCGATGAAAAGATCGGAGACGGTGTGTACGCGGCATTAGTCCATGTCTGATGTTGGAGAAAATCAAATCACTACTTGAGGAACAAATTTGCAAAATAAAAATGTTTAGCTTGTGGAAAGGCTTTGTGAATCAAATGTACTTGCATATGACAATAAGTGATGAGACAAACATAGTTTTGTTCGGTATACGTTCAGCAAACTTTACCTATGTTCTAATGCCAAAACTGATGGGAACAGAATCTTGGAGATCAGTAATGGCCTTTTTTTTCTAGTAATAGATAAGCGATTGTCAAATTAATAGGTCGGGGAGCTGGGCACATCCCTGGAGACAATGTACCAAAGCAAGCCAACATTTGTTTAAAAATCCCATTTGGTGGGAGCAGCAATTTTCATAATACGAGAAGAGAAACATTAAAAAAGAAACATTAATAATGCAAAATTCCATCTACAACCTGCTACAGCAAAACTGACATCCACATGTAAAAAAATGCTGTTTAACCACTTACAGACCAGAAGATTTTTCCCCTTTATGAACAGGCCATTTTTTGCAATATGGCACTGTGTCGCTTTAACTGAAAATTGCGCGGTCGTGTGACGCTGTACCAAAACTTGATGTCCTTTTTTCCCACAAATAGAGCTTTCTTTTGGTGATATTTGATCACTTCCATGGTTTTTATTTTATGCGCTACAAAAAAAGAGCGACAATTAAAAAGAAAAGAAAACAATATTTTTTACTTATTTTCTATATATATATATATATATATATATATATATATAAATATATATATGTATCTAATAATTTCAGTTTAGGCCAATATATGTTTTTCTACATATTTTTGGTAAAAAAATAAATCAAAAAGCGTATATTGATTGGTTTCCGCAAAAGTTATAGCATCTACAAAATAGGGGATACAATTATGGCATTTTTATTTATTTTTTTTTTACTAGTAATGGTGGCGATCTAAGATTTTTAGCAGGACTGCGACATTGCGGCAGACAGATCGGACACTTTTGACACCTTTTTGGAACCACTGACATGCATAGAGCGATCAGTGCTATAAAAATGCACTGATTACTGTGTCAATGTCACTGGCAGGGAAGGGGTTAACACTAGGGGGCGGTCAAGGGGTTAACTGTGTCCCCTGGGAGGTGTTTGTAACTGTGGGGGGATGGGACTGACTGGAGGAGGAGGAGGAGGAGGAGGAACAGCAGATCTCTCTCACCTTCGCTATCAGAATGGGGATCTGTCTGTTTACATTGACAGATCCCCATTCTGGCTCTCTTTCCCACAATCGCCGGTGGCCGAAGGACATCATGGCCGCAGGCCGCGCACATTGGATCGCACTCGTTTACTATGGCTCTTAAATGAGCCAACGTTCACCTACAGCGATGTGCAGGAACAAGCCGACCTGCCACAGTATAATGACCGCGGCTGGTCGGCAAGTGGTTAAATGGGCGCTAAACAACAGTTCCCAACTGATTTGTTTAAAACAAACAGCGAGGATTTGCCTTTATCTGTATCAGGCCCTTTTCTAGAAGATATTAATGGGGGACCCCATGCAAAAAAGCATGTGCCCCTCCCTAAACCATATCATACCACATGCCCCCTCAACATGAGGAGGGCACCTTTCATGGTGGAGCTCCCTTTTTTCTGAGCAACTTGTCCCCATATTGATGAGGATAAGAGCCTCTTCCGCACAGTCCTGGCCTGGTGGTTGTGGAGGTCTATGGGCAGGGGGCCTATTGCATACCTCCCAACTTTTTGAGATTGGAATGAGGCAAACCTATCAGCAAAAGTATGCAGGCATAGGACACACACCCCTGTCACGCCCCCTTAAAGGAGAATTTTACAAAAAAACAAGATTGGTTAAATCCACAAGTGCTTTTTTTTACCACTACTATTCCTTTATATTGGCTTTTGGAATTTACAAATGCAGCAATTTAGAAATCAGATGAAAGGTTTAGCACTGGGAAACACTTTTTGATAGATAAAAAGTGCATTTTATATACATCTCTCTATAGACCAGACCAAAATGAGGGACAAATGAGGAATGAGGGACAGAGGGACATTGCTCCAAATCAGGGACAGTCCCTCGAAATCAGGGACAGTTGGGAGCTATGATATTGGAATCTGGGAGCTCCAATTAAAACAAAGGGGGCCCCAAATATCTGCCCCTCCCTACATAAAAGAGTAAGGGGTGCATTTAACCTTACTTACACAAAAATGTAAAGTAACTAAACACTATGACACACTTTTAGAAGTCTGTGTTAAAAAAAAACAATGTCCCACATTGTAAATTCATTATCAATCACATCATCTGACAATGTATAATCATGTCAATTATGATGAATGACACCTACTCACTCACTGCAAGGAAAAACACGCTGACCACCTATTTGATCTGCTCCTGGTGGCTGCTTGCCTAAATGACAGCTCCCTGGCTGACAAAGGCATGTAAACAAAGGAATACGGTATTCTGGGTGACATTGCTGACCAAATCTGGACAATTAATGATTTAAAAGATAAGTTAACTTAAAAAAAAAAATAATACTAATAATAATAAATGCACTATTTCTTGCAGGTAAAACAATGCATTTATTATTTTATGTTGCAGGAGCCTGTAAAGCATTGCAGGAAATCACTGATGCCATGCAGGTCTCCTGCTGACCTGTCAGTGTATCTGCTTGCTCGTATCTCTTATGAGGAAGCCAATACATTCTTCCAGGAAGTATCAATGGACTACTATGGCGCCCACAGCGCCGTGGTAGTTACATTAAAACTACAAGCCCACAGCCGTAAAGGATGTCGGGACTTGTAGTTTATTCATACACAGAGCTCTGTGTATGAATGACGCGGCCGTATGGGTGTTTTTCCAAAACTGATAACTAGTACGGGGAACTTCTCCCCATACTGCTGTCACAGGGAGAACGAGCAGCGGGCGGTGGCTGCAGCAGTGGAAACATGTTATGCTCCATAAACACGATAGCATTTTCCGACGGAAAATGTTTGACAGGAGCTTGTTGTCGGAAATTCCGACCGTGTGTAGGCTCCATCAGACATTTTCCATCGGAATTTCCATCACACAAAATTTGAGAGCTGGTTTTCAAATTTTCCAACAAAAAAAAAAAACGTAAATTCCGAGCGTGTGTACACAATTCCCCCACACGGATGCTCGGAATCAAGCAGAAGAGCAGCACTGGCTATTGAACTTCATTTTTTCTCGGCTCATCGTACGTGTTGTACGTCACCGCGTTCTTGACGTTCGGAATTTCCGACCAACTTTGTGTGACCATGTGTATGCAAGACAAGTTTGAGCCAACATCCGTCGGAAAAAAAACATGGATTTTGTTGTTGGAAAATCCTATCGTGTGTACACATGTTCCATCTTAAAAACGAGTGTAATATGTAACATGTTCCCAAAGGTGAACTTATCCTTTAAATTCAGCTGCAGGACCCAGAAGCTGTCATTAGTGGCAAACAGTTGTCAGGATCAAATGTGGTGTTTTTTCTTTTTTCTCTTTCAGCTGATCGGTGGTGTGATGATAATGACAAATGACATAAATAATATCTCAGGAATTTGTATATTCATTAAAGGCTACAGATCATTGCAGGGAAATGCTGAACATCAATCAGATAAAATGTAAACAGATAGGCCATGCATTTACTGTGTATGAGACCCAGGTCAACTTTTTATGTATGCCAGCTTCAACTGTGTCTGCACAAAAGCAAAGTCACATTTCCACATCAAAAGCAAATTTGATTAATCCGAAGTAGTAAAAAAATAAAATAATCACAAATACTTTTAATATCATATATCCATCAAGCAATGCCACTCTCATATACTTTTAATTGTTTATCTAAAAGGTATCTAAAACTAAACATGTAATATACTGCAGTTTACCAGTCTTTAGATGTGATGGCTGCATTAGATTTTATTTATTTAGGCTAAGACCATTTTTCAGCAAGTACAGAACACACCTGTTGATCTTGCCAGAAATGTGGTGTCCTTGTCATTTTCTGTGAGCTGAAAAGAAAGCACAAAGAACCATATTTCTATTGAAAAAATTACAAGTATAATCAATCCACCATGTAATGAGGATGAAGAGAGGCAGGCATATTTTAAGTCAAAAGAGAAAACCAATACTTCTGCGCTTGAGATAAATGTGCTGTTGGATGTGGTCGTGCGCCTTCAACTGGTTCAACCACCGCATTGGCTGTGCTGACACTCACAGCAGGTCAGGAGAACCCAAGTGTGGAACTCTAAAAAAACAAGGAACATTGTTACCACAGCTACCACTTATCCATTAATATGTAGTACCTACCTTTGACCATTTTTAGTACATGCCTTTGATCCAGGTGCATGCATGGTTGTATGTTTGTGTGTGTATATTCTTTAATTTTCATTTTTTCTCATCATCATCATCATTATATATACAGTACTTCACAAAAGTGAATCTACTCCTCACATTTTTGTAAATATTTTTTTATATCTTTTCATTTGACAACACTGAAGGAATGACATTTTGCTACAATGTAAAGTAGTGTACAGATTGAATAACAGTGTAAATTTGCTGTCCCCTCAAAATAACACACAGCCATTAATGTCTAAACCGCTGGCAACAAAAGTGAGTACACCTAAATGAAAATTTCCAAATTGGGCCACATATGTTGTGTGGCCCCCATTATTTTCCAGCACCGCCTTAACCCTCTTGGGCATGGAGTTCACCAGAGCTTCACAGGTTGCCACTGGAGTCATCTTCCTCTCCTCCATGACGACATTACAGAGCTGATGGATGTTAGAGACCTTAGCTCCTCCACCTAACATTTGAGGATGCCCCGTAGATGCTCAATAGACTTTAGGTCTGTAGACATGCTTTGTCAGTCTATCAGTCTATCACCTTTACCATCAGCTTCTTTAGCAAGGCAGTTGTCGTCTTGGAGGTGTGTTTGGTGTCATCATGTGGGAAAACTGCCCTGTGGCCCAGTCTCCAAATGGAGGGGATCATGCTCTGCTTCAGTATGTCACAATTCATGTTGGCATTCATGGTTACCTCAATGAACTGTAGCTCCCCAGTGCCGGCATCACTCATGCAGCCCCAGACCATGACAGTCCCACCACCATGCTTGACTGTAGGCAGGAAACACTTGTCTTTGTACTCCTTAACCTGGTTGTCGCCACACACGCTTGACACCAACTGAATCAAATACATTTATCTTGGTCTCATCAGACCACGGGACATGGTTCCAGTAATCCATGTCCTTAGTCTGCTTGTCTTCAGCAAACTGTTTGCAGGCTTTCTTTTCTCTTGTGCATCATCTTTAGAAGAGCCTTCCTTCTGACACAACAGCCATGCAGACCAATTTGATGTAGTGTGCGGCATATGGTCTGAGCACTGACAGGCTGACCCCCGACCCCTTCCACCCCTTCAACCTCTGCATCAATGCTGGCAGCACTCATACGTCTATTTCCCAAAGACAATCTCTGGATATGATGCTGAACATGTGCACTCAACTTCTTTGGTCGACCATGGCAAGACTTCTTCTGAGTGGAACCTGCCCTGTTAAACCGCTGTATGGTCTTGGCCACCATGCTGCAGCTCAGTTTCAGGGTCTTGGCAATCTTCTTATACCCTAGGCCATCTTTATTTAGAGCAACAATAATTTTTCTCCAGATCCTCAGAGAGTTCTTTGCCATGAGGTCCCATGTTGAACTTCTAGTGACCAGTATGAGAGATTGAGAGCGATAACAAATCTAACACACCCCATTGCGGGCCACGGGAGGCAGCATCTGGAGCACACAACGTGGCCATACTTTCTGGTTTTGGCCAGCGTGCATTCCAACATCATAATGCCAATTTTAAACACCAATATGGAAACATCAGCCAGTACACATCTAAATTTCCCAGCAAATTACCATTAGTGATGGCCCCTTACTCTGATAGCTCATTTGAGCACATTAAATATGATTTTTTTTTATACACACAGCTGTACAGCTACCCTAAACAGTGAGAAGCTTTTTCTATATATTTACATTTATTATATGTGTCTTTGGTGCAGGATGCTTGATGGAATTTAACCTAGCCTCTTGATCTATTTAGTATAATGTGTGGCTTATGAGATTCACATTGTTTTATTTATAGTTGTTTTTTATTATGTGCACTTTGCTTAACAATTTGATCCACATCATATGCCCTCCTATTGAGGTCTTTGAGGTCACATGGGATCCTGCCAGACCACACACACTATATAAAGACCAACTATCTGCACTTCAATATTAGCTCTGAGGAAGAAGGGACTCCCCTTGAAACGCGTCAACCTTTTTCAAACTGTCATCTCACAGTTGCCACTCGTTAGCAGACCATGCTGGAAGTAGCACTTTGTGGACTGTATTTTGCTTGACTTATGAATTTGTTTTTGAGTATATTTTTATGCACTTTAACAATACATTTTTGCAAAGGTAATGCACTAGGCTGGTGTGCCCTCTGTTCCTTGCTTTTATATTTCAAGTCAAGCCTGCATGACAACCATGGCTCCCTCAATAGATACAATAGAGAATTAAATGAACACACAAATAAACAGGAAGCATGTTCTTTGCAGGATTACAGGTGAAAATAAAAGGAAACAAAGCCTGAAAAAAGAAAACAAATACAGCCACTACATTTAATAACTGCTAAGCTGCAATATACCATTTTTTTTGTTCTGGGTTTAGATACTCTTCAAAATCTTCAAACACTGGACCATATAAAACGGTAATAACTGTTATTTATAGCAGCACTACATCACTGAATCAAATCATATTCTTTTTTACTGAAAAAAAATAAATAAACCATTGCCTATTTGGTTGTTATGGACAGTCATTTGCTTTGCTCCAGAATCAGCTGCTCAGTTTGGATAGCGAGAAATTTCCGGGTTGTTTGGTCTTTCATTGATATTGAAGTTGTTCCATGCTAATCGTGCTCAATGGCAAAGAAGTTTAAACTTTAGTGGCCATGCATTTTTATTTGAAATACTAATAAAATAAACATTGCTGTGCCTTCCCTTATTTAAATGTGCATCAATTAAATCCTCCAGTGGTAAAAATCAATCACAATATTCCTAAATAAAGTGCTTTAAATGCATCCGTAATATTCCTTATATCTTTTCATAACATAAAGTATATACAATATTATTATGGCTTCAGTGCACACATAAAATAGAAAAAAAAAAGAATAAAAAAATAAAAAAAATGTTTCCAATATCCTTTTTCTATATATTCAGTGCTACAGTTCATATGTTAATCCACACTTTGTGCAATCCAAAAGGTGATATCAATGACTCCCACCACCATTCAAGGTTGCACTCACCTCTACGTTTGACCTGTCAATCCTAGGTCAAATCACACTTTCCCCACCATGGGGTACAAAAAACAGGCTGCTCAGCACTCCTCCTCTGTTCAGATCCTAGGTGTCACAGGCTACTCCACAAAAAAAGTGTATGGCCCTTTAAATACACAATATCAACTCTGCGGGTAAACTCATAGTGTAGTAGGTTAAAAGCTATAGAAGTTTATTAAAATGATTGCACTTACATCGACATAAAAAAAAAAACAGCCTAGTATTATTAACAGTGGCACTTCTGGTTTCAGCTATGTCACCCGACTCCGCCCAACACACGTTGTCACGGTCACATGTCTTCCTCAGAGGAACATACTAAACTATGAGGTTCCCTTGTGTTGCATGAGTTTACATGTGGAGTTGGTATTGTGAATTAAAAGGGCTGTACACTTTATTTCAAGGAGTAGCCTGTGGCACCCAGGATCTGAACGGAGAAGGGGTGATGAGTAGCCTGTTTTTTGTACCCCAGGGTGCGGAAAGTGTGATTTGACCTGGGATTGATAGGTCAAACATGGAGGTGAGCGCAACCTTGAATGGTGGTGGGAGACACTGATATCACCTTTTTTATGGATTGGCACATCCAATGTGTGGTTTAACATATGAACTGTAGCATTGAATATATAAAAAAAATGACATTGGAAAAGTTTTTTATATTTTTATATTATTTTTTTTTTCATTTTTATGTGTGCACTGAAGCCATTATAATAGCTTATCCTTTATGTTATAAAGAGACACAAGGGAATATTATGAATGCACTTAAAGCACTTTATATAAGAATATTTTGATTTATTTATACCACTTGAGGGTTTAATTGATGCACATTTAAATAGGGGGAAGCGTAGCAATATTTATATTTTATTTGTTTGATATCAGGGATTGTGAGAACATCATTTTATTGCTTGCAGCCACTCATTAATTTCACATATACAGTTAGTACTAAACAAGAAAGTCACATTTTAGTTTATTTGAAATACTATTAGAAAAACTATACCAACCAAAATACATAAAATGCAAAATACAAATTTCATATAAGATACATTTAAATAATACATATTTTTTTTCCAGTAAAAAGAAAATGTGCAGTTTCTTCAATAATTTTAGAAATAGTTTATCGGGGCTTTTAGGATGCTATACAATTTCCTGCTCAATATATTTTTTTATTTTAAACATTGTGATACCAGAAAGGCACTTGGATTACAAGAATGAAAGCCAACTTAGTTTCTGGACAACAAAATTTGGGCACATACAATGCATCTAAATTGTGTCCAACACAAATCATTAGCAGGAAGTTCCAGTCAACAAAAGTGAACTAGAGCATAAACTGCAACGCTCCAGTCCAGAGTACTTGACTTACATATTGCAAATAGCAAGAAGCTGGCCACCGGTGGAGAGGTTTTCTCAGGGAGTGAACTGCAATTTTAATTTATTGTACATGTTATGTCCATGTCTAAGGGACAGAAGGAATGTATACGTGTACATTTTTAATAAGTATTGTAAATAAATACAGTAATTAAGCTTGAAGTGGTATTAAATCCAAAAGTAAACATGTATTATATTGTAGCTTACTAATTCTTTTATGTGATGGCTGCATTAATTTTTATTTTATTTTTTTTAAAGCGGGATTCCACACTAAAGTGGAACTCCCGCTTTTCGGAACCCTCCCCCCCTCCGGTGTCACATTTGGCACCTTTCAGGGGGAAGGGGGGTGCAGATACCTGTCTAAGACAGGTATCTGCACCCACTTCCGGGCATAAACTCCCACGGGAGTTTACGCCACTTCCTGTCCTGGCGCGCTGTCTGCCGGGACACACACGTGTCCCGGCAGACAACGCTGACGATTCTCATTGCACTGCGCGACTCGCGCATGCGCAGTAGGGAACTGGGAAGTGAAGCCACTTCCTGATTTCCTCACTGAGAATGGCGCCGGCAGCAGCAGAGAGCCGATCGACTGATCTGCCTCTGCTGCCCACATCGCTGGAACCTGTGACAGGTAAGTGTCCATTTATTAAAAGTCAGCAGCTGCAGTATTTGTAGCTGCTGGCTTTAATTTTTTTTTTTCAGGTACCGTCCCGCTTTAAGCTTTTTTTCTTCTATGTTGATCTGGCGATCTAACCAGTAAGTGTCATTTTTCAAAAGAACAGGTTCTCCAGAAAAATGTATGAGAAACAAAATTGTATGAGATACAAAGATGAGACAAACAATGTAATGCCGGCCATACACGGTTCGAATTTTCAAAGAATTTTCTTTTGAAAATCGTATCTGAGAATTTTCGTATGAATTTCGCACCATTAGTGGGCTGCAGCAACAGCCAATTTTCATGCGGAAATTGAATTTGAGGAATCGGACATGTTGGAAATTTTTTGAAAAACAAACGATTTTCTAATCAATGATGGGAGAATCGTGCGAGAAATGTAATAAGAAAAGAAAATTTACGGAGAGAAAATTATTTTCTGTAGCAAAATGAGGTGAAATTGAAGGCTTGGTCGGCCGAATTTCGAAAATCAATGGTGGCACAATTGGATCACAGAAAAAACGAACTTTCTGATTTTGAAAAGAAAATTTGTTTGAAATTGGCCTGCATAACACCAGCACCTTACAATGATCAGCATTTTTTTTTTTTTTTTGATGTAAGCTCTTTATCCCAAAAAAAGACAAAAAAAAAAAACAAAAAAACAGTTTTCTACAACCGTTTATAAAATATTATCTAGAATTTGGCTTAAATTTGTTAGTGTAGACTAGCAAATTGTTAGATAGACTAGCAGATCTAAATCTGCTATTCTATCTAAAACTCCCTCCCCCTAGACTAACAATGCTATTGTCCAAATGTGCCCCTGCGGGACATTGTAATACAGAATGTGTGTCACTTGCCAGATTACAAGGGGAAAAGGGCAAAAATGGAAGACTAATGCTGCCACCACATTTAATGATTGGTAAGCTCCAATATACAATTTTGGTTTGGGGTGTAAGAAACTGCTTCTGAGGACATCACATATCGATGATGAAATGCATCAAGCAGTACTTTTCGGTGCGTCATTTCAAGTTCTAGGTGGAAGGCATGCTGACAACAACCAGGCAGCTTTCCTCTTGCTTTGTAGACTTTGGACCAATGTTATAACTACTAACCGATTTTGTAGCAGTTTTTAATCAGATTTTTTACTAAGCTTAAAGCTGTTTTACAACATGAGAGGACTTCTCTCCTTTCTTATTTTATAAACTGCTCCTGCCCATTGAATGAAGAGGTTAAGGACCAGAGCAACACCAAAGAGGGAATAACATCTAGGACAGATGTCGATGGAGAGGTCTGGATAGTTCCCATAGTTAACTAATAATAAATCTCATGCAGCGCTTGCTATATCATAAGCTAATAATTATCCAAAAATGATATATGACATGCTGTGAATGCCACTGATGTGATAGTAAGTGACAAAGAATGGTACAAATGTAAACATAAGTGACAAATGAAAATTAAAGTAACATAGTGCCAACAAAGTATTTCCAGGGTTTGCCCTGTGTGTTTCACCATGTGTTACAATGTATTCACACCACACTCACAAGATGTTGGGGACTTCCTAGCCATATACAGTAGAAAGGAGAGTCAGCAAGGCTTGTAGGTCATTAGTCCCACAATCCCTGGTGTCTTGCTCTTACTGATCCAAGGATCCTTCCTGTTGCGATCCAAGGGGTTCTCCCACATGATTATTGGGCAGGTGAAAAAAAATGGAGAGACAGCCTCTCATAGTGTAAAATCCTTTGTAGGTTTATTCTTTTAAAAGATACAGTATATAAAGACACCACTGTTTAAGTAAAAACCGGCCCTCTGGGTGTGCAGAGAGATGGATGCTGCCTAAGGCCTGGCATGTGTTACACTCAATGGGCCAGAAGTGATGCATGGGAACATCTTGACGCGTTTCATCATCAATAGGCAACATTATCAAAGAGGGTCGGCTTTGGTGTCAAAGCACAAGCACCTTTCTCTTCTCATTTTTAAGGACTTTTGTTTACCTTTTACTTTATTTTGAGCCAGGGCTAGAAGAACCCTGAGAACCCCGTGCTCCCAGGAGCCCCAATTGGGATAAGTGGCGGTGTAATAGTCACCATAAAGTTACAGATTCATATAAAGTGGCAAGAGACTAACCAGTATGATAGCATGAAGGCGAATGTATTCGCCAAGAGAGGCGACAAAATAAATAAAAGGGGGAGAGAAAAACGTGTGAGGGGGGAGGAAAGAAGAAAGGAAGGTAATGCCAAACTCATTCACATTTTTTTTATATTTATGTGTGGACTACTGCACAAGTGACTTGGATGGAGCATTGATCACAGGACACAGGCTTTTCAGTCAAATTTAGGTTTATTAAACTTAAATAGCTTCACAGCAGCAAAAATAAAAGAAAGAGATTTCAATCTCACTGACTTGCAGAATCCAGAACTGCTATCGCAGTTAAACAGTCCTTGTGTTTTGTCGCAGGCAACTTCCCCTGCCAGGAGGCTTCCAGGCAGGACACTGCTGTTCACTTTTATCGCTGTACACAAAACCACCCTCCACCGTCTCCTCTACACTCCACACCTACAACTTCCTGTCTTGTTTTAAACTCATTTCCTCTGACAGATGAGTTAAATGCTTTGTGTTCCCTTAAAGGGACCACAGTCCAAACAGAGGGGAAATATAAGCGTCCTTCTAGGACCCAGCCACGGTGTCCTTTACATATCCCCTCTGTGCCCCAACGCCAAGGAGGTGGAGGCAACAGTGGAGCTAAAACAATGGACTCGGGAGAGGGCATCTGCATTTTGATGCAGTCTCCCGGGCCTATGCTCCACTACAAATTGAAATCCCTGGAATGCCAGGAACCACCGAGTAATCCTGACATTAGTCCCTTTACCTTGTCTCATCCATGTTAAAGGGGCATGATCAGAAATCAGCCTAAACTTCCTCCCCAAAAGGTAATATCGAGGGATTCCAGAACCCACTTACTGGCCAGACACTCTTGTTCAATTATAGCATAGTTTTTCTCCACTGATGTCAACTTTCTACTGAGGAAGACTACCGGGTGCTCCTCGCCATGAACAGCCTGTGACAACACCGCTCCAAATCCTACATCGGAAGCATCAGTCTGTACAACAAACTCTTTTGAAAAATTGGGTGCTACCAGGACAGGGTGTTGGCACAGTGCCGACTTGAACTCCAAAAAAGCCTTCTCAGTGTCTGCATTCCACTCAACCATGACCGATTTCTGACCCTTAGTCAGATCGGTCAATGGAGCCGCCAATGTGGCAAAGTTGGGCAAAAACCTCCTGTAGTATCCCACCATGGCCAAGAATGCACGTACCTGCTTTTTTCAGAGGGGGCAGGGACAATTCTGTATAGCCTCTAACTTGCTGACCTGAGGTTTCACCACCCCTCTACCCATGATATAGCCCAGGTATTTCACGTCCTCCATTCCCAAAGCACATTTTTCAGGGTTTATTGTAAACCCCTCCTTCCAAAGAGAGTCCAGCACTGCCTGGACTTTGGGCAAGTGTGATTCCCAATCTGTGCTAAAAATGTTCAAGTACACTGAGGCATACTCCCGGTAAGGTCGTAAAATCCTATCCATTGCTCGCTGGAACGTGGCTGGAGCAGTTTGCAGTCCAAAAGGCATTCTTTTGTACTGAAAACACCCCTCTGAGGTAGAAAAAGCAGTTTTCTCTCTAGCAGCCTTAGTCAACGGGATTTGCCAATACCCCTTGGTAAGGTCTAATGTAGTGATATACCTGGCTGGACCTAGTCTCTCAATAAACTCATCTACCCGTGGCATGGGGTAGGCATCAAACCATGAAACTTCATTAAGTTTCCGGAAATCATTGCAGAATCGCAGAGTCCCATTGGGTTTCGGTACCAACACAATCGGGCTCGACCACTCACTCTGCGAGTAATCTCCAGGTCTAACATCTTCTTCACTTCCTTTGAGCCTCTGGAATGCGGTAGGGCTGGACAAAAAGTTTGACTCCTGGTTCCGTAACAATATGATGCTCCTGGCAAGTCTGCAAATATTTATTTATTTCTCTGCTGCAAACTCCTTTGCCTGCTGACTTTGGATTTTAGACTGGGAATTTGCTACGTGGACACTCTCCACCCCAACCCGAGACTCAAGTCTTGCACTAGCCAGGGAGGTCACCGGTTCCCTGTCTGTCCAGGGCTTTAACTAGTTTACATGATATATCTGATACGATTTCTTCTTGCCTGGCTGGTGGAATCTATAATTTACCTCTCCCACTTTTTCCACAACTTCAAAGGGGCCTTACCCCCTGGCCAAGAATTTACTTTCCACAATCAACACCGCTACTCGATACCCCACATGGAAGTGCCTTATTTTAGCAGCCCTATTATAGACCTGTTGTTGAGCCTCCTGGGCTTTTTGCAAATGTTCCTTGACTAGTGGTACCATGGTTAGGATCCTCTCCTGCATTTCGGAGACATATTCAAGAACACTTATGCTGAATAGGTTCACTTTCCCATTCCTCTTTAAAAAAATGCAGTAGTCTGCAAGGTTTCCACCCATATACCAACTCAAAGGGCAAAAAACCCATTAGAGGCCTGGGGCACTTCCCAGATAGCAAACAGGAGAGCTGGTAACAGGTAGTCCCAGTCTTTCCCATCCCTTTGTACCACTCTCTTGAGCATAAACTTAAGGGTCTTATTAAAGCGTTCTACCAACCCGTCCGTTTGGAGATGGTAGACCGATGTGCACAGCTGTTTAATCCGGAACAGCTTGCATACATCGGCCATAACCCTCGACATAAACAGGGTGTCCTGGCCCGTGAGTATTTCCTTGGGAAAACCAGTCCATGTAAACAACTGGAATAATTCCCAGGCAATACCCTTAGAGGAGGTTTTCCACAGGGGTAGCGCCTCAGGGTATCGGGTGGCATAGTCGAGGATCACCAGTATGTAGGAGTGACCTTGAGCCGACTTTACCAAGGGACCCACTATATCCATGGCTATCCTCTCGAATGGGACCTCAATTATGGGCAGAGGGACCAAAGGGCTCCAGAAGTGGGTCACAGGAGCGGTCAACTGACAGGTGGAACAAGAGGTACAGTATCTCCTTACCTCTGCTTTCAGACCTGGCCAGTAAAACTGGTCGGTGATCCGTGCCTCCGACTTTTTTTAACGCCCAGGTGTCCCCCTAAAACATCGTCATGGGCCAGGACCTTGCATCTATACTGTTGGGGTACCATTAATTGTTCTACCACATTTTCTCTTACTTTGGTAACGCGATAAAGCAATTCATTACATATTGCGAAGTATGACCACCGCTCATTCACACCTGGCTCTTCGGGAACCCCATTTACTACTACAACCTGTTCCAGTGCACGGACCAAAGTGAGGTCCTGCATCTGAGCAATACCAAATGCCCCCTGGAGAACACTCAAATCTGTCAGGGCAGGGGTAGAGGCCACTTCCTCATCCTCTTCCCCCAGCATTACCGGAATGGGTAAGGTCCCCCCCAGTGTACTGGTAGGTCTGTGAATTACACATCTTGACATCCTTAATAGTATCAGCACTACTTTCATCACCATTAACCAAATCATTAGCAATTTCATCCACTGGATTCACATTATGAACATTTGGCATTTCAGGGTTATTCCCCTCAACAGCAGGAACAGAGGGACTAGAGAATGGTTAGAACCTTTGTCAGGTTGTTAATCCTGTCTGTGTCCTCCTCACTGGGGAGATTCACTCGCTTTATGTGTCCTAGTGATCACTGGCAATGGGACTCAAAGGGATGAAAAATAAAGCCTTACAGTTGTCACTGGAAAAAATGTGTTTCCATTACTTTGGGGAGATTTCCTCTAACTTCCTGTTGTGTCGGTAGAAGTGGAAGTGAACATAAATATCCCTAATTGGACACAGATAGCCCAAAAAAAATGACAGGAACTTTAACCACTGCAGACTCTATTCAAAACTAAAAGAACATGTTTATGCTTTAAATAGACTGCAGTAAAACATTACAATATGTAATCACTGAATTTGACGATCATTACTTTTGTTTAAGCCTATTGGTTGAAAATATATAATTGATCCATCCCTTGGCTGTACACAGTACTGCGTCTTTAAGACATAAAGAAGACATTACAGAAAATTCTGTTTTCTGCTTTTCATATGCCATTAGGTTTCCATTACACGGCTAAATGAATTATACACAAAATTTCCTAGCTTCAGTAGGAAAACAGTAGATGGGATTTGACTTCTCATTAATTTGGCGTCAGCAGACAAAAGGATATTTAATGCTAGTGTTGGCAGATTAACAAATTGCCACACTAATATCCCACCATTGTTTGATACACCTGCTAAGAGGCTGCAGAGAAGAAAGTTTAATGGAGCTTGTAAGTTAAACACTTTTGGACAATCAAGTCAGGGAATATTACAAAATCCATTAGCTGCTTAGGTAAACCTTTCAAAATGTGTTTGAAATAGATCGATGCCATGTAAAAGGGTTATTTTTTTTATTTTTTTTACTTACATTATCTAAAAAGCCTTTGTATAGACTAAACAAGAGTTGCATAGACATGATTTTATGACTGATAAATGAAGGATTATCATTGTTAATGAGTAGAATGAAATGCCTACTGTGATAAAAGAAACCTCACAAACCATATTAGTTAGGCCTTATATCTGACAAATAACTTACATCCCATTTGAATATGGCCATGAGTCAGTTCTAACTGACAAGCTAACTATACCCGCAGGAGTCTCCAAAGCCCTGCTTTTACAAATGAACTGAATCTCTAGCTGTTATGAAATACAAGGCCTTTACTTCCAGATTGTGCCAAAGACTGCTTGCCTACCTATACATCCTTTCTTGTTTATAGTTAGAGAGGAATTGATAGTTCAGTCTAAACCTAGGTTAGGACCAAGCACTGGCTCTTCGTGTGTTCAGACAGACACCACAACTTTTGCTCGTCCAGCCTCCTGTTTGCCAGGAGCTGGACATCACATATAGAAGTGGTATTTCTACCACTTCTACATATGACAGCCTCCTGCTGTCACTGGTTCAATGGTGCACCTGCCACAGCCAGAGAAACCTCTGACATCAGGCCAACTTGCTATACTTGACTATGAATCTAAGCCACTTAAGCAAAGTGGTGGAGATAGCATGCAGTGACATTGATCAAATTAGGCCATGGCCATATTTGGTCACTGATGTCCTCACTATGCCCACCCTTACCTTATATTGCTTATGATGAGGAGATGTCATTTGAGTAGAGTTGGAATTAGTCATGTGCATTGGGTCAACTAGTTTTTTTTTTTGGCAATACAGCAGGCTGTGGGCATCACTATTGTCGATTTACTGTATTTACACAATAAAGGACTTTTTTGTGGATTTACATTTTTTATAGAAAAGAACTTATATATTTGGGTTCCTTTATTTCTAGGTTACATCTTTTTTTATTTTGTGAATGTGTAGAGGAACTATCATACAAAGTCATGTGGAAGGGGTATCTGGGGGCCCCTTTATTGTTAAAAGGGGCTTCCAAATTCTGCTAAGCCCCTCTCCCGCAGACCCCCACAACCACCAGCCAGGATTGTTGGGGCAGAGACCCTTGTACCCATCAACATGGGGACAAAGGGCTTTATCACATCTAGCTGCCTGCACTTTATGCCTATACATCCCAACTTTCTGAGATGGGAAAGAGGGACGCCTTTTATCATAAAATATATAGACAAAGGACACATGCTTGCCTTAACTCAATTTGTGCTGACCATAACAAATGTACAAAAAAAGATTGGTTAAACTCATAGGTGTTTTTAAAATAGGGGTCTACACATTACATCAAAATGAGGGACAATTGAGGATGAAAGAGGCACAGAGGAATTTGTTTCCAAAACAAGGTTAGTCCCTCAATCCCTCTAAATTAGGGATAGCCGGGAACGATTCTTTTTTTTTTTATGGCAATATTTTTAAAGAAGCAAGATATTAGAAAAATAGGGATGGAGAGGTAATTTCTGCACAAGTTCATTTTACGTTCACATATTCAAGGTCTGTACTTCTCTGTAATCTACCGTAAATTGACATAGTATAAGTCAGAGCAAGTAATAATGTAACATTAAAAAAAAAAAAAAAGTATATCATAAAAGAACACTTTTTCTGCAGTGAAGCTATTGCCAATCAATTTCAGCCAGGAGACATCTCTTCATAAAAGTACACAGTCTACCACAGAGTATTATTAAAGAAAGGTTGCTTCTTTATAATTCTGTCAGACAGCTCTGAGGTCAAACCAGAGCCACCTGCTAAAAGCATACCTCCAAATTATGGTCAAACACACTTCTGTATCCTGGTTTCCAAAATTGAATTGCAAACCAGTGGAGCAGGTGGTTTAAAACCTCACATTGATGACCGGGGCACACATTATTCTGAGGAAATGGACTGAGGTCATAGCCTAATTGAATCACTCAACAATATAGTCCGTATCACCAGTCATAAGATGAAATATAAGGTTCTAATCAAATTCCATATAAAAGCTACATGATGTAATTACTAATGTAACAATATTGGTACATTTAAAAGAGGTGCTTTCTCTTTTCCCTTAGCATTTAAAGAGGAATATTATTCTTTAAATGGACTTTTTAATCGTAAACTGACTACTAACAGGAAATGAAAGCACACCACAGTAAGGATGATATAATGCAATTTCCCAGGTAAGACTGACGCATAATTTAATCACTGCTAATGGATGTCAGAATAGGACAGGATCCAGGGTCCTTAAATCTCATACATCAATTATCCATATACTTGGGTTCCATAATAGATCTTTAGGTGATAACCTAATTGAGAATTTCCAATAAATAGGGGTGATCACAACATTTAACAAAAAAAGCTCTAGCATTATTATAAACACTCTTCAAAAAAGGGATATTGTACCAACCTATCAGCATGGAGATAAAAAAATCTAAAATACATAAAAATATATTATTGTTTGGAGAATGCATTTACATAAGAAAGAAAATGTATTGTTCATTGTAATTAGTTGCTTAAAATTAATTGCGTAAAGTAGAGCTCCAGATGAAACTTGGGGGTAAAGGTGATAAACCTTATCTTTCACAGCATCTGTGTCCATGGGCCTACCTAGGTCATTTGGCACCTGGGGCAGATCCTATATCTGGCACCCCCCCCCGACAAAATCGCAGCGCACAAAGCTTGTCACTCAAAAAGAAGCAGCAGCTTCTTTTGAGCAATAGTGTCACATGCTCTGATTTGCCGCGACTGCAGCATGATTTATTGCACTGCTATTGGGGTGCCATTAGTAAGGTTAGGGTAGTACAGTGGCAGGCTAGGGCTGTATAGGGTATTATAGTGGCAGGTCTGGGTAATATAAGGTATTATAGTGGCAGGCTAGGGTTGTATAGGGTATTATAGTGGCATGTTAGGGCTGTATACAGTGACAATGTGCTCAGTCACTTACAGCATGTCTGGAGATGCAGACACCTGTGGCTTCTGTGTGCTCTCCTCTTTCTCCTACTTCAGCTGCAGGATCAGTCAGTGAATAAGTCTTTGGGAAGAGTGGAGGAGGCAGCCAAATCCCTGGCTCTACCCACCAACTCCAGCTGCCTCGGGACTGGGGAGATATTGAAGATCCCGAGGGACAGCCTGCCTGATTGGATGACTGGAGAAATAGGCAGACAGCCGCCCTCCCCCACACCTCTGGGCCACCTGCTGACCCGATGGACTTATGATATTTACAAAGCTGGGAAAGGTCAGGGGCACCCACTCATTAAGATGGTCCTGTTGCAATCTCCCCCCCGGTCATTAAACACTGCACACCCCTGGGCTGACACCCCCCAATGTGTGGCACCTGCCCCCCCCCCCCCTCGGTAAGCCACTGTCTGTGTACCCATTGGTAATATTGACCATTAAATCCTTTGTGCTCCCCAGAATAAGAAGTTAGTAGAGTCTTCCCAAGGGAGACATAGGCAGCAATAACAAGCTGGAAAAGATGACAGATTTTTACTGCTGTCTGCGTCCCCATTTTATTATTTGCCTTTACTTTCCATGCCAGTATGTAGAAAGGAAGTGAGGACAATCCACAGTAATAGGGACAAATACTGCAAAGAAATCTATCTCACCCTGCGGGAAGCTAAAGAAAATGTTTTGGCTGGAGCACCACTTCAAGATACTGGGCTCCATTCACTAAAGCAGATTGTATGTGGTAAATTTAGGTGTCTGGATAAATTTTCCCTAAATATCACATCCGGTCCTGAAACTGTCACTTCACAATGTTGTTTTACAGTATTTACTGTAAAATGCTTGGTGACAGTCCAGGCATGCAGTGTTTAAGGAACATAAAAATATAGTAGCCAATTGTGAGTAGTCTCTGTTTTTTGGATCAGTTCTCTCAACAGTAATTCATAGAAGATTATATATAGAAAAACATTGGGGCTGATTTACTTAAAGCGGTTGTATAGTTAAAAAATTAACTTTTACCTACAGGTAAGCCTATAATAAGGACTACCTGTAGGTAAAAAAAAAATATCTCCTAAACCTGTACGGTTTAGGAGATATTCCCCGCGCAATGAGCCGCTGACTGCAGCGGCGCATGCGCACAGGAGATTCACGACTGAAAGGCCGGCAGAATCCGGACCATGCCGGGAAGAAGTCTCCCGTCCGCATGCGCAGGAGTGACGACATCGCGGCTCTAGCCACTAACACCGCTGGAGTCGCGATACCCGGAAGACACGCCGAGGCAACATGTCAGCTACCTCGGCGTGGACCAGGTGAGTTACAGACGCCTCGTTCTAAGGTAAGTATTTCATAATGAACTAGTATGTGGTGCATACTAGCTCATTATGGCTTTTCTCTTACAGGTGTATACACAAAAAAGTGTCAGCTGGTTTACTCCCGCTTTAAAGTTTAACTAAAGGAAAATCTTTTTTTTTTAGTTTTGGATAGAGTGGAGGTGGATTAAAACATCTTTCACATTTTTATTGTTGCCTGTGGCTTTTAACCAGTCACTCATCTGTCAGATGCAGGCTCATAATACGAACCTGTAGACAGCAGCGGCACCCTGACAGATAGCTCTGACGAGTTGTGGTCCCTGCCAAGGTCAGGGGTACCAGACCCTGTTCTTCTGCTGTCGTTGAGGTGCAAGAACCGCAGGACTCTCGTATGGAGCAGAGAGCCAGTACTAGTGCCACTCATCCTTCTGGTGAACTGGCAAGCAGCAGCCTAGTACATCCTGGTCGTACATCATGCACTGCAGTAACACTTGGTGACGTGGCAAGTCCCATAAGTGCAGTTCAAGCTGGCGAGGTGGCTAGCATGAGTAGTGTCTCACGCTGCCACCAAGAAGAAGACAAACACAGGCCCATCGAGCCCATAGTGCCCTTCCTGCTGGATTTGCCAATCCTAATTGGGAGCCCACCTCTTCTGCAGCACCCGTACTTCCCCCATTCACTGGCCAACCTGGAATTCAGGTGGAAACAGTTGATTTTACATCACTTGATTTTTATTCCCCTTTTTTTCACCGAAGATCTCTATAGATCTATTGTGGACCAAAGCAATTTGTATGCTGGTCAATTTATCGCCACTAATCCCCAGCTGACCCTTGCCAGAGATTGGAAACCCATTACGGTTTTCAAATTTAAGACCTTCCTGGGCCTAACCCTCCTCATGGGCATAACTAAAAAGAGTGAGTTGCGGTCATATTGGTCCACTGACCCAATTCACCATATGCCGTGTTCTCTGCCTCCATGACCAGGACACCATACGAGCAGATCTTGCAGTTCATGCACTTCAACGACAATGAACTCTGTCGTCCTTGGGGTGACCCTGGATTTGACCGGCTCTACAAAATTCGGCCCCTTGTAAACCACTTCAACCAACAGTTTGCAGCCTTGTTTACTCCCAATTAAGTCATCTGCGTTGATGAGTCCCTGATTACGTTTTCTGGCCGCTTGTCTAGCAAACAGTATCTTCCCAGCAAGCGTGCCAGATATGGGGTCAAGATGTATAAGCTCTGTGACAGGGCAACAGGCTATACATATAGTTTTATGGTTTACGAGGGAAAATATAGTCACGTAGAACCGGAGAACTGCCCAGACTACATAGGGATCGCTGGAAAGATTGTGTGGGACTTGGTGTCACCCTTATTCGTAAAGGGGTACCACTTGTAAGTGGACAATTATTACACGAGCGGGCCACTTTTTAGTCAACTTTTTGATTATGGAATTGGCGCATGTGGCCCTGTGCGATCTAATTGCCGGGGCTTCCCCCAAAGGCATGTAGAATCCCGACTTAGATGGTAGAGAGAACCAGCTTGAAGTGTAATAATTTGTTTGCAGTGAAGTGGAGGGATTCACAGAATGTTTTCGTTCTGTCCTCGCTTCACGCAGACATGACACAAATACAACTTTAATATGGGAGGGGTGGACCTCAGCGACCAGTTGTTGGCGCCATACCTAATTGCCTGGAAGGCCAGGCGCTGGTACAAAAAAGTGTCTGTATATTTATTTCAATTGTCTCTGCTGAATGCTTTTGTGCTATACAAAGCTCCAGGATGGACTGGATCCTTCCTTAAATTCTAGGAAGAGATCGTCAAAGCCCTTCTGTTTCCAGACAGTGCTATGGCCCACCTTTCCAACGCAAATGCAGTGAGTCGGCTGCATGAGATGCATTTTCCTTATGCCCTCCCTGGTACTCCTACCCAAAGAACACCCCAAAGAAGATGTTGTGTCTGCAGAAAATGTAAAATAAATAAGCCAAAAATATGTTGAGTATTTTGCAGATCTCGCTTTTTGTCACAAAGTTTTGAAAATCGAAAAAATAAAAAAAATAAAAATAAAATTAAAATTTTATTTTCTTTCATTATTTTCAAAAACAAATGAGAGCTGCAAAATACTCACCATGCCTCTTAGCAAATACCTTGGGGTGTCTACTTTCCAAAATGGGGTAATTTGGGGGAGGGGGGTTGTGCTATGTGGACATTTCAGGACCTCCGTAAACTGTGGTAGGTAGTGAGGAGTAAAATCACCATTTTATGCCATTAGAAAGTCTTATACCTGCTTGGTATCCGGGGTCCTGTACACAGCTAGACTTCAAAAAAGTATCACACATGTGGTATCCTCATACTCAGGAGAAGTAGCATAATGTATTTAGTGACAACTTTGTGCAAAAAAAAAAAAATCGTTTTTAATTCCTGCAATTAAAATATTCCATGGACTCAACATGCCTCTCAGCAAATAGTTTTGGGTGTCTACTTTGTAAAAGGGGGTCATTTGGAGGGGGGTAGTGCTATCTTAGCATTTTTAGGCCTTTGAAATAGGTAGTGAGGAGTGAAATCAAAAATTTACGCCCTTAGAAATCCTGAAGGCGGTGATTGGTTTTCAGGGTCCTGTACGCAGCTAGGCTCCCAAAAAGTCACACACATGAGGTATCCCCATACTCAGGAGAAGCAGCAGAATGTATTTTTGGGTGTAATTCCACATATAACCATGGCATATGTGAGTCATATATCATTTAGTGACAACTTTGTGTAATTTTTTTTTTTTGTCATTTTTCAATCACTCGTGACAAAAAAATGTAATATTCAATGGGCTTAACATTAGAGTTGAGCGGACACCTGGATGTTTGGGTTCGGGACCAAACTTGACCCGAACTTGACCCCGAACCCCATTGAAGTCAATAGGGACCCAAACTTTTGAAGATTAAAATGGCTTTAGAAAAGTAATATAAAGGGCTAGAGGGCTGCAAATGGCAACAAAATGTTGTTAAGAGCATGGCAAGTGCTCTACAAACAAATGTGGATAGGGATATAACTTAAAATAACATAAAAAAATAAAAAATTAAAAGAATATGCTGGAGGCCCTTTTCTCAGCAGAAGAGGTACAGGAAGTCATTAAGAACCTCAGAAACTCAACGGCACAATGCCACACATATGGTGGGAATGCCCCAGAATACGCCCTTTCTGGAAAAAAAATATTCAATTTAATGGATAAGCTAGTGGGAAAATAAAATACTTGGAAATTAAAAAAATACTAAATTATAATCTGGACCTAGGAGAACGAGGTCCATATGGAGTAGGAGGCTGAGGTGGCGGTGGATTTGGCGGTGTAGGTGGAAGCGGCGGTGGAGGAGGACGAGGTAGCCAACACTGGTTTAAAAATACAACAATGGCTGGGTAAGGCTGGTGATGTGTTGAATTCTGTCCCCAGTTGGATAGTGTCTGCCCTGTACTGCGCTTGCTCAGTACGTAGGACAAGGGGATTTCGAAACTCTCCGAAGACGATGCGCGGTGAGTCCAGGTTCAAGCCACATCATCTGAGGTTGAAGCCGAGCCAAGCGAGGCCGTGCCTGAAGCGTGGCGAGCGAAGCGAGCCTGTGAGGGGCCTTGTTACTATGTGCTACCGTATGTCCACTTGGATGGTGGGGCTTGAACCTGCACTCACTGTGCAGGCGCCATTCATCTTCAGAGATTTTGTGACTCTCCTTGAACTCCGTACTGCGCAAGCGCTGCGCCTGCACAGTAAGTGGCCGGACACTATCCGATGGCCGGACAGTTTTTGTCAGAACACCGGTATACATGTCTATTCTGTACAAGGTACGGACAAGTCCTGTGGGATCCATGCCTGGTTCATTTTAATGAATGTGAGCTTGTCCACATTGGCCCTGGACAGGCGGCTGCGCTTGTCTGTGATAACGCCCCCTGCCGTGCTAAATACACGTTCAGATAATACACTGGCTGCAGGGCAGAATATGTCAATCCTGCACATATGCAGAAAACACTGCAATTTTTATTTTTTTTGCAATGTTTTTGAAATAGCAGAATACACCCACAGTATGTACAGGGTGTATTGCAAAACCTGCAAAAATGCAGAAAAAGCTATTCCAAAAGTATTTTCACAAAAAATTTTTTTTTTTGGAATAGCACAATAGGAGAAAAATAGATCAATTGAATATGTCAATCCTAAACATATGCAGAAAACACTGCAACATTTTATTTTTTTTGCAATGTTTTTGCAATAGCAGAATACACCCACAGTATGTACAGGGTGTATCTCACAGTAACATATGCAGTGCTGGTGCACTGAGCTTGCAGATAAAAGATATATTTTGTCTGGCACTGGGCTCATGGCAGTGTAAAAAGACTGTGCACTGCAACCCAACCAGGTAAATCTATGTAGATCGCTGACTTATTAGAATTGATTTCTTTTTTTCTTTTTTTTTTCCAAATACTTTTTATTGAACTTTACAAGTTACAAGTCATGTGGTTACAGTAAAACAATGCAATCGATTGTAAGAATTGTAAACAAGCACATATGTATGCAAATGATCCTAGTCAAAATTATGTTAAGTCTAACGTAAAGGAATGGAAACGTGACTAAACTTACAACCTGTAATGTTAGTTTTGGGATACAATTTCAGAACAGAATACAGTCGAGGGAGTATCTTGGTGTAGGACAATCATTGATAAGATAGGAGACGGGGGAGGGGAGGGGGGATGGGGAAAAGAATAGGGGGCAAAGTGGGAGAGATAGAAGAGAGCAGCAGGTTCATCCGAAGAATACACATTTAGACCATCAAAGTTTACATGTTTTCATTGTACCAAGTGGACCAAGGGGTCCAGAGTTGTATAGTTTTGGAATGTTTGTGAGTCTTATTCGTGAGTATAGTCTCATAGGTAAAGTGAGTGTGGACCAGACTAACAATATCTGCTCTAAGTGGGATATAGTTCGTTTTCCAGTGTCTTGTAAGCATAAGTTTTGTGGCTAGTAGGACATGGGTGACTACATGTCTGTGAGCTGGAAGTAAGTCTTCTATAGTGAGGTTAAGCATAGCTAGTTGTGGAGATAGGATGACAGGGAAGTGTAGGATTTCCTGAAGTAAGTCTTGGATGTCATGCCAGAGCTGTTGTATCAGGGGGCAAGACCATAGAATATGTAGCAGAGTACCTGATTGACCGCATTTTCTCCAGCAGTCAGGAGAAGTGGGTGTGTGGAATTTGGCTATTCTGTGAGGAGTCATGTACCATCTCATAAGAGTTTTTTGTGTGAGTTCCCATAGTGAGGTGCAGGAAGTAGCTTTGTATACAGAGTTGATTGCAGAAATCCACTGTTGGTCTGAGAATTGGAGCTGTAGGTCCAACTCCCAATCCAGAAGAGGCTTAAATTTAAAAAATACTTGTTTTTCCTGTAGGGTGGAGTAAATGATGGTTACTCCCTTAGTAGATAGGTTAGTAGAGAAGAAGTATTCCCATAGTTTTAAGGGAAGGTTTCCTTCCATTGAGGAGTATGCCGCGAGGCATTTTTGTAATCTGAGGTAGGTCAGGAAGTCTTTAGTGGGGGCTCCAAATTCAGTTTGTATTTGTTGAAAGGATTTGTTGTTGATCATGGTGCGTAGTTCCCGGGTGGAGGATACCTGGGCTGTTATCCAGTGTGGGAAATTTAGGTCAGGGGTAAGGTGATTTAGAGCATTGAGAGGAACGTGGATCGGTTTTGTCGGGAGATGCGACCATTTGGTGTGATGAAGTGTTTTCCATGCCTTGATGGAAGCTTGCACAGGGGGAGAATAGTGTCGTAAGAAGGGGGTGGGTGAAGTGGTCGTGCTGAGTAGCCAGGGTAGGAGATTCGGACCTGGTGTTTCAGCATTTTCGATAGAACCCCACAGTGTAGTGGGTGTAGGAAGCACCCAATCTTTTAATTGCGACAGAATTGTCGCTAGATAGTAATCTTTTATGTCAGTGTATCCCATCCCTCCACTGGATCTATGTTTTATTAGTTTAGCATGGTTACACCTAGATTTTTTTCTTTGCCAGACATATTGGCTCAAGATGGATTGTAGGGATGCAAGGTATGAAGCTGAGAGTGGGATGGGTAGCACCCTAAAAATGTAAAGTAGCTTTGGTAATACCATCATTTTGAATGCCGCCAGGCGGCCAGCCCATGAGAATTCATGTTTAGCAAGCTTAGAAGATTCAGTAAGTAACATTTGTTTGGCTTCTATGTAGTTAAGCGAGAAAAGGTTGTTTGTGGATTTGGCCAGTGTGATTCCTAAGTAGGGGATACCTTTGTCGGCCCAGGGGTAGGGGTATGTGTTGCGTAAAAAATTGCTTGTGACGGCATCCATGCCCAAATCTAAAATGTAAGACTTGTGTTCGTTAACCTTGTAGTATGACACATTACTAAATCTCTGTAAAAGGAGTTGTACCGAAGCCAGGGAGGAATGGGGATTAGTAATCATCAAAATGACGTCGTCAGCAAAAAGATTTATCTTGTGTTCTATATCGCCTATCTGGAAACCGGAGATGGACTGAGTTTGACGAACGTGTTCCGCCAGGGGTTCCATCACCAGGTTGAAAATGAATGGGGAAAGCGGGCAGCCTTGGCGGGTGCCATTTGTGATGGAAAAGGGTTTGGAGAGCATTTCAGAAGTGTAAACCTGTGCGGAAGGGGAGGAGTACAAGGCCATGATGGCTGAGAGGATTGGGCCCTGGAATCCAAATTTAGATAAGGTGGCTCGGAGATAATGCCAGTGGACTCTATCGAACGCCTTCTCTGCGTCCAAGGAGAGGAGCAGAGAAGGCGTTCTGTTCGTCTCAGCTTTGTGAATAATGTTGACAATTCGCCTAGTGGCATCTGATGCCTGTCTACCTTTGGTGAAACCTGACTGATCTTTATGGATCAATTGGGGTAAAATTTCAAGTAATCTGTTAGCTATTAATTTAGCATAAATTTTCGTGTCTAAATTTAGTAACGAGATGGGTCGGAAGTTTTGTGCTTGGGTTGGTTCCTTACCTGGCTTTGGCAACGTGACAATTAGAGCTTTAAGCATTTCTGGAGGGAGAGAGGAGGAAGAGGCAGCGTCATTACATACTGGAGTCAAGAAGGGTGCAAGAATCGAGCTGAATTGTTTGTAATAGTTACTAGTAAGGCCGTCTGGGCCGGGAGATTTGTTGGATGGAAGAGACTTAATCATTGTTACAACTTCCTGGTCAGTAAATGGGGTGTTGAGTGAGGCCAATTGGTCTTGCGACAATTTTGGTAGGTCAATTTCCTGAAGGAACGAGTCTATGTCTTGAGGGGAGGGTTGGGAAACAGATGTGTCGTCTTTTAGATTGTATAAAGAGTTGTAATAGTGACTAAATGCATCAGCAATGCTTTGGGGATCTAGCAATTTTTGTTTGGTGGCTGGGTGGAAGAGATGTGCAATTTTAGATTTAGCATAATGGCCTTTAATTCTATTTGCCATAAGTTTGCCTGCCTTGTTTCCTGTTGAGTAGTGTTGTGCTTTGAAATATTTGTGGGCCTTTTCATAGGATTGTAGGAGGTGAGATCTGAGTTCTAGCCTGAGGGAGTCTAATTTAGCTTTAGTCGTCTGGGTAGGAGAGGACTGGTTTAACTGTTCTAACGTTTTGATTTCAGAGGTCAGTAGGTTTAGACGCTGTGATCTCTTTCTCCTCTCTCTGGCACTGAGCTGTATAAGGATCCCCCTAATGAATGCCTTATGGGCATTCCAAAGAACGGTACTATCTTGAACAGAGCCAACATTGTTAGTAAAAAATTCTACCAAACAGTCTTTGATATATGAGGAGTGGGTTGTAGAAGCGATGATCGAAGCATCGGCCCTCCAGAGCCGTGTTCGGGAGAGTGCTGGTGAGTCTTCCAAGGTAATGGTGACAGGTGCGTGATCCGACCATGTAATGGTGTCCAGGGTGGAGGAGGAAATTTTTGGCAGAGTCCATTTATCCACAAGGAAGTAGTCAATGCGGGTATAGGAGTTATGTCGGGGGGAAAAAAACGAGTAGTCTCTTTCCGTGGTGTGGTGGCATCTCCAGACGTCGAA
Organism: Lithobates sylvaticus; assembly: GCA_028564925.1. Taxonomy (NCBI): domain Eukaryota; kingdom Metazoa; phylum Chordata; class Amphibia; order Anura; family Ranidae; genus Lithobates; species Lithobates sylvaticus. The sequence continues at coordinate 159,799,930 of CM053035.1, read as the reverse complement.
CAGGTCTTGAGATCTGATGAAGGATCCCATAGGGGAAGACAGTCTTTTGGAGCTTGAGGATGAGTCTATGGAGCAGTCAGGTACTATATTAAAATCGCCACAAATGATAAGTTGGCCGCGTTTAAATCTGTCGATTTTTTTCATGAGTTTGGAAAGGAAGTGAATTTGCCTTTTATTTGGAGCGTAGAGGTTCACTATAGTGTATCGGACATTGTTTAGGTCACAAACAATGGCCAGGTACCTGCCGTCTGTATCGTAGAGGCTGTCATGGAGGGTGTTTTTGAAGGCTATCATGACTCCTCCTTTCTTATCAGGACCTGAAGCCTTAAACACATGGGTAAACTGTTTGTGGGAGCAAGTGGGTTCGGCGGCATGTTTGAAGTGCGTTTCTTGGACGCAGAGGACATCACAGTGGGAGTCACGAGCCGTACGCCACAGGGATGTTCTCTTAGCTGGGTGGTTTAACCCTTTCGCATTGAGTGAGAGGAACTTGGGCATTGCGTGTACGGGGAGTGGTGGATCAAGAAGAAAAGGAGGTACTCACAGTTTCTGGTATGGTTGAACGGAAGATGGAGGCGATCCTTGGTTCTTTAGATCGTGGAGAGTTGACGATGTAGAGTCTGTGTCTGAGGTTCCTGTGCTCTCAGGAGTCAAGGTATGCGTAGGGGGAAAAAAAAAGGGTTAGAAGAAGAAATAAGAAACAGTACGGTAAGTTGGGGAGGGAGTAGGGAGGGACCAGCAGTGTATCAGACAACTGCCAATCAAGATCTGGGGGTAAGTCCGTGAACTAGCTGCAACGAGCAGGCACCGAGCGGAATGCGGTGTAACTATTGCTTTGGGTCAGCACTGTCCCAGGATCAGTTGTTGGAGGTAGAGCGTTGGTGATTTGCGAACGCTGGAGGGTTGGAAGTGGACGTTTGTGGATCAGTAGAGACAATCTCCGGGATGATACCCCAGGTTCTGAGCATTTTTATGCCTTCCTCCACTGTGTGGATGTTGTGGCGGGTACCGTTTCTGGTGACTATCAACTTGGTCGGAAAACCCCATTGATACGGGATTTTGTGGTTGTTGAGAGGTTTAGTGATGGTTTGAAGTTGTCGCCTCTGTTGACGCGTGTACTGAGAGATATCAGCGAAAAGTTGGAGCTGAGCATAGGGTGGCGGGAGTTGGCCTATGCGTCTAGATTGAGCCAGCAGCATGTCTTTGGTATGGAAAAAGTGGATCCTCATCAGGGTATCTCGAGGTACCTCAGGGGGTAGGTGTGGGGGTTTCGGTAGGCGATGAATGCGATCGACTATGGTTTCGATTTGTGGCAGTTCTGGTAGAATAGCGGAGATGAGTTGTCTGGCGTACGAATTTAAGTCTGAAGGGAGGATTGATTCAGGGATTCCTCTGATTTTCACATTGTTTCGTCTCGAGCGGTCCTCAAGGTCCGCCATTTTGGCCCTCATCCATTGTTGTTCATCACGTGTGTGGTCATGAGCGTCTACTAGGTCATTAACTGTTTCAGTCATGGCACCCATCTGTGATTCAACTCGGCCTAGCTTGCGGCTCGTATGTGTCAGCTCAATCTGAAATGCTGCAAACATTGAGGAGATGTCATGCTGGAGAGAGCTGTGCAGGGAGATCAGCATCTCCTTTAACATGGTGTCAATGACTGGTTGATTTGATGTGGGGAATGCTGCTATGGGGGAGGCAGAGGGCGTTTGAGAGGGCAGTAGGTCTAATGCAGGCCTTACCTCAGGGTGATGGTCGGCGCTGTCTAATCGCATCCGCGATTTAGCAGGGCTGTTGGAAGTGGATGATGCTCCAGATGAAGGAAGGGATCTTGGTTGGTCTCCTTGTGGCAGTGAGGAATCCCCAATTTCATCAGGGAGATCGGTATAGGGGAGAGCAGTGTGCGGCGTCCCTGTGTGCTGTGAGGCGCTGCGGGCGCCATCTTGGATTTTTCCTCCCTGAGGTGAGGGGAAGAAATCGTCAATCCTTTTGGGCTGTTTGAATTCCTTCCTCTTCCTGGACCCTCCGGTCTGGTTCCCCCTGGTGTGGGGGTCTGCTGGATGCATTTTTCTAGTGTGGATCGGTGCCGTGGAGTTCCGTGAGATCCGCTCGGTGCAGGAGCTCAGAGACTAAGCGTCCATTCCGCTCGGCAGTTAACCACGCCCCCAGAATTGATTTCTGAACAACCCCCTTCAAAGCCCCCCAATAACCAAATAGAAAGGAACTGTGCTCTCATTTATCTCTTGACATACAGAGATCAATTTGCATGCCTGGTGTATAGCCGTTTTTTTTTTTTTTAAAGTGTGTGCTCCACTAATTCATTGGAGCTAACCAAGCCATGGTTAGCTCCAATGAATAAGTGGAGCACACACTTTAAAAAAAAAAAAAAAAAAAAAAACGGGTTGAAATGTGTGTGTAGTTAGTTATTCGGCAGTCAGCTCAGGCTTGAGAACGGGACGTGGGTATAAGTGGAACATATTCAAAAAAAGAGGGACAAAGAATTGTCCACAGAAAGCAATTAAGGGATCGGTCAACAAGGGGCGATCATATAGTGTGATTGTGAAGCAGCTTTGCTGAGTTCCCACCAATTGCAACAAGGAGCCGTGGAAAAGGATTGGTTTGGGAGTTCATAACATCCTTGCCTGTAGTTGGGCTGAAGAGGATTTTTTATTTATTTTTTCCTATTGTTTAACTCAGCAAATCACAGGTGCCAACAGAGATACATGGTGTTGAATCATCACCCCTATAGAAGATACATTGAATGGCAGTAACTGCGGTATAATTAGACGAATACAGGAGGGATAAGAGCCTGTTAAGGGTCTGTCATGAACTTCCAAACCATTTCCTTTCCACCACCCGTTGCTGTTATATTAGTATAAGCCTTTTCAAATGGACAAAAGGAATTAAAAAAAAAATGTTTTGACTATTCTGAGCCTGGTCTGAAATTATTCAAAGTGGTTCATATTGGTTCTGGCATATTCTAAAGAACTTGGCTCTGTAAAGCACTAATGGGTGTGAAGCAACATTACTATAAAAGGTTAACTGGGCAAGGATAAGACGAGGAGTGTAGTTGCTATGGGTAACCAAGTGAAGGAACAAGTTGCAAGAAATCAGTATTCAAGCGTGGTACCTGGTAAGGTGGCAGGTCCTCTTATAGGGAGGGGGGTTGATGTTCTGGCACCCCCCTAGTGGTCCGTCTGCCATGGTAACTGGAAGCAGACTAGCATTACGGAGATCTATGGCCTAGTCACAAGGTACAGGAAGGGAAGAGTTAAAGTATAACTAAAGGCTTAACTTTTGTTTTTGGACAGAGCAGAGACGGATTAGAATGCCTATTAGGTTTTTATTGCAGTCTGTGCCCCCATTAGGGAGATTTATCCTCTCTATTTGTCCCATTTACCATTATCATTGAAAGTGAAATTAAAGAAAACACTAAATATTTGGTTGTGTCCAGAAAAGTTATAGAGGGGACATTTTCCAATGGGAAAGCTAGTTCTGGTAACCTGGGGGGTCCCCAATGAATTCCCTTAATTTACAGGGATTATCTATCACTTCCTATTTTGGCTATGGGACAGGGAGTGAATTTATATTTCCCCAATTGGACACAGATGGCAAAAACTAAACTGACAGGAGTTAAAACCCTCTATCCAAAATAAAAAAAAAAAACTTTGCCTATGGCACTGATGAAGGTCTGCACTAGGTGTTTAGAACTAGACATGTGCAATTCGTTTCGTTTTTTGTTTTTTTTCGTTATTTTCGTTCGTTCGTTTTCGTACGAATGAACGAATCGTACGAATCCGATTAACGAATCATTAGAATCGAACGAATCCGAAAACAACAAAAATCCGAAAAAAGAAAACGAACGAAAAAATTCGTACATTCAGAACTTTTTTTTTTGTTGAATTGGTCATTTTCTGTGTCCCTTACAATGGTGCTGCTAAACGTGCTTCGAATGGATTGAACAAAAAAATTCGTACATTCGTAACTTTTTTTTTCGATTCGTAACTTTTTTTTTCCGATTCGTAACTTTTTTTTTTTTTTTTGATTCGTAATTTTCCGTGTCTCTATTGATCAAAAAAATGTGTACATTCGTAACTTTTTTTTCGATTCGTAACTTTTTTTTTTTCGATTCGTAACTTTTTTTTTCGATTCGTAAATTATTAAAATGTATTAATAGCATACACATTACATAAAATTATGAATTATGCTCCGATTACGAATCTACGAATGTTACAAATGTTACGAATGTACGAATAAATACGAATGTATCCGAAAACTAAACGAATCAACGAAAAAATAACTCTTACGAATGTACGAATCGTTACGAATACGAACACCGACGACTTACGAATGTACGAATCGTTACGAATCCGAACACCGACGACTTACGAATGTACGAATCGTTACGAATCAACGGAAACGAAAAAAACAAAACAAAAAAAACGATTTTTATTCGGAAACGAAAATAAACGAATCTTTTTGTTGTGCACATATCTATTTAGAAGGACCCTAATCTGTTACTGGGAGTGATGTAACAGAGGTATGCTTGACTGGTGGAGTGGGCGCAGGTTCAGTGCCTTCCGCCTAATGCAAATATACAACTTAGAATGTATAGTGACATGGGACAAGTAGCTTTTCAGAAGAACGCTTCATTTTATTATTGCACACAGTGAACGCTTCTCTCTAAATTGGAGGGATTGCCTTAATCTTTGATTAATGTTGCCTTAAAGTATGATTCTTCACGTGACCACAGTCTCCTCCTGTCATTGATGAGTGCTCTCTACGCAAGAGGTACCCCCACGTGCATGGGCACAGATAAACTTGCCCACACATGGAAGTACATTAAAAACAAATGTTCACACTCACCATGGCCTGAAAATTCCATAGCTCTTATGAAAATTTATGTTTAGTAGCTTAAAAATCCTCAAGGGTAAAATGCTTTTCCATGCCTGGGGAGCTGCAGGTGGTGCATATAGCCATTGACACAATTGAATGGCTCTACACAGCCATATTTGTGTAGAAGACATCAATGCTCCTGTGCATCAAAGTTTATCAGCGCATATGCGTAAAGCAGGGAAAACATGCTGTATATGCATGCATAGGTAAATGCAAATTAAATTGGGTATTGGTATTTACATGAGTATGGCTATGTAGCTATTAACTTGTATGGGAAAGCTGCAGGCATTTTATGCTTTAAAAACTTTAAGCTACTAACTGTCCATGTGCATGAGGCTTTAGGCAAGCAGCACTTTAAAATATACATTTCCCTACTTCAAACCACAGCAAGGCAAAACAAAAAATGAATGACTACTGGGTGAATATAATAACATAGTGATAAATAGGATGAATGGCATAGTAAAGCCATTCCCACTGAAAAACAAATGGGGGTGAACATGGGTATTATTGTTTTAACCCAGTTAATCTTAAGTGGATCTTTTTCGTTTGAAAATGGGTTAAAGCCACTGTGATAGAATGAATGTGTACATTTTGAATCTTCTGTGAAAATGTGTGAAACTAGGGTAAGAATTCTGTGAATTTTGGGTAAAATTTTAGTAAATTGACCCTATGGGGACACATGTACACCTCTTTGCTTGTTCAACAACTACTGGTATGGGACAATATAAAATCATGTCTTTAATATTTAACACAGAAGGTATTTGGGAGATCATCGCATAGGAGCTTGATGGACTATACTGTGCAGGTACAGCCAGTACAGGGTAGACAACCCCAAAAGATGGAAACACTGCACAAGGTCATGGGATTATGGTAAGTATAAAGCTGGGTGGTGGAGTACTTTTGCCTATAAGTGTACATTCATGTTACCACTGGTAAATGAGGGAAATCGTTTTAATGGTTAGGCACACCACCAGCTATAAGGTGTCAAGAACAGTTGCACCCTTTACTACCCTATAGTTAAACCATAGTTTAAAGGAAAGTACATTTAAAAATAATTTTATCAGGACAAAATGTCTTCTAGCAGTATTTTGGAAGTCTGGATTAAATAGCAAAGTATCTGCATCTGCCTAAAACATGTAAATGTGGCAACTTACACTTAGATAGCCTTTCGTATTTATGAACTGCATTAAAAAATATTATGAAGTCATATTTTGTTCTCTTTGTCTCTTAGTAGTGGCTGTGGTGCTTACTGCAGAGTGCTCAAATCATTCCCTTGCAGCCACAACTATGTGAGCCCATTGCCTCCTGATCTCTCCCAGATAAAGCATTAGATTTTTCACCATGAAATAAATATGACATTTAAACTCCTGGGGCTTTCAATAGATATGTTAGGCGCATTATGAAATCATACTCGCACGCACAACGCGGGAATCCTGTCTTTAACAGCTCTGATCGTGAATGTGTGAGTGATGATGGAATACATTTACAGAAGCTTCAATTTTTAATTATCTAAATTACACTGAGACAGATCTTGAAATAGTGCCTAGTGATGGATCGGGGAGGCCTTGTGCTGCTTCATAGTTTTCACACATAGGTGCTAAACAAATGAAAGCATTCTCATGAAAAACTACTCAGCCTTCAGCAAATGCTAATGTTAGAGGTTTCAAGAGGTAAAAACGTTTCAGCATGTAAACTGCTGTTGCATACTTCCCAACCTTTTGAGATGGGAACAAGGGACACCTATTAGCAAAAGTATGTAGGCATAGGACACCCCCTACCACATCCCCTTAAAGGAAAATTATCTAAAAAAAAGATAAGGTAAATCCACAAGTGTTTTTTTTCCCAATAATTTTATTATTAGTAATATAACGTTTACAGAAAAGAGCAACAGAAATTAAACTGATGCAATTGGTACATGTAGTCAACAACTTCCATTAAGGGTATCGAAAGACCATGTAGTTTCATAAAAACTTTTATATATAATAAGTATCATTGTATCAGTCTGAGTGGGTATAATTAATTGTGAACAAAGGTGTCACTGTTATAAGGTTTTGTAGGTCATTTCTTAGAGGGTCTGTATATGAAGATCAGTTGAACCAAGACTAGCCTACCCCAGTCCCAGACACCTCTAACAGGATCACACTATGTGAGGGAGGGGGTAGATGTTGCATTTCGATATGTCCTATCACTGTTGGTTTACTCAGTGGTGGAACTTGCCCTCTTCACGTTTTATAGTGGTTTTGTAGAACCTATTAGACATGTGCACACTGAAATATTTCGTTTCGGAATTTCGTTTTCGTTCGAAAAATAAATGTATTTAGTTACTCCCGAAATTCGGTTTTATTTATTTTGTTTTTCGTTAAAAATTGCATTCGTCCGAAAATCCAAATGAATTAAGGTCGAATCTGTCATTGAAGGCTTATGGTGTCTGTCGAAAATTCAAAGAAGATTCGATGGAGCAGCTAAACTGTATGACTCTGTATAGTTTTAGCTGCAATTCCACCCAATTCCAGCAGCAATCTTTCCTCTCTACGTCGAATCTTTCCTCTCTACGTCGAATCTTTCCTTTCTACATCAAATCTTTTCTCTCTATGTAGAATAATCTTGGACTAATAGAGTTAAGGTTAGGCACATTCGACCACAGGTTCAATGGACACAGATTGTTATTGTCAGCGTCGAATCTCCTATCTATATCGAACTGTTGTCACAACGAAAATAAAGCATTTGTTTATGTCGGATCTTTCGTTTTTCGGATTCTGCACTTTCGTTATCGTTTGTTAAAACGATAACGAAAATACCTGAAATTCGGACGAAAATGCATTCGGACGAAAACGAATGCACATGTCTAGAACCTATCTATGGGAGTGGGTAAGCGAGTGGGGGAGCTCAATTGTGTAAATTTGTTAAGTTGGCCCCATATTCAAGGGTTTGTCAATTGATGGGTGATAAGTTTAAGTCTAATTTTATTTTGATTTGCTCTTCGTCGGGGTGTGGGGGGGTTCATTATATGAGAGGCGGATAAAGATAGGTGAGTGGGTATGGCGGGTATCCTATCCATGTTGGGGAAGAGGAGGTGTGTGGGAGACGTCTGCCTGTTCCCACTGTGGGGTGAAGCTATGAGTTGTATAGAAGATCCTGGAACTTTAAGAAGTCTCGTTTTCCGATATTTTATCAGGTTCTCTTTAGCTTGATGGATTACATTCTTCATCTCCACTATTTTCTCTATACGCTTAAGCCAATCAGCAATTTTAGGGGGATTGGCGTTTCTCCAATATACTGGTATACATTGTTTAGCTGCGTTGATGAGATCGAGTGTAATGCCACATACACACGAGTGGATTTTCCGTCAGAAAAATCTTGGATGTTTTTTCCAATGGAATTTCGCTCAAGCTTGGCTTGCATATACAGGGTCGCACAAAAGTTTGCTGAATTTTCGACCGTCAAGAAAGCGGTGCCATACAACACTATGACGAGCCGAGAAAATGAAGTTCAATGCTTATGAGCATGTGTCGAATTGTTCCCGAGCATGCGTAGGAATTTTGCGCGTCGGAATTGCTACAGGCGATCAGAATTTCCGATCGGAATTTTTTCCGACCGAAAAATTGAGAACATGCTCTCAATCTTTTGCTGTCTGGAATTCGGCCAGCAAAAGCCTGATGGAGCATACACACGGTCACATTTTCCGACCAAAAGCTCTCATCGGTCTATTGCTGGCAGAATTTCTGATCGTGTGTAGCGGCATAAGAGATTTCTTGCATGCCAAGTGAGGTATAGACGTGTGATGTAGCAAGTATTGAGCTGGAGTAAAGTCCGGCTGCATGTCATGATTTGGGTGATTGTGCTGTGTACTTTTTCCCAGAATGGTTTTATGTGTGTGCAATCCCACCAAATATGAAGCAGGGAGCCCACGTTAGATGTGAATCCGTTCCGGTGTTCAGTACCATCCTGAGTAGATTTTAAGTGTAGGTTCTATGTGAGGGTGAGTCAGGTTACCATCTGATAGGCCAGGCAGGAAATCGGGGTTCCTCTCTATAGGGGTCATCGGTTCCGGTGAGGGGATCAGTTTGAGTGTGGTACAGGCTGTTTTGAAGCTAAGAAGTGTGGGACCCATTAGTGGGTGTGTGGTGTGTTCCTTAGGGGTCAATTTAATGCTGATCCACAGTAGGTGGGAAATTGGAAGCTGCACAAATGAATCCTCAATTGTAATCCAGTCTTTAGTGATTTTTTTAGATTTTATTGAACGTTTTTCCTGACTCCAGTAGGTTACAGTGTCGTGAGAAAACATATTTTTGAGTCTTCTGTTGGTCAAGAGAGGAGCGTTAGAGAAGGCGTCTGCCTAAGTGAGGCCTTTTGGAAATTTTTCAGTCCTTGCCGCCCAGGGCTGTCAGCTTCTAGATCCCATCGGCAGCATCTGCATCACATGGTGGACGATTACCTTGGGGCCAAAACAGAGATGGATTTCCATCTGACGATCCTACAGTTACTGGGTCATGAGAATAGACCACTGACCAGAACTGACCAGAACTAGCCCAGCATGCTATTAAGTTGTTGGGCTGCCCTGCATCCAGCATGCTTTCAGAATGGACATTCAGTACTGCAGGAGGTTTCGTTACTGATCATAGAACGCATCTGTCCACAGACTCCGTGGACCGTTTGACTTTTATAAAAATGAATCAGTCCTGGATTACCAGCTATGAAGCCCCTGATGCTGATGTCACTGATTAAGTATTTTTGGGATGTGGAATCTCTGCAGGACTTCAAGGCTGCCTGGCTTTTAGTTTGTTCAATCATTTCATCTGGAAGAATGTTTTTGGTATAGGTTTCATGGGCACAATTAACACCCAAAGACCAATTTTTCAGCACCTGTTTGACAGGTCATCAAGTCTTTATCGGATAAAAGTCCACGCATGCTCGGAATCAAGTACGAGCCGGAGATATAACTAGCGTTCGTAATGGAGATATGTACATCACTATGTTCGTAATTGTTGGCCAACATTTGTGTGACAGTGTGTATGCAAGACAAGTTGGAGCCAACATCCTTCGAACAAAAATCCACAGTTTTGTTATCGGAAAGTCAGATTGTGTGTATGGGGCCTTACATTCTGCTGGAAAGCTTGAGCATGTGAAAAACAAAAGACGCGTTGGATGGATCACCTGATGAAAGAAAGCCTTAAAAGCAAGCTAATACAGTCATCACATCTCAGAATTGGTAAGCTGCAATATAATGTTTGCTTTTGGGTTTATACTGCTTTAATTATCCAGTCATGTGAAAAGCTAATTTCTATTCACTTTGAACACCAAATTATATAAAATATCTTTCACAATATTGGGACATTGGAGTGAATATTCACACAACTTTCGAATGCAAATGTTCACTTCCTTTTGTAAATTAGCCCAAATGTGTTGTGCTGACACACAAGCATTTATGATGTATAGTGTGTTAAGACGCAGATGGAGGCACACCTTAGCATGCTAAAAAACATACAGTACCTAAACCTTTTTTATGCAGAACACTACACACCACACTTTATTTAAATATGAATATTTTGGATGCTTTGCACATTTTTGATTGGATATTTATTAGAGTTTTTCTTATCCACTTTTGGGTGATATTTGAGTACACGGAGCACAGGATAATTCTTGTTTGTACTCCCCAACACATACCAAGTATGGTGAAGTACAGCTCAGTTGTATTACATAGTTACATAGTAAGTAAGGTTGAATAAAGACACCAGTCCATCCAGTGTGAGTGTGGGTGCGTGTCTACAATTATCCCTATTTTTTTATTTAACCACTTAAGCCCCAGACCAATTTGCAGCTAAAGGACCAGGCCCCTTTTTGCTATTCGGCACTGCGTTGCTTTAACTGACAATTGCGCGATCATGAGACGTGGCTCCCAAACAAAATTGGCGTCCTTTTTTTCCCACAAATGGAGCTTTCTTTTGGCAGTATTTGTTCACCTCTGCGGTTTTTATTTTTTGCGCTATACACAAAAATAGAGCGACAATTTTGAAAAAAAATGCAATATTTTTTACTTTTTGCTATAATAAATATTCCCCAAAAATATATATACATTTTTTTTTTCCCTCAGTTTAGGCTGATACGTATTCTTCTACATATTTTTGGTAAAAAAAAATCGCAATAAGCGTTTATAGATTGGTTTGCGCAAAAGTTATAGCGTCTACAAAATAGGGGATAGTTTTATGGCATTTTTATTAATAATTATTTTTTTACTAGTAATGGCGGCGATCAGCGATTTTTATTGTGACTGTGGCATTATGGCGGACATGTCGGACAATTTTGACACATTTTTGGGACCATTGGCATTAATACAGTGATCAGTGCGATTAAAAATGCATTGATTACTGTAAAAATGTCACTGGCAGTGAAGGGGTTAACCACTAGGGGGCAGTGTAGGGGTTAAGTGGGACCTATGGGGTTTTTTTACTGTAGGGGGCGTGACTTGGCGTGTGACATCACTGATCGTCTTTCCCTATGACAGGGAACAGACGATCAGTGACAGCCTCACTAGGAAGCACGGGGAGAGGTTTGTTTACACTTACATCTCCAGCTCTGTGACCCGATCGCGGGACACCAGCAGCGATCAGGTCCACGGGTCCCGCTGCCACGGAGCTCAGGCCTGGGTTGTGAGCGCGCCGCGCGCGCGACCGGCGGCTGGGCTCTTAAAGGGCAACGTACCTGTACGTGCTTGTGCCCAGCTGTGCCATTCTGCCGACGTGTATCAGCATGAGGCGGTCCTTAAGTGGTTTCGGTACCCATATAGCGTGGTCAATTTACGCAGCGCTCCACACATACATTGCACACTCACATCCGTCCCTACCCTCAAGAAGCCCACAATCCAAGGTCCCCAACTCACATTAATTTACTAGGGCCAATTTTGGACAGAAGCCAATTAACCTAACCTCTTTGGAGGGTGGGAGGAAACCGGAGGAAACCCACACAGGCACAGGGAGAACATGCAAACTCCAGGCATGTAGTGTTGTGGTTTGGATTCGAACCAGCAACCCTTTTTACTGCTAGGTGAGAGTGCTGTTCCTAATTGTAGGTGCATTGGGGTGACAGATATATCTTAGAAATTTTTCATTTTATGAGATGCCATAAATTTAATTTAGTTATTTTCAAATTACTACTGTATAATACATAAAAAAATTACATACAATGTGTTTTTTATTGATATTTTCTTCATAATATAATAACAGAGAGATTGAAATTTCTGTTGCTATATAAAAAAAAAATGATATTGCATAGCAAAAGTTATTGTCAGGATAGTTCAATATTTGTCATATGTTTGCATTTTACTTGCAATATACAGTTAGTTAGTAAAAGGCTATGGGAGTTTGTTCCTTGCATGTTTATCTTGGTCAATACTCTCAACAATATTAAAACAGAATAGGAACAATCAATAATTAAAATTTCTTTACCCCTTGCATTTTTTATCACTGCCTCCCGTATCCTCACTAGGATTTTCTCAGAGGGAATACATTTGTTGTTGGTTATTACTCATAACTTTAAGAATTTATAAGGATACTTGTAGGCCTTTATTGTTTCTGCAGCACACAAAGATTAGCAGAGCTCTTTTGATGAAGTTATCTCTTTTCTGTTACATCTATGAACAATATGGAGACTATCAATAAAAGAGTTCAGGGAATCTAGCCTTTCATTTTGATATATTTTGTCAGTTATTGGCCTGGTTTGCTTCTGTAAAAGTCTACAATCAATTAAAGTGTAAAATGGCAAGTAGAAAAATAAAATGGTTTAAAAAACAGTGAGGAAGGATTAAAACAATGTGGAAAAACAGGGAAGAGCTAACAGATATGTATGATACCTTGAAGAAGCTCTTTCTACAGCTGCCCTGCACTAAAAATATTGGATGGCAAGGAAACCTATTTTTTTTTTTTATTGCTGTGATATTTTAAAATGGATGCCTTTATACAATGTTCACTATTTATATTGATTTACTAAATAAGTAGTTAATGTTCACTAAGCTTAGTAAATAGGGTAAAGCGGTTTTTATTTTGAATACCCAATCATGCTAGGAAAATGTTTAAAAATACAAGATTTTTTTCTTGCACATGATTAGATTAATAAGGTGGAAGAAGTGAACAAGCAGCTTTAATAACTTGCTGACCGCTGTTGGCACATATACGTCCGCAGAATGGCACGGCTGGGAAAAGTAACGTACCCCTACGTTACTTTGAAATTTCCGCCGTGCGTGCGCCTGCCGCGAGTTCCGTGACCGTGCCCGCGGGACCCACGGCCTCGTTCAGCCGCGGGGTGTCACGGAGCTGTTTACATCGGCATCTCCCCATTCTGCCTAATGACAGGACACTGATCGTCTGCTCCCTGTCATCGGGAGCAGCGATCAGTGTCCACGTCACACAAGCCCATCCCCAGACAGTTAGAAACACTCCCCTAGGACATAATTAACCCCTCCCCGCCCCCTAGTGGTTACTGCCAGTGACATTTTTAAAGTAATCAATGCAATTTTATAGCATTGATTGCTGTATTAATGCCAATGGTCCCAAAAATTTGTCAAAATTGTCCGATGTGTCTGCCATAATGTTGCAGTCACGATAAAAATTGCTGATCGCTGCCATTACTAGTAAAAAAAAAATATTATTAAAAATGCCATAAAACTATCCCCTATTTTGTAGACGCTATAACTTTTGCGCAAACCAATCAAACGCTTATTGCTATTTTTTTTACCAAATATATGTAAAAGAATATGTATTGACCTAAACTGAGGAAAAAAACATTTTATTTTATAAACAAATTATTGGACTCAGAAGCGCGCCCGCACGGTAACCCCCCGGGAGAGCGCTCTAACCCTTCACGACAAGCCGCTGCCGCAGTTATACTGTGGCAGGCAGGTTGGCACTGCTGTCGGCTCTTTAAGACGCTGTAGCAGGTGCGCACACCCGCAGCATGTCCCCACAGCCAATGCGCGTGCCTGGCAGGTGCGATGATCACCAGGCACCCACGATCGCTCGTGACAGAGCGAGAACCAGGATCTGTGTGTAAACACACAAATCCTGGTTCTTTCAGGGGAGAGGAGACAGATCGTGTGTTCCTACTGACTAGGAACAACAATCTCTCTCCTTCTCTAGAAAGCCATATTCCCCCCATAGTTAGAAACACACATAGGGGACATAGTTTACCCCTTGATCGCCCCCTAGTGATAACCCCTTCCCTGCCAGTGACATTTATACAGTAATCAGTGGCTATTTTTAGCTGTGATCGCTGTATAAATGTCACTGGTCCCAAAAAAGTGTCAAAAAGGTCCGATGTGTCCATCGCAATGTTGCAGTCCTGATAAAAAGCAGATCACCGCTATTACTAGTAAAAAATAATAATAATAAAAATGCCATAAATTTTAATTTTGTAGACGCTATAACTTTTGCGCAAACCAATCAATACACGCTTATTGCGATTTTTTTTTACCAAAAATAAGTAGAAGAATATATATTGGCCTAAACTGATGAAGAAATTCGTTTTTGTTTTGCTTATTTGGATATTTATTATAGCAAAAAGTACAAAATATTGTGTTTTTTTAAAAAACTTTCACTCTTTTTTTGTTTATAGCACAAAACATAAAAAAACGCAGAGGTGATCAAATCCCACCGAACGACAGCTCTATTTGCAGGGGAAAAAATTACATCAATTTTGTTTAGGTACAACGTCGTATGACCGCGCAATTTTCAGTTAAAGCGACGCAGTGCCGTATTGCAAAAAATGGCCTGGTCAGGAAAGGGGCAAATGCTTCCGGGCCTGAAGTGGGTAACCTCCCTGGCGGTATGATTCTGTCTGGAATTTAGTGCTGAAATCGGTACAATTATTTTGCATGGAAAGTTGGCGTTTTTATATTGTAGGCATGCAATTCTTATGAATAACTCACTTAAATCTGTCCGAACCAGAGTCTAGTAGACATCCCGGGTATGATAAAGTTTGAAACACAAAATCATAAATTATAATATAATAAAAATATATATAAAAATGATTCAATAATGTAATCAAATCAAAAACACTGAAATTTGCTCAGTTGCAGAATAGTCGCTGTCATAAAATTTATTGTTTGATGATAAATTGTGATTCTAATTTTCTATCTGTGTTTTCTAGCTGGTCTAAAACCACTTTTGACATAAAGGGACACTTTTTGGTTGCTATGGACAATCTCCAGTTTCCAGGCAGAAAAAAAACGTTTTATTATATAAAATGACATGCAGGGCACTGGGCAGACCACTAGGGACAAAGGGGATGTGTATTTTTTGTATACAGTACTGTAATCTGTAAGATTACAGTAATGTATGTGTGTTGTGTTTTTAAACTTTTTTGAATTTGGCGCCGATCTCCACTCCCGTGCGTCGTAACGTCGCAGGGAACGGAGATCAGCGGCACTCAGGCACTGTGTGAATCGAGCGAGCAGACGGCTCGTTCACACAGCAGGGAGACATCGGAGGATCCAGGGGATAAGGTAAGTAACTTCCCCCTGTCTGGCTCAGGGTTACCGCTCCTGGTAGAAAAAACTCAACCCGTGCCAGACTCGGGAACACTCCAGGGAGGTTAAAGTAGATTTGAACTAAAAAAATTGGTGAAAGGTAGGGTTTTTATGAGACCGTATCGGTCAACTCTGTCATAAATGTTTCACCCTGCCTGCCAGGTGAAATGTACACTGAGCCACACATGCACACCTCAGCATACATTTATGGCACTACTCTGTGATGTGTGGACGTGACTCCCATGGCCACAAACAGCATTTACGTCATCACGGCCTTGCCATTCATGCAGTTATACAGTGAGAGCCCTGAAGGAAGAATGGGAGAAGATGGAAGAACCAGGGACTAGTTGAATTGCGGACAAAGAAGCAATAGAGGGCTTCATTTGATAGGTAAGTTTGCCATAACGTGCTAATTATGACAAAACCTCCTGGGGACTCATGTAAAACATATAATGGAGTTTAATTCCACTTTATCTTTTTCCCTAAACTAAAAATGTATTTTGAAAAGAGAACATGCTTTATTTCTTTATTAAATTAATTCCAAAATATTTGTTCCACAAAAAATTTAATACAGGGAGCACCTTGGCATAAAATTCACTAAGCATTATGATTTTTCTAAAGTGACATCTCTATTGTTATGAATGCTTTATGAATTATTATGCTTATGTAATAATAACAGCAGCAAAAAGTATTTATCCTGCTAAAAATGTAAGCAAGACAAGCTAACTTTATTGATAAATAAAAACTATTTAAAGCCTAATGCCCCGTACACACGATCGGATTTTCCTTGGTGGCGGAAAGTCCGATGCGTGTGTATGCTCCAAACATTTGTTGTCAGACTTTCCACCAACAAATGTTGGCTAGCATGTTCTCAAATTTTCTGCCAACAAATGTTTGTTGTACTTTTCGATCACGTGTACACAAGTCCGTCTGACAAAAGTCCACGCATGCTCGGAATCAAGTATGAGGCGGAAGCGCTCGGTCTTGTAAAACTAGAGTTCCTAATAGAGATATCACGTAAGTCTTGTACGTCACTACCTTCATAATTGTTGGCCAACATTTGTGTGACCGTGTGTATGCAAGACAAGTTGGAGCCAACACCCTTCGAACAAAAATCCATGGTTTTGTTGTCGGAAAGTCCGATCGTGTGTACGGGCATAAATTTACTTAAAGGCTAAGTTCACCTTTTTTTTTCTAAATACCATCACCCCTATGTATCACTATAGAGTTAATGTACTTCTTTTGCAAAAATAAAACAGCTTTCCATTTATTCTACACACGTTTACCTCACTGGCTTCAGCTGTTTAACCACTTGCTGACCAGCTCACGCAGATATACTGTGGCAGGTTGGCAGCGCTGCGTGTATCGTTGTACCTGTGTTTGCCCACATAGGTGCAGTTGCAGGCACGCGCCGCCGGGAGCACGCTCTCTCTCGGGCAGACTTGATGTCCGCCGGTAACCCGTGATCACCTAGTTCAGAGGCAGAATGGGGATCTGCCTTGTTTACACTGACGTGGGACATGTCAAAGATCTTCTGTTCCCAGTGAACGGAAACAGTGATGTCTGTCATGTCCCTGGTAGCCTATCCTCCCTACAGTTAGAACACACCTATGGGAACACACTTAACCCCTTAATCGCCCACTAGTGTTAACCCCTTCCCTGCCAGTGTCATTTTAACATTTATCAGTGTATTTTTATAGCACTGATCAATGTAATAATGTCACTGGTCCCCAAAAAGTGCCATTTGGGGTCAGATTTGTCCAGCACAATGTGGCAGTCCTGCTAAAAATCGCAGATAGCCGCCATTACTAGTAAAAACAATAAAAAAAAAAATCAAAGTCCCTAAATCTATCCCATAGTTTGTAGACGCAATAACTTTTGCGCAAACCAATCAGATGTATAAAATATATATCGGCCTAATATCTTTGTTCTTGGATATGTATTATAGCAAAAAGTAAAAAAAAATAATTTTCTTTCCAAAATTGGCACTCTTTATTTATAGCGCAAAAAATAAGAACCCCAGAGGTGATCAAATACCACCAAAAGAAAGCTCTATTTGTGGGAAAAAAAGGACATCAATTTTGTTTGAGTACATCGTCGCATGACCGTGCAATTGTTAGTTAAAGACGTATCGTGAAAAATGGCCTGGTCATTAAGGGGATGAATCCTTTCGGGGCTGAAGTGGTTAAAAACACTGCTTGATTACTTCTGCCTTACTTCTTATGACCTTCTTCAGACTTTATGTCATGATACAGGAATGAGTTGACCATCTGATCTCATTAACACACCCTGCATCATCTACCCTCAGCTGATCAACTCCTTCCTTTGTCATGACCTAAAGTCTGTCCAGGAAGTAAGGCAGAAGTAATCAAGCAGTGTTTTTAAAAAGCTATGAAGCCAGTGAGGTAAGCATGTGTAGAATAAATGGAAATTTGTTTTATTTTTGCATTTTTTTTGCATTTTTGCATTTTTTTTGCATTTTTTTTGTACAGGCATACCCCACTTTTAAGTACACAATGAGGTTTATTTACTAAAGCTGGAAAGTGAAAAATCAGGTTCACTTCTGCATAGAAACCAATGAGCTTCTAACACCAGCTTGTTCTAACACCTGGAAGCTCATTGGTTTCTATGCAGAAGTGAGCTTGATTTTGCACTTTCCAGCTTTAGTAAATAAACCCCATTGTGTACTTAAAAGTGGGGTATGCCTGTACTATAATGCTATATTGGTACATAGGGGAGCTGAAATTTAGAAACAAAAAGTGAACAAAGGTGAACTTAACCTTTAAAAAAAAAATAGAAAACCAGCATAAGGGATGTTACAATTGTACTTTACTTCAATGTAATGTATCCCTTGTGCTGCTGTGTGCCAAGTTTATCAGAAATCTTCCTTCATTACCTCCCACCCCCACCGCCATAATCTTCCTTTCCTCCCAGCTCTGGTAGGACTACACCTTCTATGAATGAAATATGATATTTGAATGGAGGACAAGTGGATAATTGGAATATTTGTACCCTCCATTCATAGGTTATAAGGGGCAGGCATAGTCGGGCACTCTTGATGTGTGTCTGTCACGGGTCCCTCGGTTTTATTAATCTGATTGGTCGGATTGGCAGCACTGACCAATCTCAATCCATCAGGTCCTTACTAGAAGTGCTAATGGAGATAAGGGGAAAAGAGCAAGGATTTGAAATACCTGGACCTTTGAAGCTGTTGTGGGGGTGCTGACAGCTAGGGAACACCAGAGGTAAGTATAGGGGAACTGGTGGGTGGGGAGGGTGTCTGTTGATGGTTCAACGTTTTTTCTGTAAATGTGAACTGACACTTTAAGGTGCCTTGAGCATCTTTTATGCTATATTCATGTCTATATTGCACTCCTGGGAAGACTCTTGTTTTGCGCACTTAAAGGATAAGTTCACCTTTTAGAAAAAAATAATAGATGCACATTTTTTTGCAGGTAAAAAAATGCGCACTTATTCTTTTTTTTCTTTTGGGGCTTGTAAAGCATTGTACCAGGGATCAGAAGATAACTGGTGCCATGCAGGTCTCCTTCAGATCTGCCAGTATATCAGTGTGCCGTACAACCCGTATAGGCAGGCAGATACACTGACAGGAATCAATAAACTACCACGGCGCTCCACAGCACCATGGTAGCTCATTGAGAACTACAAGCCGACAGCCGCTAAGGATCCGTGGAGCTGTGTTGATGAATGACGCGGCCATGTTAGCGGAGAACCGCATGGTCGCTCTGATTTTAAAAAGTGACAGCTAGTACAGGAAACATTTCCTATACTGCTGCCACAAGGAGGGGGTAGCGGGCAGGTGCTACAGCATTAGGAACATGTTACATGTTATACACAAAAAATGGGTGGAACATGTAACATGGTCCCAAAGGTGAACTTATCATTTAAAGATGCATTCTAATACAAGAAAGACCTCAGATATGTCAGGCTGCTCATGGCCACCTTTATATATTTATATTTCTAAGTTAGTCTAGAAATGTCTTGGAATCCCTCAGAAAGGCTTTAAATATTTGGACATGCAAAAGGACCTCTTGGATTGCCTCTTGTAAGGATAATCCAAAACAAAAACAGATCGGAAAAGCTGAGTTGAAGTCATAACTCTTTATCTTTATACTTAAGTTGGTCAGTAATAATACCAGAAACACAGGAAAAGATCTTCTAACTTCCGTATAGAGTAAAACAATTTGTAAAGGAATGGTTTTCAGTTCTGCCATATACCTTCCCAGAGGGATGAAGTAATATACCAAAATGAAAACAGTGTCGTTACTATAAAGACTTGAAGAGCTCCAGTTTGGCTTATAAAATGAAACATAAATTTAGTCATTTGAAGCAGAAACACAAATGAGCACCAGGAGAATAAGTCGTACGGTTTGCTCTTGATATGTCACCATGCAGCATATCATTATGAGAATCATGCATCAAAAAACAAGTGTAGCATTAAATTAATCCAGAAACATGGACACATAGCACAGGGCTATATGGACTAATGAGGATTTACAATTTTGTGCATACCATGCAATTGCTTATCATAAATGTATGTGGAAACGATCCTCTGTAAGAAACTCAAAGTAAATATTTTCAATTAACTAGCAATTTTTATAGAGGTTTAAATAACCAAATCAATTCTTTTGCAATTACAAGAAAAGTTCTCTGGTATTTTAGTAAAAGTAAACAAAATTAAAAGTACAAACAAATTAGTTATTTAAAGTGAAACCGTGAGGCTAGGAATACGGGAGCAGCCATTACGGGCAAGTTTTGGATAATGCCTGCTCTGTTGCTTTTACAGTATATCAGTTTGTTGTCATGTACTTGACTTTACTACCTAGTGAATCACTGACTTGAAACAAGCATATAAGAAGTGGGGTCTTATAAGTCTAAAAGCCATGCCTGCATGTTTATTCCTGGTCAGTGACTTGCTAAATTGTGAAGCTAGGATCAAGTTAACACCCACAGGTTTTGTGTTTACTTATTTAAATATAATGTTCACTTTATTAGAATTTTTTTTTAGCACTCATAAACTATTATTTTTGCACTGGTAGATTAGTGGTCCAGTGGATATTACTTTGTGATAAAGCCTTTTTAAATAATATCACACCATGTATGCTCTATTGCCGCGTACACACGATCAAAATTTCCGGCCCGTGTGTAGGCTCCATCGGAATTTTGCTGGCCGAATTTCCGACAGCAAAAAAATGAGAGCATAAACTCGGCTCGTTGTAGTGTTGTACGTCACTGGGTTCTTGACGGACGGAATTTGGTGTGACTGTGTGTAGGCAAGACAGCTTGAGCGAAATTCCGTCGGAATTCAGACGCAAAAACCATCAGAGCTTTTTCCGACGAGAATTCCGATCGTGTGTATGCGGCATAAGTCTTATCCTATGAGTACGTCCAACTACTGGAGCCGAGTGCAAGAGGAAAAGATACATCTATAAAAGATATATTTTACCACTACAGGCAATCTTTACATGGATAGCTGGTGAGTAAATAGGGATGGGCGAACGGTTCGGCCCGAGCATAAGTTCGGGCCAAACTTTGGTTGTTCAGATGTTCTGAGAACAGTGAACAATATGCAGTGTTCGGGGCAAATCCGAAAGCCGCCTGAAAACACTGTTAATGTTTATGGGACACTAACATGAAAAATAAAAAGTGCTAATTTTAAAGGTTTATATGCAAGTTATTGTCATAAAAAGTGTTTGAGGACCCGGGTCCTGCCCCAGGGCACATGTATCAATGCAAATATATTTTTTTAAAACCAGCCACGGGAGCAGTGATTTTTTTCTAATGCTTAAAGTGAAACAATAAAAATGAAATATTCCTTTAAATGTCGTGCCTGGGGGGTGTCTATAGTATGCCTGTAAAGTGGCGCATTCTGTGTTTAGAACAGTACCGCAGCAAAATGACATTTCTAAATGAAAGAATTGATGAATTGATGAATTGTCGGGTCTCGGCAATATAGATAAAACTCATTGAAATAAAGGGCGTGGGTCCCCACCCCCCAGTCCATTACCAGGCCCTTTGGGTCTGGAATAAATATTAAGAGGAACCCCGAACCAAAAAATAAATAAAAAGTACGTGGGGATCCCCCCAAAATCCATACCAGGCCCTTCAGTTCTGGTATGGAAATTAAGGAGAACCCTGCACCAAATGTAAAAAAAATGGTGTAGGACTCCCCCAAAATCCATACCAGACCCTTATCCAAGCACGCAACCTGGAAGGCCACAGGAAAAGAGGGGGATGAGAAAACGCCCCCCCCTCCTGAACTGTACCTCCTGAACCGTACCAGGCCACATGCCCTCAACATGGGGAGGGTGTTTTGGGGTATCTCCCCAAAGCACCCTGTCCCCATATTGATGGGGACAAGGGCCTCATCCCCACAATCCTTGCAGAAGATTGAGCAAATATTTGAGCAAACATTTTGCAGTCAAACAAAAAAATATTAGTGTTTTTTATTACAGAGAGGATGTAAATACGATATAGGTTTGTACCAAAAAGTCTGCTTGGACTTTGGCATTAGCCTTTTTTAAAAACAGAAGACACGCATAGTGCATTTTTCTCACACCGCTTCTCTTTCCAGCTCTATACAAGAAATGGGTTTCAAAATATTGACTTGTTGGTATAGGGTCCCTACGATCTTACACAGACATTTTTTAAACACACCATTAATATGTTCTGGAGTTGTCTGATTCTGAAACCCTTCTGGGTTAGGGTTCGTGACCTCATATTCAAACTCATACATTCAATTGGGAGACGACACAGCAGCCTGTCTACTTCATTTAACTCCCATGTCATCCAAACATTATAAAAGTTCATTTACAATTCAGGTACTTAATTCTGCCAAGGCCAGCATCCCACTTTTCTTGAACAATCTATTGCTCCCCCTGGTTACACAAAACTGAGGAGATTTACAGAATGGAAGATATCCTTGCCTCTGCAAATCACAGAGAGGAGATGTTTTGCTAAACATGGTTCTACTGGACCGACTGTACCTTTCCATCTAGTTGTATCGCAGGCCTTGATACCTGAATCTGGCCGGTTCGAAGCCTCTGCTCTTGGAAACTTGACATGTTCCTTCTGGGGGTTACCTCCCATGTCCTCCGGGAGCTTTAGCCCAGAGGGCCACTGTATGATGAAGCTGGGGTTGGGTTTCTTATTTTTTTCTCTTTTTCCTAAATTATACTCCGAAGTCCTGGAGTTATAAATTTATATATAAGTGGAAGGCGAATCCTGATGGAAGATGAAGGGACCCTGCCGTTTCTGGGGTAGGGAACCATCTTGCAGTAAGTGGATTTATTCTGGTCAATTTCCGTGAGCCCTTCAGCTATGTTCCGGTGTAGCCCCGGTTTTTGTTTTGCTTTTTCTTTCAATACCATTTGGACAGAGGGTTTCCCCTGCAGGCAGGCTGATATGCCCTTATTGTATGCCTATACTATATTTTGTATTTTGACAAAAACTTTAGACTTTAGCAAGCCACAATTTCTGACAGTTTGAGTAAGCATGTAACAAAAAAATTAATTTGAGTATTTTTTTGGACACAGAAGATAGGAATTGCATACTGGTTTACACCACAGCTAAAAAGCCAGTTTGGACAGGTCACAATTCCTGAGAGCTTCAGCAGGCATTTAGCATCTAAAAAAATTGTCTCTTTTTTGGTCACAAATGAGAGTAATTGCATACAGATTTGCACCATAGCTAGATAGCCTGTTTGAGCAGGGTGCAATTTCTGAGAGATTGAGCAGGCATTTAGCATTAGGAAATTAAACTCAGGATAGAAAAGGCATAGCAACACAACTAACAAAGGGGTTCATTTTTCATAGAATAAGGAAGGACACATTTTACAGATTTTAGGTTCACCTTTTTAAACCTTTTCAGAATGTCTACTCAATTAATCTTTTTTCACACAGCAGATGGAAAGAATTTAAGTTCTTGGCCGCACAGCTTTTATTCAATTTTTGGAGATGCTACTATCTCTGAGGCACAGAGCATGTCGATTTAACTTTAAATAATTAAATTAGACTGTATTTTTGCAGATATATGAAATTATTATTGTATTTCAGACAGAAAATCTCATCCTAATTAAAAGGGGGCAGACTCCTATTTTTCTGACACATATTATAGAAATCATACTGATTTTCTGCAAAGAATATACATGGTGATCATTGAAGGCAATTTAAGAGAGAGAAAGCAGGCAGCTTCCATTTGTAAATCCAAACATTCTCACTAGGAAAAATTTGAGGGAGCTTTATTCTCTGAGAAGTGTGTGCCTAGGGGACCTTTCATTGTGCGCCTTCTAGGTGTGCATTCCATTGTTAATTAAGTCCCCAGATTCTGCTGGGATGGTATGACTGTCCACCAACAACTTTGGACTGAGAGTAGTGCCACTAGGGAAAAATGCTCTCCTCCATCCAGGAAAGGTACTGGTTGCAGTACAAAGTGTGAGTGTTGTTATTGGGGGAACAACCACACAGACAGAGATGGTTTTGCAACCCTGATCCTACTCTTCTGGGGTCCCCTGCCTGCACTCCTGGCTCCTTCTGCTCTTGAGTATCCCCTCAGCAAGGCATTGCTGGGGGGGTGGTTCTTGTGTAGGCTCTCTCCTGAGCCCCACAGCCTCATCACTGAATTTGAGCCAATCACTCATGTTGCTCTCACTGAGTCCAGTGAGGAGGGAGAGAGAGTAGTGCCGCTGATCTCAGGCAGAGCGCTGGACCAAGATCGGGCTCAGGTAACTATTTAGGAGGGGCAGAGGGGGAGCTGCACCTAAAGGGTTTTTTACCTTAATGCAGAGAATTCATTAAAGTGGTTGTTAACCCACTTCTATGAAATCATCTTATCTCCTCAGTACCTTAATAAAATGTGTCCCTGTGCCTGTGTTCTGTAAAATATCCACCAATGTTTACTAATAAAAGCTCTGCTCTGGGCACACAGCTGATTCCTCTCCTGCTCACGTCAGTGGGGAGGAGAGGGAGAGAAGAGACAGAGAGCCGCCAAACAGCTGAGCGCCTGGAGCCGTGCTCATCCAAGGTACAGATCAGTGGATTTTTTTACATTAAACAGGCACAGGGACACATGTTAGTAAGGTACAGAGAAGATAAGAATATTTTATAGCAGATAGAGAGGAGCAGGAGCGCAGGGGGGCGCTGGTACAAGCAGGTAGGGGAGGGGAGGAGGAGGAGGACAGAGGACCCAGACACAGGGAGAGCTGCAGACAGGAGAGCTGCAGCTGACAGAATCACACAAACAGACCAGGGTATCAGGGGCTCAGCAGCCATGATTATCGTGGTCTGTTTGCAGAGGGTAGGCTAAAGTCAGGCAGGATCAGCCAGGTTTTTTAGGGTATACAGGGGGCCAAATGACATAGCACAAGTTCTGTGCTGTATAACATGCTTTAAGGCTGGGTTCACACTATTGCGAAATGGATGAGGGATACCGGCATCCAATTTGCAATAGCAAGAGATTGTGAATGACTCTCTATGGAGTCGGTTCACACATCTTCGATGTGGCGCCGGTGCAAATTTGCACCGGAGCCCTGTGCGTCTTTTGGTCCATTTCAGGTCCGAATTCAGCCCAAAATTCGGGCTGAATTTGGACCTGAAACAGTGAACCAGGACGCACAGGATCCCTGCTGGGAGCCGCATCGGTATTAGATGTGAACCGAGCCTAAAGGAACAGAATGTGGGTTTTTTTTTGGTTTAGCAAACGCTTTAAGGTAAAATAACCTTTAGTCTTTACAACTACTTTAAAGAGTGGTTATTCCAAATTACACAGCTAGGGAACAAAAACGTAATGTGTTTTCTTTTATGATGATGCATTGCAATTATACACAAAAAATGAATGGCAATCATAGTATTTTGCCCAAATATTTATTTCTACATCCATAAAGGAAGCTTTTTAAAATTGAGTTTTGCATATATTGCATAGGGACAAAGCACCATCATTCAACATGAAACTCCTTGGAGAGGAGAGAATAAACCCTGGCTAAACATTATGACCTACTTATACTCGTAGTGCAGCTCCAAACAAAAAAAGGAAGATATATATTGTGCCACTTGCGCTCAGGAGGTGCCGGCATGAAATATTACCATCCAGTAGTGTGTAGTGTGCTTTGAAAAATTGCCAATCTCCAAGTCCAGTTTATATTGTTAACATGTATGAGATCGCAAAGCAGTGGTCGTCTTGGAGGTGTGTTTGGGGTCGCTATCATGTTGGAATACTGCCCTGCAGCCCAGTCTCCAAAGGGAGGGAGATCATGCTCTGCTTCAGTATGTCACAGTACATGTTGGCATTCATAGTTCCCTCAATGAACTTTAGCTCCCCAGTTCCAGAAGCACTCATGCAGCCCCAGACCATGACACTTCCACCACCATGCTTGACTGTAGGCAAGACACATCTGGTTTCCGCCACACATGCTTGACACCATCTGAATCAAATACGTTTATCTTGGTCTCATCAGACCACAGGACATGGCTCCATGTCCTTAGTCTGCTTGCCTACAGCAAACTGTTTGCAGGCTTTCTTGTGCACCATCTTTAGAAGAGGCTTCCTTCTGGGATGACAGCCATGCAGACCAATTTGATGCAGAGTGCGTCTTATCATCTGGGAACTGACAGGCTAGTTTTTTGCGATTCGGCACTGCGTCGCTTTAACTGACAATTGCGCAGTCGAGCGACGTAGCTCCCAAACAAAATTGGCGTCCTTTTGTTTCCCACAAATAGAGCTTTCTTTTGGTGGTATTTGATCACCTCTGCGGTTTTTATTTTTTGCACTATAAACAAAAAAAGAGCAACAATTTTGAAATAAATTCTATATTTTTTACTTTTTGCTATAATAAATATCCCCCAAAAAATATATAACCTTTTTTTTTTTCCTCAGTTTAGGCCGATACGTATTCTTCTACATATTTTTGGTAAAAGAAAATCGCAATAAGTGTTTATTGATTGGTTTGCGCAAAAGTTATAGCGTATACAAAATAGGGGATAGTTTTATGGCATTTTTATTAATAATTTTTTTTTTACTAATAATGGCGGCGATCTGCGACTTTTATCGTGACTGCGACATTTGGCAGACACATCGGAAAATTTTTACACATTTTTGGGACCATAGGCATTAATACAGCGATTGATGCAATAAAATTGCATTGATTACTGTAAAAATCTCACTGGCAGTGAAGGGGTTAACCACTAGGTGGCAGTGTAGGGGTTGAGTGTTCCTAGGGGCGTGTTTATAACTGTGTGGGGGCGTGGCTGTGTGTGACACCACACTGATCGCTGCTCCCGATGACAGGGAGCAGACGATCAGTGCGCTGTCACTAGGCAAAACGGGGAGATGCTGTTTACATCGGCATCTCCCCGTTCTTGAGCTCCGTGACACGATCATTGGTATCCCCGCAGCGATCGAGTCCGCAGGACCAGCGACCATGATCACGAAGCTTTCAACGGGTACGTTACTTTGCCCAGCCGTGCCATTCTGCCAACATAAATCTACAGGAGCCAGTCAGGAACTGGTTAAAATCACCGCTCCTGAAAAAACTGATGTTTTCAAAACTTTCTTTGCATTGATACATGTCCCCTGGGGCAGGACCCGGGTCCCCAAACACTTTTTATGGCTGTTCACATGTTCTGCTGCAAAACTAACCGGGGGGGGGGGGTGTTCAGCTCATACCTACCCTCCATCTATTATTATACAATATATCCAGTTAAGCTGCCCCTTCCTTCCCACTACCCTCTCCCACCCATAGGTGTGTGCACATTATGTGATGGGTGTGCCTGGGCACACCCTAATCACCCTGTGCGGTGCAGATTCCTCCAACTTCCTGATGCCTCCATTCTCCCCCCTGCAGTGCTTCCAGCTTCCCTTCTCTCCTCTCCTGCCCGCTACTGCGGGGATGTTTCAGGATGGATTAATGAATTAACACAGTGAGTAATCTGTACCAATGGCTCCTGTGTACATTCTTAACTGAAGCATAGTAAATAATTTACTATCCTTCAGTTTGTGAATGAACAGGAAGCCGCTAAGCACGGAGCACTTTCCATTTGTTCGCTGTCCAGTTCAGCTGAGGCTGCAGAGAAAGTGTTTGGGGAAGCCATAGTCCCTTTCTCTTTGTTTAGTCCCT
This sequence comes from Lithobates sylvaticus, assembly GCA_028564925.1. NCBI lineage: Eukaryota > Metazoa > Chordata > Amphibia > Anura > Ranidae > Lithobates > Lithobates sylvaticus. The sequence continues at coordinate 159,772,391 of CM053035.1, read as the reverse complement.
TGATATTTCACCAAAGCCCCCCAACGGGGCTCCTAAAAAAGAATTGTAAAAAAGAATAATAAATAAAAATGACTGACAAGCCACTGCGCTACTGACACCAATCTCTGCTCTGCTGATACTGTCCACTTTTCTGCAGATATACACGCATATGAGTTTGTGGTCTGGGGTGCACACCCTAATGCAATTGCCTGCGCACACCAATGTACTGTATAACTCCTCCCAGTGACCCTATCATATGAAAAGTCTGCAATATTTGTGACATTCCCTATTCTCTGAATTCCACCATTTCCTTGCTTATATATTGTATGTTCCCTGGTCACCATCACATGTGCTTTCCAGCTATCATGAATACTGTCCTTTGTGTGTCTGCACATCCTGTCAAAGAACTCCATGTTGCCTGCAGCAACAACATAAGCTTTTTTTTAGGTTCAGGTTCACTTAAAATGCTGAGATGCTATTACTTTTCTATAGGTGGAATGAGATTTTGCTCAGGTTCATTAATTCTAAAGGCCATGTCAGTTTACTTAATTTAGAAAACTCCTTGCAATCTCTTATGTCCTTTTGTACCCATCACACACATGAGGTCATTTTTCTTGTACTGTATGCTATTGAGGAGATCTGGTCACTCTCAGAACATTTCTGAATATTTTATTTAACTGTTATGCACTTCTTGTTTTATTTAATTTCATGCAACCTTTGAGGCTGCTGTTGACCCCCTGGAGCAGCCTCGCTGTACATAATATGCTCAGGTTGGGTATTAACCTCCCTGTCCCCAGCTTATTGGGATGAGGTAAGTACCAATTCAAACTTTTCTATATTCAGAACAAACAGGAAATTTGACTGGAACAAATACATGTGTTTTTGAATGATATCTACAGAATTACTGTTACCATACTTAGGTTAACAGAGAGTTCTAGCGGGCTATGAAAAGAAATCAAATGAATAGAACTGAATTATCTCTTTAAAGTACAAAACATATATTAAAAACTCATGTAGATTATGAGGGTTCATTTTCTGTACTTGACCTCACTGAAGGAGACCTTGATATGCTCATAAACACATCACAACGATTAGCATAGTTTTGTCTAAAGATAATTCAATCTCAAGTTCTCTGTCCATCTGCACAAGGTAACATGCATATCTTTGTTTTCACATCTTCTTCAATTCAATTACTATGTTCCCTTAATTAACAGAGCACATTTGGCTAATTAAACTCTTATGTTGTGCTTTCATGTCTGAATATTGATTAACCAATAGATTATTAAGACTTACAAAAAAAAAAACACTATGCTTACAAGCTAGGAATGACAAAGAAGAATGGAAGAACACATCTAAAACCATTACTTTCTCTACAGCATTATTTGCCAATTCTATTGGCAGCTTCCATCTGAAAACAGAACATTTGCCTATTTCTGCTGCATTCTTTATTCAGGCAACTTTAGGTCACATCTCAGAATGTAATAATGTAATTTTGAGCTGTAATCTTGATTAAACCCTTTGTTGATTTTCACTTTATATTCATATGAATTAAGTCTTTGCTCTGCTGTCAGTGTGGGCATGGCCTCCAGAAATACACTTCTGTGAACCCCCTGCTCTTCTTCCCCACTGCCCATATTACGGGAGCAGCATTAGCCCCCCTTGTTAATCAAAGAACCTTCCATCACAGCAGTGCAGCCTAGCTACTACCTGTAGCTACTCATTTAAACAAAAAACTTCCTTCACCTTCCCCGGCTGAGTCAAATCCTCCATTTGTGCGACTGAGTCAAATCCTCCATATACAGTATAATGCCCTGTACACACGGTCGGAAAATCTGACGGAAAAGGTCAGATCGGATTATATTGTGGGCTCTGTCAGACTTTTTCCGTTGGAAACTCCGCCGGAAAAAATTTGAGAGCAGGATCTCAAATTTTCCGACTACAAAATCCGATCGGACTTTGTTCGATCGTTTGTAGAGGATTCCGATCGGACAAAGTGCCACGCATGCTCAGATCAAATTACGAGACCAAGGCTATTGGCTACTAGCTTGAACGTAGTCCTGCTGTAACGAACAAATGTCATCACATTCCGAACGATCGGATTTTCCGACAACTTTGTCTTACCGCGTGTATGCAACACCAGTTTCGGACAAAATCCGTCTGAAAAAATCAGACGGATTTTGTGGTCGGAATGTTCGACTGTGTGTACTGGGGCTTACACTGTAGTTCACGGTGATAGGATCCCAGCAACAAAAGCAATGCTGTCAATCCAAAAAGCAGTGGGCAAGATGTCATCAGGTGCTGTATCAGCAGTGATAATGCTGATAACCACACCCGATAACATTTTCTCATTCCACTGTAGAACATGCAAACACAGCCTATATGATGGTGCTCTACTCTGAAAGCATTGTAGCATCATTGCCACTTCATCACAGGAAGCTGAATTAGGTGAACCTCACTGGCAGAATCAACAAGTATTTGTGGGAGGATGTACTTATTATTAAGGGCTGCAGCCCCATATATACTTTTTAAATAAGAGGCTAATGTTCTGTTTTAAAATTTGCAAATGTTAAAATTTGGGATTTGAAAATGGTTGCACTATTCTAAACAATGGTGTGGCACCTGTGACGCCAGCAAGATGTCTTGTCATCACCACTCCAGAAATGGCTAGGTCATTCAGCCACTCACATGCTGGTTTAAGTAAAGGAAGAAAGTAAGGGCACAGGCCTTTGCCACTATGCCCAATTTGTAAACAGTCAACAAAGAAAGAGCAAGGATGTTTACAGCAAGAGTAACATGATCTACCTCATTTGTATTATCTGATGTCACACTAAAAATCATTATGCACAGCTCAATTTTCTCTCATTCACGAGTTGAACAGCAGAAAATCATCCACCGATCCTAATAGTGTGGGTTGAGGAATGTCCCCTGTTTAAACCAGGTTCCTCTCTCCACAACAAAAATAGTGACTCCATGGTGACTTCAAGGGTGCCGATTTCAACCCCATTTTTCACAGCCAGAATCTGGAGACCTTCCTCATTATGCCCAAAAGGCAGACTGCCCAATCTCCTCTGAATAAGCTGTCAGCTTTCTTCCCTTCAGCAGTGGAGAGGGACCAAGGTGGAGCGGTGGCTTCTGGAACCACTACACATTCCTCAGATGAGGACACTGAATCTGACTCCTCTACTACAACAGCAATCTTCTGTTGTTTACAAACGAGTCATGGTGAGTCTCCACCTCATCCCTGGCTCCACCTGGTCCCTCCACCAGAAGCCCTACTAAGGCTAAAAAACATAAAAGTAGAGATGGGAATACTTCTTTGCACAACATGTCTCACTCTTCACTGAAGCCATCTTCCTTAGAGGATTTCCCTGCATCCACACAACCTGCCACTATTACATATTTGAAGGACATGTTAATCTCCCTGGGAGAATCTCTCTATACGGATATTGCTCAAATGTTAACAAGGATATCCTTCATTGTACAGGAATTGTGCACCAGTGTCTCCTACATCGAAAATAAAACAGAGGAAATTTGCATGGCACATGAGCTCATTGATAACCGTACTGAGCATACAACCAAAATACAACATATCAATACGAAACTAGCTAACATAGAAGATAGATCTTGACGTAACAACAAAAAGTTTGGAGGAATATCAGAAATGATTACACCACCACTACTCCATGATTTTGTCCTCCTTTCAGAATGACTCCCAGAGACAAAAGATTGGGAACTTACTTTTGATATATTCCATAAATTACCTAAACCTGCTCTTTCCCCATGATGCTCCATGATGTTCTTGCCAGTATACACTACTATCCTATGGAAGAATAATAATAATCCATCTCTCTCTGTTAAATTCTATGGCATATATCTCTATGCTGATCTTTCGGTGGTGACATCGCAAAACAGATAAAAATTTGCGACCATATGTCATTATGTCAGATGTCAGATGTCATTACTTGTTATGATTTGGAGCCTAAATTTGTGGTTTGTTATTACATTACCTGATGAATAAGAGTATTATTCCATACCCCCACTATTTTGCAGCTGCCGAGCTGCATATGTTACCTGGCTTCTTCCTCGGGTGTTTTTTTTTTTGTTATGTATCTAACAATTTGCTTTATCTTGTTACCTTTTTTGTAACCTTACTACAAATGTCAGTTACATTTTCCAACTATATCTATAGACCTCACGCTGGGTTACTCTGAGATAATACCTTTACTCGCTTGGACTTTCTCCTGGCTTACTGCCTACTTAAGTGGTAATCTTTCAACAACTAAAGATGGATATGACTGTCTTCTGGCTGTTTTCTGCAAACTAATATACTCTTTGCATGCCTATCAAACTACTCTCACTAAAAGTTAGGGGCATTAACTGCATTGCAGAAGTAAGCCAAGCGTCTTAAAGAGGATGTCTTATTTGTTCAAGAGACCATTTTGCAAAAGAGGCCTCACCACATACGCCGTAAGGGCTATCCCCATGTATTCACAGCTTGCTCTTCTAAGAAGAAAGCTGGGGTTTTAATAGCAATCAGCTCAGCACTTTCCTTCCATTTCATATCAACTATGGAAGCTGTAAATGGCAGATATTTTATTCTGATATATATGTGCCATATGTCAAACAGATCAAGTTTCTTTCTAAACGTCTGAAAAAGTTAACACATTCCATCAAGGCCTCTTAATTATAAAAGGCAATCTTAATTGCGTGGGTGGCCCTATTCTTGAAACTACTGCCTCCCAGAGATTGCACACTAATGATCTTGATGCTTTTTGCATTTGAATGACCTGTTTGTCATCTGGCACTGTCACCAATGTTAGGTAACGAACGTAACGCACACTTTTTTCATCACTCTCAATGGATTTCCTTTCTGTCTCATTCTCATCTATTTCACTGCACATTTTTTCATCTGACTATATAGACCTACTCAGCATTGTTGTTGTGGGCTGTTTGGGTTTCATTTCACGTCTGTTTTATACCATGTCTTTCTTTTTTGTTTAGCTTTTGTTTCTCATTCACACACATTACATTTCTTTCTCTTCTTCTTTTCTTTTTTCTTACTCTTTATTACGTTTACGATGGTGTCCTTTTGGGGGGGGGAGGGGATATGGGATGTAAAACTCACATACAGACAGCTTGTATATAATGTTGTGACCCTATGCTTTTCCAAACATATAGATTGTTTGGATTAAATTTATCTAGTCATACACTATGGTGGACCTTTAACCGATTAGCATTGGATTTTCGCAACAGGTGTGGTTATTCTCCCCCCCCCCCTCGACCATCGCTCGGTCTGTCAACGGGGGGTCAAATTATATGTGACCTTTTGTAAGTCACATGTCTCGAACACTGCCCCAGCCTGGCCCATACGAGTAAGGATCGCTTTGGGCCCACCAGGGGAGAAGGAAGCCTTTTAAGGGATCCCCATGTAGGAAAGATCTACTTCATCAATTATACACGTTTCGGTAACTATGTCACATGTTTACACTATATGGTATTCATTACCTTCTCTCTGTTATTTCAAACTGAGATAACTGTGATATATATACCTGCAATGTACTCTTTCTATTTCAGCAGACTAAATCCTCTGAAGAAAAACCTTATAGTTACGGGTTGAAAAGCGCCAGGCTCACTTTCTAAACATTGACATTCTTTTGATTAATCATGTTGTTGTGAAATTTTTGTCTGTTGGTGTATTTTTTGTTAGTTTTTTTTCCTACTGGGGCTCATGTCTTTTATCCATTATGTCATATTTGTGACATTATAAATAAACATTTATACTTTTTTGATAAACATTGTATCAACAATTCTTTCTACCCTGCTGCCTAAAAACCCCACCCCTGGGGGAACCCTTCTTTGATCAACATTTTCGGGGTGAGCAGCAAACTATCTACCTCCCTGTGTGTCTTTCCTTTGCTAGGGAAGGTAACTATACCCATTTTTCAGTTGCTCACAGCTCGTACTCATGGATTGACATGTTTTTAACAGATAAATGGTCTTTACAATGTCCTCCGCAATATGTTTGATTACTTGGTCTGACTGTGCGCCAGTGTTCATTGTTCTCTAAGATTCTTTTGCTACACCTTTGCCTCCTTTATGGCGACTCAGCACTTATCTTTTATCGAATCCTGAATATTCTACCAAAAGTACGGAAGCTCATGATCAATTTTTTTCTTCTAATGATACTGGTGACACTGATCGCAGTAATCTATGACTTACTTACAAAAGCCCATATGAGAGGAAATAATTTTTAAACTGGTGTCCACGCTAAAAAAATTTGATCTCAGACGTTTGCCCCTCTAATTAGTACCATCAAAAATCAACCGGTTTTCAGGGTCCTGTATGCGGCTAGGCTCCCAAAAAGTTTTTAAATCAATGAACTAACCAGCATCACCCGTGACACTAATACAGTGATCACTGGCGACAAGGGGTGATCAAGGGGCTAAACCTTTATTAGGGGGGTCCCTAGACTCCCAGTAAGTCATATATATTGATTAATTGTGTAGGCCAGGTTGGAGAAGTAGACAATAGATGACAGTAGATCAATGAAATTTCCTTGGTTTGAGAGTCTGATTTCTCATAGCGATGAAGCAAGTCCCAACAAAAGAGAGCATTAGGCCAGTGAATTTTAGAGAGGATATTCTTGAAGTTAGATCTTGGGAGATCTTGGTAGTTATTACAGAGATCAGAGAAAGTAATGAATGTGAACCCATAAAGAAATCTCCAACATATTGGATACCTGCCGTGACCCAATTTTTTGTTATATGTCAGTGGTGATGAATTCCATTGAAGTAAGTAGAAGCATTAGAAGAAGACATTTGGGGATGCTTTTTTAGATTTGTGGGATGGCACAACCATTGCTTTTAATAACAACATACAATAGGAGCTAAAAAATAAAGCTACATGGCTTAAAATAACAATCTCTATGGCAAATAATTATTATTATTTAAGCTACTAGTTTCTGAAAGGTAGTACAAAAATACAACTCGTAATTCCTCATATAGAATAAAAAGACTGCATGGGTTAATATAGCTTTTGAAAGTATCATATCTTGAGCCTTTTTCATAGAATATTATACCTCCTATTAAGAAGCGCAAACACATTATATATATATATTGGAAAATAAGCTGCAATATGTAATCAGTTTGATTCCTGCTAGCCCTAATACAAAAGAGCTTATTTCTTCTTTCAAAGATTATACTACCTGGCTTTTGAGAATGTCATATTGCTTACCTCATTGCCTAGTTCCTTATAAACGGCTTCCCACACATTTCATGTGGACCCTGTAATCTAAAATGCTTATCTGCAAGATAACAATTTATCCATCTGTTAATTTGAGGGCTTTTAGAAACTAACGTTTTGTGAGCCTTAAAAGCCCAAAAGTATTACTGTGGCTTACTGCTAATGTGCAAAATTGTTCCCACCTACAGAAAAGTTACAAACAGATTCCAGTATTTGTTCATTTACATTGTTATGCAGATGTGGATTGAGAGCCTAAAAATAAAAGAACAGGCAATGTTAAGAATACAGAATTGTTATATTTAATCTTAGGAATGTGTATATAGATATCTTTTAAAATAAATATTGTGATCAATATACTACATACTATCAATAATTCTCAGTCCAACATTTATATAATGTTTGTTTAAAACTGTACATATTAATGCTAACCTCTTGGCTCATATTGAAAAAAAAACAAACAAGACTAATCAAAGCAGTTATAATTTACAATGTACATTTTTTACTTTCAAAATGTTTTATTTTCAAAACATATAGAATACAATTTGATACATTTAATAATTATTATAAAGGTTAATTAACAGAAAAGAATAAAATAAATAAATCCTGGGAAATTATGAATTCATGACAGTAAGCTGTTAACAATTGGAGACAAAATGAAAAGTTATATTCCGTTCCTGTTGGACTAGCTTATTAAGTCAACCGGTCTGGTGGAGAGCACCCAGGTAATAGAGGCATTCCCAACCCCTTGGCACCCCTAGCGGGATCATACTGTGTCAAAGGAGCGAACCCCCCACCCCCCCACCCCCCAAATGACTCCATCCACAGGTCAAAAAACAGGTCAAAAGTATTGATATGTATATCCAGTCCAGCAGGAAGGAGCCTAAGATAAACTTATCTATGACTTTTAATATAATAAAATAAAAATAGGAGATAAATATCCTCCAGTGTCATTTCCAGAAATCCACAAAACAGACAGATAAAGGGACAGAAAAAGAGAAGGGGAGGAAAAGAAGGAAAAGAAAGGGGATACGGGTCTTTCCTAATGCTGAGAAGGGGAGAGAGCCAGTGTGACACCTTGTGAGTTGGCTTTCTTTAATGGCTCAATACTATAGAAAGCTGACAGGTTCGATCGATGAGTTAGTGCACATCTCATTAAGTTCTCCAGATCAGAAAACAGGCAAAGTTCAGGCTTTGTGAAAGCTTTGAGAAAGAAGCTGAGCAGCTCTGAAACATGTTAGCCATGCCCCCGTCCTCCCCCAGGCACTGATGTCATTCTCGGCCACCTGTGCATTCTCGGTCACCTGTGCCCAGTGCCCTATGGCCCCAGGATTCTTCCTGGCTCCCAGGAACACAGCAGAGATTGGCGGTCCCTCACCCGAGTGGAGCCCTTGGACTCCAAACAGCTTCATGAGACAGCAGCCATCCCGAACTTTGCCGGTTGTGACAAGCGCTTCTTTACTTCCTAAATGTGAGTTGTTAATTGTCTGAATAAACTTGTTGTTAGTGTGTGCTGCTGCACCCAAAGTGGCACTCTCTGTTTGTTTTGGCCCTCTCTACAAAGCCCAAGCAACTGTGCACATAGTGGGGTAAAATTTACGAAAAGCAAATATGCTGTTCACTTTGTAAAGAAGTTGCAAATTGCAAGGGAATTTTCCACAGAGCTTAGTGAATATTGTAAATTTCCACCATGCAAAGATTACCCAATCACATGCATTTAAAAAAAAAAAACAGCATTTTGCATGCAAATATTTGGGTGATGGAAGTCTGCAGTCACTGAGCTCTGAGGAAAATTCCCTTGAAAAGTTCAGCTTTCCTTGCATAGTGAACGATCTGACTTACACATATGTAAGTGCATGCCCACATATTATTTATGCCTCATTCATTTAGACATACTTAAGTGTACATCTAAGTGAAAGACCATGTCTACGTGGGATACAAAGGTGTTCCATGCTTCCACGTGCAGGAAAACATGCCCCCTTGCATGGATGTATGCTAAAGTACGCTTGTGTGAATGAGGCCTAATGTTACAATTTAGGGAGTCTGTTTGGGTTGTGATGTTTCTTTTTAAATAACTGCAGCTGTTGGGTGTTATTGTAAATTCTGATGTGGATATCTTACATTTGAATTCATGAACAGAGTTTGCAAACCAACATGAGTTCTAATTTTCTAGTAATTTAACATAAAAGAAAATCAATTTTAGTTGGAGTTGGCCTTTAATGTTTTTTTTTTCATCTCATCCATCTTCTTAAAAGAGAGCATGAATCTCCTGCAGTGAGCTTTTTCCAACATCAGCACATAAAACCCTCAATCTGCCTTATAAAATGGACATCTATAATAATCACAGCGCTCAGTGGAGTAACAAATGTTCTAGGTTATTACAGCAATTCCCAGACATGTACAGTTATAAAGGAACTTCCTTCAAATGTTTCAGCACTAGCACCCACAAACATTCCAACATAAATAAGAGAAATGCAACAGAGCCGCAGCTATAAATTGGTAAAAGGTAAACAGGATATAATAGATGGAGCCCATCGTACACAGATGATCATAAGTCATTGTGAGAGTGTTGCTGACACACTATAAAACATTGCCGTGCAGCTCAAACACTTTATGAACAGAGACGGTATGAATTGTAGAAAAAGTCCTGGATATTTAATCACACAAGAGCATAACCCCTGGAATCTGTTTAACCAGTAAACATGTAGGTTGGTGAAAAACCAAAATACCTTACACAGCCCATGACCGTTTTCTGATAATAAATACATGGATATAACTTAAAAAGACAAAAGTACAAACATAGGGAAGAGAGATTACAGTAAATATATATACTTATAAAATATAATGACTAATAAAAAACATTGAAGTGTATGTAAAGCCAAAACTATTGGTTGGTTGGATAGAATAAAAAAAGGGTTAAAGCTACGGGGTCCAAGTTGGGACCCTGTTTGTCCTGGTGAGATTTTCTCTAGTCCAGAAAATAATGGGAAATCCTAAAAATGACAGTTGTCGCAGGAACAGGGTGAACAATCTTCTAATGGGGAAATCTGTTCGGGTGACCACTCTGGTGAATGGATCCATCTTGATGGGATAAAGATAGTCAAAAAACAGCTAAAAACATTTTCCACTCTAACAAAGTCAAACCCCAGCCAAAACTTTCCACCTCAGGCAGACAATAATTTGGACACCCGAATAAGGACCCCACCTCCTGTAAAAAGAGAAGGGGAGAAGACTTAGGTCTTGAGCGTCACGTGACTACAGCTTTAGGTGAGTCAAAAAGGCTTTTGATTTTTGTTTTTGTAATGCCAGTGAATGGTCAGAAGAGGGTGGGAAGTTGGGGCAGCCTGGAGTTTAGCTTTAATGCATACAATAACATACAATTCTGTTGGTTGGAATTTCTTTTGTTGCCCCTTGCCAGCAGACAGGATAACTATAGTGCTTACAAATAACTGTCATTATTGCATTGTTGCATGTCTACTTTTAGTGAAAGTCATAGCTTTAAACAGGAACATACATTATATGATTTACACAGGTTCTGGGGCTAGCTGATATTGACCAAGTGAATTGATTACCTAAACTTGAACCTCACCATCACTTCTGAACCAAGAACCTATGTGCACCCTATGTGTCCTTTTTGGAATAGTCTGGTCCTCATTTTTGTTAGATAAAGATTTTACAATTTTTTTGAGATTAGGCTGCCTGAACTGTATACAGAAATCACTAAGACAACTCAGACATTACAGATCCAATTATTCAGATGAAGGCAATGCATTTAAAGAGTCTCATTCAGAATTGTTATATTTAAATAGTGAACGAGAGTTGAAGTCACCAGATGTTGAAGTAATATAGTATAGCAATCAGATGGGAAGGCATTAAACAATGTTTCAGATTATTTGAAGAATCTCTGTCATCCTGTCATTGTCTCTGTTCTTTTCAAAGAGATTTCAAAGTTGGTGACAGACTGTGGTACACTAAATGTCAGAACAAACTAATACTAGATAAATTAATAATAAGCAGATTTTTCATGCTACCTAATATTTTTAGCAGATAACCTAGCATGCAATGATATGTCCAAATTCTGTACAGAAGTATGATGGAGCAAGAATTCTGAAATGTTAGTTCCATATAATTATAACATGAAGTTTACGCTTCGTCTTAGGCCTCAGGGAACATTAATGTGCTTAAGCCAATTTTATTTACATTTTTATATATGTTCTTGTTTTTAAATTGATTTCTTTTGCAATTCATAAAAAAAGAAAAGGTTTGATTTATATAGTCCACACCCACTAATTGCCTGAAAATGTAAATAAAAACTACATTAAAATCCCCACAGTTACACTAAATACCAGGTTGAATCCTTTCTTGGGTGCTCATGTTGCTGCCCGGTAATGTTGACTCTTTCTTTGGGTTGCCCATCAGTGTGAAGATGTCACAAACAGGGGCATCAAAAAGACCAGTTGGTGACACTGATATACTGCAGTGGTAGATCCCAGGTGGAGTGGGTGCTGGTGGGAATGATTCAGGTGAACAAAGCTGTCAGGATGCAGATCTGAAACTGGGGCCTCTGCGATGTCTGTCTGTGGCTTATCTCACTGTGCCATCTGAGATTCTGGACAGCTCCTGCATGATCCCTTAGACAACATTGCTTTGTATCTTTTTTTGGGGAACCTTGAACTCTTTGCTCCTCCCATGAATGTCCTATTTAAAATGTTACTAAACCCAGGACCCTACATTCACTATATATGATCTCCCACAGTTCACAGAACATAGAAATGCAATTATTTTAGTAAATATAAACTGCTAAATACCTTTTCTAATCAGCAGTATAGAGCAGTCTTGTGACTTCTATCAGTGTCTGGCTGAGCACTGGTTAAGGCTTGTAGGAAGAGTTTTCATTCCCCTCTGACTGTCCTATGAGGCTGCATGACCCCTGACCCTCTGTCTGGACAGTGCTAATTGGCCCTTTGTCAATTACATGCACCCTTCCAAAATAAAAAACTCTTTAACTAAACACACCAAACTGAGCACGTGCAGAGTGACTCCAATGATTTGGACTATCATGAGATGGATTCAAGCATGCTTTACTGCTTATACAGAGTGATTTTACTGTTGTGGGTTTAGTAACACTTTAAGCCATGTCCTTGAACTTCCTGTTTGTCAGATTATTGTGCTCTCTACAGCTCCTTGCAAACTACCTGCCGTCCTTATCTTCACTATCACCCGATATAAACCCTAGGCATGTTCATGGACCATGCTTCCACCTGATCCCATCCAGCTTCTATTTGTTACCAACCTTATGGCTTGTTCATTGACTATGTTTCTGCCTGATCCCATCCAGCTACTGCTTGTTACTGACCTTTTGGCTTGTTTATTGACTATGCTTTTGCTTGTTCCATTGCTTTTGCTTGTCTGCTACATTTGCTACCTGATCCCTTGTTTTACTATTGCTGGGGCAATCCAGAGGCCCATGACCTGGCATTAGCAAGGAGCTCTGACGAAGACCAGCTTAGACCCCATACCTCGGTTGAGCCTGCATTATTGCTAGGGGCCCCTGCTTGTGTATTAATCCAGCTGACTACTCCATGAACCTCTTTATTGCTACAGCCTCTGAGCCCGATCCCAGACCATGACATAAACACTGCTTTGGATTGGCTTCTTATATAAAAAACATTGCTGAACACTAGAGGTGGTAATTTTTTCCAGAAATAGTTTCTCATTCACATTGTGTTGCACTCCTGAGACTGGTGTGAAAGAATTACGGAAGAAAGCGAACACCAGAAACTCTTATTGTCCCTTTGGACTTGGCAGGGACGGGGATGAAAGGGGGAAGTCACTCATTTAATTATGCATGTAAATTTAATCTTGAGCTATTGTGGTTTACAAAAAATAGGCTTATTTTTACAGAACAGCTAAGATAGTAAAAAAAAAGTAAAATGTGACTAGCAGCCTAAATCTTCATTTGCTATCTGGAAATGCAAATATAAAATATTAATATGCAATATTTCATATGTACCTGGCTTAAAGTGGTTGTTAAGCCACTCTAACCTGTATACACTATCAGCAGTGCCTCCTATTGTAGTATCCCCCTCTGTGTGTGATTTATAAAAAATAAATGCTGTAAATACCTAATTTCACTGCCGAGATTGCGATCACCTGGTTGGCCAGCTTTCTCCTTTCCTCCTCTGAGAGATACAGCAGGTGGGGCGGAGATTAGGGTTTCCACATCATCCCTTTAATCCAGGACACACATTAATTACACAGGTTCTGTGGCAATTTAAGGTGGTAATTAAACTGGCTTGGTGCCTTATCTGCATTAAATCAGCCTCAGAACCTGTGTAAATAATATGTGTCCTGGATTAAAGGGATGATGTGACAACCCTAGCGGAGATTCCTCTGCTGACGGCAGTCTGGAGGGGAGGCGGTGAGGAGGAGAGAGCTGGCAATCTCAGTCAGTGCTTAAATTAGGTATTTACAGCATTTATATTTATAAATCATTCACAGAGGGGGACACTGCGATAGGAGGCAGTGCTAATGGTGTGTACAGGTTAGTGTTATGAGTGCAGCAGGAGGGGAGGGGCGACTCACACACAGACAGAGAGGGGAGGGGGGAGGAGGACACAGGAGCAGAGAGGAGAGCAGGTAGCAGGCTGCTGATGACAGAGGTGCGTAACTGACCACGGTGTCTGGTCTCAGCAGCCATGATACACCGTGGTCAGTTTACAGAGGGGAGGGGAGAAACTGGCAGTATCAGCCAGGTTTTTCAGCACTGTGTCATATAACATGCTTTAAATGAGCAGGACTTTTTCAGACATTATATTTCATGGCAGAAACATGCACCCCTTTCAACTTATTCACAATTGCATGAACAAAAAAAAACCTAAGCACTTTTTATTTACTTGATTCCATATCATCATGGGACCCTCCATGAATTCAGATATAAAAGTGATGTGCCTCATTTTTACATCATCATGCTACTTCTCTAGTATTCTCTTCTCTAGTATTCATATCTCTGTGAGGCGTTCACTGACGGACCCAATGGTTATTGCCCACATCAGTGGGCAGCGAGGTGGTCACCCAAAACTTGGAACCTGCCACATGGTATTAAAATTAGTATTTGGGGCCTTTTAACCATTTTTACATTGGGGGATTAGCTAGAGGGGTTGGATTTTGTTTTGTGTGTGTGTGGTGGGTTTCTCTGTCCTGACTTACAGTGGTATTAAATTTGAATATTTTTTTTTATTGTAGCTTACCAATTCTTAGATGTGATGGCAGCATTCATTTTCTTTTTCAGGCTTTCTTTCTTCTATTTCCATATGGTGATATGGCTTTTTTTTCTCAGAGAATAGGTGCAGGAACTCCCTCCTTCCGAGTCACCTCTTGTGTCCACCCCTTAGCCACCTCCGAGCATCGTTCCCTGGTTCCACCCCTGCCCACCTCCGAGCACCATTCCTTGGTTCCACCCCCTACCCATCTCCAAGCACCATTCCTTGGTTCCACCCCCTACCCACCTCCGAGCACCATTCCTTAGTTCCACCCCCTACCCACCTCCGAGCACCATTCCTTCGTTCCACTACCTACCCACCTCCGAGCACCATTCCTTGGTTCCACTCCCTATCCACCTCCGAGCACCATTCCTTGGTTTCACTCCCTACCCACCTCTCAGTAATGGATACAGAATCAAGTATCAATTTGTGGTGATAGGTAATTTGTATGTAATTTGTTAATGATAGGAAGTAAAATAGATCCCCTGTAGCCAGAAACAATGGAGCACCACCAGCAAAAATAGACTCTGAACAGCTAGCAACAATAGACCTCTCCCTCAACATTAGATGTCTCCCCGAAACAATTGTCTCCCAGTAGCATAAGAGTACCACAGCAACAATAGATCCCCAACCAGAAACAACTGACCTCCCCAGCATCAACAGACTCTCCCCCTGTAAAAAATAGATCCCTCCGCAGCCAACATCAATAGACCCTCCAGTACACCCCAGCACCCCTTGCCATTACATACATTCAAAGCTGGAGGTGCCGGAACTGCGTTCCCCCGCGTTCCTGCTGAAAAAAAGCCTTGGTGATAAGTTCTTCAGAAACAGCCAATTACATCTAATGATTGGTAAGCTGAAATATTGGTTTTGGAGTTTAATAACACTTTAGGTTTTAAGGTAAACATATGAATTAGCAGGTATCACAAGAGATCTGCATTTCTGAAAGTATTGCTACCTACATGCTAAGTTCAATAGGCAATGCAGAGTCTGTGCATTTAATAAGATAAAAGAGAGTTCCATGTACTTTTGGATTAGAATTTATGACAGAACACCTTTCAAGTACTTATTATTACAGCTTCTCCCCCTCATTTCTCCTGGAATCCAGAATTGGCAGCTGTGATTCCACTCCTCTCTATGCAACTCTGATAAAGATTAACGTCAGCAGAGGAGAGGCTTGCTGGTATCTGAGGGTGATCATGTACATAAAACAGTACGTAAATGGGTTTCTATGTGTAAGTAAGTATATGGTATACTGTGAAATGATTACATGGACATGTGTTTAGAAATTGACAAAATTGAATTTTTTGATGTTTTAAGGGAATTACTTTCACAGGCTTTAGAACTCCTTCATCCCTTCCTGGTCTGCTGGGATCAAAGGCAGTGTTAAATCGATGGTGAAGACACTTTCCTGGAGAAAATCCATAGTATGAGAAATCAAATTAGACTAAACACAGGTGTATACTTAAGTAATCAAAGTCTCATCAGCTCTTTGTGTTTTAATACAGACATGAGGTTACAGTGATGTAGGGAAGAATGGTCACAATCACAGGCACTTTGAGAACTTCCTCAGGCTACAAAATGCTGATATTTTAAGTAGTGGCAGCAACATTCTTTGAGAATAAGGAAGAAAAAGCTCACACTGGGAAGAAAATCCCCATGGAAGTAGCAATAATCTGCATATATATATGAATTCAGGCTTTCTGGGATTGTCTTTGTCTGTGAGCATGTGACTCATTCCAAGTGACAGAGATGAACCAATCAGTGCTGTCGCAAGGGGATTCTATACTCCTTTGTAAGCTATGACTCGAGCTACTAGAAATTGGGGCCAAATGGATAGACAGAGTAGGAAAAGGGTAAGGGTATATTCATGGAAGATCTAAATTAAAGTAAATCTGTTACTTTGCTCTGCTTGGACATAGCAGAGATTCACTTTTAAGTGAAGTAAATTTAGTTTTTCTTTTAATAACAAACATATTATACTTACCTGCAAGTGCAATGGTTTTTCTGCTTCCTATGGGGTACCAACTGCGGTTTATTCTGGCCATTGAAATGAACTGTAAATGGAGAGTGTGCCGCTCAGGCTCGGTAAGAGGGGGTTTGCAAACCAGTGTGTCCAAAACTGCTGCTCAGAGTGCTGGCAGGGGATGGAGCCCATCCTGGCTCCTGCAACAGCTCAAGGAAAGAAGGGTGACCCCTGAATGCTGCACATCCATAGTGTCCTACAGAGATGATTGAAGTGGCAACCCCAGCCTGGACTCCGATCAAGTCACACCCCCAACGCATTTCACTCTACCCACGGAGCTTAGTCATAGGGATAAGGAACTCATGCGTGTGGGGAGTATTTAAGCATCATTGGTAGTCACTCATTAAGTGTAAAGGATTAGCAGGTGTATATGATTATATGTGATTCTATGAAACACCAATCACATAGAATCACATACACCTGCCACTCCTTTACACTTAATGAGTGACTACCAATGATGCTTAAATACTCCCCACATGCATGAGTTCCTTATCCCCCTGACTAAGCTCCGGGGGGGGGTGGGGCGAAAGGCATTGGGGGCGTGACCTTGTCGGAGTCCAGGCTAAGGTTGCCATTTCACTCATCTTTGTAGGGCACTATGGATGTGCGTCATTAAGGGGTTACCCTTCTTTCCTTGAGCCATTGGAATGAATTAGCGCTCAAGTGCTAAATATTCCTAGCGTTAACGTGCATTTAGACACGTTTACATGGGCCAAGCATTTTTTTTCTTTCAAAACACCTCTATTACTGGACATTCTGGCTGTGGAGTTTTTCCTGCTTCTAAATGCCCCTGCCTCTGAACTCCTCTAAACACCTATGTATGCATGGACACATGGCATTAGAGGCAGAAAAAATGCATGAGGCCTTATTAGTTATTTTTAACATAAAGTTTTTAGGACTGCCTGAAGTTAGCCTTTAGTCCTCATGCACACTGTATTCTCTATGACTCCTTTTCTCCTCCCGGAGTTTAACAGCAGAAAAAAGTAGTAAAAAGCTTCAGTTTGCATGTGAGTGTATGCCTGTTAAGGCATGTTCACATGTCTGATATTAATGCATTCTAGAAAGTATTAACGCGTGAACGCGAATAAACATGGCTAGGCTATAGGCATGTTTAGGTGCTTTTGAATCCTTTTATGCTCCACTCTGGAATGAAACTTTGGTGGGGTTTTTTTCTGCCTCTAAACGCCCCTGCGGCAGATCCTCAAATGCCTGTAAAAGCAGCATTTTTGAGCGTAAGTTTGTTTGAGCCCTTAAACGTTTCGATTTTTCCACCATACCTATGCTCATTATGAGTCTGAAATAAATACTACTTGAACATTTTCAGAGACTTTGTGACTAATAATAAATATTAAATAAACCAAGAAAAACAAGCCTTTTTGAATGTATCACTAAACCAAAGATTTTCAAATGCTTTGAAAGATTTTAAGAATTTAACATCCTGACAGTGTTAGAAAACTGTAAAACATTAAGTAATGGAATAATATATAAAAAGGGGTTATTTCCTTAGAAAAATTACTTTATACATTTCTGATTACTTCTGCAAGAATAAATGCAAGACACTAAATATAAACACAAAACATCAGCCATAAATATATATTATTTGCTGAACGCACAATCAAAAGCAATTCATCCATCAAACACTTTTTGTAAACTACTAATACCTTGATGGGCAGACTTACGGTAATCCTTAGTATAAATGTTAAAATGATGAGTTGTTGTTATATTATAGTGAATATCCAGAGATGTTAATAAAACATTGTTATAATATCTTTTTTTTAATTGTATTTATTTAAACTTCTCACAGAGATACTGTATTTTGGACCCATTATATTACCATTAGCACGATTTAACTGTGCTTTGGCATTTCTATCTATTTGTTCTCTATAGTTTGTAAAATAAAATAGCCAAACAGTGCAGACAGCAGTCCATGAAGAGGTTGTGAATTGCAAGTCACCAAAATCATTGATCATTGGGGTTGATTTACTAAAGAAACATAGACTGTGCATTTCTGCAAGTGAAGTTGCTCCAGAGCTTAGTAAATGAGGGGAAGCTTTGCTGACTTCTATCATTCAATCATGTGCAAGCAAAAATGCTGTTTTTTAAAAATGTTCCTTGCATTTGATTGGGTATTCTTTTAAAGTGAAGTTTTACCTGATTTACTAAGCTCTGAAGCAATGGTTTGGAATTTTTGTTTATTGTCTTTTAATTATGATTTGTTGAAAAACGCCTGGAGATCGACATATTGGGCACCTGTTCTTTCCATCTTCTCCGCCTCTCTTCAACTCCCGGGTAGAGTCTGATGTGCATCTGGGATGCCCCCCCCCTTTCTGGCCTGTTACACATTTGGAAGTTTTAGTTATTGGATTTTAATTATAAGTTAATTATATTATTTTATCTATGAGAAGGCTTTTGGACAGATTTTATAATTATGTAAGTTTCTAACATCAACTGCATCAACTACATCAAAGGCAACTCATGTCCCTGGGTTGGGTGAGGCCACCCTTTTCAAGCCCCTTTTGGCCTGTTTGAACTTATTAGGGTTATTTCTATATAAAATGTATTGTATTTTTATTGTTTGTTTGTTTTCTATTTTTCTATGTGTTAATGTCTTACAGCAGTGTTTCTCAACTCCAGTCCTCAAGGCGCCCCAACAGGTCATGTTTTCAGGATTTCCCTCAGATGAAACCACTGTGGTAATTACTAAGGTAGTGAACCTGATCAAATCACCTGTGCAAAATAATGGAAAGCCTGAAAACATGACCTGTTGGGGCGCCTTGAGGACTGGAGTTGAGAAACCCTGTCTTACAGACTTGAATTTGTACTGCCACATGGTTTATCTGGAGATGGATGCGGTGGGGGTTCCTGGGGTCTTTTGTGTTTCCCTTCTTTTTTTTTTATCTTCCTCAGAGCACTTTAGTCTTTCCCCGGGAGTTACAAGCCCATTTTTGCCATGTAGCCCTTGGGTTGTCACTTGGGAGGTTTCACCCATGGTGTCCCCCATGTACTGCTCAATATTTACGTCCCCTTCCCCTTCTGCCACAGGGGACGGATGGGCTTGGCATCACCTACAGCTTCCAGGTCCAGAGACTGTTTTTGCATCTTGGCCAGGACCCCCTTGACCTTGTGACGTGGCTGCGTGCTGCGTGTGTGTGGGGGTTTCGTATCATGCTCACCGTGAGACTTGGGATCTGGTGGAGCGGATGTGACGTGGCTACTTGGGGGCCCCATCCCATCCCTTGCCTGTATGTCATTTTCAACAGCCGTGTCATTTGGGCAGCGGCACTTGTTGCCTCCCCCTATGCCTTATGCTCTGACACAAGCCCATTGGCTGATTTCTGCCATGGTGATGCTAGAGGGGTGGGGTTATAAAGCACCTGGGCTTTATTAGCCCAGGAGTTGCTTTCCATCTGCAGCTGGGAGTGGACGGTGCATGTGTAGTCTTTTTTAATTTGCCATGTATTAGGGCACTTCATTTGATTTGTATTGATTTCTGGGCTTTTTGCCTGGAAATGTTTTTATAATATGCATGCCTGTATTGTTTGCAGGATTTATTTTGGTGCAGTGGGTCTTATTGACTCAGTGATACCAACATCCCTCACTATTGGCTGACAGCTTAATAGCTACACACATCAGCCCACAATAAGTATGTTTCATTTTGTGCGGCACTAGTCGCTTTGTTTTCATAATAGACACATTTTTGTTGTTTTAGAGTCTAAGCACAGCATGTTTGTCTTACTTTAGGGATATATAATTGCACCAGTAAGCAATTGGTTTATTTGTACATTCACTAGGTTATTTTTGATGTGGCAGTTTGGAATTTTTGCTTTTTGTCTTTTCATTGTGATCTGTTTGGACACCTGGAGATCCCCATATTGGGCATCTGTTCTTTCCATCTTCCCCGCCTCTCTACAACTCCCGGGTAGAGTCTGATGTGCATCTGGGATGACCCCCTCCTGGCCTGTTACACATTTGGAAGTTTTAGTTATTGGATTTTAATTATAAGTTAATTATAGTATTTTATCTATGTGAAGGCTTTTGGACATATTTCATAATTATGTAAGTTTCTAACATCAAGCCGGATGGGGATTTTTTAAAATATTTAAAATTTTTTTTTTATTATTTTACCTTGGTGTTGTGACTCGATAAAAGTCCCATGGGCTATAGATAGTTGTGGTGTATGTACTAATCGGGACTGAGACACAACCAGTACCCATTTCATACCAGCGTCCTTTTGTATAATATTAACACATTAAATGAACCTTGGACATTTTGCATTGCTTTATTATTATTATTATACAGGATTTATGTAACAATAACAATTTGTGCAGCACTTTACAATTAAATGCAGAATGTACAGTTACAATACAGAAAAAAGTATAAGAGATTTAGGAGGTCCCTACTCATAGGAGTTTATAATCTAATAGGGGGGCAAGTGGTACAAAAGGTAATAACTATGGGGAATGAGCTGATGGCAGAGTTACAAGTTCAGTTGCTAGTTGGAGGCGGGATAGAATTCCCTGAAGAGATGAGTTTTTTAGGGATTGCTCAAAGATGGTCAGAGTAGGATATAGTCGAACAGACTGAGGTAGGGAGTTGCAGAGGATGGGACAGGCTCTGAAGAATTTTTGAAGATGAGCATGGGAGGAGGAGGCAAGAGAGCTTGAGAGCAAGGGGTCTTGGGGCGAGCAAAAAATATGTTTTAGGTGAAATTTGAAGGCAAGTTTGGTGATGTAGCTCACGACAACATTTTGAATGGCTTTGTGTGTTATCATTTTTACCAGTTTGCTGGGCATTTGGAAGCCAGTGGAGGGAATGGCAGACACTGAATGGTTGGTAAGGTAGAGGAGTCTGGTGGCAGCATTCATGATAGACTGAAGATAGGGTTGGCCTATGTAGAGGTGAAGCCTACATGCTTTTGGATTTGGGGCCAAAAGGACAGGTCAGAGTCTAGGATTACACATAGAACCCTGACACAAAGGGAGAGACTGATGGCTGTATTATTGATCTTTATGGAAATGTCAGAGAGGATGGCAGCACAGGAGTGGTGGAGGGATACATGTTACAGGCTCGGTTTTAAAAAGATTTAGTCTGAGGAAGGTGTGTGACATCCATGTTGATATGTCAGTTAGTAAGTTAGTAATACAAGGGAAGAATGAAAGTGTGAAGTACGGAGTGGAGAGATAGATTTGGATGTCATCAGTGTAGAGATGATATTGGAAGTTGTGGGAAGTTATCAAGTGACCAAGAAAGGAGGTGTAGGTAGAGAAGAGGGGGGTCCAAAAACAGAGCCTCGGGGGACCCCTATAGAAAGAGGAAGTGGAGAGGAGGAGACATAGTTGGAGAAAACACTGATGGAAAGCTGTGATTGATAGGAAAAAGCAATATTTTTGAGACTAAGGTAGTGACGTTTATTGAGGAGGATCAAGTGGTATCAAAGGACGCAGAAAGGTCTCATAGTAAAAGTATGGAGTAGTGGGCATTCGTTTAAGCAGTTAGTAAATCATAGTTACATAGTAGGTGAGGCTAAAAAAAGACACAAGTCCATCAAGTCTAACCTATGTGCGTGATTATGTCAGTATTACATTGTATATCCCTCTATTTTGCGGTTGTTCAGGTGCTTATCTAATAGTTTTTTGAAACTATCGATGCCCCCCACTGAGATCACCGCCTGTGGAAGGGAATTCCACATCCTTGCCGCTTTTACAGTAAAGAACCCTCTACGTAGTTTAAGGTTAAACCTCTTTTCTTCTAATTTTAATGAGTGACCACGTGTCTTGTTAAACTCCCTTCTGCAAAAAAGTTGTATCCCTATTGTGGGGTCACCAGTATGATATTTGTAAATTGAAATCCTTTCCCCTCTCTTTCTTCATAATAACTAATGTCCTCCAGACCCTTCATTAGCTTTGTTGCCCTTCTTTGTACTCACGCCATTTCAAGTACATCCTTCATGAGGACTGATGCCCAGAACTAGACAGCGTCTTTTAGAGTGGGAGAATTATCGCTTTATCCCTGGAGTTAATCCCTTTTTTAATGCATGTCAATATTCTGTTTGCTTTATTAGAAGCAGCTTGGCATTGCATGCCATTGCTGAGCTTATCATTTACAAGGACCCCCAGGTCCTTTTCATCCTAGATTCCCCCAGAGGTTCTCCCCCTGGTGTATAGATTGCAGTCATATTTTTACCATCCAAATGCATTATTTAAATTTGTTCTACATTAAACCTCATTTGCCATGTAGTTGCCCACCCCATTAATTTGTTCAGATCTTCTTGCAAGGTTTCCACATCCTGTGGAGAAGTTATAACCCTGCTTAGCTTAGTATCATCCGCAAATACAGAGATTGGGCTGTTTATCCCATCCTCCAGGTCATTTATATACAAATTAAATAGGATTGGTCCCAGCACAGAACCCTGTGGGACCCCACTACCCACCCCTGAACATTCCGAGTATTCCCCATTTATCACCACCCTCTGAATTCACCCTTGTAGCCAGTTTTCAATCCATGTACCCACCCTTTTGCCAACGGACCTTACATTGTACAGTAAACGTTTATGGGGAACTGTGTCAAATGATTTTGACACAATCATTTGCGAATTTCAGAGACTTGGTTCAACAGTTCTCATGATTGGCTGGCAACCGTTTAAGGGTATACCCTTTATTGGAGGGATAGAGAGGGTAAAAAAGGGGGAGGGGTATGCCTGTACTACCAAATCATTAGTGAGTTTTAGTAGGGCAGTTTCTGTGGAGTGCTGCAATAGAAATTCAGACTGTAAGGGATCTAGTGAGGTAGGAGTTCAGACAGTTGTAGACTAAGGGGTTTATTTAATAAAATTGGGGAGTGCAAAATCTGGTGCAGTTCTGCATAGAAACCAACCAGCTACCATTTTTTTTTTGGTCAAAGATTAATTGAACAAACTGAAGTTAGAAGATGATTGGCTACCATGCACAGCTTTTGCAATCTCCAGTTTTAATAAATCAACCCCAGTGCATTCTAAATATTTAGAGGTGAGTGGCAGCAAGGAGATAGGTCTTCAGCTGTTAAGGTTGGTGAGATCCAATGAGGAATGTTTAAGCATGGGGGTTATCTGTACATGCTTTAGAGGGGAGGGGAAGGTGCCAGTAGAGAGATAAAAAATTATTATATGAGTGAGAGAGCATAGGATAGAATAAGAGGTTGGCCATAGTAGTTGTGAGGGAACAGAACTGAGCAACACATTTGACACCCAAAAGCCATCTATATTTTCTCTTTTTACTATAGATGCAACTTGTTTAATTTAAATGTAGTTGTTAACATTTCCTCCTTTGATTCCTTGGATATTTATTCTTGCATATCCAGTATCTGTAACTGTCTGTTTGTGCTTTGTTTATTGTGTATTTAAAATGATTCATTAGTGAGTGTATAAAAAATCTTGCAAAACAAGCAGTAGGCAAAAATTGCACGTGAAGGCAGTAAAACTTTAAAACCGAGCAATGGTAAAACCAGTAAAATTATAATTATATTTTTTATGCACAATTATGTTAGGTAACTAATACATTTCTTGAGAATTCAAATATATTATAAAGAAACACACACAGGAGGGAGCAAACACCTAGTGCATTATTATAGACCTTGGCCAAAAATTGGACAAAAAAGCGTCATTACCCCTAAATGCGGCTTTATATTGTGGGATCAATTAGGCAGTGTGATGCCATCCCAGTGCTTGTTTTTCAGCCCACTTGTGAGCATGTTTCTTTGTGCAATTTTTGCGCAATAAAAGCCTATGGCAATTCCCTAGGTGTTAGCACCCTTGTGTGTGTTTTTCACAGTCATCTGTCAAGATTCCCATGTCTGAGAAGGGCAGTCTCGGTGGAGCATGCCCATTCTTGTATTGCGATACCATCTAGATGTCTAGATCTCTGGAGCGCTGGAGAGTATCTATCATATTATCACTTCAAATACATTGCATGTGAAATCATTCACAGTTCTCCCTATTGACTGCTCATGCAGGGCAGCAGGCCCAGGTCAAGTTTAGTAGTGACAGTATATGTTGGTTTACTTGGCAATGACTCTATAATTCATTTGCATGTCTACAGTAAATCACTTTTATACCGTGTTTCCCCGAAAATAAGACCTACCCCAAAAATAACTCCTAGCGCTATTTTCCATGAGGGCTGCAATATAAGCCCTACCCCGAAAATAAGCCCTAGTTTGAAGTGCTTGTGTACTCCTATAATCCTCTCTGTTACGGCAGTGTGCAGTGTGCTAGAGAAAAGGAACCACCGCTCCAGGATAGCCCTTCAGGGCTTATGCTCTTCTTCCTAGTGTGCAGTGTGCTGTATGTGTGTCTCTGTGATCTCCTGGCTGTCGGCGGAGATCTCGGCCCCCCACCCTGCAGTGTTCAGAGAGGAGAAAATAGCTTGGGGCTGACCGTGGAAGCACTGAGCGCCAATATACAGTAAGGGTGTTTGCACATATGTATTGCAGCCGCACCTTTTGCATTATATGATTCTTTTACTGGTATGTTCATACTGGGGATTCCTGCATGGCAAGCCCTACCCCGAAAATAAGCCCTAGTGTGTTTTTGGTGTCCAAAATTAATATAAGACCGGGGCTTATTTTTCAGGGAAACACAGTATTTATTATTAATTATTACAGGTATTTATGTAGCACTTAACATATATGCAGTATATCACTATCACATCAGTCTCTGCCCTCAAAAAGCTTACAATCTAAGGTCCCTAACTCACATTCATACATACACCTATTAGGACCAATTTAGACAGAATCCAATTAACCTAGCAGCATGGGTGTGGGAAGAAACCCATGCACCCACAGGGTGAAAACGCCATGGAGGTGGTGCCATGGTTGGGAATCGAACCATATAGGTAGGAGTGCCAGCCACTGTACTGCCCACAATTATTCATTTATAATAGACTTTTATTTGGTACACTGTTTTATTAAAAGCCCTGCTTGTTTTTTTTTTGTTTTTTTTTTTCAAACTGCTGAATATGATAAAGGGTGTATGGCATCTAATAAAAAAATACTAAAAATGGCGCGGCAGGCCCGGAAGTGGATGTGTCCCACACCCCCTAAGCTGGTGGAGTGGAAGGTGGAGGTCAATAATAATTTACCATATAAAAAGGTTATGTATATTAACAGAGAATGCCCGACTAAATATGACAAAATATGGGATTGTTGGTTACAAGACTCCGACACCTGCACATAAGGCGCCTTGAATCTATGTTGCCAGATGAGTAGTTTGCCCCTTGCTAGGTATTGTAGTATATTATATCTAATATATATATATATATATGTATACATATATATATATATTATATATATACATATTTATATATATATGTAGTGTTTTTTATGTAGTTCGTATAGACATTCTATTTAGGCATTCTAAGACAAATTCATTATGCAAGAATATAGATTGGGGATTCAAGTCTATTCTACACCTCAAAAGGGTGTCCAGGTGTCATCTCTTAATCTAATCAGTAGTCGCACACATCAAAGACAATGTTATCTGTTACCCTTTGATGTGTAAATCTTATGCAAGTTGTGTGTGTGAGGAATAGCCTTTTCACCTGGTATTTACTGATGGTAATTAGAATTGAGGGGGGTATTCATGGTAAACATTTGGTTGACCCCCCCCCCAGTGTCAGATCAGTATATGAGAAGACAGGCAGGTTGTCAGCTAGTCTAGAGAGAAAGACGGGTCTAGGAGAAGAAATTCCTTGTCATGTACTCTGCTGGATTTTGTCATCTGTAATAATGTTCTGTTTTGGAAGTCAATAAAATCTCTCTCTGGGAGAATCGGGTTTTGCTGCGGAAGTACTTTTCAATAACTATATACCATCTACGAGGAAGGAACGATTATATATTAGATCACTACATTGGTGCCGTTCAAGCGACCAGAAGAGCATTTTCAGGACTTAGTAGCAGAAGTCGTAACAGAAGTCGGTGATAACAATCCGTGAGTTGGACAGAAGTCTGATGGAGACCCAAGACCTGTGCTGTGACTCTAACGTCTGGTTGTGACATAAGAGAGTCTGATCTACAAAACCAAACAAGTTTGGAACCCCAGAATTATTCTCTGGAGACTGGAAACGAAGAAAAGGACTGCATCGTGTACCAGAAGACCTGAGCTGGAAGCTGAAGGAGTAATTAATGCGGTGAGTAAAATATTTCTCTTTTTAAATTATTAATAATATAGTAAAAATGCTTACTCAGTGTGAAGCTAGTGTCAGTTCTGATAAAGTTAACAGATGGGTGTTAAAATGTATTAAGCGTCATGGCGGTCCTTATGAAGTGCCAGAAAAATATAAGCAGACATGGACTATGATGAATGAATTTTTAGAAAAAAATGTTTTTGAGAGCAAAATTTCAGAAAGTAAAAGAAAAGGTTGTATTGTACAGGGCTTGTTATCTTGCTGTTTAACAATGGAAAGTTCGTTGAAGGATAAGGTTGAGGAAATTACCCAGTTACAGAGTGCAGTTGATAATAGCAACAAGGTTTGTCAGAGGTTACAAAACCAATCAGAATCTGAGACTGTAAATTTAAAATTGCATGCAGTCACCATTGGGGAAGCTCTGCTTGAGAAGTCTAAACGTTGTAATGAATTATCAGAGGAAAATGAGAGATTGAAATTAAGAATTATGGAATTAGAGAAGAGATCTCAGGAATGCAGATATGCATCGAATCGTGGATTCAGCAATCTGCAGCAAAATGCAAATACAAACATTCTATCAAATGAAACAGAACCTCATATTAAATCTGATATATCATTGCCAGCCGCACCCACTGTGACCACCACAGTTTATAACAATAATAATAATGCAGGTGAAGTTCAGCTTGTAATGAAGCCTTTGAAACCAAAAGAATTAGATGCAATTCTTAAAGAAATAGGAATGATTCCCTGCCATGATTTAAACAGATTTTTAAAATGGTTTTGTGACTTGCAGAATGTCAGAGATATGTACAATCTCAACCCATCTGATTTAGACAGAGTTATGCAACATTCTATAGGAAATAGTCTTTGGGTGAGAATTAAGCAGATCTGTACTCAACCAATGAGGACAAGGGACATATTGATGGAATTGTTATGTGTTTTGTATGGTGTACGTTCTGATGTTACTGTTCATGGGAAGATCAAACAAATGAAAAGCGAATCTCCCTACGAACTGTCAGGAAGGATAAAATCTATTATGGAAATATTGGTCAGTAATAATCTTGCATTTGAGCATGGTGGCTTGTTACATATGAGTATATTTCTACATGCTTTAAATGAAGAGATCAGACAAAATATTTTACTAGTTACCCCAAATCCTCATGATTTAAAAGACGTATTGTTGAAAGCAGACAATTTATGGAGAAAGTCAAATGAGCAAGCTGTCAAGATTGATTTAGCCACATTGTTTAGGACAAATACTGAACATAAAGATCAAAAGATAATGTCTTATGATAACAATCAAAGAGGAGACACCAGGTCAAATATAGGTGATATTAATATGAAAAGCAGAGCTGACCAAAATCATAATAAAACGGTATCTAAGGCTTGGATACCATTTTCTCAGTTAAAACAGAAATATGACCACTTGAAGATTGAGTACGATAAAATGAAAATGGAACATAACACATTGCTGGGACAGCTAAACAGATTACATTATCCAGATCTGTTTTTGAATACAAATGACATTTCGCTAGCAGTGGGGGTGGTTTAGTTTCAACCTGTGGATGTGTAAATAGTCCTTTGTTTTGACTTCAAACAGTGTTTAAGGACCTTGCTAATTAGTTTTGTTGGAGAGTTTTTTGTCTTTCAGATATTGAAGATACTGCATCCGCATAGCATGTGAACTGCAAGCTGAAATTTCTGGCTAGTGGGGGAGAAACGCTGAATAAACAATATCATGGACTCTCTCAATATTCATCAAGCAATTGACCTTTTTTTTTACTTTTTGACTTGGACAATGGACTTTTTCCTATATTTTATTTTTTTTTTATTTTTCACCCTTTCCCATTTTTATTCATCAAGCCCTATTTTTTATTTTTATTTTTCACCCTTTTCCATTTTTATTTTTATTTTTTTTTTTTTTTTATTTTATTATGTTTTATTTCTTGAACTTTATCTTAAACCCAGAGCGAAACATTTAAACCGAAAATAATTTTTCATGTTACATTACATGTTGCATATTACATATTGCATATTGATCAATATATTTGATATCTAAGGTGAGATGCTGCACAATGGCTTGGCATAGCATAAATTATAGTATGTTGGGTGGTTTTCCTAAATTTATAAGAGGGGTGAGTGAAGTTCATCACTCCAGTCATGATTTGAAACTTTGTTGAATCAGCCATTAATATTATTGACATATGGATGAAAAAAAGACCTAACTTTACTGGCAAGATTTTCCACTGCTGCTTTGTCTGGATAGAAGATCTGATAAACGCTGATGTCAAGCTGATTCTATCTGAAAGTGGGGGATTATATATGGATTATATGGATATATGAATTATAGATTGGTATATAGATTGGTATACCATTCAGGTGGAATTATGGACTGAATGATTCAAGCAACTGCTCTATTAAGGATGGAAATGAGGAGTCGGCCTACAGCAAATTACAAAGTACAGCAATAGCAGTTTTTTTCAGCCTTTTGAACTTGAAAGTGAATGCTGGTACATGGATGGTTCTTCTTACTATAAAGATGGAAGTAGAATTTCGGGATTTGCTGGTGTTTGTGCAAAAGCATCTTTAGGAAAATGAAAACCTTGAGCCTGGAGAGGAATCCTGGAGTTATGTGGATCGGAGCTCCCAGCACACCAAGTCTAATTTCAGTGAGAGATGTGATGAAGTTGAAAATTGAAGAATGAACTGCGACATCCGCTCGTTTTTGTGCAATATTCAAGATCTTGATGTGATATAATAAGGATGTTTACCGAATCCTTTTCCAGTCATGGTCTAAAGCTATATTATCTAATGACTGTTTCATGGGGATATTTTAGAGGCTGGTGAAGAGAGATGTAACCAGTTTCAACTTTATATTTCATATGAGCCATTGTGAAGCATCCAATACCTCAAGTCGGTAATGCTATGTTTGTTGCTCGATTTATGGGTCAGTTCTAGTAGTTAGAACGACCCAAGTGGGGGGTATATGTAGTATATTATATCTAATATATATATATATATATGTATACATATATATATATATTATATATATACATATTTATATATATATGTAGTGTTTTTTATGTAGTTCGTATAGACATTCTATTTAGGCATTCTAAGACAAATTCATTATGCAAGAATATAGATTGGGGATTCAAGTCTATTCTACACCTCAAAAGGGTGTCCAGGTGTCATCTCTTAATCTAATCAGTAGTCGCACACATCAAAGACAATGTTATCTGTTACCCTTTGATGTGTAAATCTTATGCAAGTTGTGTGTGTGAGGAATAGCCTTTTCACCTGGTATTTACTGATGGTAATTAGAATTGAGGGGGGTATTCATGGTAAACATTTGGTTGACCCCCCCCCCAGTGTCAGATCAGTATATGAGAAGACAGGCAGGTTGTCAGCTAGTCTAGAGAGAAAGACGGGTCTAGGAGAAGAAATTCCTTGTCATGTACTCTGCTGGATTTTGTCATCTGTAATAATGTTCTGTTTTGGAAGTCAATAAAATCTCTCTCTGGGAGAATCGGGTTTTGCTGCGGAAGTACTTTTCAATAACTATATACCATCTACGAGGAAGGAACGATTATATATTAGATCACTACAGGTATATAGTTAGAGGTCTAGACGACCCACATGGTCGGCACCAGATATCGCCCTTTCCCTATTGTTGTCCTCTTTTACATATGTTATTACTCATGACTCCGGTTTTGAAATTTCTGTACTTTACTTACTGTACACCCTTCTGATATCAGTGACACATTGGATGTAGGTAATAACATGTATGCACTTCTTTCCTGTTTTTTCCTTTTTTTTTTTTTAATATAATAAAATTGGTTAATAAATATATAATAATAATAAAAAAAAATGATACTTGAGAGATGCACAGAGAGATGTTGTACCCTATATCGCGATTGTACTTATTGTGAAAAAAATAAATGGTGCGGCAGGTCGCCACACTTAAGCCCCATACACACGCGCGGATTATCCGAGGACCAGGTCCGTCAGACCATGTCCGTCATACTTTGTCTGATGTTGGTTTTGCGTACACACGGTCGGACAAAGTTGTCGGAAAATCCGATCATTTTGAACGTGGTGACGTTTGTTGCCTACGACGGGACTACGTAGAGGCTAGTAGCCAATAGCTTTGGTCTTGTAATGTGATCTGAGCATGCGTAGCACTTTGTCCAGTCGGAATTCGCTACACACGATCGGATTTGGTGTGATCGGACTTTGTTGTCAAAAAATCTATCCAGCAGGAGATAGGACTTTGTCCGTCAGACAATCTGATGTAAACTGTCCGATGGTGCCTACACACGGTCTGCTTTTCCGACAACATTGTAGGATAGGACAGAATCCATCGGAAAATCCTACCGTGTGTATGGGGCTTTACAGTGCAGTGGTTTCTTGTAGAATCTACTTTTTCTTGCACTACCTCCTGATGAAGACAACGTTGACATGCGTTGAGGTGCATTTCCACACTTTAATTACATTATGGCCCTTTGGGTTATATATGTAGCTATACATGTTTTATATGTATAAGCGATTCACATGTTTAAAATTTTTGTACTAGTTTTTAACCATGAGGTATAATAAACTTTTGAGTGGAGATACTAATGTTAGGTTGCTAAGCAACTATTAAAAGTTCAGTTTTTTTATAAGTGGACACATAATCTCTATTCTCAACTGCATACAGAAAGGAGCTCAGAGAGCTGTAGGGGGAGAAAAAAGCATCACACTGACCATTCCAGTAAATGGCTGTGCAGGTGAAAGTGTGTCTGGACAAGTCTGATCATTGAAGCAGAGTAATCTATGTTTCCAGCATAGTCTCACACTTTAGTCCTCATGCACACTGGACTTTATAAAAAACTCCAGTAGCGCAAGCTGCTTTTTTCAGAGGTTTTTAGCATTTTTTAGCTTTTTTCAGCTTTTATAAGAGTAAAGCCTTGTACATACGATCGGATTTTCTGCAGACACAACCTCAGACTGGATTTTGTCTTGCATACAAATGGTACACAACTGTCGGCCAACAAACATGAACGTAGTGACGTAATAGATGTACTACGAGCTGAAAAAAAGGAAGTTAAATTTTCAGGCGCCACCCTTTGTGCTCCTTCTGCTAATTTTGTGTTAGTAGAAGTTTGGTGAGTGTTGATTCACGCTTTTCATTTCACACTTTTCAGTTAGTTTCTGAACGGCTGTTTGTTAACCAGCCATGTTGCGGAATCGGAGGAGATAACGTGTTATTTATTATTGGCCTTGGAGTTATTGCTTTGGCCCTGTCCCAGTCCCGGAACAGGAGGAGGAGGATTTCTTGGACCAAAAATTGGTTGCTTTATTAATCGTGACCAATTATGTCATATGCCATTGCTGCGGGAGCTCCAGGAGAATAATCCAGATGATTTTCAGAATTATCTTTCACCAACTCTTGGCATTGTTGACCCCCTATATTAAGAAGCAGGACACATGCATGAGGCTTTTATTTTATTTTTTGGTTGAATAATAATTTAGATTTTTTATATTTTCTATATTTTTGGATACATAGAATGTACTTTTTGGTAAAATTCTATTGTCAGGTAGCATGTTTAATTTTATTTGTTTTCTTTTTTTAATGCACAATAAAAAATTGTAGCGCACAATACTTGGCTATGTGTTTTACTTCAAATGACAGTTTGGGAGTAGGCAGTTACATTTTAAAAAAAATACAATGTAAAATTAACAAGGGACACCAACATAGTAGTATCTTTGATTTTCAAAACTACGGAATAATGGTGTTGTGGTAAATAAATAACAAGCATAATAATAATATTATTCTTGATATCACTAGGAAAAAAAAGCCTTTGAAAATGTGTTTGCAATAACTCCATCAGTATCACCAGCAAAGCAGCTTCATTATTATCCCATTAACCTCCCTGTCGGTATTCCCGAGCCTGGCTCGGGTTGAGTTTTTTCTACCAGGAGCGGTAACCCCGAGCCAGACTCGGGCTGCGTTGCAGGATACAGGGGGAAGTTACTTACCTTTTCCCCTGGATCCTGCGATGTCTCCCCACTGTGTGTGCGAGCCGTCCGCTCGCTCGATTCACACAGTGCCCGAATGCCGCTGATCTCCGTTCCCTGCGTCGTTCTGACGCACGGGAGCGGAGATCGGCGCCAAATTCAAAAAAGTTTAAAAACACACAACACATACAGTACTGTAATCTTACAGATTACAGTACTGTATACAAAAAATACACATCCCCTTTGTCCCTAGTGGTCTGCCCAGTGCCCTGCATGTCATTTTATATAATAAATAGATTTTTTTTCTGCCTGGAAACTGGAGATTGTCCATAGCAACCAAAAAGTGTCCCTTTATGTCAAAAGTGGTTTTAGACCAGCTAGAAAACACCGATAAAAAATTTGTATCACAATTTATCATCCATCAATAAATGACAGCGACTATTCTGCAACTGAGCAAATTTCAGTGTTTTTGATTTGATTACATTATTGAATAATTTTTATATATATTTTTATTATATTATAATTTATGATTTTGTGTTTCAAACTTTATCATACCCGGGATGTCTACTAGACTCTGGTTCGGACAGATTTAAGTGAGTTATTCATAAGAATTGCATGCCTACAATATAAAAACGCCAAATTTCCATGCAAAATAATTGTACCGCTTTCAGCACTAAATTCCGGACAGAATCATACCGCCAGGGAGGTTAAAGAAGAAGAGAATGTGTGCTGCATTTCGAGATTTCATAATTTGCCACATCATGAACGTTAATTCTCCATCACGAACGCTAGTTTACAAAACCGACTGCTTCTGGCTCGTCCTTGCTTCCGAGCATGCGTGTTTGTACTTTGGACTTTTGTCCGACGGACTTGTGTACACACGCTCAGAAATTCCGACAACAGACGTTTGTCCACGGAAAATTTTAAAGCCTGCCATCCAACATTTGTCCATGGGAAATCCAACAACAATTGTACAAACGATCGGATTTTCCACCAACAACCTGTCATCACACAATTCCCGTTGGAAAATCCGATCATGTGTATGTGGCTTTAGAGCATTTTTACAGCTGAAAAACTCCACTTAAAACCCACTAGTTCTGGGGGTTTTTTCCAGCCAGAAAACGCACCTGCCAATAAAATGCTGATAACAGCCTATGTGTGCATGGGCATTTAGGATAACATGCTGGGGAGTTTACTGGCTGTAGAAAAAAACGCCTGAAACCAAAAACAGCAGCTGTAAAAACGCCCAGTGTGCATGAGGCCTAAATACCAGTGTGGTCCTTTTGGGTATATATGTATCTATATATCTGACTTATATGTACAAGGGAATCATATGTTTTTAGATTTTGCACTTGTTTTTAACCATGATGAATAATAAACTTTTTGCATTTTCTATGGTTGTAATATACATTGTTGGTGCCATTAAAATCCCACCCATTATCTCATGCATTTGTACTGTTTTTAGGCATGTGCCATCATTTAAAGGTGGTAGTCATTAATTGTCTGACATAATTTTTTAAGAATCTCCACCCTTGCTCTTCTTTGGTTCCCATTGACAAGTCTTCCCTTTCCTTTCTGTGCATTTAGGTTTTCTTCTGTATTCAAGGTACTTCTTTTATAAAATGCAATGGTTAGTAGTAAGAACAAACAGTATAGATGTATAGTACTGACACAATATTTGCATGACACAATGCTACTACCATGCCTTCCACCTCAGCCCATGGTAGAGGCTTCCTTACTTAGAGCAGACAGAGAAATGGGAGCTGATTTCTCATTGTTTATTAGCAGTTACAATATACAATTTTCTGGTTGTATTATATTTTTTGAGTGCAGTGTACTTAATATCATAAGGATTTGCATGGCTTGGGATACATAATGAACAGTAGATGAATTTCATTTTAGCTTACCAATTCAAATTCATATATTGAGACCCAACTTATTGAGCATATGAAGCAGTAAGCATTCAATGAAACAGAAATGCAGAGTTTTCATCTATGTTAAAAGAAAACATTATGCAGCTTTTCATAAGCTCCTGTGACCCAGAACAGCCAATGTAAGTCATGCAGAACCCTATACTTTATTGTGCGTTGGCTCATTCAGCACTAAGCTCATTCAGCACACATTAAGAAACCATGAATTTCCACGAGTTACTGGTTGTATGGAAGGCTCCTGCTATGATCAGCTTTAGATGTGGCTCATACATCAGCATAAGGAGGATCCATTTTTCGACTCAAGATGTTCAGTGTTACAAAAGCCCTAGAAATGATGCAGTAAAATAAATTTTATGCAATATATCATACATTTGCATGAGGCCTAAGGGGGATTTATTGAGAAAACTTAATTGAAACAGTAGATGATATACAGTATCTCACAAAAGTGAGTACACCCCTTACATTTTTGTAAATATTTTATTTTATCTTTTCATGTGACAACACTGAATAAATGACAATTTGCTACAATGTAAAGTAGTGAGTGTACAGCTTGTATAACCATGTAAATTTGCTGTCAACTCAAAATAACTCTACACGCAGCCATTAATGGCTGGCAACAAAAGTGAGTACACCCCTAAGTGAAAATGTCCAAATTGAGCCCAAAGTGTCAATATTTTGTGGCCACCATATTTTTTTACCACTGCCTTAACCTTCTTGGGCATGGAGTTCACCAGAGCTTCACAGGTTGCCACTGGAGTCCTCTTTCACTCCTTCATGACAACATCACGGAGCTGGTGGATGCATGTTAGAAACCTTGCGCTCCTCCACCTTCCGTTTGCGGATGCCCCACAGATGCTCAATATGGTTCAGGTCTGGAGACATGCTTGGCCAGTCCATCACCTTTACCCTCAGCTTCTTTAGCTTAAGCAGTGGTCATCTTGGAGGTGTGTTTGGGGTCATTATGTTGGAATACTGCCCTGCGGCCCAGTCTTTGAACGGAGGGGATCATGCTCTGCTTCAGTATGCATTATGCAGTATGCAAATTAGAGCTCCAGAGGAGTCTTTAAAAGCAGAAGTCAATGCACTGTAGATACTGGCAGCCAGCTGTCAGAGTTGAAGGAGACTCTGTGGACAGTGAAAGAGGAAAGGAGCGACCAGCGCCGATCTAAGTGCAGCATAGAGCTAAAAACAAGTTTGATATGTGGTAATCAACTCCCATAGAGTTGAGGTTGTAAAGGCATATAGTACACAGTGTCCACATGAATCTCTTCTGTCCGTGCAGGCAGGCGCAGGTGATTGCAAATCCCGGCCACTCCGGTGGCATCAGAGGCTGGGGCAGGAGGTTAAAGCATCATCCATGCATCGGCTGTGACAGGCAGAGAGCGCGGCTGAGCTCACGATCAGAGCATGCGTGCTCTTTCATCAGGCATGGGGGGCAGCCATCTTTGGTGAGGTCTATATAGGGGAAGGAGGGGGCGGTCTGTAGAACAACATGACTTAGCGGTCACAGACCTAAAGACCGTCTAAGAAATGCACACAGCAAAGATATACAAGAAAACAACTACAGTGTAAGTTTGCTGTCCCCTCAAAATAGCTCAACACACAACCATTAATGTCTAAACCGCTGGCAACAAAAGTGAGTACACCCCTAAGTGAAAATGTCCAAACTGGACCCAAAGTGTGAATATTTTGTGTGGCCACCATTATTTTCCGGCACTGCCTTAAGCCTCTTGGGCATGGAATTCACCAGAGCTTCACAGGTTGCCACTGTAGTCCTCTTCCACTCCTCCATGACGACATCACGGAGCTGGTGGATGTTAGAGACATTGTGCTCCTCCACCTTCCATTTGAGGATGCCCCACAGATGCTTTATAGGTTTAGGGTTTAACAGCTTCTTTAGCAAGGCAATGGTTGTCTTGGATGTGTTTGGGGTCGTTATCATGTTGGAATACTGCCCTGCAGCTATGTCTCTGAAGGGAGGGGATCATGCTCTGCTTCAGTATGTCACAGTACATGTTGGCATTCATGGTTCCCTCAATAACCTGTAGCTCCCCAGTGCCAGCAGCACTCATGCAGCCCCAGACCATGACACTCCCACCACCATGCTTGACTGTAGGCAAGACACACTTGTCTTTGTACTCCTTACTTGTTTGCCGCCACACATGCTTGACAACATCTGAACCAAATAAGTTTATCTTGGTCTCATCAGACCACAGGACATTTTTCCAGTAATCCCTAATGCGACGTACACACGAGCTGACTATCCCGCGGGATTGTCCGCAGGACTGTAGTCCGCCGAACAATCCGCCCGTGTGTGGGCGCCGGCAGACTTTTTCCTGCCAAAAGTCCGGCGGACTAAGTTTTAAGTTCAGACTTAAAATTGTCCGCTGGACTCGCGAGTCCGGCGGACAATCCCGCGGTCTGTGTGCTAGTCCGCGGGACTTTTGGAAATTAACGGACTTGCCGACACAAGATCGGAAAGTTTGTTCATTTAGAACGTGACTTCAGGTAGACGGGACTAGCGAAGGCAGTGAATGCCGCCGCGCTAGCCCCGTCACCTGGCATGGATTTAAAGGGAATCCCTACGCCAAAAAAACGGCGTGGGTGTCCCCCCCCAAATCCATCTCAGACCCTTATCTGAGCACGTAGCCCAGCCGGCCAGGGAAGGGGTGGGGACAAGCAAGCGCTCCCCCCCCTCCTGAGCCGTACCAGGCCGCGTGCCCTCAACATGGGGGGTGCCCTGGTGAAAGGCACCCCCCAAAGCACCTTGTCCCCATGTTGATGAGCACAAGTGCCTCTTCCAGACAACCCTGGCCATTGGTTGTCGGGGTCTGCGGGCGAGGGGCTTATCGGAATCCGGGAGCCCCCTTTAATAAGGGGGCCCCCCGATCCCGGCCCCCCACCCTATGTGAATGAGTATGGGGTACGATGTAACCCTACCCATTCACCTAAGGTGTAAAAGTGTAAATAAAAAAAAAAACACACAATTTTTTTTAAATATTTTATTGCACTGCTTCGGGGGTCTTCTTCTGTCTTGGGGGGTCTTCTCGCCGGACTCCTCTGCTCTCTTCTGTTCTTTTACCTAGCTCTTTCACGAGTGGAGGAGCCGGCTTTCTTCTTCGCCGCCACCGCCGTCGTCTGGGGGTCTCGTTCCACCTTCGGTGGTCTTCGGGGGTCTTCGGCGGTCTCTTCTGTTCTTGCCGCTGTCGCCGCCTTCTGCGCCATCTTCTTCTTCCTCTTCTTCTTCTTCTTCCGATGTTGACTCGTCGCTTTCTCTGACCGGAATGGCAGAGACGCGCGGTGTTGTGACTTATATAGGGACAAGGGGGCGGGGTCACATACTCATGTCACAAGGTGACCCTGCCCCCATATGATGTCACAGTCCCGGAGGATGCTGGGACTGTGACATCTTATGGGGGCGGGGTCACCATGTGACATGAGCATGTGACCCCACCCCTTGTCCCTATATAAGTCACAACACCGCGCGTCTCTGCCATTCCGGCCAGAGAGCGCGACGAGTTAACATCGGAAGAAGCAGAGGAAGAAGAAATCCGGGCTCCTCCACTCGTGAAAGAGCTAGGTAAAATAGCGGAGGAGTCCGGTGAGAAGACCCCCAAGACGGAAGAAGAACCCCGAAGCAGTGCAATAAAATATTTTAAAAAAATTGTGTGTTTTTTTTATTTACACTTTTACACCTTAGGTGAATGGGTAGGGGTACATCGTATCCCATACTCATTCACATAGGGTGGGGGGCCGGGATCTGGGGGCCGGGATCTGGGGATCTTATTAAAGGGGGCTCCCGGATTCCGATAAGCCCCCCGCCCGCAGACCCCGACAACCAACGGCCAGGGTTGTCGGGAAGAGGCACTTGTCCTCATCAACATGGGGACAAGGTGCTTTGGGGTGGGGGGGGCCGCACGGCCCCTCTTTCCCCAGGGCACCCTCCATGTTGAGGGCACGTGGCCTGGTACGGCTCAGGGGGGGGGCGCTCGCTCGTCCCCACCCTTTTCCTGGCCGGCCGGGCTGCGTGCTCGGATAAGGGTCTGAGGTGGATTTGGGGGGACCCCCACGCCGTTTTTTTGGCGTAGGGATTCCCCTTTAAATCCATGCCAGGTGACGGGGCTAGCGCGGCGGCATTCACTGCCTTCGCTACTCCCATCTACCTGCAATTACGTTCTAAATGAACGGACTTTCCGATCGTGTGTCGGTAAGTGCGTTCATTTCCAAAAGTCCCGCAGACTTTTTCCCGCGGATTGTCCGCCGGAAAAGTCCGGGCGTGTGTGGGCAAGTCCACACGCTCGGAAAGTCCGGCGGACCTCCGCTGGAAAGTCTGGCGGTTTGTCCGCTGGACTAGGTCCGGCGGACTATCCCGCCGGAAAGTCCAAGCGTGTGTACGCCGCATAAGTCTGCTTGTCTTCAGCAAACTATTTGTGGGCTTTCTTGTGCATCATCTTTAGAAAAGGCTTCCATCTGGTATGACAGCCATGCATACCAATTTGATGCAGTATGCAGCATATGGTCTGAGCATTGACAGGCTGACCCCACACCCCTTCAACCTCTGCAGCAATGCTGCCAGCACTCATATGTCTATTTTCCAAAGACAACCTCTGCATATGACGCTGAACATGTGCACTCAACTTCTTTGGTCGACCATGGCGAGGCCTGTTCTGAGTGGAACCTGTCCTGTTAAACTGCTGTATGGTCTTGGCCAACGTGCTGCAGCTCAGTTTCAGGGTCTTGGCAATCATCTTATGGGCTAGGCCATCTTTATGTAGAACAATTTTTTTTCCAGATCCTCATAGAGTTCTTTGACATGAGGTGCCATGTTCAAATTCCAGTGACCAGTATGAGAGAGTGAGAGCTATGACACCAAATTTAACACACCTGAGACCTTGTAACACCAACGAGTCACATGACACCGGGGAGGGAAAATGGCTAATTGGGCCCAATTTGGAAATTTTCACTTAGGGGTGTACTCCCTTTTGTTGCCAGCAGTTTAGACATTTATGGCTGTGTGTTGAGTTATTTTGAGGGGACAGAAACTTTACACTGTTATACAAGCTGTACACTCACTACTTTACATTGTAGCATTGTGTCATTTCTTTAGGGTTGTCACATGAAAAGATATAATAAAATATACAAAAATGTAAGGGGTGTACTCACTTTTGTGAGATACTGTATATATTAAGGCTGATTTACTAAAGGAATAAGTCATCTTCACTCAAAGAATTGTGAGAATATTCACTTCAACTATCCAATCATTAATTGAAAAGCATCTGCACATGATTGGGTATTCTGCTTGCAGAAAGTTTTTTACCATAATGCATAGAATGAATGCATTAAGGTATACAAAAAAAAGAAAACGTAACCACTTAAATTAGCCTAATCGTCCTAAAATAAGAAGATCATACTAAATGCTTGCAACTTTGTTAGTGCCTTTTGTAGCTAAAGAATTAGCAATAAATCAGTTTGGAAATGCCTTTTTATAATTATAGATCTTAATTTAAATTGAATGCACATATAAGCAGAAATGCTTTTCCTGGTTCATATGCTGTGTACCTTAGTATATTCCCTCTGTGCCTTTCTTCTGTCTAGGTGTACGTTGCATTTCTTTTAGGTGAGTTTTGGCTTCGAATATCAGAAAAAAATTTGTACATCCATCAGCTCCTCACAGCACACTACCTGTGGCGATCTATCCTTTTCAGGCTGTGCAGAGAATGCAAATCACCATGCAAAGATAAGAGATAACTTTCCTAATGCTTATCCACTAATCAAGCTGTGGAAGCATACTGCTGCTATTAGCATTTTCTCTTTGCCCTCTACTTTTCCCAAGGACTGTGTTTCACTGTATATTAAGAATGGCTGATGAGATATGATATTTCAATAAAACTAACACCAGAAACAGATCTAATTTTTTTTCTGCTCAACAAAATAGCCTACAATACCAAGGTGAGGATGAGTCAACGCATACGTTTTCAGCTCAACATCATTCTTTAGGAACATTTATTAAGATGTCACCAGATTATAAAAGTATATTTTACACAAAAAAGATAGAGGGTCCAGTGTAAATGAACCTTGCAGATTTTCTGTAAAAGTGATCTTACCTGCAGTTAAAGAGATACACTGGATGGTGAATAAGCCAGTCTTTAAGGCAGGGCAAACGGTGCCAGTCTTTAAGGCAGGGCAAACGGGGTAGCTGCCCTGGGCCCTGTCATTGTTGTGGGGCCCAAAGCAGCTGCCTCATACTTGGCAACTGTCCCAGTTTAAATTCCCTGGTCCCTTGAAGTTTTTGTCCCGTGCTGTGTCCTGATATCTCAGTGTGAAGTTCTGTTACTGATGCTGCCAAGCTCTGCCCTATTGTTTTGTACAGATGACTCACATGCAGACCCTGTGTTTACATGTAAATACCAACATTGATATGTAAATAACGACAGCAGTCATATGTAAATAACCGCTTCCCGACCGCCTCATGTAGATATACGTCAATAGAATGGCACGGGCAGGCAAAAGCACGTACCTGTACGTCCCTTTAATTTGCCTGCCCGGGGGGCGCGCGTGCGACCCGGTCGGGAGCTCCGTGACCACGGCCGCGGGACCAGCGGACCCGATCACCGCTGGTATCCCGCGATCGGGTTACGGAGCTGAAGAACGGGGAGAGGTTTGTGTAAACAAACCTCTCCCCGCGCTTCCTACACTGACTGTCAGTGATCGGCGGTTCCCTGTCATCGTGAACGCCGATCAATGACGTCAGACGTACAGCCAAGCCCCCCTACTGTAAAAAAAAACACAACACGTCACACTGACTCCTCCCGCCCCCTAGTGGTTAACCCCCTAACTACAACTGTCATTTACATAGGAATCAGTGCTATTTAAATAGCAGTGATTGCTGTATAAATGACAAATGTCCCAAAAATGTGTCAAAAATGTCCGATGTGTCCGCCAAAATGTCGCAGTCACAATAAAAATCACTGATCGCCGCCATTACTAATAAAAAAAAAAATATTAATAAAAATGCTATAAAACTATCCCCTATCTTGTAAACGCTATAACTTTTGCGCAAACTAATCAATAATCGCTAATTGCGATTTTTTTTACCAAAAATATGTAGAAGAATACGTATCGGCCTAAACTGAGGAAAAAAAATGTTTTTTTATATATTTTTTTTGGGGATATTTATTATAGCAAAAAGTAAAAAATATTGCATTTTTTTCAAAATTGTCGCTCTATTTTTGTTTATAGCGCAAAAAATAAAAACCACAGGGGCGATCAAATACCACCAAAAGAAAGCTCTATTTGTGGGAAAAAAAGGACGCCAATTTTGTTTTGGAGCCACGTCGCATGACCGCGCAATTGTTAGTTAAAGCGACGCAGTGCCAAATTGCAAAAAGGGGCCTGGTCCTTTGGCTGCCAATTGGTCCGGGGCTGAAGTGGTTAACAGCTGACTGACAGCATTCATAGGTAAAAAATATGTATATCATGGCCCCCTGAGGTCATATCCACAATCACCTATACTGAACGCTGCCCACTGGGGAGGTAAAGGGGCATGCTTGAAAGTCCTGCCTACAACTGTGGTCATTAATCCTAACATCCACCTGTTCTGCAAAGGTGGGGGCCCAAGAAAATGTTTTCCCATGGTCCAATCAATATTAACCACTTAAGGACCGCCTCCTGCACATTTACGCCGGCAGAATGGCATGGCTGGGCACAACAATGTAAGGGTACGTTGCTCTTTAAGAGGAGGCGGCGTGCTTACGACCCGGTCCTGAGCTCTGTGACCGTGGCCCCGGGACCTGTGGACCCGATAGCACAGTGAGGAGGATTTCTCCATTCATGAAAATGAATCCATTGGCTTTTTTTTTTCAATAAGCCTTCTGGATGATAAAAAAAGGACTCACCTCTAACCAGCTTTACTGTGGTTGATAACTTTTCATACAGGAGGGTGATGAAACATCCCATGTTGTGATCTATGATTAGTACTATTTAAAGTAGATATAAACCATAACCATAATGCATGACATATAGGCTGATTTACTAAAGGAGCTAAGAATCTTCACTCAATTAACCGTATGAATCTTCACTTCAAGCAGTTGTAAAGTTTCATTGTTTATTTTAGTAAAATAAAAAAGATGTCATACTCACCTGCTCTGCACAAGGGTTTATTTATACCGGCATATCATTGCCCTTAGTCCAAATTCCTCTGAGGTAGCAACGCCTGTGGTGTAACACGTAACACTGTAATTCTGCTGATCATGAGCTATACTTCAACATACATAGTGTTT
This sequence comes from Lithobates sylvaticus, assembly GCA_028564925.1. Classification (NCBI taxonomy): domain Eukaryota; kingdom Metazoa; phylum Chordata; class Amphibia; order Anura; family Ranidae; genus Lithobates; species Lithobates sylvaticus. The sequence goes on along the minus strand of CM053035.1, from coordinate 159,729,521 downwards.
TAAAGGGGAATAGTGTTACAAACATGGGGATCCCATCCACAAGTTGCAGCCTGTATTGGACGTCCCCTGTGGTGGTCTATTTTATGTGTGATATCTGTCGTGCACCAGCCTCTTGCACCCTCATTGTGAGTGTATTTCCTTTTGTAGTTTTTTAATGAATAAATATATATGTGTGTGTGTGAAACACAGAAGAATCCCGTAGCAAGAAATTTTGGAAATTATAGATAAGGACTTTTTTAATACAATTTTTCATTTTTTATGTTCTATTAATTTAGGTGTGGTATTATTTTCATTTACACATGTAGAAGTTTTTGTGAGGTGCAGCGTGAAATTATTACAATTATGGTGTTTGTTTGATGTCACAAATTGTGTATTAATATATTTATGGTATTTCATTTTAAGATTTAAATATTAGTGTGATTTGCGCATGGGTACTTTGGGTTTATTTTTACTCATCTACTCTGTGTTGCATCATAAAAATCTGAGTGCTAATGTAAAAAATCTTCCAGCTTTCTGTGCATCTGTGAATGTTCTGCCTGTTTGACCCCTTTCACACTGAGGAGCTTTGCAGGCGCTACAGCGCTAAAAATAGCGCCTGCAAAGCACCCTGAAAGAGCCGCCCCTGTGTCTCCAATGTTAAAGCCCCGAGGGCTTTCACACTGGAGCGGTGCGCTGGCAGGATGCTAAAAAAAAGTCCTGCTAGCAGCATCTTTTATGCGGTGAAGGAGCGGTATGTATACCGCTCCTCCACCGCTCCTGCCCATTGAAATTAATGGGCAGCGCGGCTATACCGCCGGCAAAGCGATGCTGCAGCAGCACTTTGCGGGTGGTTTTAATCCTTTTTTGGCCGCTAGCGGGGGTTAAAAAAGGCTGAATAGTTCCGCAAATACAATGGTAAAGCGCCGCTAAAAATAGCAGTGCTTTACCGTCGATGCCGCCCCCACCCCAGTGAGAAAGGGGTCTTTGTGTCTGTGTCAGATGTAATTACTGTGTTGATCTTACCTGTACCAGCACTAATCTGAGAGACCCAGGGACTGTGCGCTACGTAGTTTCTTCACAGGAAGTGTCAGTTCTCAGGCTATAGACAGAAGTCATACATTAACTTTTGCAGTACTATGCCGTATGCCTCATGTTTCAATACAGAAATTTCTGACACTGGGATGTGAAGCCGTTCCCAGCAGGAGAAGACAGTGATTATTGCTAGCGGCTAAAGCAGCCGCTTGCAATAATCACAAGCAAATCCGGCAGTCTGGTTGTACCCAAGTTGATCGATCAACTTGGTACATTCAGCCTGCCCATTAACAGTTTGAATCGATTTGAACCGTGTATGGCTGGCCTTAGGTAAGGTTGATTGAATCAGGAGAATCCCTGATTAATCAATATTTGATTCCCTTGAATATTTACAGGTATATGTAAATCTGTGACAACCATTCAATTTAGAAATCTGTATCATTATACTTCTATGACTCCTTGCAGATTGAATAAATATCTATTTATATTTGAGAGGATCCAAACAATTTAACATTTAACAATTTAAATGTAAAATAAATACACAAATAACTAAAAAATCATCATAAATACCTAATACGTAAATACAATAAATTAATACTATGTAATAGAGCTGCACGATTCTGGATAAAATGAGAATCACAATCTTTTTGCTTAGAAGATAGATCACGATTCTCTCACGATTCTGGCGGCGTAACATCATCTTTCACATTAAAAAAAAAAATATTGGGCTAACTTTACTGTTTCGTTTTTTTTTTATTCATTGAAGTGTATTTTTTTCCACAAAAATTACGTTTGAAAGACCGCTGGGCAAATACAGTGTGACATAAAATATTGCAGCAATTGACATTTTATTCCCAAGGTCTCTGCTAAAATATATATAATGTTTGGGGGTTCCAAGTCATTTTCTAGCAAAAAATATTGATTTTAACTTAAGAAACAAGTATCAGAAAAAGATTTAGACTTTAAGTGGTTAAACTTCCTGCATTTACACATTGTTTAAAAACTTGGCATACTGCCTGGATTTTTTCTTTAGACACATACATTTCCCTTTGATCTAAGAAGGAAGAGTTAGTTACAATGTTTCATTTTAAAAACTTGGAAGACTGCCCAGATGATGGAGTGAGCAGATAAGTCTCTCCACTTGTTATATAAAAGAATCGGCATACTCTGCAATAGAGATCGTCAGGGGGGTTGATTCGATATCACAATTTTTTAACGATTAATTGTGCAGCTCTACTATGTAATAATAAACAATATACCAATAACCTTAACCTCTAACCCTAAAATGAATAAATAAATACAATAAAATTAATAATAAATAACTAAACACCATAACATAAAATAAATAATAATGATAATCGTTTGTTGTTATTGTTATTAATAATAATAATAATAATAATATTAATAATAAAATATTTTTTTGTTCGGGTCTGGGTGTTTATTATTATTACTATTAATAAAATATGTTTTAAGGTTAGGGGCTAATTATTATTTCTTTATATATTATTACATATTAATAATTTATTTTATTTATTATTTATGTATGATGATTTTAGTTACTTGTGTATTTATTTTACATTTATCTATTCATATATTTTTACTTTTTTTTATTTGAGCAGAAAATAATGCAAAGACATGCATCACATTGCATGAATGCGCACAAATATGCGCAAATGGCGTATTTACATTCATTTCTGTGGGAAAAAAAACATACCAAAAACGTGAAAATCTGCCAAATTTGAGCTACATAAAAAGCTCTAGAACTTTTTTGAGCTCTAGGCATCTGGCTTCAGGCGACTTGGAGTGTAGATGTGAACCAACACCATAGAGAATATATATTTTTTTCTCCTCCAGCATTTTGGAGATTTGAGATTCAAGCTACAACGTGCTGAGGTGTGAATGGGACCTGAGTGATTTGTGATTTAGTTGGCGTTTAATCCAATCTGGCTAATTGTCTATAAATGTCTATAATGTCCTGTACAAGCCTGATTGGTAGTTTTAGGATTCTGCACATTACACTATGGGGTTTATTTACTAAAACTGCAGAGTGCAAAATTCTGGTGAAGCCCTGTGTAGAAACCATCAGCTTCCATTTTTTTTTTATCAAATGAACAAACTGAAGTTAAAAGCTGATTGGCTACCATGCACAGCTGCACCAGATTTTTCACTCTCCGGTTTTAGTAAATCAAACCTTTATATCCTATTGAAGACACTTAACCATTCCTGTGTATGGGCCAGACTGAATATTTCTTTGTTTTTCAGCCTTGTTAAACTGTTCAGATGGGAATTGATTCATATAGCATGGAATACGAACTTTATATTAAATCTTTTTCTGTCTAATAACTGATTTGTACTTTGAAGCACGGCAAGATTTACTTTTCTATTTTCAATTAATAAACTTGAATCACTGAATGATGAAAAAAAGATTAAAAAAAAGTACTGTTTTAAACACAAAAATATCACATAAACAACTAAAACAAATAAAATATATTCTCCGTGATGCAAGATAATAAAATATATTTAGATTTTTTTTTTTTTTTAATGCTGTTTGATGTAAGGTCCCACAAGACTACTAAAATGCAATAAAAACAAAAACAGTTATATTAATAAAAAAAAAGAACACAACTTAGCTCTTCTATTCCTTTGCATTATTCCGTTTATTGTCAAAGAACACTTAACACAAAGCCCTCCCTTAGGTTGCCAGAATATACTTCCAACAGAATATTGCTATATCTTTAGTGCCAACATAATTTTCTAGGGATTTTCTAAAGAATTAAAATAAAGATAAAGCCGCTTTCTATAAGCTTTTGAAAAAAAAAATCATATCTCATTTTCAGCATCTTCAAGGAAATATATTATTGTTGTTTTCTATATAAATGTGATTTGCAAATTGTAAATGATACTTGCAGTATGTATAATACATGATAAACACGTTTCTATTAAATATTTAAAATATATATTACTTACCTTTTGTGAAAAAAAATATCTTTTACTTATATACACTACTTTATGTAAATTAACTCTGCAGTAGTATAGTGCCTGACTGATTCTGTTTGAATTCAGCGGAACTATTGACTAAATAAGTAGAAAATATTTACTTAGCTAAGTGAATGGAGTGACGTTGTGCATCCAATCATACAAAATCATGTTTATTTAAATTCCCCTTCACATGATTAGCTATTCAAAGTTAACCTAACTTTATTTACTTAGCTAAGTAAACATTTTCTACAACTTTAGCAAATCAACATTAATTAGTGCTGAATGCTTTGCATGTAAAGGGAAATAATGTGATATTTTCACTTAGCCTAACATGTAAAGATGTTACTACAATATTTTCCTTAAAGTGGAGTTCCACCCAAAAAAAATAAAAAATCATTAACCCCCCTGGCGGTATTCCCGAGTCTGGCTCGGGGCGGGAACTTCAGTACCAAAAGCGGTAACCCCGAGCCAGACTCAGGGTTAAGTAAGTTATTCATAAGAATTGCATGTCTACAATATAAAAACGCCAAATTTTCCATGCAAAATAATTGTACCGCTTTCAGCACACAATTCCAGACATAATCATACCGCCAGGGAGGTTAATGTCCATGAAAAAGCTGCAGTATTTGTAGCTGCTGACTTACATTTTTTTTTTTAAGCGGAGCTTTGCTTTAAAGCAAAAATTCCAGCAGATGAACAGACACAGATTGTGTAGCTCTGTATTCATGAACACGTTATTTAACCACTTGAGCCCCGGAAGGTTTTATACCCTTCATGACCAGGCCATTTTTTGTGATATGGCACTACATTACTTTAACTGACAATTGTGCGGTCATTCAAAGCTGTACCCAAATAAAATGTATGTCTTTTATTTCCCCCACAAAGAGCTTTCTTTTGGGGGTATTTGTACTGTCATTGTACTAATGACACTGGCAGGGAAGGGGTTAACATTAGAAAGCACCCCTAGGGACACATTTAACCCATTGATTGCCCCTAACTGTGGGGGGTGCTTTAACTATAAGAAGACAGAGATCTGTGTTCCTGATTAGCAGAAACACAAGATCTCTGTCTTCTCCTATCACAGAACAGTGATCAGCGGGTCTGCCAGACCCACTGATTGGCTCCTGCTGTGTCCAATCACAGTGGGAATGGGTGGCCCACAGGCGTGAATGCGTGCACCAGACCCTTAGAAGAAATCATATACAGGTATGTAATTTTGTGCTAAAGGGCCGCCCTGCTGCAGTAAAGGTACATGGGGCGGTCCTTAATCGGTTACATTTATTTTTTTAACGCAAGCAGTGTAGGCACCTGAATGAAGGTTTTACGTTTCAGTTGCACTGCAGTAATCATATGTTAACCAGTTCCCACCTGGCCAATAGCAGATTAATCCTGACTGGATATCATATAACATTCTGTCAGGATGTGCTGATCACTCAGCCGCGGGGGCCACGTAGTGGCGCGTTCTGTCAATGGGACACATCCGATGACTGATCAGACTACCAACACGCTGCTGGTACCATATGACCCCCCCGTGATGAAACACAGCAGGTCACGTGACAGTTGTACACAATGGATGGCTCCCTTTCAAGCCCTCCAATGTGTACAAATGTGTTGCTAGCTGTGATTGGTCAATTTGATCAAATGCTATAGACAGGGCCAGTCACAGCCCATATGTATCATGTGATTAGCTTTGACCAATCAAAGCTAATCAAAACAAAACAGACTGAGTGATTCAGTTTCATTCAGTAAAATGCTTGCTTATAGCAATGTAATACACTGCTATAAGCAAACACAATGTGTCAAAACACAGTGTGTCAACAAAAAAAAATCGTAAAAAAAAAGGAAAAAGATGTAATAAAAAATATATATAAAAAAAAAAAAAATTATAACTTTTTTTTCGTACAGTCACCAGTCAGTATCCCTGATCACCTCCACACCAGTTATATGATGATTCTGCACTGCACTGGTGACAGTAGATTAAAAAAAAAATATGATTTTTTTTTTAATTTCTTAATTTTCCAAAAAATGATGACAAATTAATTACAATTTCAAAAAACCCACCATGCCTCTTACTAACTAAAATTGGACTGTCTACTTTCCAAAAGGGATAATTGTGGGGGTATTTCTACTGTCCTGGCATTTTAGTGCCTCAAGAAATGAGCCAGTACATCAGGATTGATCAATTTTAAGAAATATACCATAATTTGTGAACTCTATAACTTTCACACAGACTAAATAATAAACACTTATTGGGATTATATTCATCAACGAAATGTAGCAGAATACATTTTGGGCTAAATTTAGGAAGAGCAATTATTTATTTGCAAAATATCTGCAGAGGGTGGGGCAACACAATATTGAACCCTACGGACTAATGCCCCGTACACACGGTCGGAAATTCCGACCACAAAATCCGTCCGTCCGTCCGACACTGGTGTTGCATACACACGGTCGGACAAAGTTGTCGGAAAATCCGATCATTCTGAACGTGGTGACGTCCATTGCGTACGACGGAACTACGTAGAGGCTAGTAGCCAATAGGTTTGGTCTCCTAATTTGATCTGAGCATGCGTGGCCCTTTGTCCGTCGGAATTCTCTACAAACGATCGGAAAAAGTCTGATCTGATTTTGTTGTCGGAAAATTTGAGAGCAGGATCTCAAATTTTTTCAGTCGGAAATTCTGACGGAAAAAGTCCGATGGAGCCCACACAGCTGTTATTATTATCAGTCTCTTGGCTGCTGTGTAGAGGAGGGATCACACACAGCTGAGCTCAGTCTTCAAAAGACTGATAATAATAACAGCTCACTACAGGATTTCACATACATCGCCAGGAGCAAAGCTGCCAACATATACAGGACTCCTAGGCATTTCCCTACAGGAACGCGCTCCGGAATCTGATCACCGTCAAGGTTATATAGCGGACTGGACCAATATACCGGGGCATTCGAGGGACATAGCCCATCGTGTGGAGGAGGTTAACCAGCAGCAAAAGAAAGTGGTTACTTGCGGTATCAAAGAAATCTAGAGGTGAGAGTCCTGTGAGCCTAACTTAGGATTGTTTTGGCAGCGTTCCACTCGGTCCTGTGTAATACCAATAGACACTAGAAAACAGGCACCTGAGCCCTACCCAATATATGAACACCGGCATTCCTGGCACGGATTTTGATATTTATATATTTGGACATTTTTTTGGGTTATTCTGTTTTTTCACTTTTATCCATCCCAATATTTATGATATATTCACTATGAACACTTGATGTTATATTTATACTATGCGCAAAGTCACTTTCCTTTATACTAACACACAAATATGTTTTGATCTAAACCATTCAATTTTAGCTCTGGCTGTATGTTTAGGGTGGCTGTCCTGCTGGAAGGTGAACCTTCGCCCCAGTCTCAAGTCTTTTGCAGACTCTAGAGGTTTTTCATCGAAGATTGCCCTGTATTTGGCTCCAATCATCTTCCCATCAACTCTGACCAGCTTCCCTGCCCCTGCTGAAGAAAAGCATCCCTACAACATAATGATGCCACCACCATGTTTCACGGTGGGTGTGGCATCATATTCAGGGTGATGTGGAGTTAGTTTTCTGCCACACATAGTGTTTTGCTTTTAGGCCAGAAAGTTAAATTTCGATCTCATCTGACCAGTGCACCTTCTTCCACATGTTTGCTGTGTGCCCCACATGGCTTCTTGCAAACTGCAAATGGGGCATCTTATTGCTTTCATTCAGCAATAGCTTTCTTCATGATACTCTTCCATAAAGGCCAGATTTGTGGAGTGCACGACTAATAGTTGTCTTGTGGACAGATTCTCCCACCTGAGCTGTGGATCTCTGCAGCTCATTCAGAATTAACATGGGATTCTTGGGTGCTTCTCTGATTAATGCTCTCCTTGCCCCACCTGTCAGTTTAGGTGGACGGCCATGTCTTAGTAGGTTTGCAGTTGTGCCATACTCTTTCCATTTTGCGGATGATGGATTGAACAGCGCTCCATAAAATGTTCAAAGCTTGGGATATTTTTTTAACCTAACCCTGCTTTAACCGCTTTCCACCCAGCCTATAGCAGATTTATGGCTGGGAAGTGGTTATGTTATCCTGATTGGGCGTCATATGATGTCCAGCAGGATAACATGCCGGCGCACCCCTGTGGGGGTGCGCAGCGGGGCGATCGTAAGTGCGGTGTGTCAGTCTGAGTACGCCACATCTCTGATCATGGTAAGGAGCCTCTGATAGAGTTTTTTTTACCACGTGTTTAGCAGTGACCACTCCCGGTAAATGGCATTCCGCGGTTTGCACTGACAGGGAGAGACGATCGGTGGCTCTCCCTGTCAGAGGGGGGTCTGTGCTGATAATCAGCACATTTATTATCAGAACAGCCCCCGTCAGATGTGCTAATCAGCTGCCAATCAGTGCCCAATAGCCACCAGTCAGTGCCCCTCAATAAAGTCTCCCAGTACCCACCACAGTGACAATCAGAGCCCACCACAGTGCACATCAGTGACCTGCAGTAACATATGTCAGTACAGCATCATCAGTGCTGCCCATGAGTGCCATCTATTAGTGTCCATCAGTGCCACCTGTCAGTGCCCATCAAGTGCTGCATATCATTGCCTGTCAGTGCACATCAAGTGCCACCTATCAGTGCCCAACAGTGCTGCATATCGGTGCCCATCAGTGCTGCATAACAGTACCGCCTATCAGTTCCCATCAATTCTACATATCAGTGCCTCCTCATCAGTGCCCATCAGTACCGCCCCATCAGTACCCGTCAGTGAAGGAGAAAACTAAATTTTATGACAACTAAGAAAAAACGATTTTTTTCCAAAATTTTGGTCTTTTTTAGTTTGTTTAGCAAAAAAAAAACAGAGGTGATCAAATACCACCAAAAGAAATCTCTATTTATGGGAAGAAAAATATAAAAATTTAGTTTGGGTACAGTGTTGCATGACCGCGCAATTATCATTCAAAGTGCGAAAATGCTGAACGCTGAAAATTGTCCTGGGCAGAAAGGGGCGAAAGTGCCTGGTATTGAAGTTTTTAAACTTTTCCACAACTTTATCCCTGACCTGTCAGGTGTGTTCCTTGGCTTTCATGATGCTGTTTGTTCACTAAGGTTCTCTAACAAACCTCTGAGGGCTTCACAGAACAGCTGTATTTATACTCAGAATAAATTACACAGAGGAGGACTCTATTTACTAATTAGGTGACTTCTGAAGGCAATTGGTTCCACTAGATTTTAGTTAGGGTATCAGAGTAAAGGGGACTGAATACAAATGCACGCCACACTTTTCACATATTTATTTGTAAAAATGTTGAAAACCGTTTATCATTTTCCTTCCACTTCACAATTATCTGCCACTTTGTGTTGGTCTATCATATAAATTCCCAATAAAAATACATTTACGTTTTTGGTTGTAACATGACAAAATGTGGAAATATTCAATGGGTATGAATACTTTTTTAAGGCACTGTACTTCCTTTAGCATTGACATTTAATATATGGTTCCTTTTAGGAAATAATGTGGAATTTGTTTGATCTCTGGCCTTTCTGTTATATATCAGTTGGTTATCCATTGATATATGATGTTGGATTATGTATTCTCGCTGGATGTCTTTTACTTTATTTCTTGTTATGTACAAGAATGTACTCATCTTCTCAATAAAAAAAATAAATTACTGATAAAAAAAAAAAAAAAACTTTGGCTTCTTTATAAACAAAAATTACATTTAGTATTATCTACTCCAGCTCAAGCCTTGTAATTTTGTAATCAGTATTTTCCCCTGCATTTTCTACCCTCTCAGATTTCTCCTGGTGGATTTCTCGAAAGTTTATTTATTGGTCTGATTTTCATGCTAATTCCACATTTATATCCTTTAAAACTCTCCAAGACACTCAGATTTGCAGATCCATCAATTTTTTTCCTTACACTACCCCCATACTTGCCATACTCCACATTCTGTTTTTGAAAGTCTTTGTCAGAACTCCTTTAGGGGCAAAGGCCTTATCTCTGACATTTATAATCACACGATTAGTGTTATTTCCCCAGATAAAATGATGCAGTTTAAATGGGAAGCGGATTGTGGTACTAAATTTTCTCTGGAAGATTGGGAAGATTCTTTTACCTACCTTCAAAATTGCACCCGATCCCTCACGGCTAGAGAAACAGCTATAAAATTGTTACCCAGGTGGTATTTAACCCAGTAAAACTGCATACTATCTACCTTGCTGTTTCACCAACACATTTTTGTGGCTGTCCTCTCCCTGGGTCGATCACACATATTTTTTGGTCTTGTGGCAAAGCACAGCATGTCTGGCAGAAGATACAATCCTTTTCGGCTACCTTGGTGGGAAGCCCAAATTCACTAACCATGGCTCAATGCCTACTATTTGCCCCTCTCTCTTGGGTCACTCATATCCAAGAAAAACTGATCCATACGCTATGTGTTGCAGTTTAATGGGTGATTGTGCTCCATTGGAAATCCCCAAACATTCCCTTACCACAGATAAAAGCTAGAGTTTTTTGTTCAATATCTTTTTTATTAAAGAAAGGAAAGAACATACAACAACATAGCATTTTGACACTCCAGGGTGTCGGATATTAACAACTTACATGGTATGAATAAACATAGGGCTCCTGAGTTCCCATCTCGTGACCTCAGCTATACGGGCCACGTTTTCAGATGGGAGCAGAGGAGGCCCTTACAAACTTAACGAGTAAACCATAGAGTAACCTGGCAGGTCACCTCTTAACATACTATAGTATAGATCCGTGTTGTAGAAAAGCAGCAGAATAGATGGAGAGGAGAAAAGGAGGGGGGAAAAGGGCAGGAGGAAGAGAGAGGCAGAAAGAGAGAGGTCGGAGTGGGATTAGGTAGGGTGAGGGGGCTGGCTCGTATGGCTATTATCACAAAAGAATACTATAGTATAGATCCGTGTTGTAGAAAAGCAGCAGAATAGATGGAGAGGAGAAAAGGAGGGGGGAAAAGGGCAGGAGGAAGAGAGAGGCAGAAAGAGAGAGGTCGGAGTGGGATTAGGTAGGGTGAGGGGGGGAGGGGGGGAGGGGGGGCTGGATCGTATGGCTATTATCACAAAAGAATATAGACTCTAAGCATAATAGAGTATGCGTTATAAAAGCTAGAGTTGAAGCAATCTTTCTCATGGAGAAATTATTTCACATCCTACATAATTCAAGAACTCGTTTTGATGATAAACTGGACCCTTGGACTTGCCATAAACACCCTTTTCTCTAAACCATTGTCCCTCTCTCCTTTTCTATTTCCTTAAGCCAGCATTTGCCTTGACCTATGGTTATCTCAGTCTTGCATGACCTTCTGCTTCCTAGCTGGCTTTTGTGTTTTATATTTAGAGCTATGCTGACATCTCATCATTTGTATTGTATTACTACTATCCTATAGCACACATACAAGGTATTATATTTTGATCTGTTTGTGCTTGTTGCATGCTTCATCTTATCTGTCAAATTTTTTGACTTGTCCCCTTTAAAAAAAATAAAAAATAAAAATAAATTCAAAAATGACATGCCACATGTGGCAGGGGAGGAGGAGAGGAGGACTTACAGTGGAACTTCCCCTTTTGGGTGATATTTTAATAATGTTTAACAATGCCTAATAATTAAGTTAAATCTATATAAAGGTGAATTTTGTACAATTCAAGTAGCTCTGAAAAAGAGGTTACCCTCGAAACACGTCAGAACTGAGTAACTGTGTAGTAGTAAGTGAATAAAGTTAGATCATGGGTTTCTGGCATCTGATGTATTGAGTTATTTTTTTTCCATTTAAATGGGTGTGCTGTTTTAAGCATCTTTTGTGAATATATAAATAAAATGTAATATCATTTTTTTTTTTTTTTAACAAATGGTGAAATGTAATATCATTTTAATGAAAATGTTTGGTCAGTGCATTTTTGTTTTGTTTTGTGGACTGGTTTAAACATACCCCATTTAGGCTGGCTTCACACTGGGGCGGTGCGGGGCGGCGACGGTAAAGCAGCGCTATATTTAGCGCTGCTTTACCATCGTTTTACCCGCGGTATGCGGCCGCTAGCGGGGTGGTTTTAACCCCCGCTAGCGGCCGCAAAAGGGTTAAAAACCTCCGCAAAGCGCCGCAGCAGCGGCGGTTTGCGGGTGGTATCCCCGCGGTTTCCCATTGATTTCAATGGGAAGGAGCGGTATAGGAGCGGTGAACACACCGCTCCTTCACCGCTCCAAAGATGCTGCTAGCAGGACTTTTGTTGCGGTCCTGCTAGCGCACCGCTCCAGTGTGAAAGCCCGCCGGCTTTCACACTGGAGTGAATGGGGCCGGTTTTTTCAGGCGGTATACAGGCGCTATTTTTAGCGCCGTACCGCCTGAAAACCGCCCCAGTGTGAAAGGGGCCTAAGGAAAGAGCTGCAAGGCTGTGGATATCACTTTACAAATTTAAGATCTAAACAATAAACAATCGACAAGTTGAGTAGTTGAAAGGAAAGGTTAGAAGAGATTTAATGCTATATGGTTTAAACACCTTGCTTTTTATATATATTTAGTAATTATATGTGTACATATGGAAGAAATGTTTGCTCATTACACACACAGACTCTACTTCCTGTGCAGTGCTATACAGGTTGTGCTTTACTGCCGCTTCTCACTATGCCAGTCTCTGGAATTGATTTATCAATTGAGTTGTTAATGGAGAAATAGACCCCCAGAAAAAGTCATTTGGTGACAAAAAGCATAGGACGGAGGGGCTTGTCTACATCATTTGATTACCTGGAAATGACGGTGGATGCCATTTTTACCTGCCAGATGTTTATGGAGACATGCGTTTTATCTATGTGAGTGACACTCTAATAAACCAATGCTTTTAAGGTTTTACACTATCTAGTGTTTTTTCATTTATTTGCATTATATGTCTTGGAGTTCTGGATTTCCACTGTGGAGTGCATCTTGAGTCAGTATATTCATTTGTTCCATTACCTCTACGAGAGTGTTTTTTTAAAGGGGAAGTCCCTAAGGCGTGCCAGACCTGGCTGTCACTAGGGTGTCCTGGCATTTTGGTACATCTTGTGATGTGACTCACCCTTGATTTCTGGCTGCAAGATCTCCTCACCATCATCTCTTTAGGACTGTTACTTATTTAAACACTACTTACTTATTTATATCGGTATTTGAATTTATTTTTACTTACTATTAAAAATCAGCTTGCAAAAATGTGAAAGACAATTCGAAGATGTGTTAAAAGGCTCCATATTTGTGTCCAATATTTTATGTCCATGCAAAGTTATACAACAACTGCTTTTATGAGCAACAGAAGCTTCTGGGGGAGATTTATGCAGGTGCTGTATGCTCTTGCACTCTCTTGCGCCCCTTGACCCTGAGATAATAATTCTAAATATACACTTACTTAAAACATACAGTTTTTTTTCCTATAGTGAATCCTAAAAAGCGTAAAATAAAAAAGAGACCGAATTTAATTGTGACGCTTGTATATGCAAACAAATGGAAGATATTTGTAGAAGAGGTCAAAGCCTTTGTAAAGCCTGGAATACCATAGGGCTTTCCCTAATGTGATAAGCATTAGCAAACAATACTGATGGCATAGCGGAAATGTTACAAAACTCATTAGGGGCATTAGGGCATGACCTTCACTGTACTACAGGATTACTCTGATTAACAATATAACTCATCTGGCTGAGTTACAAAGGCGATAGACTTTCAGAAATTATCAATAGCAAATAGAACAATGTATTTTTTTTAGAATGTGATTTATACTTTATTGTTTATGCATCACTGCCTTTTCCAAAAAATATTTCAATTAGTATAGCCTTTCTCCAAGGCCCTCTAGAAATCTGCATTATGATGTGGATATGATTAATAACACGTTTGGATATTTTTTTTTCTCTCTAAGGTGCATTTATAAAACTTGAATTATTCTTTTACTACACATATTTGTTTCCAGTTATCTTAAATAGAAGAAGATGAACATGTCTAAATGTTTTTATTGCCTAACTTAGGGATACATTAGCCTTTGGTAACAGAAGCCTGGCACAGCAGTTTTTTTTTTAGCCAGAACCTAAAACAAGTTAAGTTAATGTTCCTCCACATAAAACAGAACTCTAGCCAATAATAACAAAATTAAAATTAAAAACCTTTTAAAAGTAAAAAAACAAAACCACCTTTTGCTGCAATATTTAGCATCAATGCTATTCTTTCCTTGCAGTACTGCCACTAGTCTGATGATCAGTGTCATAATGCCAATCCAGGTCAACTGAACGCTCCTCAGCTTGTGACTGGACAGTGAAGGATGAGCTAATCTCTCTGTCATTCTGCTTTCTATTCCTATCAACATGCTTCTTGCCAGCCTCTGGACAGCCTGCCACAGAGCTTCACTGGGAAGATCAATGTACTGCTCTTTCTCTGCCTCTTGCTGACATGCCCTTCCTGCAGTCTCCATCCCCACCTCGCCAAGCCACTTACGCAGTTGAGAACAGAGGACATGTGGTCACCTATAAAAAAAAAAGGTGTATGTATATATATATATATATACATATATATATACACAAACAAGGGTTCACATTGTCTTTTAAATCTGCCTGAAGCTCAGCTTAAACCCTAACTTTAACCTAATCTGTAAGATGACTCTTAAATCTAACTCTGAAAGTGGTTGTAAACCCTCGTTTACAACTTTAGGTTACATGTAAGCCTATATTAAGGCTTACCTGTAGCTAACAAGGATATCTCCTAAACCTGTATGGTTTAGGAGATATACCTGTATTTGCATGTGCCGACGTCTTGCGGCACATGCGCACTTGCGACAACTGAAGCAACGGCACTATATGCCGATGCTTCAGCTGTACTGTGCCGCTCTCGTGCCGGCATCGCAGCTCTGGCAAATCACAGCGCCGAAACCGCAATACCCGGAAGTCACTCCGGGAGAACATGTCGGCGGTCGGAGGGGGAGAAGAGGACCGATGCCGGGGCTTCGATCTCAGGTAAGTGATACATAATTAGCTAGTATGCTATGCATACTAGCTAATTATGCCTTTGTCTTGCAGGTTTTTTTTTTTTTTTTTTACGTTTTTTTTAAGAGGGTTTACTTCCTCTTTAACCCTGTCATCATCTGAGTAATTAAGATAACTCCACAATGCCCCCTCCTACAAAAAAAAGAAAAAAAAAAATCCTCCCAGTAAGCTTCTGTGTTGGGAGGGCATTAAATAAAGTCCTGTATTTGCAGCTGCAGCATCCTCTGCAGTCCACCTTGGTCTCCAGGAGGGAGCTGTAGATGGCTCTGAGTGTTAAAGAATAAGTTCACCTTTGTTCACTTTTTTATTCCTAAATTCCAGCTCCCCTATGTACCAGTATAGCATTAATGTACTTTTTTTGAAAAAATATCAAAGCTTTCCATTAAATCTACAGACACTTATTTCACTTCACTGATTTTTTTTATTCTTATTTCGGGGCCGGCAGTGTTTTTTAGTTTTTAATAACTGTCTCTGTGTTTTTATTACTTTTTTGACACTTTTTTGGTAAATGGGTAGGGGTACGATGTACTCAATACTCATTCACATGGGGGTGGGATCTGTGGGCCCCTTCTTAAAGACAAGACCCAAAAGGCCTGGCATGGACTTGTGGGGGGGGGGTCATGCCATTTTTTTTTCAACATTTTTCTAATGCCGGCAATGTTATTGTATTTTCGGCAAATTTAATTTCATGCATTTTGTTTTCTTTAGAAATACATTTTTTGCTGCAGCATGTTCTATACATGCATTGGATGTGCCACTTTACAGGCAGACTAAGGGGACCGCCCATGCACTATATTTAAAGAAATTTTTCATTTTTATTGTTGCACTTTAACCACTTCAATACCATGCACTTTCGCCCCTTCCTACCCAGGACAATTTTTAGCTTTCAGCGCTGTCACACTTTGAATGACAATTGCGCAGTCATGCAACACTGTACCCAAACTACATTTTTACCCATGGCAAACTGCAATATACTGTGCATTAAAAAAAACACACTTTCCCCAACAGTCCCCCCCCCCCCCAAGTGCACTTACAGGAATTTCCTTTTTGTATTCCAGACAAACATGCTGGCTGGTTTATCATATTGGTACGTTCTTTAAATAACTCTTGTCATAATTTGGTGAACATTTATTCATCTAATGGGCACCAAATCCACTTCATTCAGAAGGTCATGAAGAAAATAGATAGGGATCTTTAATTGTATGTGGAGATTATAACATAGTGCCTAACATTTATATGGATTTCACTGCTGAGAGAAAACAACAAACCCTGTAACTACAAGCTTTCTTGTATAGCCATGATTTGTATGATGTGTGGATATGCCACTGAAATTAGCCTAAACTTTTTTTTTAATTAGCCACAATACATACTCCACGATAGATTTATTTTTCATGGATAAAGGACTCCTTTTGAAAGTTCATAAGTCAGATATCCACAGCATTTTTTGGTCGGACCATATGCTATTTAGCCTTGAGGTGGAGGATGGCCGCCTACTACATCCATATGCCTGTGCATGTCTAACCAATCTTTTCTCTAATGAAAAACTCTCACTGCAGAGACGTGTTACAACAACATTTGATGGAGTTTTTTTCAACCTAATGGGGTTGATTTACTAAAAGTGGAGAGTTAAAAACCTGATGCCGCTCTGCATAGAAACCAATCAGCTTCCAGATTGTTTTGTCAAATCTTAACTGATCAATCTGAAATAATGCAGGCCATACATGGTCAAATTTTGAACAAATTTTCTTTTCAAAATCAGAAAGTTCGTTTTTTTTGTGATTCGATGGCGCCACCATTGATTTTCGAAATTCAGCCAACCAAGCCTTCAATTTCACCTCATGTTGCTACAGAAAATAATTTTCTTGGCCGGGAATCTTCTTTTCTCTCCGTAAATTTTCTTTTCTTATTACATTTCTCGCACGATTCTCCCATCATTGATTAGAAAATCGGTAGTTTTTCAAAAAATTTCCAACATGTCCGATTCCTCAAATTTGATTTCCGCACGAAAATCGTCTGTTGCTGCAGCCCACTAATGGTGCGAAATTCATACGAAAATTCTTAGATACGATTTTCGAAAGAAAATTCTTTCGAAATTCGAACCGTGTATGGCTGGCATTAGAAGCTGGCTGGCTACCATACACAGCTGCACCAGATTTTGCACTCTACAGATTTAGTAAATAAACCCCAATATATCATTGGTCAAGGATCCCTTCTGCCTGTGAAATGCTTGCAAGGCATTTATAAGGGCTCTCTTTATTCAATTGTGCTCTAGGACTAAAAAGAGGACACAGCAGATTGATGCTAATTTAGCAGATGTACAAACTTTGGAATGTAAAAATAAGTTTGGACCCATTCCTACACCTAGGTCCTTATTGACAAATCACAGAAATTAACTGAGTGCTTTATTACTGGGCTGCTTTGAAAAGACCACCATAGGATTAAAGATGTCCTTTTATGCGATTGGAAATAAAGCGGGTGAGTTTTTATCACAATGATTGAGGGGTCACTACAACAAAGCCAAAATGTATTTCTTGTACCATCCAATGACTAAAGCCAAACTATATAACCTTCAGAACCTAGCAGATTCCTTTAGTAATCATTATAGTTCATTTTACAACCTGAAATATAATGACTCAATACCCCAACCCTCAGCAGATCCTATAAACCAGTTCTTGCAATGTATACACCTTCCACAATTGCTGCATACTCAAATGCAAGAGCTCAGCACTCCTCGTGTGTACTGAAATTGCCCAGACTATTGCCAAGCTTCCCAATAATTAATCCCCAGGGCCTAATGGACTTGCACGCAAATACTATACAACCTTTAGTACCATTTTTAGTACTCATTTGGAATCAGTCTACAACACTGCTGTGTCCTCTTACTTTGCTAGTGAAATGTTGTCAGCTCTAATTGTGACTCTTCTGAAGTCGGGTAAGGAGCCTACTGTGCCTCAGAATTTCCATCCCACCTCTCTTTTAAATATAGATGTCAAACTATATGCCAACATCATCACCAACTGCCTAGTTGATCTTTTACCTTCTTTAATACATCAAGACCAATCTGGTTTTACCAAGTATACACTAATGTGTTGCTTCTCGAATGGAACCATGCAGGAGTGCTTTCTCCCATTTTATATAATATGTTGGTGGAACCCTTAGAAATGTATATCTACTCCCACAGCAATATATCAGACTTTCTAAACAAAGCCGGAGAATACAAGAGTAGCCTAATTGCTGACAAAGTTATATTGATGCTGCCTGATACTGGGCATTCCCTGGCCATGTTTCACTAAGCCATCAATTTGCTCAACTCCATCTCATATTACAAGGTTAGTGATTTGAAATCTATATTTTAGATTTGGGAATTGACATGCCCACTAGACTTTATGCAGGCTAGATACCCTTATACCTGGGCTGAAACTGGAATCTCATATCTGGGCATCACACTAAGTCTCAGATTACCTTATTGAAAGAGAATTATATGCCAATGCTAACTAACATTCAAGGGGAATTGACTGCTCTTTCTATTCACAATCACTCCAGGTTAGGTAGACTGGCCACCCTCATAATATTGGTACTCCCAAAAATTTTGTATCTTTTCAGATACCTACCAATTGTTTTGCCAAAACATACCTTTGGCCTATTCAATTCCTTGTAAATCATTATGTTTGGCAAGGCAAAAAAAGCAAGGAGTGCATATTGCAAATTAGGTAAACATAGACTACCCAGAGGGATGGGCCTGCTGGATTTATGGTTTATGACTATTATATAGCCACCATTTTTGTCCAGGTAAAATATTGGTTTCATTCCAGCCCATGCATTCTTTGGAATGAATTGGAGAAACAAGCAATCCCTGGGAATGATTTACTTTTCTCGTTACTAAGTTGCACTATCCAAGATTTAACAGCTTCTGTCAAAGCAAAGTGGACCCTATTGGACTCCCAATTAGGAGATAGTCCAGCATCCCTTAAGATTCTATCTACTTACTCCCTTTGCATTCCAGACCGTGTGCTTCATTGTTGGACGGACAAAGGTATTTATTATACCAGTGACCTCTATGAACAAGGTAGACTTAAGTTATTTATAGACCTTCCAAAGAGCATTTCATCTATCTAACTTAGATTGTTATCGATATATCCAACTGCCCCATTTTAAACAAAATCCTACTACTGTGATCAAACTTCATAAAAGGTCCTAGCAATACTTTACTTTGGATGGTCCCAATATAAAGGTCTATCTGTTTTTTATAGTCTGCTTCAAGGGAAACTAGATTTGATCAATATGCCAGCTATGGAATAATGGAAGTGGGAATTGAAGTTTTAATATACTTTACTGCAATCGTCTGCTACCCTCAGAGGGACCTATAGAGCCACAAATAACGGTAATTTGTGGGAGAAAATGTTTTTAGATGATATATAACAACATTTCATATTGCTACATGTTATGCTAACTTTTCCCAAGAGTGCTGGAAGAGATGTGGAAAAGTAGGTAATTTATACCATATTCTTTGGTCCTGTAAGGAGGTTGCCACAGTTTTTGGAGACAAATATTCCATACTTTCTCAGAAGTAACCATTATCCAGGGCTGCTATTATTGAACGTAGGCATTAATACAATCCCTTATTCATTACAAACTATAGTAATTCATGTCCTTGTGGCAGCGAGATTTATCATTGCAAGAAATTGGAAATCAGATTGGTCCCCTAGTCTCCTCAGCACTGTGGTAACAGCTTATACACACTGCCTGTATGAACTCATGTGGGCTTCTAGTAAAGAAATCTATGTAATTATAGTCAAAAAATGGCTCCCCTGGGTGAACTGGCATACCTCTAAACTCGGGCCTTGAAACTGGTCTTCTGACGTATAATAGTGACGCCTAGAGATGAGAATCTACTAGATACTCACAATTATTGGTTAAGTCGGACATGTGTCAATCCAGTAATTGTTTTTTGATATCCGACTTCCTTGGTTCATGGATCTTTTTTGTTGTTCCCTCATTTCTCATTGAGTGGTATACTCTCCCATAGCTTACAAGTATATTGGTATACTGCAAGATGATTTTGTGCAAGTAATGGAAAATCAACACAATTTTTAACATCACTCATAACCATACCTCTTGTATCTTTGTACCTCTGTACCTCTGCACCCATTTTGGAAAATGTATATTGTTTAAATGTTCCTTAAAGAGGAAGTAAACCCTCTTAACAAAAACGAAAAAAAAAATGCATAGCATATTAGCTAATTATGTATCACTTACCTGAGATCGAAGCCTGGGCATCGGTCCTCTTCTCCCCCTCTGACCGCGACATCTTCTCCCGGAGTGACTTCCGGGTTTCGCGGCTCCGGCGCTGTGATTTGCCGGAGCCGCAATGACGTCATGCGCATGCGCACAAGAGCGGCATATAACAACTGAAGCATCGGCATATAGCGCCGTTGCTTCAGTTGTCGCTAGTGCGCATGTGCCGCATGACGTCGGCACATGCAAATACAGGTATATCTCCTAAACCGTGCAGGTTTAGGAGATATCCCTGTTAGCTACAGGTAAGCCTTAATATAGGCTTACCTGTAAGCTAAAGTTGTTAAAGAGGGTTTACTTCCTCTTAAAATACTTTAATAAAAAAAAAAAATTGAAATTTAATCTCTATGACCTTACAAAGATATTCTATTTGTTCTAAAGGTCTGCTGTTGACTTGTATCATCATGACTTGTAGATTAATATTGTATATTTCCTTAGAACATTTCAGAACATTTCATAGACTGAATTGCATCTATCTTAAAAAGTATCTCGGAATATTTATTATCATGCACTTACAACTATACAAGTTGCACAGTACTCTTTATATAAGTGCCTTTGTGTTTTTTTTTATTACTTTATTTGATTTACATAATAAATACAAGAGACACGGTTCATAATGTAATCAAGTTACATATAATAATATACAGAGATTGGCCATAAAGAAAGGTCAATGAGAACTGATTTGAGGACATTGTAGAATATATGAAACTATAGAATATGAAATAGTACATTCTCCTTAACTACATATTCATCACCAAGTAAAATAAATACATTTATCAGAACAAAAGATAAAGCAAACAAAAACTATTCGGCCACACTTCAGACATAACGGGAATCTAGCCAAAGACCTGACTATAGAAATTGATTTAATCATAAAATGAAACAAAGAGACAGCTTTAGACCGTTATTGTTGCAGATGGCAGCTGAATATCCTTTCTGTATCAATTTTAACTTGGCTTCTGAGGATAAATTGTACATACCTTGGTTAGTTTTAAACTAGTATATTAGAGAATATAGATTCTATTCTTTAAGTACATTCTGTAATATTTTAGCTTGTAATTATGTCTGTTAAGAGAAGATGTATTTTAAACTCTACTTTTGTGGGGAAAAAAATAGTAAATAAAGAAAAAATAATATAGCGTATATAATTGCGATATTAATTATATTGTAATTGAATGTCATTAAAAAATTACCTTTCCTTTTCAATCTGCAGCCACTGTAATTTTCTGAGAATGCATTGCAATATGGCTACCTGGAGTTGTTCTGTACACAGAGTGTGTACTGACCACTCCCCAAAAACATAATTTCCTGCTTGTGTGATTGGCTTACCAATTTTCACAGAAGACTGCCTAAGATTTCAGGCATCCCCTGCAACAAAAATGTCATTTTTGGAAGATATACTTTCAATAGACATGTGCATTCGTTTTCGTCCGAATGCATTTTCGTCCGAATTTCAGGTATTTTCGTTATCGTTTTAACAAACGATAACGAAAGTGCAGAATCCGAAAAACGAAAGATCCGACATAAACAAATGCTTTATTTTCGTTGTGACAACAGTTCGATATAGATAGGAGATTCGACGCTGACAATAACAATCTGTGTCCATTGAACCTGTGGTCGAATGTGCCTAACCTTAACTCTATTAGTCCAAGATTATTCTACATAGAGAGAAAAGATTCGACGTAGAAAGGAAAGATTCGACGTAGAAAGGAAAGATTTGACGTAGAGAGGAAAGATTCGACGTAGAGAGGAAAGATTGCTGCTGGAATTGGGTGGAATTACATAGTTACATAGTTACATAGAATTGCAGCTAAACTATACAGTCATACAGTTTAGCTGCTCCGTCAAATCTTCTTTGAACTTTCGACAGACACCATAAGCCTTCAATGACAGATTCGACCTTAATTCATTTGGATTTTCGGACGAATGCAATTTTTAACGAAAAAAACGAAATAAATAAAAACAAATTTCGGGAGTAACTAAATAAATGTATTTTTCGGACAAAAACGAAATTCCGAAACGAAATATTTCAGTGTGCACATGTCTAACTTTCAATAGGAACACGTCTAAAGGGATACAGGCCCAGCAGATTTCCTCATCAGTGCCCTGCAGCTGCACACCTGACAGTTAATTATGAAACCACTCCCATTAGACCCACTCAGTACAAATGCACAGAAAAACACAAATGGATTTCTTCAGAATAACAAAAGGTAGAAGTCTGCAACAAAGGTTCCTGCCAATATCCAGCAACATCGCACAGGCATTGAAGAGGAATGGATCAACATTCCACAGGCCACAATCAACAACCTGATCAACTCTATGCAAATGAGATGTGCTGCACTGCGTGAGTCAAATGGTAGTCACACCAGATACTGACTGTTTTTTGGACCCCCCCCCCCCGATCCCCCAATACAGTAAAACTGCACATTTTAGAGTGGCCTTTTATTGTAGCCAGCCTAAGGCACACCTGTACAATAATCATGCTGTCTAATCAGCATCTTGAAATGTCACACCTGTGAGGTGGATGGATTATCTTGGCAAAGGAGAAGTGCTCACTTAGGTTGAATTTTCGAAAGAATTTTCTTTTGAAAATCAGAAAATTTGTGCGTTTTGTGATCCAATGGTGCCACCATTGATTTCGAAATTCGGCCAACCAAGCCTTCAATTCCACCTCATGTTGCTACAGAAAAGAATTTTCGTGACTGGGAATCTTCTTTTCTTTCCGGGAAATTTCTTTTCTTGCACATGCGCATTTCTTTTTCAATTACATTTCTCGGATGATTCTCCCATCATTGATTAGAAAATCATTTGTTTTTCCAAAAATTTCCAAAATGTCCGATTACTCAAATTCGATGGCCGCGCAAAAATCAGCTGTTGCTGCAGCCCATACGAACGATGGTGCGAAATACGAACGAAAATTCTTATGTAAGATTTTTTAAAGAAAGTTCTTTGGAAATTCGACCCATGTATATGTATGGCATGCCTAACAAAGATTTAGACAGATCTGTGAACAATATTTGAGAGAAATAGGCCCTTTGTGTAGAAAAAGTCATAGATCTTTAAGCTCATGATAAATAGGGCCAAACACAAAAGGGTTGCGTTTATAATTTTGCTCAGTGTATATATATATATATATATATATATATATATATATATATATATATATATATACATACACATCAAACTACTTTGTAATCTGTTGCTTTGTAAGGACCAACTGAACCTTTAGCTTAAAACAGTTGTAAAGCCATACTTTTTTTTTTTCTTAAAATAATAAACATATTATATCTACCTGCTCTGTGCAATGGTATCCTTTTCTGGTTTCTCCCCAGTGCATTTCACTCCTCCTCTTTTTCATGTGCCCCTATAGCAAGTTGGCTACTATGGAGTCACTCCCGAGCCGGGCTGTGTACGTCCATAGACACACACAACATGGATCGTCCCTGCGTCTCACTGCCTCCTCACAAGATTGTGGCTCCTGCTTCTGCCTCTGTGTCCTGTGAGAAGAGAGAAAGAGAGCAGTCCTGCTGCAGATGAGCATAGCACTGGGTCAAAAGAGGAGCCAGATAAGTGTTTAAGGGAGGGCTGGTGGGAGCTAATGTTGGAAGTTACCTTAATGCAGATAATGCATTAATGCAGGCCAGATGCTACCCTTTGCTTGCTTTTATCTGACCCTTGAGATATTATTCACCCGACCATCAGCAACAGTGGGACATAGTTCCTGCCACTGACACTGACAATGAGGCACTATTCCTCCCATATATACTTATGATGGGGCCCTATTCCCCCCACTGACACCAACGATAGAGCACTATTCCTCCGATTGATAACAATGAAGGGGCATTATTTCTTACACCAATGATGGAGCACTATTCCTCCCACTGACACCAATGATGGGACACTATATCTCCCACCGATACCAATGATGGGACACCTATACTCCCTCTAATACCAATGATAGGGCATTGTTTTCTCACACTGATGCCAGGACATTTTCTTCTCCCATTGGCCACAGTTGGGCCCCCCTAAAATTTGAAGGACAGTAAACTGGCCCTTTGTTTATAAAGTTTGGAGACTAATGCAAAACCTTATGCCTTTAGGACCACTTTAATTTGGCTAAATGGGCAGAAAAGCCTAACTGCAGAGAAACGATCCTGTTCTCCATGTGGAAGCAGTCATCTGGGAAACCCTTTGATGAGTCAGAATCAGGCATGAACTGGCCATCGGGACTACCGGGAGTTTCCCGGTGGGCCGATGGCTCAGTGGGCCAGTCAAGTGTAGTCATGGAGCCACTCCTCTCTGACAGTGAGTGATCGCAATTTCACTCCTGTCAGGAGGAGCAGCTTCCGTCACTTGCTGGAGAGAGCATTAGGCGTTATGCTCCCTCCAGCCTGCAGGGGGAGATAGACAGCCAGCCAACTTTCCTTCCTCTCTCCCCTATCACTTGTTATCACATGACTGGAGAGAGGAAGAAGCTGCCTTGAAAACTGTGAGTCCATGTGGGAGGGGGAGGAGAGGGAGGACACACTGAAGTGAAGGGGGCTGCTGGTGGTGACTCTGATGTGAAGGGGCTTCTGATGGGGACTCTGATGTGAAGGGGGCTGCTGATGGGGACTCTGATGTGAAGGGGACTGCTGATGGGGACTCTGATGTGAAGGATGCTGCTGGTGGGGACTCTGATGTGAAGGGGGCTTCTGATGGGGACTCTCTGATGTGAAGGGGGATGCTGTTGGGGACACTCAAAATTAAAGTGGGCCGGTCATGATGAAGTCCAGGGCCAAATTTTTGTCCCAGTCCAGCCCTGGTCAGAATTAGAGATTTTTTTTTTTATCAGCGTGTGTTTTGCAAATTGCAGAGTTAAAGGTCTAACTCAGACCAGTACTTAAGACCATTGCTTTCACACAGAAACCTTTAGGATTCATCACTACAGCCTGTTGGCAGAGGACAGACTTTTCTACTCGATGCACACTTAATGCATGACTACATTCGTTAATTTAAACCGAGAGTTCAGGGGGCATAACCGAGCATATGGAGCGATAGGACATGCTCCCCTCTGGCTCTCGCTCTGACAGGGCAATTATGAGCTCCTGGCACTTACCTTGAGCCCACTCTGGCTCCACAATGGGCAAAAGAAGCAATGGTGAGGGCAGATACCTAAGCAGCAGCCATACCTCGGACAAGAGTGGCTTTTTTTTACTCATTTGGCCTTTGGCAGCAGGGGTTCCCAGGCTTACAGGATGGCACCAGCGAGTGCTTGTGTCAGCGTCTTGAGGCGATTCAGTTTGCATTGCAGCGCTATACAAATTGTTCATTCATTCATTCACCAGCATGCTGCCTCCCAGGTTGTTACATGACAGAGCACCCAGTCCCCCAGGACTTTGATCGTGGCTCTACCCACTCCAGGAGCTCTTAACAAGCATCATAAGGATCCAGAGAGGGTAGAGATCTGGAGGCATACATTATAGCCTCACCTACTTGTCAGGACTTTGAAGCTTACGTAGGTAGGCTGGAGCACACATATAGACAGGGGATTTCTGATCTGTGGAAGGATTTGGGGTCCAGGCTGGAGGACCTTGAGTAGTTCATGGAAACAACCGCTTCTAAACTTAATGATCATAAGGGGATCTTGCAGGAGCATACCATCCAAATTTAACAGCTATTTTACTGCCAAGATGATCTGAAAAACAGGAATTGCCGCAATAATATCTGTATTCGAAATATACTTGAAAATATTAAAACCAAAAATTTGGCCTCTGCAGCCCTGGCGATGGTGACTCGCTCTGCATTCAGGCAATCCCTCAGACCATTAGGGACTTTTTTCATACACATGTTTTTGACCCACCCGTTGACATAATGGGAGGCCTTGAAATGCGTCAAATAGGGCATATTCATTCAACAAGTTTCTAGACTTAAAAAAGCCTGGACTGTGCTCAAGTTCATCCACAAATGCACTCTTGATCCTGCCATCTTATTAGACTTATGAAATGCCCCACAGGACCTTTTGCATCTTTTTGTGGATTGCTCCCTCATTGTCAGGGACAAGATGCAACATATTCATTACTCTCAAGCTAACAAATGTGGTCTGCATGTTTTACGGGTTATTCAACCTTGATAACTCAGACAGGCGATCCGGTACCTACTTTCCTCCATGAACACTAAAATGTATAACAATACGGCAATCTCACCTGAATTTCAACATTATTATTCTCAACAGTTTAATTTACCCCCTCGCCAACCCTCACCAACCTCCTCTACTTCGTTGTTAGATGTACATTTTTATATTCAGGAGACAGCTTTACCCACCATTGTGGACGCCTGATCTGTATATCCTTCGATCTAGATGCTCTGCTTAGCGAGATCAAATTCTTGCAAGCCATTAAAGGCCTTAAAAATGTGAAGAGATCTGTCTCAGATGGGTTTTTCCCTTAATTTTACAAAACTTTTGGGCCCATGCTCACATATATCTTGGCCAAGGCCTTTGAGGCCATTGATGAGACTCATCCTTCATCTTCACTCCTTCTTCAATCACAGATTGTGGTATTGCCCAAACTGGGAAAGGACCATTTGCGCTGTAGCAGTTATAGGTCCATCTCCCTCCTAAACCTGGATTGAAAATTGTTAGCTAAAATACCCGCTAACCAGCTTTCCCTCTTGTTGCCCAACATCATACATAGAGACCAGGCTGGTTTTATCTCTGGACACAAGGCCTGGGACAATACTATTAATACCCTTCACCTTATATTCAACAACATAAAATCCCAGCTTGCCTTCTATCATTTGATGCAGAGAAGATCCTTGACAGGGTAAATTGCATCTTCCTCCACCTCTCCCTAGGGAAAATTGCCATTGGCCTTCAGATGTACTCTCCCTCAGCCTCAGCCTGGTCAAGGGGATCGTCTCCAACTCTTTTATCATCGCTAATGGCACCCGTCACAGCTGTCCCCTCTCACCCTTCTTATTCATGATTGTCATTGAACATCTAGCCCAAGTAAATAGACATATGACAAATTACTCCATTAAAGGCATTCAAACCCCCTTGGTCCATTGCAAACTGTCCTTGTACGCAGATGATCTGCTTTTCTACGTACCCCTAACCTCATACCAGTATCCCCTTTATTATGAGCGAAATTCAGCGCTTTGGATCATATAGCAATTTTGAACAAAATCTTGCTAAAACCAAAGTGCTAAATTCCCCCCTCCCCCGAGTACTTTACTCTTCACTCTTGAAGCCAATTTTACATTTCAATAGCAGAGTAGGCCCATTACTTACCTGGGCACAGCGATCCCTTCACGCCTTTCTGATCTTTATGCACCTAATTATAGCACTGTTCTATCCCGTGGCTCGGCCACATCTATGTATTAAAAATGGATATCCTCCCCAAATTATTACATATCTTTCAGACCATCCCCATCTCCACTCCGACCATGTTTTTCCGCACTTTACATTCCCTCTCGATTCAATTTATATGGTGTTGTTGCTTTTCTAGATTAAAGTATAAGCTCCTTTTTCACCTGAAACTATGCGGCTGGTTTTTAAACTTTATTGCCATTTAGTAAATCTTTACATTACACTGGTTTGGTGCATAGGCCTACTACAGACTTTGAGAAACTGTGTCTTCTCTTGGAAACCCCCCCTCCACACCCTCTCCACTGTATATACAGTAAATCAATCTTACTACATACCAATGGGACTCTTCCTACCTTCACCAAACTGTTGTCTAGGGATCTGGGTCATGCGATCTCACCAGAGGATTGGAATATGGCCTTGATGTTTACCCACATATCATCTGTATCCTGCTATGCGGAGTAAAATAACTATTAATTGCTCCCCAGATGGTATAGAGCACTGGTTTCTCTCAGCTGCATATTTACCACATCTGATAGTGTTGACACAAAGCCCGGGGAACGTACTTGAATGTCTGGTAGGAATGTGATTTGATTCCGCCATTTTGGACTGTGATCTTTAGAAAACGTAATGAGATCTACAATGAGTCTCTCACCCCGTCACCTGACATTGCCTTGTTATCTATCTTATGGGGTTCTGTCAAGTCACAAAAACAAGCATCTTGCGATTTTTTTCTCTCAGCTGCAAGGCAGCCTAAATCCTAGTTTTGGAAGTCTACTTCTACACCTTCCTTGTCACTCTGGGTGAATATAGTTAATGACATCATGCTAATGGAGGAGATGCAGGCGAGAGAAACAGATTCCTGAGATAAATGTATCACTTTGTGGTACATGTGGATGCATTACTCTGCATCCGACAAAAGGAAAAACCTGCTCTTTTGTTAACTTTCTCTGGGTCTGACCTCACCTGGGTCTCCCTTCTAGGTCCCCCCTCTATTCCTGTGGGTGGACAGTGGCTCTAGGACACCATTTGGGCTGGCCTCTGCAGTCAGAGACATTGTTGCATCTCTTGGTATTTTTTTTTTTTTATGCTTCAGGAGTTTATTTCCACGTCCTTTCTTTTCTCTCTTTCTTTTCCTTTCCTTGCCCCTCTCCTCTTTCTTAGCCTGGGCTTTTTGCTTCATTCCTTCCCTGACCCTTCCATGGGCCTTTGGCCCTCTACTTATTGTGGCATCAGAATGGCATTATCACCTATCGTAGAATATTGGGGTCCCTCTACACCCCTGGATGACTTTTGAGATTGTTTTCTATATGTGTCTGTTTTTCTGGCTATGTATGATGTTAAACCCTTGTGTTGTAGAGCCGTTGTTCCTTGTTCTGGTTTTAAAAATGTCAAATAAAATACATATTCAACCTAAACTGAGTGTTCAAATGGGCTTTAAGGTTTCCAAACAATAAGTATGCATACAAACTAATGCTTATTAGGGATCACTTTCTTCCATTCTCTGCAAATACTGTAGTTGTTGATATTCATATGCAATAATATTCACTAATATTTTATGTAACTTCTAAACTGCAACCTGGAGGCTGTTTTCATTACATGGAAGCAAATTGCCTATTTGCTGTTTTTTAATGTCCAAAGGCACTCTGAAAAGCATGACCTGCAAAAGACCTGGTTTATACTTACCTGTTACATGGTTTGTTCCATTGATCTTTGCACTGTTTTAGAGTTGGAGTCACCTAAAAAAAAAATTATTTTTCTTCTACTTGTGCCAAGGTTCCTTTAGTTAATCTCTACATCTGTACTGTGAACCACAGACCCCAGGGGGGACCAAGTATCTGATACACTCAGAAGTGTGTGGGTTAGGAAGAGTCTAATGCTCCACAAGAGTGCGAAGAGCAGAGGAACGGGTGGAAAGACAGGTAACTATAAACTCACTTTATTTGCTGGTTGTGCTCTTTGACATTTGAAGTTGGGGACAGAGTTGCTTTAACCGCTTTCCGACCGCCTGGCGTCGTTTGACGCCGGCAAAATGGCTCCCCTGCGCGAATCGCCGTAGCTGTCCAGGGGCCAAATTGCCATAAATCTATCCCCTATTTTGTAGACGATATAACTT
The DNA here is from genome assembly GCA_028564925.1 of Lithobates sylvaticus. Classification (NCBI taxonomy): domain Eukaryota; kingdom Metazoa; phylum Chordata; class Amphibia; order Anura; family Ranidae; genus Lithobates; species Lithobates sylvaticus. Next base: position 159,699,756 of record CM053035.1, on the reverse strand, counting down.
TTGTGCAAACCAATCAATATATGTTTATTGCGATTTTTTTTTACCAAAAATATGTAGAAGAATATATAATATATATAACTGAGGAAGACATTTTTATTTATTTTTTTAAATTAGGGATATATATTATAGCAAAAGTAAAAAATATGTGTTTTTTTCAAAATTGTTGCTCTTTTTTTGTTTATAGTGCAAAAAATAAAAACCGCAGAGGTGATCAAATACCACCAAAAGAAAGCTCTGTTTATGGGAAAAAGGTCATCAATTTTGTTTGGGTACAGCGTCGCACGACAGTGCATTTGTTAGCTAAAGCGACGCTGTGCCGTACCGCAAAAAATGGCCCGTCAGAAAAAGGGTAAATCCTTACGGGGCTGAAGTGGTTAAACAGCAGTCCATAAATCTCCACTCTTCATAACTACTAGAGTTTATCTCATTTATGTGCACAAATATCTGGTTTCAAATCCCTGTTCTTGAAATGTGAAGAATATAATGCAGAACCTAAGAAAGTAGTCAATAGTATCAAGGTAAAATAACACTTTAAAATGGAATTAAACTGTATCTGAGCACCACAAACCAAAATATGTTTTAGCATTCAAAGCAAACTTACCCATCCATGTCTCCATGCTTTATTTTGTTGAGAAATCTCTTTGAAAAGCACTCCCCAGCCTATCTAGCTGAGGTCATCTTGAGTAAGGGCAGATGATTTATTAGCATTTACTTTGTGAAATCCATCTGCTCTTAGCTCAGGCAAGCAGGCAGGAGGGTGTGCTTAGCTAAGAAAGCAACTCTTCCCCTCCTCTAGATGAAATAAAAAAAAAATGCCCATGAAGACTCCTGGGATGTATGACACCATTTTAGCCTACCAGGAAGTAACTAAAGAAATTTAATAAAAAGTTAAAACATGTAAATACTCTACACTATATCTTCCTATCTATTTACTAACGCTAGAGGCATAAGGAATAAAAATAGTTAATATGGATTAAGAGCGTTCAGTTTCACTTTAAGATTTGTACTGATGGTTCCCAAAGAGGCAATGAGCAGGACTTTGGTATAGAATCATAGGTGTGCGCAGCCTATTGCATGAAGGTGTGCGCCCCAAAGCTCAAACACACATGAACGCCACCTGCTGTCACAGGGAGGAGGCTCTGATGGTGGGAGACAGTTGATTGGGAGCATATTACGGTACATCCTAAGTATAGATGTAATGTGTTCCTACAGTTGAACCTAGTCTTTAATATAACGGTTTTACACTGGTCCCTGACACCACAACCACCCACCTGGTGCCAACCTGGATAATGCTAATGCACATGGGGTAATTAGGTTGTGCCCAGGCACACCCGGCACACCCTGTGCGCACTCCTATGTATAGAACTATACAAAACCGAGGTCAATTGCACATACATTGAAGATATTTATTTCTATTTGACTTACTTATCTTTGGGATATAATAAGATCACTTGGTGGTCAGTTAATATCTGCAATACTACCAGTATTATTATTATATGAGCATTTTAAGAGCTAAAAATACATTTTTGGTAAAACAATTGTGTGGTATGCACACATTTTAGAGCTTAAGGTTATGTATGAAGCTTAATAAACAGGACAAACCAATATATTTTACTATTTAACTTATTATTAGACTTTATACTCATTTTAGGTTTGAAATACAATATAGGATCAGGTTATAGTGCACACACGAGTCAGCCTCTACAAAGGTAAATGTCTGTGCTCTCATCTAACTCCTGGAGTAGGGTCAAATACTGCAGTTTCTTTTCACTTCAATCTAACATATGAAAGATGTAATCCCATGGAACTTGTATGCAGTTCAAAAGTCACGCTACTCCTTAAACTTGTATTACGTTTTATCAGTCATTTTACTAGTAAAAAAGAAAAATAACTGGAAAAATATATCAGTATAACCATTTAAGAATGGACATTAGCAATTGTAGAAAGTTATCAGAGCTGTAAAGGTCTAGGCGTGTGGTATTCCTGTGGGCAAAGACTATATTGGAAAGAGATGATAATAGGATAGGGACTATTGGGTGAATTTAATAAACTCCAAGCAACAATGGCGGTATGGCATTTTAAAATGGCATGCACAAAAATTCTAAAGTCCTTGCTGCCCGTTTTGGTGGTTTTTCTGACATGCGGGAGATTCAGGTAGTTCTTTTTGGTGCTGTTAGTTTGTAAATAATGAAACTGGAGGTAATTAATACCAACTCTAAATTGCTATTCAAAGACAGGCAGAGTGCCGATTTCTGTGCATTGTGTAGCAGGTGGCATATTTGCCACCGCTACCTCCTTCCTTCCCTGCCAGTCACTGTTTATCACTGGTTGTTAACCACTTCTCCTTAGGTGGATGTTGGGGACTTGAAGTGGAGATATCTGAATGATGTTTGCAGCTACACGCATAATCCGCCTTCGGTGGTTTACTATAGAGCTGGCAGTGGACCAGATGTTACTCGGTCATCTCTTTGACCCTCAGAGGCCGAAAGCATTATTTCCGGCGCCGGAAGATGTAAACATTGCCGTTTTTTAACTGAAAAGCCTGAGATTTTTTTTTTTATCAGGCTTATCAGCATAGAGGAGAGATGTGGGGACTTAAAGACCTGATCTCTCTGCAAAGAGGACCTATTACCTATTATATCCTTTTACAAGGGCGATTTACATTCCTTGCAATAGGAATACAAATGATAAAAAAAAAATTAAAAAAATAAAGGGAAAGTGTAAAAATAAAATGAACAATAATAAAAAAAAAATGTAAAGCGTCCTCATCCCCTCGAGCAGCGAACGCATATGTAGGTCATGCCTGCATAAGTAAACAGCGTTCAAACCACACATGTGAGATATCATCTTAAAATTTTAGAGTGAGAGCAATAATTCTAGCTCAAGACCTCCTCTGTAACTCTAAATTGGTAATCTGTAAAAAAAAATTAAATCATCGCCTATGGAGATTTTTAAGTACCAAAATCTGGTGCCATTTAACGAGTGTGTGCGATTTTAAAGTGTGACATGTTAGGTATCTATTTACTCGGTGTAACATCATCTGTCACATTATACAAAAAATCGGGATAAATATTTTATTTTTATTTTTTTTAATTAATGAAAGTGTTTTTTTTTTTAAACACGTTTGAAAATTGCAACAACCACCATTTTATTCTCTAGGGTCTCTGCTAATATATATATATATATATATATATATATATATATATATAAAATATTTGGAGGGTTTTGAGTGCTTTCTAGCCAAAAAAATTATAATTTTTACATGTAGGAGACGAATGCCAGAATTGGCTTGGACTGGAAATGGTTAAAAGAGAAGTATGGCCAAAACTTTTTTGGCTACATTTCTCCTGTGAGTTACAGAAGTGCTCTCCTGTGACCCAGAATCAACTGATATTGGGCTATTGCCTTTTACCAGCTGACATGGCAAAGCAGCTCCAAGCTCTGAAAGGATTCCAACCATATTGTCAGGATCCACCCAGCTGCCTGATTGACAGCTGGCTTTGCCTCCCAGCTGTGCTTCTGTGAGCGCTGGAGGGACAGAGTAGAGAGCAGAGACTAATGCCCCGTACACGCGGTTGGAAATTCCGACCACAAAATCCGTCAGACTTTTTCCGACGGCTTTTGTCCGACACTGGTGTTGCATACACACGGTCGGACAAAGTTGTCGGAAAATTTGATCATTCTGGTGACGTTCGTTGCGTACGACGAAACTACGTAGAGGCTATTAGCCAATAGGTTTGGTCTCCTAATGTGATCTGAGCATCCGTGGCACTTTGTCCGTCGGGAATTCTCTACACACAATCGGAAAAAGTCTGATCGGATTTTGTTGTCGGAAAATTTGAGAGCAGGAAAGTCTGATGGAGCCCACACACGGTCGGATTTTCCGACAACATGGTCCGATAGGACATTTTCTGTCGGAATTTCCGACCGTGTGTATGGGGCATAACAGTCACTGCTTACTACTTCAAGCAGATCAAGAACTGATTAATCAGCAGTCATGTGATCCCTCAGTCCCTGGGCTTTGAGCTGATGTGGGCTGCAGCATAAAGGTGAGATTGGGGTTGATTTACTATAGGCAGTTGCTCCAGAGTTTAGTAAAATTGCTCCAGAGCTTAGTAAATGAGCAGAAGCATGTGCAAGAAAAAAAATATATATATTTTTAATTTTCCTTGCAAGTGATTGGGTATTCTTTGCAAAGTAAATCTTTACCTCATTTACTAAGGTTTGGAGCAAAGTGCACAGTCTATTTGCCTTTAGTAAATCAACCCCTGTGTGTCTTTGTTTTTGTTTTTTTTGTTAACCACAAATGTCTCCTTTAAGGACACTGTTGTCTTCACAGCAGACAGCCTCCTAGAAACCAGTGATACTCTTGGTAGGTGAAGCCTGGCGAGGAAGCTGAGACATTAGTTCTGCACCAACAGTAGCTAAAAAAAAAGAAAATGGTAAAATTAACAAAAAAGTTTAATGGTTCGATTGAGGTGGTAGGGATGGTTGCAATACAAAGCACACTTTTAATGTGGAGATCTGCTCTAATGCCCCGTACACACAATCGGAAATTCGGCCAGCAAAAGACAGATGAGAGCTTTTGGTCGGAAAATGCGACCATGTGTATGCTCCTTTGGACTTTTGCTGGAGGAATTCCCGCAAAAGATTGAGAGCAGGTTCTCTATTTTTCGGTCCGAAAAAGTTCCAATCCGAAACTCAGATCGTCTGTAGCAATTCTGACGTCCTTTTTTTCCCACAAATAGAGCTTTCTTTTGGTGGTATTTGATCGCCCCTGCGGTTTTTATTTTTTGCGCTATAAACAAAAAAGAGCGACAATTTTGAAAAAAACGCATTATTTTTTATTTTTTGCTATAATAAATATCCCCCAAAAATATATAAAAAAACATTTTTTTCCTCAGTTTAGGCCGATACGTATTCTTCTACATATTTTTGGTAAAAAAATCGCAATAAGCGATTATTGATTGGTTTGCGCAGAAGTTATAGCGTTTACAAGATAGGGGATAGTTTTATAGAATTTTTATTAATAATTTTTTTTATTAGTAATGGCAGCGATCAGCGATTTTTATTATGACTGCGACATTGTGGCGGACACATCAGACATTTTTGACACGTTTTTGGGACCATTGTCATCTATACAGCAATCAATGCTATTTAAATGCATTGATTCCTGTATAAATGAAACTGGCAGTGAAGGGGTTAACCAGGGGGTGGCAGTGTAGGGGTTAAGTATGCCTAGGGGTGTGTTTCTTACTGTGGGGGGGCATGGCTGTCAGCTAGTGAATGCTGATCTCTGCTCCAATCACAGGGAGCAGAGATCGGCGTCACTAGTTGCTAGGCAGAACGGGGAGATGCCGAAATAAACAGTTCAGCCTTCCCGTGAGACGATCGCGGGTGTCCCCGCGGCGATCGAGTCCGCGGGACCCGCGACCGGCCTCACCGGGGTTCCGACCGATGGCACGGACGGCATTAAGGCGGGACTTATATATATGCCCTGCTGCCTGTCCGTGCCATTCTGCCGACGTATATCGTCGTGCGCCGGTCGGGAACCGGTTAACGGTCGAAAGTTCAGAGAACTTTTGTGTGACCATGTGTATGCAAGCCAAGCTTGAGAAGAAACCCGTCGGAAAACCATCCAAGATTTTTCGGACGAAAATTCCGCTCGTGTGTACGCGGAATAAGAGAATGCTCTCCTAGGTGCCGGCCAACAAGTGCTGTTCAGCATACGGCCTTGCAAGTTCAAAATTCCACAGTGTGATATATTCTTAGTATATTGTAGTAAATTGTGTATAATTTCTTATCCTTGAACAAAACCCTTATTGTAGTTATGTGAATACTAGTAATTAAAGGTATGTACAGTATCTATATACCGTTATATTCAATATTTTTCAAATGTGGAGTTTAGCAAAGACTAGGCACATTTTTATGCATACATTCACAAAAAAATTTAAAGTACAATTTACAGATTTTTTAAAATTCATTGCTAATGACAACAAACACAGTTCTAGAAGATGGACATGGTCTATAACGTACTTACAATGACATTCTACCTAATCAAGTTGAGCAGATGTACACTGTCAGCTGCTTCCTTGTGGATTCTTAGTTGCTGCCCTGAACAAATTACTTAATAAATCAAGGAGCATGTAATTTAATTAACCTGAGTCTATTTTCTTGATGTTCCCTAAATGCTATGCCCAAAGAATGATCCTTTTTCAATGTATTTGAAAGTGAACAAGACTGGTTATCTTTTCCATTTACTAAAGGGCACTGCAGTGGCTACAAGGCTTAAATACTAGTCTCTGGAATTGATATAACTGACGAAAATTGGTTGCAGAGTAATATATTCTAAGAGACACATAGCAACCTGATAAGCAAAGACTGAACTGTAGCTTGGTTACAGCAAAGAATATCTATATTCGCCTGGGAATAAGCAAACACGGGTTATTCATAAGACATTTTAAGGGCTTCTTTAATCTTATTCTTAAAAAAACTATTAGCCAAAATTGTTGTAAATGTATTTTCTACTTACTGGATGAAGTGGGTTTAGAGGAAAAAAAAAGACTGAGTATATGTTTTAAAATGTACTCTCTAAAAAGATAATAGTTAATTATAGCACAAGACTATGTAGTGAGAAACATAGAATTAATGGATAAGTTCACCATTCAAAAAATAAATAAATGCACATGTTTGCAGGTAATAAATGTGCATTTTTTTTTTTTAACTGAAGCCTGCATTGCATTGCACCCATGATCAGCAGATCACAGGTACTATGTCAGGCACCTACACAATCTTCCTCTAGCTGTGTGCCCATATCCCCATATGCGCTTTCAGTTACAAATTCAGAGGAAGAATGAGTGAATAATGAGAGTGCTGTGAAGTGAGCTCACAGCCTTATTTAGACTACAAGTATGTATTGTAGTACTCTGTAAATAAAGGATGTGGCTGTGCACAGAGCCCTACACAGCCGCGCTGTTTTCAAAAAATGTCAGTTGGTGCAGGGAGAAGATCCCTCACCCATTGTTTCAGAGTGGGGAGTGCTGGTTGCAGGAGGTGGGTGCAAAAGAGCATGGTACACTCTAAATTTGAGTGTAACATGTAACATGCTCCTAAAGGTGAACTTACCCTTTCAAGAAAGAGACATAATATTAGCAAAACAACTTCATTTTATCAAAAACAATAGAGACATTGAAATAAAGGCCAGATTTATTGCTCCTTAAGTAGGGCTGGGGCAAGGTAGGTGTCAGAAGGGGCAGCAGCTCTGGACGCAATGCTATCATACAGGAGGGTGGAGCACCAACCATGTGGTAAGCAGTGCTATCAGTGGCTGGCAACCAGTGGGCCATGGCTTTATGTCTGCTCTGACAACTACTACTGTCACACCCAGCCAACCCTAGAAGTCAGCAGAGGTCACCCTCATTTACTAAGCTCTGCTGCAACTGCAACTGCACAGTCCAGTGGCGGCTGGTGGTTTATTTTTTGGGGGAAGCAGCAAACAATCGACCCAATGCCACCCCCACGGTCGGGTCACAGGCTCAACCACCTTGGTCGGTAGGTCGGTAAGTCACCAGCCCCACACTCACCCCATCTAGGTCATAGGCAGCACTTCCTCTGGGTGGCGGGAGTCAGTTTAACCCTGCGTCTCCTCCTCCTGGTGCTTCACAGTGGCTTTCCCTGCGTCTCCTCCCTCCTTGGCAGCCAATAGGATCGCTTCTCCTCTCGGCCAATAGGGTGACGGGTCTCAGGATCTGCTTCCTGATTGACCAGATGTAGAATCAGGAAGACAATAGCGAATATTAATTTGCTAATGTCACACAACTGAGTGGGCTCGGGAGGTGCCCCTGCATCCCGTATTGACGGGCCACCACTGGCACAGTCTATTTGCCTTTATTTAAATGGAGTTGCCCCCAAAAAAAAAAAAAATCATTAATGTTCCTAAAAAAAAAAAAAAAAAAACATTTGGAAAAGTTTTTTTTTAACTCACCTTTAAAAGGCTGTTGCTAGGGGGTCCCTCGTAGTCTGCCTCCTTCAGTGCCTGGGCTGGTGACATCACTTCCCCTCGGTGCAGGAAGGGCTCAGCGCTGCCCCCTCCCTCTTGTCAATCATCTGAGACACGTGATCGGTCCCAGATGATTGTGCGGCCACTCATGGCACATGACGCCGCTCTCGCATGCGCAGTGGGTGCCCGGCTGTGAAGCCACAGCCGGGTGCCCACAGTTAAAATGCCGGCGCCACAGAGTGGAGGGGGGATGAGCGGGGCTTCGAGCCCCCGCAACGCTGAACCCTGGGACAGGTAAGTTTGCGCTTATTAAAAGTCAGCAGCTGCAGTATTTGTAGCTGCTGACTTTTATTTTTATTTTTTTCTAATGGCAACACTACTTTAAGTCAACCCCTCTATATCCAGCAATAGCACCCTTGCCCAGGGAGCTGGATGAACTTGTCCTTGTACTGACCCTTAGTCATCTGTCTTGTGAGCAGATATCACACACCAAGCTTGGGGGCAGAAAAACTGAAAGATACAGTTTGCATAAATTGTGTCAGCACACTTAGAACCAACCAGTAAAAGAGTAGAGCAAACTGTTCACCTAGCCTGCTTGCAATTTATTTCTAAAGCTGGCCATATATGGGCCCGAAGGTTGAAAAGAAAAAAAAAAAAACTGACCTGTTTCCCCATCCACACATTCAATGTGCTTGGGGAACTTCCCCACTGTATAATTGTATTCTAAAAGTGGGGATACTTCCCCATTGTCAGAATACACAGATTAGCTCTGCAGCCATTGGCCTGCGGCACTGATCGAGAGAGAATATACCTGCAAGGTTGCTGGTCAGAAGTCAATCGGTAGATCAACCTCTGTTTAACCACATTGGTCACATGTAGATCAAAATTCAACTGGTCCCTGCTGAACCAGCCAAATTTTGATCCATGTATGGCCAGCTTTAGTGTATAGACTCAAGTTAAGTATGTAGTATACTCTTTCAGCATGAAAAAAAAAAACACACACAATGTGCAGGAACAGCAGAATGGGAATTACAGGATTAAAATGGTAAGATATTGGGGGTGATTTACCAAAACCAGAGAGTGCAAAATATGGTGCAGCTGTAGCCAATGAGCTTCTTACTTCAGCTTGTTCATTAAAGCTCTGACAAAAAAAAACAAAAAAAAGCTGGAAGCTGATTCGTTTCTATGCACAGCTGCACCAGAGTTTGCACTCTCTAGTTTTAGTCAATCAAGCACAGGATGTGCTTGATTGACTAAAACTAAAAGCCATCTATATATATTGGCTTTGTGAAAAATCAGCCCTGTTAGTAAAATGTGTACTTTCTTTTCCTCCATCAAATTAAATAAGAACAGGACAATAATGCCTCAGCAATCGCTGCTTCAAAATGCTCTTGGGTGATTTTTTCCCATTAGAATAATTTCATGAGACTAATCACTTACTCAACAATCTCCTGCATCATTACTGTAAAGCAATTTTTGTGTTTTTTCTTTTTTTTTCAGTTTCTGAGATTAGCATTAGTCATAGGTTTACTGCCTCCTAGGAGTTTAACTATAAGTTACTAAATGACATTGCAAAAGAATTGAAATACTCTGTGAACCCCCCACCTCCTCTAGGTGTTGCCTTGAAATGAAAGTTTTTGTGCCTAGAGTTCCATTTAAAATGTATTCCTCAATAAACAAAAAAAAATATAAATCCACTTTGTATACAACAAATACTGTGTATACTCGAGTATAAGCCAAGTTTTTCAGCACATTTTTTTGTGCTGAAAGTGCCCCCCTCGGCTTATACTCGAGTCAATCAGTTTTCTGCAGCAGAGAATGTCATTTTCCGAACCGAATTTGGAGCCCCGTATCTCAGGGCCAAATTTCATGTGCAAACCCAGTGGAACCAGCACTACAACATATCCAAAGATGGGGTTCCTAGCACCAAGTGGCCCCAAGATATGGGGCCCCAAAGTTCTGATTCGGAAAATGTAATTCTCTGCTGCAGAAAAGTGCTTGACATTTTCCGAACCGACTTTGGGGCCCCGTATCTCGGGCCACTTGGGTTTGCACACCAAATTTGGGGCACCTAGCACTAAGTGGCCCCGAGATACGGGGCCCCAAAGTCGGTCAATTGTGTCCATCTGCAGCAATGTCATTTTGGGACCCTTTGGGTTCAGAGACCCCAAATTTTGGCTGCAGCTAGGAACCCTTAACTACTGAGTTTGAAGTTCAGGGGGCCTATGGCTGCAAATGGGCACAGTGAGGTTGCAAATGGGCATTGTTGACCCTCTTTTCCACTTACAGTAGCAGCGCATTTCTCACCCTAGGCTGATACTCGAATCAATACGTTTTCCCAGTTTTTTGTAGTAAAATTAGGTGCCTCGGCTTATATTCGGGTCGGCTTATACTCGAGTATATACGGTACCTTTGCAAAACCCAAGATATTACCTTGCAAAGGTAACAGTGACAACAACACTGTCCTGATTGCTGAGCTGTAACAGGGGCCCATCAGATTCAACCCAGTACATCTGCCTACAGAAAACTACCGAAGGGCAGATACAAGACCAGTCATCCTTCACAAGGAGAGAGAACATTAGTGACCGGTCTTTATTACAGAAAGCTACTGCACAGAGGCAAAGTTGGATTACTGCAGAGATCTGGAAGAAATACAAGCACACCAAGATTTAAATGAGCATGCACATAGCTCTTGTATTCAGAAATGTGTGCCTTACCTAGAACAAGCATGCAAATAAGGATGTCTGCCTTTGCTTTGACCCTGCAGATATACATACTTGTTCTAGGTCAGTGATTTAACCCATTCCCCTGTGGAGAATTTTTTCCAATTGTTTTGCTCAATCTTAACCGCTTCAGCCCCGGAAGATTTTACCCCCTTCCTGACCAGAGCACTTTTGCGATTCGGCACTGCGTCACTTTAACTGACAATTGCGACGTTGCACCAAAACAATATTGATGTCCTTTTTTTCCCACAAATAGAGCTTTCTTTTGGTGGTATTTGATCACCTCTGTGATTTTTTTTTTTTTCGCTATAAACAAAAATAAGAGCAACAATTTTGAAAAAAAAGCAATATTTTTTTACTTTTTGCTATAATAAATATTCCCCAAAAATATATAAAAAAATATTTTTTTCCTTAGTTTAGGCCGATATGTATTCTTCTATATATTTTTTGTAAAAAAAAAAAAATCACAATAAGCATATATTGATTGGTTTTGCGCAAAAGTTATAGTGTCTACAAAATAGGGGATAGTTTTATTGCATTTTTATTATTTTGTTTTTTTATTAGTAATGGCGGCAAACTGCAATTTATATTGTGACTGCGACATTATGGCGGACACATTGGAAACACTTTTGACACTATTTTGGGGCCATTGTCATTTATACAGCGATCAATGCTATAAAAAATGCACTGATTACTGTGTAAATTACACTGGCAGGGTAGGGGTTAAACACTAGGGAGCGATCAAGGGGTTAAGTGTGTCCTAAGGAGTGATTCCAACTGTGGGGGAGATGGGCTACAACTCACATGACAGCGATCACTGCTTCTGATGACAGGGAGCAGTGATCTCTGTCATGACACAAGGCACATGGGGAAATGCCTTGTTTACATAGGCACTTTCCCGTTCTGCAGCTCCGTGACACGATCACTGGGAGACCGGCGGACATTGTACCCCTACCATTTCACAAAAAAGTGTCAAAATGTAAAAAAAAACAAGACACAGCTTGGGACAAGTCCTTTATTAAAAAATAAAAATGTCCCACGAAGTCCAATCATCTTCTTCTCTCGCTCCGCCGACGGACTGAAAAAATTAATAAAAAAGATCAACCTCCATGGGAGGCACCCGCCGCATGACGCGTTCTCGCAGGTGATAGTTCTTTTAAAACTTAGGTCGGGGGCCACGCGGTGACGTACCCAGGTGACCCTGCCCCCCTCTGACACACTGGGACATCCCCATGGCTTTCCTGGGGCATCAGAGGGGGTGGGGCCACCCGGTTACGTAACAGGGTGACCCTGCCCCCCACTGATGCCACCGGTCCCCAAACACTTTTTATGACAATAACTTGCATATTAACCCTTAACCCACAAATTTTTCACGTTTGTGTCCCAAAGACTTTAACGGTGTTTGCGTGTTCGAACACATTTTTTGTCTGTTCGCATGTTCTGCTGCGAACAGAACAGAACCGGGGGGGGGGGGGGCGGGGGCTTCGGCTCATCCCTAGTTTCTATGCAGAACTGCACTCTCCACTTTTAGTAAATCAACCCCTGTATGTTCAGCAAGTTTGGTGAGTGAGGTAAAGCTGTGCTGACTTAAATCATAAAATCATGTGTTAGCAAAAAATCAGTTGTCATTTTTCCCGCACATGATTGGGTATTCATTGCAAAGTGAATTTTCACCACATTCTAATACAGACCAATAGCTACATTAAACCTAATTTTTAATATAGTCGTTAAATAGTTTTCTACCTTTTTGAATATGACAGCAACAAATACTCAACTAATGAACATGCATAAGATACAGACACACTGGGGTTAATTTACTAAAGGAAAATAGACTGTGCACTTTGCAAAGTGCAGTTGCACTCTGCAAGAGCAGTTGCTCCAGAGCTTAGTAAATGAGGAAAAGCTCTGCTGAATTTCATCATCCAATCATATGCCACCAAAAAGGCTGTTTTTTAAATTTTCCTTGCATTTACTAAGCTCTGGAGCAACTGCACTTGCAAAGTGCACAGTCTATTTGCCTTTAGTAAATTAACCCCAGTGTTTATACTACACATAAACAATTTGTTAAAGCCTAGCTGCATTCGATTTTATTACAGGTTATGAAAGAGTCTTTCCCTAGGAGTGCTGTATGTACGGTGTACTTGCATACTTTTTGGATTAACTATGCTGCTGTTTAGGGAAGAGTTAGGCCGCGTACACACAATCAGACTTTCCCGCGGGATTGTCCGCTGGACTAGAGTCCGCCAGACAATCCGACCATGTGTGGGGCTCCGGCGGACTTTTTCCTCCCAAAAAGTCCGGCGGACCTAGTTTTAAGTTTTGACTTAAAATTGTCCGCCGTCTGTGTGCTAGTCCGCGGGACTTTTGAAATGAACGGACTTTCCTCACACACGAACGTGACTCCAGGTAGACGGGATAGCGAAGGAATCCAATGCCGCCGCTTCGATCGGCGACATTGACACCTCGCTACCTCCGTCACCTGGTATGGATTTAAAGGGGAATCCCTACGCCGAGGTCCCCCCGATCCATATCAGACCCTTATCCGAGCTTGCAGCCCGGCCGGTCAGGAAAGGGGTGGGGACGAACGAGCGCCCCCCTTCCTGAGCCCTACCAGGCTGCGTGCCCTCAACATGTGGGTGCCCTGGGAAAAGGGGACCCCTGCGCCCCCCCCACCCCAAAGCACCTTGTCCCCATGTTGAGAAGGACAAGGGCCTCTTCCCGACAACCATGGCCGTTGTTTGTCGGGGTCTGCGGGCGGGGGGCTTATCGGAATCTGGGAGCCCCCTTTAATAAGGGGGCCACCAGATCCCGGCCCCCCACCCTATGTGAATAAGTATGGGGTACGATGTACCCCTACCCATTCACCTAAGGAAAAAAGTGTAAAAATATTTTAATACTTTATTGCACAGCTCCGGGGGTCTTCTTCCATCTTGGGGGGTCTTCTCGCCGGACTCCTCCGCTATCTTCTGCTCTTTTACTAGCTCTTTCACTAGCGGAGGAGCCCGGATTTCTTCTTCGTCGCCGCCGCCGTCTGGGGGTTTTGTTCCGACTTCGGGGGTCTTCGGGGGTCTTCGGGGGTCTCCTCTGTTCTTCTTGCCGGGCCTCCGCTTTCTTCTTCCAGCTCTTTTACGAGCTGTGGCCCGGGCTTGTGTTGCCATCGCTGTCGCCACCGCCTTTTGCTTCTTGTTTTTAGTTCTTCATCCGATGTTGACTGACGCTCTCTCTGGCCATAATGGCAGAGACACACTGTGCTGTGACTTATATATGGACAAGGGGCGGGGCCACCATCTCATGTCACATGATGACCCTGCCCCTTGTCCCTATATACGTCACAGCACAATGCGTCTGAGCCATTAGAAGAGGAGACAGCACCGAGTCAACATCGGAAGAAGAAAGAAGAACAAGAAGCAGAAGAAGAAGCAGAAGGCGACAGCGACGGTGACACAAGCCCGGGCCACCGCTCGTAAAAGAGCTGGAATAAGAAAGCGGAGGCCCGGCAAGAAGAACAGAAGAGACCCCTGAAAACCCCCGAAGTCAGAACAAGACCCCCAGATGGCGGCGGCGACGAAGAAGAAAGCCAGGCTACTCGGCTAGTGAAGAGCTAGTAAAAGAGCAGAAGATAGCGGAGGAGTCCAGCGAGAAGACCCCCAAGATGGAAGAAGACCCCCGGAGCTGTGCAATAAAGCATTTTAAAAAATTGTGTAGTTTTTTTATTTACACATTTTTCCTTAGGTGAATGGGTAGGGGTACATCGTACCCCATACTCATTCACATAGGGTGGGGGGCTGTTATCTGGGGGCCCCCTTATTAAAGGGGGCTCCTGGATTCCGATAAGCCCCCCGCCCACAGATCCCGACAACCAACCGCCAGGGTTGTCGGGAAGAGGCCCTTGTCCTCATCAACATGGGCACAATGTGCTTTGGGGTGGGGGGGCGCATGTTGAGGGCACACGGCCTGGTACGGCTCAGGAGGAGGGGGTGCTTGCTCGTCCCCACCCCCTTTCCTGACCGGCCAGGCTGCGTGCTCGGATAAGGGTCTGATATGGATTTGGGGGGACCCCCGCGCCGTTTTTCCGGCGCAGGGATTCCCCTTTAAATCCATACCAGGTGACAGGGCTAGCGAGGTGTCAATGTCGCCGATCGAGGCGGCAGCATTCACCTCCTTCGCTAGTCCCGTCTACCTGGAGTCACATTCTAAATGAACGGATTTTCCTCCGTGTGTGGGCAAGTCCGTTCATTTCAAAAGTCCCGCGGACTTTGGCCAAAACTCCGGCGGATTGTCCGCCGGAAAAGTCCGCCGAAAAAGTCCGGGTGTGTGTGGGTAAGTCCACACGTTCGGAAAGTCCGGCGGCCCTCCGCTGGAAAGTCTGATTGTGTGTACGCCGCATTAGGGCTCATTTACACTTGCTATGACTTTATGAATTAAAAGCTCCTACCACTTCCACATGCATTTTATTTATGTGTTTTTGATGCTTCGGTGATGCTTTTTTGAAGCTTTAATGAAGCTTCACAAATGTCCTGTGTGTGTTGATTTTCTATTTGTTTTAAAGAGGCCCAGTAAAACACCAGCTCAGTAGTACCCCCACTCAGCAGATCCCCATCTCTTTATTACCCCTGTTCAGCAGATTCTCAGCTCATTATCACCCCTGTTTAGCAAATCCCAAGCTTATTAGTATCCTCATTCAGCATATCCCAAGCCTATTAGTACCCTCGTTCAGCAGATCCCCTGATCAGTTGTACCCCCAGCTCTGCTAATGCCCCATGTAATTGTACACCCAGCTATGCTGATCCCCCACTCTGTAGTAACCCCCAGCTTTTCTGATCCTCTGGTTTGCTGATCCTCCTCTCTCTGGTCCCTGCTCATCTCCTGCTATATTGTTCCCATGCTTCTCACCACATGTGACATCTGCTAGTTACTCTTGCTCCAGTCTCCCAGCTCTGCTGCTTCTCTGCCACTCAGTCCTCTCTCTTTCGGTCCCTGCTCACCTTCTACTATAGTGTTCCCATAATGCACACCATCTGTGACATCTGCTAGTTGCTACGCTCCAGTCTTGACCTTGCTTACCTTTTTGCTGCTCCACCCTGCACACCAGACGTGACGTTTGCATCAGACACTGCCAGAATATATACACATGAACCGGAAGTGACTGCCAAGGATGTTTTTCCAGTTTGTTTGTTGGTTTCCCAGTGCATCCTGGGATATCTCATACCTCAGTCATGTGATACTTTTTAGTATATATTTGATTTTCATTTTAATGATCGCTAGCTACGAGTAAGCACTGATTTCAGTGTGAAACACGTAAAAAAAAGCTATGAGTAAGCACTTATTTCAGTGTGAAACGCGTCAGTAATTTGTACCACTTTTTGCTGTGGATTATTTGATGTGATCTTCATTTTTTCAATAAAAAGCACAAGAAAGTAATTATTTTCGGAGTGCGCCTATCCAGAATTTTTTATTGCTCCCTTCTACTTATATCTCATACCTCCAATACCTCCAAAGACAAAGTGAAGGTAGCGCTGAGTAAAAGCCCCTCAAAAACTTCAGGCGATGTAAGCGAGTGTTGTAATAGACCTCTATGGAGGCTTTGGAGGTGGAAGCACCAGGAAAGCAACATAGGAGAAAACTGGGGGTTGTGGTTGCCACTTGGACAAAAAGGCATGGAATGCAAAAAGAATTATCATGGAAAAAATTAAAATTGTTAGACATATATTTAAAAAAAAATATATACATATATAAAACATGAATTATTAAGTAAAAAAATAATATGAGAGTTTGGGAATATGAAATCATGAAATGTTAAAAGTGGAAAATAAAGAGACGGGGGTAATTATCTTCTTTTGGTGGAATATTAAATAATTTAAGTGCAAAAAATATTTTTGTTCTTTCTAGGAAATTAATAATGTAGCTCAAAGGAAGTGAATGTAGGAAATTGATAACTGAGAAAAATACATATGTAATGATTATAAATTTGTTAAAAAACTATTTAAATCTACATCAATGTTCATTCCTGTAGGTTGGAGAGTATCTAATTGGAAAATCCATTTGGTTTCATTCTATGAGATTTAAAGATCTTGTTTTCCCCTCTCCAATGTCCTTTGATCTTATCCATGCTGTAAAATTCATACATGTGGGATCTCTGTTATGATAATCCCTAAAATGTCTTGAAACACTATGTTTATTAAACCTGTTTTTAATGTTAGTGATATGTTCTCGGATTCTTACACGTAGTTCTCTCGTTGTCCTGCCCACATATTGCTGGGGCAGGGGCACTCTATCACATACGTGACGTGAGTGCTATTGCATGTGATAAGTTCCCTTATATTGTAATTGGTTCCATTTGCCAGGGAAGTCAAATTTGTCATTTTCTTACTAGTTTTTCTACTGACCCTACATGGAAGGCATTTTCCTTATTTGACGAAGCCTTTGAGATCTTTGGTACATAATGCCTTAGACCCACCAAAGCAAATTAAAATATTCAATCTATTCCTGAGATTTGGCGCCTTTCTGTAGATGAAAGTAGGTCTTGATGGTATGATGGTTTTCAGGATTTTATCAGATTGTAAAATTGGCCAACGCTTTTTTATGTTGTATGCTAAATCCCGTAAGGAATGCCATATCAACATGTTTATCTTTCTTT
This sequence comes from Lithobates sylvaticus, assembly GCA_028564925.1. Taxonomy (NCBI): domain Eukaryota; kingdom Metazoa; phylum Chordata; class Amphibia; order Anura; family Ranidae; genus Lithobates; species Lithobates sylvaticus. The sequence goes on along the minus strand of CM053035.1, from coordinate 159,682,397 downwards.
TTCTTTTTATCATCAGGTTTGCCTTCTATCATCAGGCTTCTATTCAGTGTCTTCACTTTCTCTTTTAGTATCACTACTTCCCCTTTCTTGTAACCTTTTTCCACAAACTTTTTTATAATAGTATCCTCTCATAAAATAATCTTAATCTCGTAATCTTCTATGTTGCTACTATTTCAATACAACCTCATTAGTTGACCCTTTGGTATGTTACCAATCCACTGTCGGTGATGGCAGCTATTGGTCGGTATATACCCATTTCTATCTGTCGTTTTGCAAAAAGTTCTCGTATTGATATATCCATTGTTCTTATAAAGCTGTAGATCCAAGCAGTCAATGGTTTGTTTATTCCAAGTGCCCGAAAAAATGATACCATAAATATTTTGACTCATTTCATTTAAGAAAGATTGTAATTCATCTTCTGTTCCCTTCCAGATGATCACGATATCATCTATGTACCTCCGATAGATCTTAAGGTTTTTTCTCGGTACGCTATATATTTGTTCTTCTTCCCAATGATTTAAAAATAAGTTGGCTACAATGAGGGGCATACTTAGCCCCCATAGCTACGCCCTTTGTCTGAGTAAAATATTTGCCTTTGTGCCAGAAATAGTTGTGATTCATGGCTAGTCTTAACCCATCAATAATGTACCTAATTTGTCCCTCTTTCATATTGGTTTGTTTATGTAATGCCCATTCTACACAATTTATTCCATCCTCTTGCACTATATTATATTGTACGGCTCAGGAGGGGGGCGCTCTCTTGCCCCCCTTTTCCTGCCACCTGCCAGGTTGCGTGCTAGCATAAGGCTCTTATCTTGGTCTGGATTTTGGGGGGACCCCCACACCATTTTTTTTATTTTGGCTCAGGGTTCTGCTTAAAATCCATACCAGACCTTAAGGGCCTGGTATAGATTTTGGGGGGACCCCTATGGAATTTTTTTTTACATTTTGGAGCAGAGTTCCCCTTTCATTTAAAGGAATATTTAATTTTTATTGTTTCACTTCAAGCTTTAATAAAATCACTGCTCCCGAAAAAAATGCAGTTTTTAAAACTTTTTTTTGCATTGATACATGTCCCCTGGGGCAGGACCCGGGTCCCCAAAAATTTTTTATGGCAATAACTTGCATAAAATTAGCACTTTTGATTTTCCATGGTTGTGTCACATAGACTTTAACAGTGTTTGTACACATTTTTTGCCTGTTCGCAAGCTCTGGTGAGAACCGAACCGGGGGGGGGGGGGGGGGTGTTCAGCTCATCCCTATTTATAAACATGACACTGCAGTTCATTAGATGCCTGATTAAGGACTCTTGCACCTGGGCAACTGAGCCCATTCAACGTAATTGCTGGCTTCTTTCTGCTGCCCGGGAAGGCCAATTGCAGTGTACAGCCCCCCACAGACATGAATGGCTGTGTTGCTATACTTGGGTATACGCTGGTCCTATTAGAGTACAGGCATATGCAAAAATTTGAAATCTTTCTATTTTTGCATTTTTTTATTACACTATATTTGTACACTTAAAAGAAGCTGGCATTTATGTTGAACAAGCTCAACCAACCCTGTGCAGGAGGCCAAAGACCCAATGCTTTCAGTAATGTAACATACCTCCCACTTTCTTTACATAACAAGTCTATGTACATAATCTTATGCTGAGGGGTTTGGCTGTCACTTGCAGCACAGTATACTGCAGGATGGGAGCTGAAAGCAGAGAAAATATATATTTAATGCCGTGTACACACGATCAGAAATCCGGCCAGCAAAAGACCGTTGAGAGCCTTTGGTTGGAAAATGCGACCGTGTCTATGCTCCATTGGACTTTTGCTGGCCAAATTCCAGCCAGCAAAAGATTAAGAGCAGGTTCTCAATTTTTCGGTCGGAAAAAGTTCCGATCGGAAATTCCGATCGTCTGTAGCAATTCCGACATGCAAAATTCCTACGCATGCTTGGAAACAATTTGACGCATGCTCGGAAGCATTGAACTTAATTTTCTCGGCTCGTCGTAGTGTTGTACGTCACCGCGTTCTTGACGGTAGAAAGTTCAGTGAACTTTTGTGTGACCGTGTGTATGCAAGCCAAGCTTGAGCGGAATTCCGTCGGAAAAACCATCCAAGATTTTTCAGATGGAAAATCCGCTCGTGCGTACGGGGTAAGGCTTTTCAAAGTAAAAATTCATCACAAGTCATAGCAAGTAGGGGCGCAGGATAAAAAAATAGAGAAATAAAAAGGTAACTTTACATTGTTGCAAGTCTTAAAGCTGAATTTTTTTTTTTTCTGAATGGCAGGACTGGCAAGTATTAAACAAGCTCAGAGAGAATCGGTAGCACAGCTTCAGTTCTTTTACTCAAATTTACTTTTAAACCATATTTGCATTTTATTCATTTATTCTTCAAAATTCTTGACCTACTACATAGACATAAATATGAGCGGGCCCCTAGGGGTATTATGTACACACCACCTTGCAGCATTACACGGTTACATTTGTAAGTTATTTTGTTAACTGTGTACTATTACCCTTTCGTTTTCATACATCACATGATTCCAAATTTTGACTATGCCAAAATACGTCTGCATCTGTTAGTAACAAGTTATTGCTGTTATTCTTTACTGAGGAACTACATTAAACAAGAACAAAAGCTTTCAACTCATAATAAGATTTGTATTTCTGAAAATGTGAGGTGACATATTTTGCTTTGCATAGTGTCTGACTGTCTCTGATATTCTAAGGTCATTATCGCATAACATATCAAACAGATTTCTGTTGTCTTAGATGAGCAGCTGGATATATCTAGACTCTAGGGTCCAGAAATACAAATCTCATGTAATAATGTAAAACTAGTAAAGCCCCAGGTGTGTGCCTATAATGATGATTACCCTATTCTTTTACAGATTTGGTTTTCTGATAGGATTATATTACAACACTTTGGGGTTGGTTTACTAAAACCAGAGTGCAAAATCTGGTGCAGCTCTGCATAGAAACCAATCCGTTTTGAGGCTTAATTAATCTCCCTGGCGGTATGATTATGTCAAATTTTTGCATCTCACAGCGGTACAATTGTTTTGCGTAGAAATTTGGCGTTTGTTATTGCTAAGAATTACAGGCCTACAATATAAAACTTAAATCTGTCCAAACAAGAATCTAGTAGATATCCCGGGAATGATAACGTTTGAAACACAAAATCATAAATTATAATATAATAAATAACTATAAATAATTATAAAAAATAATAATATAATAATAATTAAATAAATTTCACCACGATTCACTATCACTCAATTCTGCAAGTGTTCTAATTTACTATCGCTGTTTTCTAGCTGGTCTAAACCCACTTTTGACGTAAAGGGACACTTTTTAGTTGCCATGGACAATCTCAAGTTTCCAGGCAGAAAGAACAGTATATATAATATAAAACTGCATGCAGGGCACTGGACAAAGCACTAGGGACAAAAGGGATGTGAAATGATTTCATACAGTAATGTAATAGTACAGTAATACAGTGTACTGTATGTATTATGAATTGTCTATATATTTTTTTAATTTGCTGCCGGGCTCCGCCCCCGTGCATCGCAGCGCTCGCAGGGAATGGAGCCCAGCACACAGAGGCATTGGGCGGAGGTCATAGCCCGCAGACACAGCGGGGGGACAGTGCAGGATCCTGGGCACAAGGTAAGTAACCTGCACCAGGATCCTGCAATGCAATCCCGAGTGTGGCTCGGGGCTACCGCTAATGGTACTGAAATGTAACCCTGAGCCACACTCGGGAAAACTGCCATGGAGGTTAAAGAAAGCTTAATTAAACAAGCTGAAGTTCAACGTGACTGAAGTGGCTACCATGCACAGCTGCACCAGATTTTGCACTTACTAGTTTTAGTCCCCTTTCACACTGAGGCAGTTTTCTCAAAAAAGCTCCTGCAAACTGCCTCCCATTAATTTGCATGAGTGCTTTCACACTCAGGCGGTGTGATTGCAGAACGTTAGAAAAAGTCATGCAATCAGCATCTTTGGGGAGGGTTTGGAACTCTGTGAAAAGCACTCCAAAAACGCCCCTGCCCATTGAAATGAATGGGCAACATTTCCGAAGCACCTTAAAAGCGTTTCAAAAGCACTGCAAAACGTGAGTTTTGGCCCAGCTAGCCCTCGAAAAGTGCAGCAAAATCACCACTAAAGCACCACAAAAACTACCGGTGCTTTAGCGCGGTTTTAGAAGCACTTCAGTGTGAAAGGGGTTTAGTAAATAAATCCCTAAGCTTGGTTCACATTTCTGCGGGTTAGAAATTGTGCAATGCAGTCCGACTTCAGGGGAGATTTTACAGACATCTATGTGGGTTCATGTACAGATGTCTATACAAATCACTCCCCGAAGTCACCAAAAGTAGTACAGTAACTACTTTTGAGAATTGGTGCGGCACCGCACCGATTTGGAAGGTGCCATTGCTGGCAAAAGCCGATCGCATGCCAAATCGGACCAATGTGAATGTGGGCTTAGTGCTTCATTACATCTTATCTTTTGTTTGTATGGTTACTAGGGATGAGCCGAACACCCCCGGGTTCGGTTCGCACCAGAACCTTCGAATGGACCAAAAGTTTGCGCAAATTTTCGAACCCTATTCGTTACAATGGACGCGAACGTTCAAAATCAAAATTGCTAATTACAATGGCTAATATGCATGTTAATGTCATAAAACAGGTTTGGGGACCCGGGTCCTGCCCCAGGGGACATATATCAATGCAAAAAGAACTTTTCGGGAGCAGTCATTTTAATGATGCATAAAGTGAACAAAAAAAAAGTGAATTTTTCCTTTAAATATGGTACCTGGGGGTGTCTAAAGTATGCCTGTGAAGTGGCATGTGTTTCCCATGTTTAGAAAATGACATTTGTAAAGGAAAAAAAGAAGCCATTTAAAACCACTTGCGGCTTTAATGTCATGTCTTGTCCTGGCCATATGGCTGAAAATCCTTGCGAAAAATGGCATGGCTACCCCATCCCCCCCCACCCCAGCCCCTTTGGGTCTTGTATGGATATTAAGGGGGACCCCGCACCCAAAAATAAAACCCTATACCTACAACCCTATATAATCTGAACAGCAGTATACAGGCGGTGCAAACAAGACACGGACTGTAGGTTTGTTCTTAAGTAGAATCTGAACAGGTACATTATGAAGTGTAGCTCCATCCCAAAAAATCTATTTTTAAGCTTTTTGGAGAACATAGGGAGGGGTTATCACCCCTGTAACATTTGCTGTCTTTGCACATCTGTTCAGAACATTTCACCTCACTTTCCGTCCCAATGACAAATGTTTTTGGAAAAGTGGGGTTTTAATTGAAACAAGGATTGGTGATAAAGCATCAGTAGAGAGGAGATACCTTTTTCCCAAATTAAATGTAACAGGATAGAATTTCCCTTCCTAGGGGTAGATTTCTTCTCACTTCCTGTTTTCTCTTTCCGTTTGCAAGTAGGAGTCGTTTGTAAGTTGGATGTTTGAAAGTATACTCTGCAGAAATTTGCCCCATTAGATGTTGGTGTAGCCACAAGACTGTAAGCCCTCACAGTTACTCTTGGTGGGCGCAGAAATGGGCCCTGCTGTGAGTTATTAGATCAAGATTTGTAATTGCATGCACCTGTTGAACAGGGCAGAAAAATTGGGCCTTTGGTGGTGGTGGTGGACGGTGTTGCCACAAGACTGTAAGCCCTCATAGTTACTTTTGGTGGGCGCAGGAATGGGCCCTGCTGTGAGTTATTAGATCAAGATTTGTAATTGCATGCACCTGTTGAACAGGGCAGAAAAATTGTGCCTTTGGTGGTGGTGGTGGACGGTGTTGCCACAAGACTGTAAGCCCTCACAGTTACTCTTGGTGGGCGCAGGAATGGGCCCTGCTGTAAGTTATTAGATCAAGATTTGTAATTGCATGCACCTGTTGAACAGGGCAGAAAAATTGGGCCTTTGGTGGTGGTGGTGGTGGACGGTGTTGCCACAGGACTGTAAGCCCTCACAGTTACTCTTGGTGGGCACAGGAATGGGCCCTGCTGTGAGTTTTTAGATCAAGATTTGTAATTGCATGCACCTGTTGAACAGGGCTGAAAAATTGTGCCTTAGGCACTGGTGCTGGTGCCACAACACTGCAACCCCTCACAGATACTGTACTTGGAGCACAGCAGTCAGACGTGTTGCGAAGCATTGCTTAAAAAATTGTAATTGCACGCCCCTGTTAAACAGGGGCTGAAAAATTGTGCCTTAGGCATTGGTGCTGGTGCCACAACACTGCAACCCCTCACAGATACTGTACTCTGAGCACAGCAATGAGACCTGTTGCAAAGCATTGCCTAAAAATTGTAATTACACGCCCCAACAGGCCCTGAAAAATTGTGCCTTAGGCACTGGTGCTGGTGCCACAACACTGCAACCCCTCACAGATACTGTACTTGGAGCACAGCAGTCAGACATGTTGCGAAGCATTGCTTAAAAAATTGTAATTACACGCCCCTGTTAAACAGGGGCTGAAAAATTGTGCCTTAGGCAACGGTGCTGGTGCCACAACACTGCAACCCCTCACAGATACTGTACTTGGAGAACAGCAGTCACACCTGTTGCGAAGCATTTTTTAAAAAAATTGTAATTACACGCCCCTGTTATACAGGGGCTGAAAAATTGTGCCTTAGGCACTGGTGTGGTGGCACCCAGAAACAAAAATGTTCTTCCAAGCTATCAAGGAATGGATCATTGAGGAGGAGGAAGAGGATAGTCAGTGAACATAACAGGACAGTCACTCAGCATCAGCATAGGTAGTCTTGAAGGGATGTGACATTATAAATTATTCAGTTATATCCGCTTCAGGTGCCTGGTAGCTGGTGGTGATCCAAGACTGATTCATTTTTATGAAGGTCAGTCGATCAACCGAGTCGGTGGACAGGCGCACCCTGTGATCGGTAACAAATCCTCCAGCAGCACTGAATGTGCGTTCGGAAAGAACGCTGGATGCAGGACAGGCCAGTAGCTCAATTGCATACTGTGCAAGCTCTGGCCAGTGATCCATCCTCAAGACCCAGTAAGCCAGAGGATTTTCGGTGGGAAAGGTGTCCAAGTCTGACCTTGCCCCTAGGTATTCCTGCACCATGTATATCAGACGCTGGCGATGGTTGCTGGAACCGATCATACCTTGGGGCTGCGGACTAAAAAATTGTCTAAACGCATCGGTCAGACGTCCACCTTCCCCACCGCTCCGTCTGCTACTGACTGAAACCTCAGCAACTCGTCGTCCAGGACCAGGAGTTTGTAACCTCCCAGTTTCTGGGAACGCGTTGCACAGACCTTTCTGCAAGGCCTCCCTGAGATGTCTCATCCTCTGCTCCCTCTGCGACGGCAAGATAAGGTCCGCAACCTTACCCTTGTACCGTGGATCAAGGAGAGTGGCCAGCCAGTAATGGTCCCTCTCCTTGATCCGAAGAATACGAGGATCCTTCCGCAGGCTTTGCAGGATCAGGGAGGCCATGCAACGTAGGTTAGCTGAGGCATTCGGTCCGGAGTCTTCTGGGTCACTGAGGACGACATGATTGCCAGCCACCTCCTCCCAGCCACGTACAAGTCCACTGGTTTGTTGGGACTGTACATCATCCCTAAAAGACTGCTGATGCTGATGCTGAGTGCCAGGCTCCACCTCCATGCTCACACAATCCTCCTCCTCCTCCTCTTCCTGTGTGATGGGTGGGACAGAAGGAACACTGTCTGGATAAAGGGGGCCTTGAGAAGCAAGGAAGTCCTCCTCTTCCTGCCTCTGTTCTGCCTCAAGTGCCCTGTCCATTATCCCACGCAGCGTATGCTCCAACAGGTGGACAAGAGGTACAGTGTCACTGATGCATGCACTGTCACTGCTCACCATCCTCGTGGCCTCCTCAAATGGTGAGAGGACAGTGCATGCATCCCTGATCATGCTCCACTGGCGTGGGGAAAAAAAGCCAAGCTCCCCTGATCCTGTCCTGGTGCCGTAGTCGCAAAGGTACTCATTGATGGCCCTCTGCTGCATGTGCAGTCGCTGCAGCATGGCCAACGTTGAGTTCCACCTGGTGGGCATGTCACATATTAGGCGGTTCTTGGGCAGGTTCAGCTCCTTTTGCAGCTCAGCCAGCCGAGCACTGGCATTATACGATCGGCGGAAATGCACACAGACTTTCCTGGCCTGCCTCAGGACATCCTGTAAGCCTGGGTACCTGCCCAAGAACCGCTGCACCACCAGGTTGAGGACGTGAGCCATACAGGGCACATGGGTGAGCTGCCCCTGTCGCAGGGCGGAGAGGAGGTTGGTGCCATTGTCAGAAACCACCATTCCTGGCTTAAGCTGGCGTGGCGTCAACCACCTCTCGGCCTGCCCCTGCAGAGCTGCCAGAACCTCTGCCCCAGTGTGGCTCCTGTCCCCCAAACACACCAGCGCAAGCACGGCATGGCATCTTTTTGCCTGCGTACTCGAGTAGCCCCTTGTACGCCTACGGAGCACCGCTGGTTCCGAGGACAGAGCACTGGAAGAGGCCATGGAGGAAGAAGAAGAGGAGGGGGTGGAGGAGAGAGGTGTGTCACAACCAGTAGTAGCATTTTGGAGGCGTGGTGGCGGAACAACCTCCAACACTACTGCACCTTGTCCTGCATCCCTCCCAGCTGCCAATAGAGTGACCCAATGAGCCGTGAAAGACAGATAACGTCCCTGTCCATGCCTGCTGGACCATGAGTCAGCGGTAATATGCACCTTACCGCTGACCGCCCTGTCCAGCGAGGCATGGACATTGCCTTCCACATGCCGGTAGAGAGACGGAATCGCCTTCCGTGAGAAAAAGTGGCGTTTGGGAACCTGCCACTGAGGAACCGCACATTGAACAAACTCACGCAAGGGGGCCGAGTTTACCAACTGAAAAGGCAGCAGTTGAAGTGCTAGCAATTTAGCCAAGCTAGCATTCAACCGCTGGGCATGTGGATGGCTGGGAGTATACTTCTTTCGACGGTCCAGCAGCTGGGGCAGGGAAATTTGCCTGCTACAATCGGACGTCGGTGTACTGCAAGTACTTGGTTGTGACACACCTAATTCTACACCTTCAGTCCTCTCAGAGCAGCTTTCAGAGAGGACTGAAGATATAGTGGGGATGGAGATCCCAGCTGATGAGGAGCAAGGAGAGGTCCGCTTTGTTCTTTGGTGTGGGTCTTTAATGTGCGCTTGCCAACGAGCTGCATGGCAGGTCGACATATGTCTGCTCATGCTTGTGGTGCCCAAGCGGCTGATGTTTTGGCCACGCGAGATACGCTTGAGACAAATATTGCTAAAAGCAGTGGTGCGATCTGATGCACTCGTCTCAAAAAAGGCCCACACCAAAGAACTTTTGTGATAACGTGCAGAGGCAGCGCCCTGCACAGGCGGAGCTCTGCGGTGTGATTCAGTTGGTGTGCTGGCCTCTAGCTGGCATCCAGGGGGCATCCTGCCTCGTTGGACATGTGCCGCCGCATCCTCCTCCTCCTCCTCCTCTCTCCCTTCAGGCACCCACGTGGAGTTAGTGACCTCATCATCCCCTCCCTCTTCACCACTAGAGCAAACCTGGCAGTAAGCTGCCGCTGGTGGAACATTACTGCCAGATTGCTGTCCTTCAGCATCCCCTCTCTCTGCACGCACACTACTGCCTTCCTCAAGCTGGGTATCATCATCCGAGCCTTCGAATCGTTGGCCATCCTCCTGGAGCATGTACCCAACACTGTGCTCAAACAGTTCGGGGGACTCCTCAGGAGGACATGGTGGGTCTACGGAAGGGGTGGCTGATGATGCCATTGAGTACGCGTTGGCAGCTGCTCTGCCAGTACCCTGAGCCTGGGTGAGAGAGGATGAGGAGGGCTTGGTCATCCATTCTACCAAGCCTTCGGCATGATGCGGCTCAACATGTCCAGCTGCCGAAAACAAAGACAAGCGTGTCCCATGGCCACGTGCTGATGACGATGCATGACCACGTCCACGACCAGCACTGTTGTCTCTAGAAACAGAGCCTGCTTGCCCTGTGTTCTTGCCTCGGGACGGTCTGCCTCTCCTTGGTGGTCTTCCAGCCATTGTAGTGGGTAGTGTATATTGTATAAAAACTAGAGAGAGCTCCTATGTGTGCTCACAACACACTGTAGGTCCTATGGGTGCTGACACAAACACACTATAGGTACTATGTGTCCTGACAAGAAAATATAGGTCCTATGTGTGCTGCCACAAACACACTATAAGTCCTATGGGTGCTGACACAAACACACTATAGGTACTATGTGTGCTGCTGACAAGAAAATATAGGTCCTATGTGTGCTGCCACAAACACACTATAAGTCCTATGGGTGCTGACACAAACACACTATAGGTACTATGTGTGCTGACAAGAAAATATAGGTCCTATGTGTGCTGCCACAAACGCACTATAAGTCCTATGGGTGCTGACACAAACACACTATAGGTACTATGTGTGCTGCTGACAAGAAAATATAGGTCCTATGTGTGCTGTCACAAACACACTATAAGTCCTATGGGTGCTGACACAAACACACTATATGTACTATGTGTGCTGACAAGAAAATATAGGTCCTCTGTGTGCTGCCACAAACACACTATAAGTCCTATGGGTGCTGACACAAGCACACTATAGGTACTATGTGTGCTGACAAGAAAATATAGGTCCTATGTGTGCTGCCACAAACACAATATGGCTCCTATAAATCCCTGCCTGGGATGGGGCAGAAGGTTGGGACAGAAGTTGGGGTCAATGCTGTTCTAACAGCACTGCGATTGGTGCTACTGCAATGCTGTACTAACAGCACGCACACACCAGACTAATCCCCAGCAGCAGCTAATATCACACTCTGTGCAATCAGCAGCAATGATAATGATTTGAATGACTCAGGTCAGGAGTTAGCAATGGTTTAGCAAAGAAGAATATCAATCAGCAGACTGCTCTTCCAGAAGCCGGAACACATGTGCCCTGGGCCGACGGCGTGGCGGCCTTTTATAGAGTGGGGCATGTACTAAAGCCCCTGAGCTTTAATTGGCTACAGGCGTCCTGCCTGTAGCCAATTATTGCTCTCCTAGTTTCCGGCACTGTGATTGGCCAAGCATGCAGGGTCACAGTGCATGCTTGGCCAATCATCAGCCAGCAATGCACTGCGCCGGCCGCAATGCATTGTGGGCCGCTCGCATCACACGAATGTGATGCGAACGGCCCAAATAGTTCTGGGCTCGCTGAGCGGGCGAACGCCTGGTGCTCGATTCGAACGTGGGTTCAAATCGAGCACCGGGCCCATCTCTAATGGTTACTATATGATGCCTACTGGAGATACAGTATATGCAATTGTTTAGGCCCCATGCACACGAATGCTTTGAGGCATCTGATGTAAGTTGCAGGTATATTTATGTGCCCATTCATTAGTAATGGAAGCTATACGCTAGCAGTGTGTGGGTATATGCCGTGTTTGAGGTGATACATTTGTGTTTACAGAAAAATCCTCAGACTGAAATCTTATTTAAGCAAGCTTGTGGGAAATGCTTTGAGAAAAAGTTTCCTATTCTAACTTATCTTATAAAACCTTTTGGAAAAACTGGTAAAACTGACAAAGTGACAGCTGAGGTTCCAGGGGTGTTTTCTGGCTCATAGAAGCAGGGAAATTGAAATAAGAGTAAGGGTTGTGACTGTTACATAGTAGGTGAGGTTGAAAAAAAGACACAAGTCCATCAAGTCCAACCTATGTGTGTGATTATATGTCAGTATTACATTATATATCCCTGTATGTTGTGGTCGTTCAGGTACTTATCTAATAGTTTCTTGAAACTATCAATGCCCCCGCTGAGACCACCACCTGTGGAAGGGAATTCCACATCCTTGCCGCTCTTACAGTAAAGAACCCTCTGCATAGTTTAAGGTTAGACCTCTTTTCTTCTAATTTTAATGAGTGGCCACGAGTCTTGTTAAACTCCCTTTTGCAAAAAAGTTTTATCCCTATTGTGGGGTCACCAGTATGGTATTTGTATATTGAAATCAAATCCCCTCTCAAGCGTCTCTTCTCCAGAGAAAATAAGTTCAGTGCTTGCAACCTTTCCTCATAACTAATATCCTCCAGACCCTTTATTAGCTTTGTTGCCCTTTTTTGTACTCGCTCCATTTACAATGCATCCTTCCTGAGGACTGGTGCCCAGAACTGGATAGCATACTCCAGGAGCGGCCAGACCAGAGTCTTGTATTATTGTTGTTTTATATCTGGAGTTGATCCCCTTTTTAATGTATGCCAATATTCTATTTGCTTTGTTAGCAGCAGCTTGGCATTGCATGCCATTGCTGAGACTATCTACTAGGACCCCCAGGTACTTTTCCATCCTAGATTCCCCCAGAAGTTCTCCCCCCCAGTGTATAGATTGCATTCATATTTTTGCCACCCAAATGCATTATTTTACATTTTTCTACATTGAACCTCATTTGCCATGTAGTTGCCCACCCCATTAATTTGTTCAGATCTTTTTGCAAGGTTTCCACATCCTGCGGAGAAGTTATTGCCCTGCTTAGCTTAGTATCGTCCTCAAATACAGAGATTGAACTGTTTACCCCATCCTCCAGGTCGTTTATGAACAAATGAATTAGGATTCGTCCCAGCACCAGCTGTCAGATAAAAGGATGGACTATGGATATGTAGATCAATCTTTGCGCTCAGTAACGAAATGGAAAGAGGACTGCTGCAACTACCGTATATACCGTATATACTCGAGTATAAGCCGAGATTTTCAGCCCTTTTTTTAGGGCTGTACAAATTTGGTTCCCATTGACAAATCTTCCCTTTCCTTTCTGTGCATTTAGTTTTTCTTCTGTATTCAAGGTGCTTATTTTATAAAATGCAATGGTTAGTAGTAAGAACATACAGTATAGATGTATAGTACTGACACAATATTTGCATGACACAATGCTACTACCATTCCTTCCACCTCAGCCCATGGTAGAGGCTTCCTTAGAGCAGTCAGAGAAATGGGAGCTGATTTCTCATTGTTTATTAGCAGTTACAATATACAATTTTCTGGTTGTATTATATTTTTTGAGTGCCGTGTACTTAATATCATAAGGATTTGCATAGCTTGGGATACATAATGAACAGTAGATGAATTTCATTTTAGCTTACCAATTCAAATTCATATATTGAGACCCAACTTATTGAGCATATGAAGCAGTAAGCATTCAATGAAACAGAAATGCAGAGTTTTCATCTATGTTAAAAGAAAACATTATGCAGCTTTTCATAAGCTCCTGTGACCCAGAACAGCCAATGTAAGTCATGCAGAACCCTATACTTTATTGTGCGTTGGCTCATTCAGCACTAAGCTCATTCAGCACACATTAAGAAACCATGAACATCCACGAGTTACTGGTTGTATGGAAGGCTCCTGCTATGATCAGCTTTAGATGTGGCTCATACATCAGCATAAGGAGGATCCATTTTTCGACTCAAGATGTTCAGTGTTACAAAAGCCCTAGAAATTATGCAGTAAAATAAATTTTATGCAATATATCATACATTTGCATGAGGCCTAAGGGGGATTTATTGAGAAAACTTAATTGAAACAGTAGATGATATACAGTATCTCACAAAAGTGAGTACACCCCTTACATTTTTGTAAATATTTTATTTTATCTTTTCATGTGACAACACTGAATAAATGACAATTTGCTACAATGTAAAGTAGTGAGTGTACAGCTTGTATAACCATGTAAATTAGCTGTCAACTCAAAATAACTCTACATACAGCCATTAATGTCTTAACCGCTGGCAACAAAAGTGAGTACACCCCTGTGAAAATGTGAAAATGTCCAAATTGAGCCCAAAGTGTCAATATTTGGTGGCCACCATAATTTTCTAGCACTGCCTTAACCTTCTTGGGCATGGAGTTCACCAGAGCTTCAATGGTTGCCTCTTTCACTTCTTCATAATGACATCACAGAGCTGGCGGATGCATGTTAGAGACCTTGCGCTCCTCCAGCTTCCGTTTGAGGATGCCCCACAAATGCTCAATATGGTTCAGGTCTGGAGACATGCTTGGCCAGTCCATCACCTTTACCCTCAGCTTCTTTAGCTTAGGCAGTGGTCATCTTAGAGGTGTGTTTGGGGTCATTATGTTGGAATACTGCCCTACGGCCCAGTCTCTGAATGGAGGGGATCATGCTCTGCTTCAGTATGTCACAGTACATGTTGGCATTCATGGTTCCCTCAATGAACTGTAGCTCCCCAGTGCCAGCAGCACTCATGCAGCCCCAGACCATGACACTCCCACCACTATGCTTGACTGTAGGCAAGACACACTTGTCTTTGTACTCCTCACTTGTTTGCCACCACACACGCTTGACACCATCTGAACCAAATAAGTTTATCTTGGTCTCATCAGACCACAGGACATTGTTCTAGTAATCCCTCAGTCTGCTTGTCTTCAGCAAACTGTTTGTGGGCTTTCTTGTGCATCATCTTTAGAAGAGGCTTCCGTCTGGGATGACAGCCATGCAGACCAATTTGATGCAGTGTGCGGCATATGGTCTGAGCACTGACAGGCTGACCCCCCACCCCTTCAACCTCTGCAGCAATGCTGCCAGCACTCATATGTCTATTTTCCAAAGGTAACCTCTGCATATGACGCTGAACATGTGCACTCAACTTCTTTGGTCGACCATGGCGAGGCCTTTTCTGAGTGGAACCTGTTCTGTTAAACTGCTGTATGGTCTTGGCCACCGTGCTGCAGCTCAGTTTCAGGGTCTTGGCAATGATCTTATGGGCTAGGCTATCTTTATGTAGAACAATTTTTTTTTTCAGATCCTCATAGAGTTCTTTGACATGAGGTGACATGTTGAAATCCCAGTGACCAGTATGAGAGAGTGAGAGCTATAACACCAAATTTAACACACCTGAGACCTTCTAACACCAACGAGTCACATGACACTGGGGAGGGAAAATGGCTAATTGGCCCCAATTTGGAAATTTTCACTTAGGGGTGTACTCCCTTTTGTTGCCAGCAGTTTAGACATTTATGGCTGTGTGTTGAGTTATTTTGAGGGGACAGAAACTTTACACTGTTATACAAGCTGTACACTCACTACTTTACATTGTAGCAAAGTGTTATTTCTTCAGGGTTGTCACATGAAAAGATATAATAAAATATACAAAAATGTAAGGGGTGTACTCACTTTTGTGAGATACTGTATATATTAAGGCTGATTTACTAAAGGAATAAGTCATCTTCACTCAAAGAATTGTGTGAATATTCACTTCAACTATCCAATCATTAATTGAAAAGCATCTGCACATGATTGGGTATTCTGCTTGCAGAAAGTTTTTTACCATAATGCATAGAATGAATGCATTAAGGTATACAAAAAAACAAAAAACAAACAAAAAAAAACTTAACCACTTAAATTAGCCTAATTGTCCTAAAATAAGAAGATCATACTAAATGCTTGCAACTTTGTTATTGCCTTTTGTAGCTAAAGAATTAGCAATAAGAGGCGCATGCGCGGCGCTCTGTGAGATGGACGCCTAGTCACAGAGCTCCGTCCCGCTCCGGAACATCGGCGCCCTCCTCGGCAGGTACACTCCTCGGAATAGCCTGGCACACAGACCGGACAGCCTGCAGAACCCTCAGGCACAATTGGGGACACTTTTCGCCGGCAGATCGGCACCCCACAAGTTAAATTACATCCCTGGGAGAAGCGGCAGTATTAACCAAAATGGCGGCGGAGCGGCCGCCTCAGGAATACACAAGCACAGCAGCTTCCTCCCCCTGGAGAACAGCGCTTCTGGCAGAGGTATGTGGCGATGCTCAGTCTCTCCCCTCCGTTGTGGAACCACAATCCCCAGCATCCACTATCTCTCTACTCCATCACACATTAGAGGATATGAATATGCCACTCACAGTTCCTCCCTCACAGGGGCCTGCACTGCAGCAACTAGGTCCAAGCCTTTTTACCTCACATCCCCAAGACATCTCTATGCTGTTTTCAAGATTCGCTGAAATGTTTGACAGGGGACTTGCGCAAACAGCAGCTAAGATTACCTCAGACATCACCTCTGATATTAAAGCAGATCTTCACATGCTAGGCTCACGCATTGAGCATATTGAAGATAAATTAGATGCCACAATTGATCGCGTCAATCAGAACACCGACCGTTATCAGGAACTTCATGGTCAGCTTGAGGAAGCCGTTGCCAAAATTGATGACCTCGAAAATAGGTCCAGAAGGCTAAACTTCCGGATCAGAGGTCTTCCTGAGAATATCACTGACGTCACGGGAGCAGTACATACTTTGATCAAAAACTTGATTCCTGACATCAGTACCCAAAATTTGGAGCTTGACCGGGCCCATAGAGCTCTGGGGCCCCAGCGTTCGGATGGTCTACCACGTGACATAGTGGTGAAACCCCACTTCTACAATACCAAGGAAGAAGTCATGAGGAAAGCTCGCTCAATTCCACAAATACAACTTTTGGGACATTCCGTGCAAGTATACGCTGACATCTCCCCCTATACTATACAAAGACGGCGGGCACTCAAACCTCTCCTCACAGTTTTACAACAGAAAAACATCAAATATTGGTGGCTTTTCCCCCTGAGCCTGAAATTTGAATTTAATGGCAAACCATACAGATTGTCTACATTGGCGGAAGGGGAACTCTTAATGAAGAAAATGGGACTCTTGCCTACTGAACCAACTTCACCGATGCAATCCTCATCCTCCAACATGACCAAACGACCTCCTCCTCCGAGCCCTCTCACCCCGGCGTGGCAAAAGCCGAAATTCAAGAAGAGCAAGGAGTCTGCTAATACCTGATCTAAACTCTCGTACTCTTTTCCACTTTCATAACCCCTTACGGGGATCTGGGGCACGGTTGGCCCCTTAGGTTTTATTGCCTACCAGGAATTTTTTACAATAATTCCCTTTTTTATTTGTATTTTTTATTTAATATTTTTTATAAATTTTTTATTTTTTTATTTTTTATTTATAAAATTTTTTTTTTTTTTTTTTTTTTTATTATTGAGGTAACTCAGACTTACCTCTTCACTGAAATCAGTCTACTAGGTTCCTTGGCGTAACATTTATTTTTATTTTTTACAAATTTTTTTTTTGTTTTTAGTGTCACCGTGACTGACCCCACCTCGACTGACCCCCTTACTCGCCTCTACTTTATTTTAATGTTTATTATCTGATGTGTCAATAGCTTATATTTGGAGGGGGGAGTGTACCTATATTTCATGCTTGTATTTGTTGTACCATTATTACAGAGGGCGCCGTGTTTGGAGCGGTAGCCATGCACCTCATCCTACCCTGGAAGCCGGAATCTTCTCCTGCTTCTGGTTGGGATTTCCCCCACTAGTGGGGGATACCGGATTTTTACCACGGAATATGGTGAACATCATCTCACCATATTCTTGGATCTCTCTTTGTGTTTTCTTTTCCTCTATCCTCCTTTTCTCTTTTTCGCCCTTTTCTAACCTTTCATTTCTTTCAGTGGCAAGTGCGATCTCCTTCGCTGACGGCTTCCGGATATTTGTGTTCTCGGCCTCTCGGATGGATGATTTTCTTGGACCGCCTCCCCAAGGTCAGGTAAGTGATTGGGACCTTCTGGCATCACACCCGATACTGCTCTATGGCTGACCACACCACCACTACACAAGACGTGCGCTTTGCCTCACACAACGTTCAGGGAATTAACTCCCCTGTCAAACGTCGTAAAATATTTCAATACTATCATGACCGCAAGATTGACGTTTTATTCCTTCAGGAAACTCATTTCCCGAAATCCTATGTCCCCTCCTTTATTCACTCCAAGTTCCCTA
This sequence comes from Lithobates sylvaticus, assembly GCA_028564925.1. Classification (NCBI taxonomy): domain Eukaryota; kingdom Metazoa; phylum Chordata; class Amphibia; order Anura; family Ranidae; genus Lithobates; species Lithobates sylvaticus. The sequence goes on along the minus strand of CM053035.1, from coordinate 159,664,552 downwards.
CATTCTATCTTGCTAACTCTGACACTAAAACCAAAGGGGTAGGAATATTTTTTTCCCGGAACACCCAATTCTCACTTGTTTCGGAACACAAGGACCCTGAGGGTAGGTTTATTCTGGTGAAAGGTCTCATTGATAATCAACTATACTCCCTGATCTCATACTACGCGCCTAATCGAGGCCAATCCAAATTTTTTCGAACTCTTTTCAGCACTCTGGCCCCAAGATTGGAGGGCACGGTTCTCTATGGAGGTGACTCCAACATTGCATTTGATGCAGGTAAAGATAAGTCTCGACCCCCGGGTAGGGATGGCTTGCGTCCCACTAGAAAGAGCCTGGACATAGCCAGACAGTTGTTCCATCAGGGCTTGATTGATGCCTGGAGGGAATCTAACCCTGGATCCCGGGACTATACACATTACTCCAACCCCCATAACACATATGCTAGAATTGACCATTTCTTTATTCTACAAAAACACACTCCGATGCTAAGAAAAGTTATTATCAGGGACTCTGTCTGGTCGGACCACTCTATCCTTATTCTGACTTTACACAAACCACCGACTCACCAACGTGAGTTCCATTGGAGACTGAACGCCTCTATTCTTAGTCATCCCGCACATGTTAGTGAGCTTGAAAAAGATATTCGTGAATATTTCCTGCTTAATGATATTGATAATATCTCGGCCACAACACTGTGGGCTGCCCACAAAACCTTTATCCGTGGTAAGCTTATCCAACTTTCCTCTAGGATACACAAGGCTCGTAAACTAGAAATAGGACGCCTAGAAAATGAATTTGCTTGTCTAAGCAAACAACATAAACGTAACCCCTCCTCTAGCTCTAAGGCTAACCTTGAAACTGCACGTACAGCACTTAACTTAGCACTCACAGCCATAGCTGAAAAAAGCCTCAGGTGGGATGGTGGGAGGTTTTATCACCAAAAGGACAAGTTGGGGACCATGCTCTCACGCAGAATTACTCCTATGATTAGGGCACGCACTTTGCCGAAGATACGTCTTCAAAATGGTCACCTTACACAAAACCCCCAGAAGATCATGGAAGCCTTCCATGATTTCTACCGTTCGCTATACAGTAAAAGTACGACGGATCCTCCATCTAACTTTATAGACTCCTACCTCAACTCTCTGCAGATCCCCAAACTCCAAACACATCATAGGGACAGCCTTGAGGATCCTATCACATCGGATGAGATCTCACAAGTTATCCATAATCTTAAAAATAACTCTGCCCCAGGGCCGGATGGCTTTTCAACCCCATACTATAAACATTTTTCCCCACTACTATCCCCATTCCTGGCGAGATTCTTTAACCAACTCCGAACAGGCTCGCCTCTGGACACTTCTCTAAATTCAGCCTTTATCACGGTTTTACCCAAACCTGGCAAGGACACCAGTTGTACTGCAAACTATCGCCCCATATCTTTAATCAATAATGATCTTAAAATCTTAACGAAAATCCTCGCAAACAGAATCTCTTCCTTTATTAGCCTATATGTACACAAGGACCAAGTGGGATTTATCCCTGGAAGACAGGGTCCGGACCAGATCAGAAGAGCCATAGATGTGATTTTGCTCCTGAAATCTGGCTGGGATAACGGTCCTCCACAACAGGGTTTTATTCTTTCATTGGATTTAATGAAGGCCTTTGACTCTGTCTCTTGGTCCTTCCTATTTCCCATTTTACAAAGATGGGGTTTTGGTAACTCCTTTATGAATTTGATTGGGGCCCTGTATTCCTCACCGTTTGCACAAATCAAATTACAGGGTCATTATTCCCAGCCTTTTCAGATCTTTAATGGCACTAGGCAGGGCTGCCCTCTATCTCCATTGATTTTTGCCATGGTCATCGAGACTCTTGCTATCGCCATTCGGGATAATCCCGATATACATGGAGTACGCTGTGGCCAGCAAACCCACAAGTGCGCTCTTTTCGCAGATGACGTATTGCTCTTTATCACATCCCCACTTGCTTCCCTACCAAATTTATGTAGGGTTCTCGATGACTTTGGCAAAGTTTCCGGTCTTACGGTTAATTTCTCTAAGTCTTTGGCTCTGAACGTCAATTTACCGAATCCCCTAGTATCTCAGCTCAAGGATAATTTTAAATTTGGTTGGGGTGAATCTTTACTCCCTTACCTGGGCATCAACCTCACGGCCTCTATAGACAATCTTTATAAGGCAAACTTTCCCCCACTCTATCATAAACTTGCAGCAGATTTAAAACAATGGGATACACTGGGGCTATCATGGCTGGGCAGGATAAATTCAGTAAAAATGACCCTACTTCCCCGCATTCTCTATTTGTTTAGATCACTGCCCATATCCATTCCAAAAGATCACCTACGAAAATTCCAATCTAAAATTATACAATTTATTTGGGGATCAAAGGGACATAGGTTAGCTAAGGGTACCCTTCATAGGCACCGTACTCAAGGGGGTGTTGGGGTTCCCAACCTACTCTGGTATTACCAGGCGGCTCAACTCTCACAACTATCCACTATCTACTCCAAATATGCTCTTCCAGATTGGGTGCATATGGAACGACAAGCCATTCCTCAGTATACTCTGGATTATATTCTCTGGTCCTCAGCCAGATCTAGACCTGCCGTCATGGTTCCTACACTATCCCACTCGCTTACATTGTGGGACTCTCTCAAATCCAATCCTCAGTTAGTATCCCATTGGCGCCCGCTATCCCACTTATTCAGAAATCCTCTATTTCCTCCGGGAATGGACATAACAGCTTTCCAGTGGTGGTTGGATAAGGGGATGTATAGGATAGGACACTTCGCTAACACCACGGGCCCCCTTTCTAGGGCTCATTGTGTTGGCAAACTTAACATGCCCAACACGGAACAATTCCGTTACAGACAAATTGCTCACTTTATCCAGTCCCTTCGACTTCCCAACTTGCACTCTCCTGCGGTCACGGATTATGAAAGGTGGTGTGGTCAGAATGAGGAGCAGAAGGGCGGGATTTCAGTAATTTACCAATCACTTGCTCAAGCCAATACCAAAACACTCTACATGAGAGACTGGGAAAATGATTTACAACATACTTGGAGCGTTGCGGAATGGCATAGAGCTTCTACGGCAGCCTCAAAGGGGATTTTAAACATTACACTGATTGAAGCTAACCTGAAAGTCCTCATGAGGTGGTACATGGTCCCCCTGAAACTCTCCAAAATTTACCCGACTGCTTCTCCTTTGTGTTTCCGTAACTGCGGACATGTGGGGTCTATGCTACATGTCTGGTGGGACTGTCCTAAGATTAGATCTCTCTGGAATAGAATATTTAACATTATTAGGAAAATTACGGATTTACCGATCCATAAATCTCCTCACATTGCCCTATTGAATTTTCCCTGTCCAAACACTCCTCGTCTGACCCAAAGGCTCATTATGTTCATGCTCCTTGGAACTAAACTCACGATAGCTCGGGCTTGGAAAACACCAACTGTTTCTCTCCTCCTGGTTAAGAGAAAAATTTCCTGGATAATGGCCCAGGAGAAGACAGTTAGCATTCTTCTTGACTCCACCGCTAAACATGATGCTATCTGGGATCCCTGGATCAGATACATATCATTACCAACCTCTGACTAGCCTTATGTCGGGTGCCGTCGGTGAAGGAGTTTCGCACTTTTGAACGCTAGCTCTCTCTCCTCTTTTCTCACCCCTTTTTTTTCTCTCCCCTTGTCTTTTCTTTTCTCTTTTTCTACCCCCGGAAACCTGTAATACAGGTAATGTTTTACTAATATGTTTTAGAGCTGTTACATCCATCGAATGTTGCATCTCTACTTCCGCATGTTGTTCTGACTGATTCTTTAACGTATTGATTTACTAACTTGACAACCAGTTAGCCTTTACTATTTTACGTGTCTCGATAGACTGACGTTTGCTCTTTTATAATTATTCTAGACACTTCTGACTAAACAACGTACTTGGGTTGTGTACTTAAATTGCCCCTTTTTTTAAGTATTCCTTAAATCTGTTGACAAATACCTTATGGCCCGACCCGCCTGGGGGGGACTATTCTCCTCTGCCCGGCACAGCTAGTTCCCATTGGGGGTGCTGGGTGGAGGGGGTGGCCCCTCTTGGTCGGCTCGTCCATCTTGAGTGTGATCTTTTGGACTCGACCTAGAGGTCCTGGTTTCACCACTTTGACTGTGAAGGGTATCAAATTTATGGTTCTTGTTTACTGATGCTATTTCCTGTATTCATGTTTCCTGTATTTCTCTCTGTTTGAAAAACTCAATAAAAACTATTGAAATAAAATCAACACAGCGAAAAAAAAATAAATAAATAAATAAATAAAAAAGAATTAGCAATAAATCAGTTTGAAAATGCCTTTTTATAATTATAGATCTTAATTTAAATGTAATGCACATATAAGCAGAAATGCTGTGGACTTCTGCTTTTCCTGGTTCATATGCTGTGCACCTTAGTATATTCCCTCTGTGCCTTTCTTCTGTCTAGGTGTACGTTGCATTTCTTTTAGGTGAGTTTTGGCTTCGAATATCAGAAAAGAATTTGTACATCCATCAGCTCTTCACAGCACACTACCTGTGGCGATCTATCCTTTTCAGGCTGTGCAGAGAATGCAAATCACCATGCAAAGATAAGAGATAACTTTCCTAATGCTTATCCACTAATCAAGCTGTGGAAGCATACCGCTGCTATTAGCATTTTCTCTTTGCCCTCTACTTTTCCCAAGGACTGTGTTTCACTGTATATTAAGAATGGCTGATGAGATATGATATGTTTCAATAAAACTAACACCAGAAACAGATCTAATTTTTTTTCTGCTCAACAAAATAGCCTACAATACCAAGGTGAGGATGAGTCAACGCATACGTTTTCAGCTCAACATCATTCTTTAGGAACATTTATTAAGATGTCACCAGATTATAAAAGTATATTTTACACAAAAAAGATAGCGGGTCCAGTGTAAATTAACCTTGCAGATTTTCTGTAAAAGAGATCTTACCTGCAGTTAAAGAGATACACAGGATGGTGAATAAGCCAGTCTTTAAGGCAGGGCAAACGGGGTAGCTGCCCTGGGCCCTGTCATTGTTGTGGGGCCCAAAGTAGCTGCCTCATACTTGGCAACTGTCCCAGTTTAAATTCCCTTGTCCCTTGAAGTTTTGTCCCGTGCTGTGTCCTGATATCTCAGTGTGAAGGTATGTTACTGATGCTGCCAAGCTCTGCCCTATTGTTTTGTACAGATGACTCACCTGCAGACCCTGTGTTTACATGTAAATACCAACATTGATATGTAAATAACGACAGCATTCATATGTAAATAACAGTTGACTGACAGCATTCATAGGTAAAAAATATGTATATCATGGCCCCCTGACGTCATATCCACAATCACCTATACAGAATGCTGCCCACTGGGGAGGTAAAGGGGCATGCCTGAAAGTCCTGCCTACAACTGTGGTCATGAATCCTAACATCCACCTGTTCTGCAAAGGTGGGTGTCCAAGAAAATGTTTTCCCATGGTCCAATCAATATTAACCACTTAAGGACCGCCTCCTGCACATTTACGTCAGCAGAATGGCATGGCTGGGCACAACAATGTACAGGTACGTTGCTCTTTAAGAGGAGGCGGCGTGCTCACGACCCGGTCCTGAGCTCTGTGACCGTGGCCCCGGGACCCGCGGACCCGATAGCACAGTGGGGAGGATTCCTCCATTCATGAAAATTAATCCATTGGCTCTTTTTTTCAATAAGCCTTCTGGATGATAAAAAAAGGACTCATCTCTAACCAGCTTTACTGTGGTTGATAACTTTTCATACAGGAGGGTGATGAAACATCCCATGTTGTGATCTATGATTAGTACTATTTAACCACTTGCTTACTGGGCACCTAAACACCCTTCCTGCCCAGACCAATTTTCAGCTTTCCTTGCTCTCACACTTTGAATGACAATTGCTCAGTCATGCAACACTGTACCCAAATAATTTTTATGTCCTTTTTTCCCACACATAGAGCTTTCTTTTGGTGGTATTTTATCACCTCTGGATTTTTTATTTTTTCCGCTATAAATGAAAAAAGACGGAACATTTGGGAAAAAAACAAATTTTTCTTAGTTTATGTGATAAAATTTAGCAAATTATTTATATTGCTACATATCTTTGGTAAAAATAACTCAAATTAGTGGATATTATTTGGTCTTTGTGAAAGTTATAGAGTCTACAAGGTGAGGTTTTTGATGTTGTCATTTTTTTTCCCACAATTCTTTGCAAAATTAAGATTTTTTTCCCACAAAATGTTCATTGTAATAGGTTATTTCTCTCATATAGCATGTGTATACCACAAATGACACCCCAAAATACATTCTGCTACTCCTCCTGAGTATTACGATACCACATATGTGGGACTTTTACACAGCCTGTTCACTTACAGAGGCCCAATATTGAAATAGCACCATCAGGCGTTCTACAAGCATAAATGACACATCTCATTTCTCAACCACCTATTACACTTTTGAAAGCCCTGGAGCACCAGAACAATGGAAACGCCCACAAAGTGAACCCATTTTAGAAAGCTAACACCCCAACGTATAATCTATGAGTCATAATGAGTCTTTTGAACGGTTCATTTTTTTTCAGAAGTTTTGGGAAAATGTGGAAAAAAATTAAAACGCATTTTTTTTACGCTAAGTTGTTCATTTATAAGATATTTCCAACACATAGCATGTACATAGCAAAAATTACACCCCAAAATACATTCTGCTACTCGTCCTGAGTGTGGCAATACCCCATGTGTCAGACTTTTCCACAGCCTGGTCACATACAGAGGCCCAACATCCATGTAGCACCATCAGGTGTTCTAAAGGCATAAATTACACATTTCATTTCCTGAGTACCTATCACATTTTTGAAGGCCCTGGAGCACCAGGACAATAGAATTACCCACAAAGTGACCCCATTTTGGAAAGAAAACACCCCAATGTATATTCTATGAGGCATAATGAGTATGTTGAACATGTCATTTCTTTCCACAAGTTTTTTGGAAAATGTGGAAAGAAAATTAAAACCAATTTTTTTCTTACAAAGTTGTCAATTTAGAAGATCTTTATAACACATAGCATGTACATAGCCAAAATTACACCCCAAAATACATTCTGCTACTCGTCCTGAGTATGGCGATACCCCATGTGTCAGACTTTTCCACTACCTGGCCACATACAGAAGCCCAACATGCAAGTAGCACCTTTAGGCTTCTAACACATAGCATGTATACACCAAGAATTGCACCCCAAAATACATTCTGCTGAGCAAAGGGTAAAAAAAAAGGCTCACCTGTGGTTTTAGCAGGAATACCGTTCCAGAGCAGTCAAAGCATTTGTCTAGACAGCCAAAGGAAATGTCCAGGAATTGTCCAGGCAGCAGATACATATGGAAAAGTATGAACATGGTTCAGTACAGTCCAAGGTTTAGAAGGCAGTTCAGGTAACAGGCAAAGGCATGGCCAGTTCAGGTGGCAGGCAAAGGCATGGCCAGTTCAGGTGGCAGGCAAAGGCATGGCCAGTTCAGGTGGCAGGCAAAGGCATGGCCAGTTCAGGTGGCAGGCAAAGGCATGGCCAGTTCAGGTGCCATGCAAAGGCATGGCCAGTTCCGGTGGCAGGCAAAGGCATGGCCAGTTAAGGTGGCAGGCAGAGGCATGACCAGTTCAGAGGGCAGCAGGTGGCACTTTGTACATTAGGCCTTGGTCGGGTAAGACCTGAGGACAGGGGTAGAGGCTTCTTCCCACCCAAATCTCTATGAAGCCTCCGAGTCTCCAGACCCTAATCCGAGAAAACAAAACCTGGAGAAAAATGTTTTCTCCACTCGGAAAACCTTTTCTGGAGCCCCTCACATGTGAGACCCCTGTGCTGTACAGTGGCAGGGCAAATGATCAGTTCAGGAGGCAGGCAAAAAGCATGGTCATTTAACAGGCTGAGGTCAATTCACGTTGAAGGCAGAAAGATGTTTGGCAGAGGCATAGTCGTTAACAGTCCGGGTCATTCACAGAAATGGCAGAAAGTGGAAACTGGAAAAAAATCATCTTCACTTTACTAATAGTGCAGTGAAGTATGATAGCTTCAAAAGCACGTTCCAATACAGAGGCCTGGATGGTCGGGACAGTAGTATTGGGTGTTGCAGCGATTTCCTTTACTTGCACACACACACAACATTTTTTTGGGGGTTTGCGACCTGTTTGGCTAGGAGGGAGAAGTTCAGGAAAGTGTCTTTCATGGAGTCTGGCTACTGTATCAGAGCAAATCAGTTGAGTGGGTTGGCCATGGGGATAGATGAGGGCTGTGATGACGTCTTCTTGAAATTTTAGATAGGTCAGGGAACTTTGGGTGCACTTAGAAAAAATAATATAGGAATTGAACATGGCTAGTTGCATCAAATAAATGGAGACTTTTTTGTACCAAAACAGCGATCTCCTGGTGGCCAAGTAGGGCTGCATCATCTGGTCGTTCATATCCACCCCCCCCCCCATGTATAGGTTATACTCATGGATACATTTTGGCTTCTGAATGGGGCCTTTTCTTCTCTGCAGTTCCACCAAGGTGTCGTTGTGTAATGTGGAAAGGATGTAGACGTCTCTTTTTTTATCTCTCCGCTTTAGCGCTAGTACCTCTTCAGTCCGCATACTGGCCTTTTCACCCGGCTTCAATTTCTCGGCGACCAATGTCTGTGGGAAGCCTTTGCGGTTGGTCCATGCTGTCCCACAGGCCACAGTCTGCTTTAGGTAGAGATGGCGGAAAAGTGGGAGACTTGTGTAAAAATTGTCTACATATAGGTGATAACCTTTCCCAAGCAATGGTTGGATCAGCTGCCAGACAATTTTGCCACTTGTTCCCATGTAGGTAGGGCATCCAGGGGTGTTTAGCTTTCTGTCTTTTCCCTCATAAATTATAAAGTCATATGTGTAACCCATGGCCCTGTCACGCACCTTATAACATTTTACCCCATGTCTGGCTCTTTTACTGGGGATGTATTGCTGGATTCCAAGTCTTCCAGTGAAGTGTAATAGGGATTCATCTACACAGATATTTTTATCTGGGGTAAACAGCTGCTTGAAGCTGGCGCAAAAAAAATTGATTAGGGGCCGAATTTTGAATAATTTATCGTAACTGGGATGATTTTGAGGGAGGCATTGGGCATTGTTATTGAAATGTAAAAATCGCATAATCATTTCATAACGGGTTCTGGGCATCATTGATGAATAGATCGGCATGTGGTGGATATGTTGGGTAGACCAGTAGGGATGGGCTTAATTTTTTTTTTGTCAGCCCCATGTTGAGGGTTAGGCCAAGGAAAATTTTAAATTCTTCAATGGTGAGGGGTTTACAAACAAAAGGGCGGGCCTTGGAAGTACTTGAATTGTTGGCTATATGATGGCTGGCATATAGATTACATTGCTCCACACTGTAGGTTAGGAGATCATTGGGAAAAAATAAGTGAAAATAATAAAGTGGGGTTACATTTTCCGTCTGTATCTGAGGGCCTGGCTGGGCTATAAAAAGGGGAATTACAGGTTCTACTGACGTATCGGGCAGCCATGTTGGATACAGTAGAACATCTGGAAGGCTAGTATGGGCACTGCCTCGTTGATGTGATGCTCCATTGCTAGCATCTGGCCTATCTTCTAGGAAGGTTGCAGAACTGCTGGTGGATGCCTGCCTATCCCGGAGTGCTGCGCTGCTGGTGGATGCCTGCATATCATCCTGGAGTGCTGTGCTGCTGGTGGATGCCTGCATATCATCCTGGAGTGCTGTGCTGCTGGTGGATGCCTGCATATCATCCTGGAGTGCTGCGCTGCTGGTGGTTGTCTGCGCCTGCTTATTTCTCCCGCTTCTCCTTGTTAGGATTCTATCTTCCTCTGTTTCCATCTCGGAGCCACTGCTGTCCACTGGAGTTCCCCGCTACTCTCGTCCGACATACTCTGGAGTATCTGGAAAGCCTCCTCTGCGCTGTACGACCTTTTAGTCATGTTGACGGGCAGATGTGTCAGATGGCGGGCAGATGTGTCAGATGGCGGGTGGCAGATGTCAGATGGCGAGCGGCAAATGTGACTGATGGCGAGCGGCAAATGTGACTGATGACGGGCGTCAGATGTGACTGATGGCGGGCATCAGATGTGCCTGATGCCGGGAGTCAGATGTGCCTGATGGTGGCGGGCAGATTTGCCTGATGGTGGCGGGCTGATGTGCTGGATGGTGGCGGCTGATGTGCCTGATGGTGGCTGGCGGCTGAGCCTGATGATGGCCGGAAGATATGCGGATGATGGCAGGCAGATGTGCCGGATGATGGCGGGCAGATGTTCCCGGATGATGGCGGACAGATGTGCCGGTTGATGGCGGACAGATGTGCCGGATTATGGCGGGCAGATGTGCCGGATTATGGCGGGCAGATGTGCCGGATAATGGCGGACAGATGTGCCGGATTATGGCGGGCAGATGTGCCGGATGATGGCGGGCAGATGTGCCGGATGATGGCGGGCAGACGTGCCGGATGATGGCGGGCAGATGTGCCGGATGATGGCGGACAGATGTTCACTGTGTTTTGGGGACACTGTGTTTTGGGGACACTAGCTAGGTGATCAGTGGGTTAACAGCAGACAAACAGCTATTCAACTCACTGATCTCCTGGCTGCAGCACATATCAATCTTCCTCTCCTCACTGACAGGCTCTGTGTGAGAAGAGGAAGAGATGAGAGCAGTTACAACTGCTCTCTATTTACATTACATGACGACTGTGATTGGACACAGTCGTCATGTGATCAGGAGGGCCCTCCTGTCTTACTCTTCTCTGCTGTCTCTGGGGGACACAGGCAGATCGGGATCGCGCCGCTGTGCGGGCACGCATCGGCGCGATCTCCTGTCATCTTCCACCCTTTGTTGTTGTCATTGCGATGGCTGTGATTAGACACAGCCATCGTACGGATCAGGAGGGCAAATTACATTGCCCACCCGCCGTGCCGAGATGCGGCGTGTGCGGAGGACACGCGCGCATCGGGATCACGGGGCTGCGCGATCCCGCTACTCCTGAAGGGCGTTCCGGAACGTCCAGTCAGAAGTAGACGGCTCCCACCCGGCCGTATATGTACAGTGGCTGGGTGGGAGGTGGTTAAAGTAGATATAAACCATAACCATAATGCATGACATATAGGCTGATTTACTAAAGGAGCTAAGAATCTTCACTCAATTAACTGTGTGAATCTTCACTTCAAGCGGTTGTAAAGTTTCATTGTTTATTTTAGTAAAATAAAAAAGATGTCATACTCTCATCTTCTCAGGCTCTCTGCTGGTGTTATAGGCTCCTCCTCTTCTTATGTGCTATTATAGGAAGCTACTTCCTAAGGTTGCACACCAGTGGGCTTGCTCCTGAGCCAGGCTGTGTGCCTCCTTTGACACACACAGTGCAGCTCAGCCCCGCTCCACCACGCACTTCCTCCACACAGTATTTGATTGACAGCAGCAGGATTACATTTTTTTATCATTGTTAGTTTTTAATATCTTGTTTGAAATTATCCCAGTACAGTCATTTCATATATCGGGTTTTGTGCTAACAAGACAGTCTCTGAGATCCATTATGAGATGTTCATTTGGCGCTGACAGTCCGTATATTCAGCACCCGGGTATTTATTGAAGGATCACCTGGGAAGGCTGTCCACAAGGTTTAGGAGTGTGTCTATGGGAATTTTTAACCATTCTTCCAGAAGCGCATTTGTGAGGTCAGGCACTGATGTTTGACGAGAAGGCCTGGCTTACAGTATCCACTCCAATTCATCATAAAGGTGTTCTATCGGGTTGAGGTCAGGACTCTGTGCAGGCCAGTCAAGTTCCTCCACCCCAAACTCGCTCATCCATGTCTTTATGGACCTTGCTTTGTGCACTGGTGCGCAATCATGTTAGAACAGGAAGGGGCCATCCCTAAACTGTTCCCACAAAGTTGGGAGCATGAAATTGTCAAAAATATCTTGGTATGCTGACGCCTTAAGAATTCCCTTCACTGGAACTAAAAGGCCAAGCCCAACCCCTGAAAAACAACCCCACACCATAATTCCCCCTCCACCAAATGATTTGGACCAGTGCACAAAGCAAGGTCCATAAAGACATGGATGAGCGAGTTTGTGGTGAAGAAACTTGACTGGCCTGCAGAGAGTCCAGACCTCAACCCAATAGACCACCTTTGGGATGAATTAGAGCAGAGACTGAGGGCCAGGCCTTCTCATCCAACATCAGTCCTGACCTCACAAATGCACTTCTGGAAGAAGTAGGTAGCGCCACAGTTGAAGCTGTTATAGCTGCAAAGGGGGGGGGGGGCGCAACTCCATATTGAACCTTACGGACTACCGTATATACTCGAGTATAAGCCGACCTGGATATAAGCCAAGGCACCTAATTTTACCACAAACAACTGGGCAAACGTATTGACTCGAGTATAAGCCTAGGGTGAGAAATGCGCAGCTACTGTAAGTGGAAAAGAGGGTCAACAATGCCCATTTGCAGCCTCACTGTGCCCATTTGCATGCCTCACTGTGCCCATTTGCAGCCATAGGTCCCCCAAACTTCAAACTTGGTAGTTAAGGGTTCCTAAATGCCCCCTAGCTGCAGCCATAATTTGGGGTCTCTGAACCCAAAGGGTCCTGAAATGACATTGCTGCAGATGGACACAGTTGACCGACTTTGGGGCCCCGTATCTCGGGGTCACTTGGTGCTAGGAACCCCATCTTTGGATATGTTGTAGTGCTATTTCCACTGGGCTTTAGGGTTCCTATCACCAAGTTTCCCCGAGATATGGGGCCCCAAAGTCGGGTCAGAAAATGTCAAGCATTTTTCTGCAGCAGAGAATGACATTTTCCGAACCGACTTTTCCGAACCGACGTATCTCGGGGCCACTTCGTGCTAAGAACCCCATCTTTGGATATGTTGTAGTGCTTGGTTGGCATACCAAATTTGGGATTCCTAGCACCAAGTGGCCCAGAGATACGGGGCCCCAAAGTTGGGTCAGAAAATGTCATTTTCTGCTGCAGAAAAGTGCTTGACTCAAGTATAAGCCGAGGGGGGCATTTTCAGCACAAAAAAATGTGCTGAAAAACTCAACTTATACTCGAGTATATACGGTAAGACTGGAATGCCATTAAAGTGCATGTGCCTGTTATGGCAGGCGTCCCAATTCTTTTAACAATATACTGTATATACTACATAGTCTATTTATATTGGCATATTGTTGCCCTTAGTCCAAATTCCTTTGAGGTAGCAACGCCTGTGGTGTAACACGTAACACTCTAATTCTGCTGATCATGAGCTATAAAGGGGAATAGTGTTACAAACATGGGGATCCCATCCACAAGTTGCAGCCTGTATTGGACGCCCCTGTGGTGGTCTATTTTATGTGTGATATCTGTCGTGCACCAGCCTCTTGCACCCTCATTGTGAGTGTATTTCCTTTTGTAGTTTTTTAATGAATAAATATATATGTGTGTGTGTGAAACACAGAAGAATCCCGTAGCAAGAAATTTTGGAAATTATAGATAAGGACTTTTTTAATACAATTTTTCATTTTTTATGTTTTATTAATTTAGGTATGGTATTATTTTCATTTACACATGTAGAAGTTTTTGTGCACTTTATATAAGACCATTTATTTAGGTGTGAGGTGCAGCGTGAAATTATTACAATTATGGTGTTTGTTTGATGTCACAAATTTTGTATTAATATATTTATGGTATTTCATTTTAAGATTTAAATATTAGTGTGATTTGCGCATGGGTACTTTTAGTTTATTTTTGCTCATCTACTCTGTGTTGCATCATAAAAATCTGAGTGCTAATGTAAAAAATCTTCCAGCTTTCTGTGCATCTGTGAATGTTCTGCCTGTTTGATCCCTTTCACACTGGGGAGCTTTGCAGACGCTACAGCGCTAAAAATAGCGCCTGCAAAGCACCCTGAAAGAGTCGCACCCCCTGTGTCTCCAATGTTAAAGCCCCGAGGGCTTTCACACTGGAGCGGTGCGCTGGCAGGATGCTAAAAAAAAGTCCTGCTAGCAGCATCTTTTATGCGGTGAAGGAGCGGTATGCATACCGCTCCTCCACTGCTCCTGCCCATTGAAATCAATAGGCAGCGCGGCTATACCGCTATACCGCGGCTATACCGGCAAAGCGCTGCTGTAGCAGCACTTTGCGGGTGGTTTTAAACCCTTTTTTGGCCGCTAGCGGGGGTTAAAAACGGCCGAATACTTCCGCAAATACAAATACTTCCCCAAATACAAAAAATAGCTTTCGATGCCGCCCCCACCCCAGTGGGAAAGGGGTCTTTGTGTCTGTGTCAGATGTAATTACTGTGTTGTTCTTACCTGCACCAGCACTAATCTGAGAGACCCAGGGACTGTGCGCTATGTAGTTTCTTCACAGGAAGTGTCAGTTCTCAGGCTATAGACAGAAGTCATACATTAACTTTTGCAGTACTATGCCGTATGCCTCATGTTTCAATACAGAAATTTCTGACACTGGGATGTGAAGCCGTTCCCAGCCGGAAGCAGCTAAAGCAGCCGCTTGCAATAATCGCAAGCAAATCCTGCAGTCTGGTTGTACCCAAGTTGATCGATCAACTTGGTACATTCAGCCTGCCCATTAACAGTTTGAATCGATTTGAACTGTGTATGGCCGGCCTTAGGTAAGGTTGATTGAATCAGGAGAATCCCTGATTAATCAATATTTGATTCCCTTGAATATTTACAGGTATATGTAAATTTGTGACAACCATTCAATTTAGAAATCTGTATCATTATACTTCTATGACTCCTTGCAGATCGAATAAATATCTATTTATATTTGAGAGGATCCAAACAATTTAACATTTAACAATTTAAATGTAAAATAAATACACAAATAACTAAAAAATCATCATAAGTAAATACAATAAATTAATACTATGTAATAGAGCTGCACGATTCTGGATAAAATGAGAATCATAATCCTTTTGCTTAGAAGATAGATCACCATTCTCTCACGATTCTGGCGGCGTAACATCATCTTTCACATAAAAAAAAAAAAAATATTGGGCTAACTTTACTGATTAGTTTTTTTTTTATTCATTAAAGTGTATTTTTTTCCACAAAAATTACGTTTGAAAGACCGCTGCGCAAATACAGTGTGACATAAAATATTGCAGCAATTGACATTTTATTCCCAAGGTCTCTGCTAAAATATATATAATGTTTGGGGGTTCCAAGTAATTTTCTAGCAAAAAATATTTTAAGATTTTAACTTAAGAAACAAGTATCAGAAAAAGATTTAGACTTTAAGTGGTTAAACTTCCTGCATTTACACGTTGTTTAAAAACTTGGCATACTGCCTGGATTTTTTCTTTAGACACCGAAGTTTCCCTTTGATCTAAGAAAGAAGAGTTAGTTACAATGTTTCATTTTAAAAACTTGGCAGACTGCCCGGATAATGGAGTGAGCAAATAAATCTCTCTACTTGTTATATAAAAGAATCGGCAAACTCTGCAATAGAGATCTTCAGGGGGGTTGAATCGAGATCATGATTTTTTAATGATTAATTGTGCAGCTCTACTATGTTGATAAACAATATACCAATAACCTTAACCTCTAACCCTAAAATGAATAAATAAATACAATAAATTAATAATAAATAATTAAACACCATAACATAAAATAAATAATAATAATAATCGTTTGTTGTTATTGTTATTAATAATAATAATAATAATATTAATAATAATATATTTTTTTGTTCGGGTCTGGGTGTTTATTATTATTACTATTAATAAAATATGTTTTAAGGTTAGGGGTTAATTATTATTTATTTATATATTATTACATATTAATAATTTATTTTATTTATTATTTATGTATGATGATTTTAGTTATTTGTGTATTTATTTTACATTTATCTGTTCATATATTTTTACTTTTTTTTTTATTTGAGCAGAAAATCATGCATCACAATGCATGAATGCGCACAAATATGCACAAATGGCGCATTTACATTATTTTTTTGGGAATAAAAACATACCAAAAACTTGAAAATCTGCCCAATTTGAGCTACATAAAAAGCTCTAGAACTTTTTTGAGCTCTAGGCATCTGGCTTCAGGCGACTTGGAGTGTATATGTGAACCAACACCATAGAGAATATTTTTTTTTTCTCCTCCAGCATTTTGGAGATTTGAGATTCAAGCTACAAAGTGCTGAGGTGTGAATGGGACCTGAGTGATTTGTGATTTAGTTGGCTTTTAATCCAATCTGGCTAATTGTCTATAAATGTCTATAATGTCCTGTACAAGCCCGATTGGTAGTTTTAGGATTCTGCACATTACACTATGGGGTTTATTTACTAAAACTGCAGAGTGCAAAATTCTGGTGAAGCCCTGTGTAGAAACCATCAGCTTCCATTTTTTTTTTTTTTTTTATCAAATGAACAAACTGAAGTTAAAAGCTGATTGGCTACCATGCACAGCTGCACCAGATTTTTCACTCTCCGGTTTTAGTAAATCAAACCTTTATATCTTATTGAAGACACTTAACCATTCCTGTGTATGGGCCAGACTGAATATTTCTTTGTTTTTCAGCCTTGTTAAACTGTTCAGATGGGAATTGATTCATATAGCATGGAATACAAACTTTATATTAAATCTTTTTCTGTCTAATAACTGATTTGTACTTTGAAGCACGGCAAGATTTACTTTTCTATTTTCAATTAATAAACTTGAATCACTGAATGATGAAAAAAAAAATAAAAAAAAAAGTACTGTTTTAAACACAAAAATATCACATAAACAACTAAAACAAATAAAATATATTCTCCGTGATGCAAGATAATAAAATATATTTAGATTTTTTTTTTTCATTGCTGTTTGATGTAAGGTCCCACAAGACTACTAAAATGCAATAAAAACAAAAACAGTTATATTATAAAAAAAAAAGAACACAACTTAGCTCTTCTATTCATTTGCATTATTCTGTTTATTGTCAAAGAACGCTTAACACAAAGCCCTCCCTTAGGTTGCCAGAAAATACTTCCAACAGAATATTGCTATATCTTTAGTGCCAACATAATTTTCTAGGGATTTTCTAAAGAATTAAAATAAAGATAAAGCCGCTTTCTATAAGCTTTTGAAAAAAAAAAATCATATCTCATTTTAGCATCTTCAAGGAAATATATTATTGTTGTTTTCTATATAAATGTGATTTGTAAATTGTAAATGATACTTGCAGTATGTATAATACATGATAAACACGTTTCTATTAAATATTTAAAATATATATTACTTACCTTTTGTGAAAAAAAATATCTTTTACTTATATACACTACTTTATGTAAATTAACTCTGCAGTAGTATAGTGCCTGACTGATTCTGTTTGAATTCAGCGGAACTATTGACTAAATAAGTAGAAAATATTTACTTAGCTAAGTGAATGGAGTGACGTTGTGCATCCAATCATACAAAATCATGTTTATTTAAATTCCCCTTCACATGATTCAAAGTTGACCTAACTTTATTTACTTAGCTAAGTAAACATTTTCTACAACTTTAGCAAATCAACATTAATATGTGCTGAATGCTTTACATGTTAGGCTAAGTGGAAATATCCAATTCTTTCCATTTACATGCAAAGATGTTACTACAATATTTTCCTTAAAGTGTAGTTCCACCCAAAAAAAAAATCATTAATGTCCATGAAAAAGCTGTAGTATTTGTAGCTGCTGACTTAAATAAAAACATTTTTTTAAGCGGAACTCCGCTTTAAAGCAAAAAATCCCAGCAGATGAACAGACACAGATTGTGTAGCTCTGTATTCATGAACACGTTATTTAACCACTTGAGCCCCGGAAGGTTTTATACCCTTCATGACCAGGCCATTTTTTGTGACATGGCACTACTTTACTTTAAGGCCCCTTTCACACTGGGGCGGTTTGCAAGCGCTATTGCGTTAAGAATAGTGCCTGCAAACCGACCCGAAACAGCGTTAAGAATAGTGCCTGCAAACCGACCCGAAACAGCTGTTGCTGTTCCTTCAGTGTGAAAGACCGAGGGCTTTCACACTGAAGCGGTGCGCTTGCAGGACGCTCAAAAATGTCCTGCAAGCCGCATCTTTGGCTCGCTATAGGAGCGGTATATTTACCGCTCCTATAGCGCCCGGTCCCATTGAAAACAATGGGGGAGCGCGCCGAACCCGCCCGCAAAACGCCGCAATAGCGGCGGTTTGCGGGCGGTATTGACCCTTTTTCGGCCGCTCGCGGGGGGTAAAAACACCCCGCGAGCGGCCGCAATGCGCCGCTAAAACGCCGGTAAAGCGGCGCTAAATATAGCGCCGCTTTACCGCCAGCGCCCCCACCGATCCAGTGTGAAAGCAGCCTAACTGACAATTGTGCGGGCATGCAAAGCTGTACCCGAATAAAATGTATGTCTTTTTTTTCCCCCACAAACAGCTTTCTTTTGGGGGTATTTGTACTGTCATTGTACTAATGACACTGGCAGGGAAGGGGTTAACATCAGAAAGCACCCCTAGGGACACATTTAACCCATTGATTGCCCCTAACTGTGGGGGGTGCTTTAACTATAAGAAGACAGAGATCTGTGTTCCTGATTAGCAGAAACACAAGATCTCTGTCTTCTCCTGTCACAGAATAGTGATCGGTGGGTCTGCCTGACCCACTGATTGGCTCCTGCTGTATCCAATCACAGTGGGAATGGGTGGCCCACAGGCATGAATGCGTGCACCAGACCCTGAAGAAGAAATCATGTAAAGGTATGTAATTTTGTGCTAAAGGGCCGCCCTGCTGCAGTAAAGGTACATGGGGCAGTCCTTAATTGGTTAAATTAATTTTTTTAACGCAAGCAGTGTAGGCACCTGAATGAAGGTTTTATGTTTCAGTTGCACTGCAGTGATCATATGTTAACCAGTTCCCACCTGGCCAATAGCAGATTAATCCTGACTGGATATCATATAACATTCTGTCAGGATGTGCTGATCGCTCAGCCGTGGGGGCCACGTAGTGGCGCGTTCCGTCAACGGGACACAGCCGATGATTGATCAGACTACCAGCACGCTGCTGGTACCATATGACCCCCCCCCCCGTGACGAAACACAGCAGGTCACATGACAGTTGTACACAATGGATGGCTCCCTTTCAAGCCCTCCAATGTGTACAGATGTGTTGCTACCTGTGATTGGTCAATTTGATCAAATGCTATAGACAGGGCCAGTCACAGCCCATATGTATCATGTGATTAGCTTTGACCAATCAAAGCTAATCAAAACAAAACAGACTGAGTGATTCAGTTTCATTCAGTAAAATGCTTGATTATAGCAATGTAATACACTGCTATAAGCAAACATAATGTGTCAAAACACAGTGTGTCAACAAAAAAAAATCGTAAAAAAAAGGAAAAAGATTTTCGTACAGTCACCAGTCAGTATCCCTGATCACCTCCACACCAGTTAGGCCCCTTTCACACTGGGGCGGGGAGCCGCGGTGACGGTAAAGCAGCGCTATATTTAGCGCTGCTTTACCGTTGTTTTAACGGCGGTTTTCGGCCGCTCGCGGTGCGGTTTTACCCCCCGCGAGCGGCCGAAAAAGGGTTAAACACCCCCCGCAGAGCGCCGCCGTAGCAGCGCTTTGCGGCGGTATTGCCGCGGTTTTACCGCGGTGTCCCATTCTAATCAATGGGAAGGAGCGGTATAGGAGTGGTGAACACACCGCTCCTATCCCGCTCCAAAGATGCTGCTAGCAGGACTTTTTTTGTCATCCTGCTAGCGCACCGCTCCAGTGTGAAAGCCCGCCGGCTTTCACACTGGAGTTAAAGGGGCCGGATTTTTTCATGCGGTGAACAGGCGCTATTTTTAGCGCTGCACCGCATGAAAAACGCCCCGGTGTAAAAGGGGCCTTATATGATGATTCTGTACTGCACTGGTGACAGTAGATTAAAAACAAAATATGATTTTTTTTTTTAATATCTTAATTTTCCGAAAAATGATGACAAAATAATTACAATTTCAAAAAAAACCACCATGCATAACGGGTATAATTACACCCCCTACACCAACAATGGCTATACTGCTGATAGGGTTAGAAACATTTCCATACTGTATGAAATATGTGGTGTCCCACATATTATTGACTACTAGATCTTTGATTTTACAACATTGGAAAACTGTTCCAACTGTTAATATTACTGATGTCACCAGGAAAGTTCACCAAAATCACACGTTTGAAAGACTTTTGGCAATAAACTCGCTTAAATGCGCTAAGTTTGACGAAATGTGGAATTTATGGACCACAAAATTTGCTTCTACATAATTTACTGACTTGGATATACTACTGTACGTGCTCTGGTTCTATGCTTCTCTGTATTCAATACTTTTGTTTATTCTTTCTGTTGTTTTGTTTTACTTCAATGTATGATATAAAACTTCAATAAACATCTTTAATGAGAAAAAAAAAAAACCCACCATGCCTCTTACTAAATAAAATTGGACTGTCTACTTTCCAGAAGGGATAATTGTGGGGGTATTTCTACTGTCCTGGCATTTTAGTGCCTCAAGAAATGAGCCAGTACATCAGGATTGATCAATTTTAAGAAATATACCATAGTTTGTGAACTCTATAACTTTCACACAGACTAAATAATAAACACTTATTGGGATTATATTCATCAACGAAATGTAGCAGAATACATTTTGGGCTAAATTTAGGAAGAGCAATTATTTATTTGCAAAATAGCTGCAGAGGGTGGGCCAACTCAATATTGAATCCTACGAACTAAGACTGGGCTGCCATTAAAGTTAATGTGCGTGTAAAGGCAGGCGGCCCAATACTTTTAACAATATAGTGTATATACAGTGCCCTGAAAAAGTATTCATACCCTTGAAATTTTCCAAATTTTGTCATGTTACAACCAAAAACGTAAATGTATTTTATTGTTTTTTTATATGATACATCAATACTAATTGGCACATATTTGTGAAGTGGAACGAAAATGGTAAATGGTTCTCCAATTTCTTTACAAATAAATATGTGAAAAGTGTGGTGTGCATTTGTATTCAGCCCCCTGAGTCAATACTTTGTAGAACCACCTTTCACTGCAATTATAGCTGCAAGTCTTTTTGGGGATGTCTCTACCAGCTTTGCACATCTAGAAAGTGACATTTTTGCCCATTCTTCTTTGCAAAATAGCTCAAGCTCTGTCAGATTGGATGCAGAGGGTCTGTGAACAGCAATTTTCAAGTCTTGCCACATATTTTCAATTGGATTTAGGTCTGGACTTTGACTTGGCCATTCTAACACACAAATAAGTTTTGATCTAAACCATTCCATTGTAGCTCTGGCTGTATGTTTAGGATCGTTGTCTTGCTGGAAGGTGAACCTCCGCCCCAGTCTCAAGTCTTTTGCAGAATGGTTTTTCATCTAAGATTGCCCTGTATTTGGCTCCAACCATCTTCCCATCAACTCTGACCAGCTTTCCTGTCCCTGCTGAAGAAAAGCATCCCTACAACATAATGCTGCCACCACCATGTTTCACAGTGGGTGTGGCGTATTCAGAGTGATGTGCAGTGTTAGTTTTCTGCCACACATAGTGTTTTGCTTTTAGGCCAAAAAGTTCAATTTTGATCTCATCTGACCAGATCACCTTCTTCCACATGTTTGCTGTGTGTCCCACGTGGCTTCTTGCAAACTGCAAATGGGGCATCTTATTGCTTTCATTCAGCAATAGCTTTCTTCATGTCACTCTTCCATAAAGGCCAGATTTGTGGAGTGCAGGACTAATAGTTTTCCTGTGGACAGATTCTCCCACCTGAGCTGTGGATCTCTGCAGCTCCCTCAGAGTTACCATGGGCCTTTTGGCTGCCTCTCTGATTAATGCTCTCCTTGCCCCACCTGTCAGTTTAGGTGGATGGCCATGTCTTAGTAGGTTTGCAGTTGTGCCATACTCTTTCCATTTTGCGGATGGATTGAACAGCGCTCCATAAAATGTTCAAAGCTTGGGATATTTTTTTTAACCTAACCCTGATTTAACCGCTTTCCGCCCGGCTTATAGCAGATTGACGGCCGGGAAGTGGTTATGTTATCCTGATTGGGCGTCATGTGATGTCCAGCAGGATAACATGCCGGCGCCCCTGTGGGGGTGCCCACCGCGGTGATCGCAAATGCGGTGTGTCAGTCTGAGTCATGCCACATCTCTGATCATGGTAAGGAGCCTCTGACAGAGTTTTTTTACCACGTGATCAGCAGTGACCACTCACTGTAAACGGCATTCCGCAGTTTCAGACAGGGAGAGACAATCGGCGGCTCTTCCTGTCAGAGAGGGGCCTGTGCTGATAATCAGCACATTGATTATCAGAACAGCCCCCATCAGATGTGCCAATCAGCTGCCAATAAGTGCCCAATAGCCACCAGCCAGTGCCCCTCAATAATGTCTCCCAGTACACACCAAGTGCCAATCAGAGCCCATTACAGTGCCAATCAGTGCCCATCACAGTGCACATCAGTGACCAGTAGTAACATATGTCAGTACTGCATCATCAGTGCTGCCCATGAGTGCCATCTATTAGTGTCCATCAGTGCCAATCAATGTTGCCTATCAGTGCCCATCAGTACCACCTGTCAGTGCTCATCAAGTGCTGCATATCAGTGCCTGTCAGTGCCCATCAAGTGCCACCTATCAGTGCACATCAAGTGCCGCCTATCAGTGACCATCAGTGCTGCATATCAGTGCCACCTATCGGTGTCCATCAGTGCTGCATATCAGTGCCGCCTATCAGTGCCCATCAATTCTACATATCGGTGCCTCCTCATCAGTGCCCGTCAGTGAAGCAGAAAACAAAATTTTATGGCAGAAACTAAGAAAAAAACTATTTTTTCCAAAAAATTTAGTCTTTTTTAGTTTTTTAGCAAACAATCAGGTGATCAAATACCACGAGAAAGCTCTATTTATGGGAAGAACATTATAAAAGTTTAGTTTGGGTACAGTGTTGCATGATCGTGCAATTATCATTCAAAGTGCGACAATGCTGAAAGCTGAAAATTGCCCTGGGCAGAAAGGGGCGAAAGTGCCTGGTATTGAAGTTTATAAACTTTTCTTCAACTTTATCCCTGACCTGTCTGGTGTGTTCCTTGGCTTTCATGATGCTGTTTGTTCACTAAGGTTCTCTAACAAATCTCTGAGGGCTTCACAGAACAGCTGTATTTATACTGAGAATAAATTACACACAGGTGAACTCTATTTACTAATTAGGTGACTTCTGAAGGCAATTGGTTCCACTAGATTTTAGTTAGGGGTATCAGAGTAAAGGGGGATGAATACAAATGCACGCCACACTTTTCACATATTTATTTGTAAAAATGTAGAAAACCATTTATCATTTTCCTTTTATTTTTTTTTTTTTTTTTTTTTTTTTTTTTTTTTTTTTTTTTTTTTTTTTTTTTTTTTTTTTTTTGTGGTGTGTGTGTGTTTTTTCTTTTTATCATTTTTTTTCCACTTCACAATTATGTGCCACTTTGTGTTGGTCTATCATATAAATTCCCAATAAAATACATTTACGTTTTTGGTTGTAACATGACAAAATGTGGAAATATTCAATGGGTATGAATACTTTTTTAAGGCACTGTACTTCCTTTAGCATTGACATTTAATATATGGTTCCTTTTAGGAAATAATGTGGAATTTGTTTGATCTCTGTTATATATCAGTTGGTGATCCAATGATATATGATGTTGGATTATGTATTCTTGCTGGATGTCTTTTACTTTATTTTCTGTTATGTTATGAGAATGTACTCATCTTCTCAATAAAAAAAAAAATATTGTTAAAAAATACAAAAAACTTTGGCATCTTCATAAACAAAAATGACATTAAGTATTATCTACTTATCTACCTACAAGCCTTGTAATTTTGTAATCAGTATTTCCCCCCTGCATTTTCTAGCCCCTCAGATTTCTCCTGGTGGATTTCTCAAAAGTTTATTTATTGGTCTGATTTTCATGCTAATTTCACATTTATATGCTTTTAAACTCTCCGAGACACTCAGATTTGCAGATCCATCAATTTTTTCCTCACACTACCCCCATACTTGCCATACTCCACATTCTGTTTTTAATAGTCTTTGTCAGAACTCCTTTAGGGGCAAAGGCCTTATCTCTGACATTTATAATCACATGATTGGTGTTATTTCCCCAGATAAAATGATGCTGTCTAAATGGGAGGCGGATTGTGGTACAAAATTTTCTCTGGAAGATTGGGAAGATTCTTTTACCTACCTTCAAAATTGCACCCGATCCCTTACGGTTAGAGAAACAGCTATACAATTGTTAACTAGATGGTATTTAACCCCAGTAAAACTGCATACTATCTACCTTGCTGTTTCACCAACACATTTTTGTGGCTGTCCTCTCCCTGGGTCGATCACACATATTTTTTGGTCTTGTGGCAAAGTACAGCATGTCTGGCAGAAGATCCTTTTCAGCTACCTTGGTGGGAAGCCCAAATTCACTAACCATGGCTCAGTGCCTACTATTTGCCCCTCTCTCTGGGGTCACTCATATCCAAGAAAAACTGATCCATACGCTATGTGTTGCAGTTTAATGGGTGATTGTGCTCCATTGTAAATCCCCAAACATTCCCTTGACACAGATAAAAGCTAGAGTTGAAGCAATCTTTGTCATGGAGAAATTATTTCACATCCTACATAATTCAAGAACTAATTTTGATGATAAACTGGACTCTTGGACTTTCCATAAACACCTTTTTCTCTAAACCATTGTCCCTCTCTCCTTTTCTATTTCCTTAAGCCAGCATTTGCCTTGACCTATGGTTATCTCAGTCTTGCATGGCCTTATGGTTCCTAGCTGCCTTTGTGTTTTATATTTAGAGCTATGCTGACATCTCATCATTTGTATTGTATTACTACTATCCTATAGCACACATACAAGGTATTATACTTTGATCTGTTTGTGCTTGTTGCATGCTTCATCTTCACTGTCAAATGTTTTGGCTTGTACCCTTTTGTATTTTGTTGTTGTTATTTTTAATAAAAAAAAAATAAAAAATAAATAAAAAAATGACATGCTACATGTGGCAGGGGAGGAGGAGAGGAGGACTTAAAGTGAAACTTCCCCTTTTGGGTGATATTTTAATGATGTTTAACAATGCCTAATAATTAAGTTAAATCTATATAAAGGTGAATTTTGTACAATTCAAGTAGCTCTGAAAAAGAGGTTACCCTCGAAAAACATCAGAACTGAGTAACCGTGTAGTAGTAAGTGAATAAAGTTAGACCATGGGTTTCTGGCATCTGATGTATTGAGTTATTTTTTTTCCATTTAAATGGGTGTGCTGTTTTTTAAGCATCTTTTGTGAATATATAAATAAAATGTAATATCATTTTAATGAAAATGTTTGGTCAGTGCATTTTTGTTTTGTTTTGTGGACTGGTTTAAAGATACCCCAGTAAGGAAAGAGCTGCAAGGCTGTGGATATCACTTTACAAATCTAAGATCTAAACAATAAACAATCGACAAGTTGAGTAGTTGAAAGGAAAGGTTAGAAGAGATAATATATTTATTAAAATTTGTAATAAATGCTATCTGGTTTAAACACCTTGCTTTTTATATATATTTAGTAATTATATGTGTACATATGGAAGAAATGTTTGCTCATTAGCACTGCACAGGAAGTAGAGTCTGTGTGTGTATACAGGTTGTGCTTTACTGTCGCTTCTCACTATGCCAGTCTCTGGAATGGATTTATCAATTGAGTTGTTAATGGAGAAATAGACCCCCAGAAAAAGTCATTTGGTGACAAAACGCGTAGGACGGAGGGGCTTGTCTACATCATTGGATTACCTGGAAATGACGGTGGATGCCATTTTTACCTGCCAGATGTTTATGGAGACATGCGTTTTATCTATGTGAGTGACACTCTAATAAACCAATGCTTTTAAGATTTTACACTATCTAGTGTTTTTTCATTTATTTGCATTATATGTCTTGGAGTTCTGGATTTCCACTGTGGAGTGCATCTTGAGTCAGTATATTCATTTGTTCCATTACCTCTACGAGAGTGTTTTTTTAAAGGGGAAGTCCCTAAGGCGTGCCAGACCTGGCTGTCACTAGGGTGTCCTGGCATTTTGGTACATCTTGTGATGTGACTCACCCTTGATTTCTGGCTGCAAGATCTCCTCACCATCATCTCTTTAGGACTGTTACTTATTTAAACACTACTTAGTTATTTATATCTGTATTTGAATTTATTTTTACTTACTATTAAAAATCAGCTTGCAAAAATGTGAAAGACAATTCGAAGATGTGTTAAAAGGCTCCATATTTGTGTCCAATATTTTATGTCCATGCAAAGTTATACAACAACTGCTTTTATGAGCAACAGAAGCTTCTGGGGGAGATTTATGCAGGTGCTGTATGCTCTTGCACTCTCTTGCGCCCCTTGACCCTGAGATAATAATTCTAAATATACACTTACTTAAAACATACAGTTTTTTTTCCTATAGTGAATCCTAAAAAGCGTAAAATAAAAAAGAGACAGAATTTAATTGTGACGCTTGTATATGCAAACAAATGGAAGATATTTGTAGAAGAGGTCAAAGCCTTTGTAAAGCCTGGAATACCATAGGGCTTTCCCTAATGTGATAAGCATTAGCAAACAATACTGATGGCATAGCGGAAATGTTACAAAACTCATTAGGGGCATTAGGGCATGACCTTCACTGTACTACAGAATTACTCTGATTAACAATATAACTCATCTGGCTGAGTTACAAAGGCGATAGACTTTCAGAAATTATCAATGGCAAATAGAACAATGTATTTTTTTTAGAATGTGATTTATACTTTATTATTTATGCATCACTGCCTTTTCCAAAAAATATTTCAATTAGTATAGCCTTTCTCCAAGGCCCTCTAGAAATCTGCATTATGATGTGGATATGATTAATAACACGTTTGGATATTTTTTTTTCTCTCTAAGGTGCATTTATAAAACTTGAATTATTCTTTTACTACACATATTTGTTTCCAGTTATCTTAAATAGAAGAAGATGAACATGTCTAAATGTTTTTATTGCCTAAACTCAGGGATACATTAGCCTTTGGTAACAGAAGCCTGGCACAGCAGTTTTTTTTTAGCCAGAACCTAAAACAAGTTAAGTTAATGTTCCTCCAAGTAAAACAGAACTCTAGCCAATAATAACAAAATTAAAATTAAAAACCTTTTAAGAGTAAAAAAACAAAACCACCTTTCGCTACAATATTTAGCATCAATGCATACACAAACAAGGGTTCACGTTGTCTTTTAAATCTGCCTGAAGCTCAGCTTAAACCCTAACTTTAACATAATCTGTAAAATGACTCTTAAATCTAACTCTTAACCCTGTCATCATCTGAGTAATTAAGATAAGTCTAACTCCACAATGCCCCCTCCCACAAAAAAAAGAAAAAAAAAAAATCCTCCCAGAAAGCTTCTGTGTTGGAAGGGCATTACTTAAAGTTCCACATTTGCAGCTGCAGCACCCTCTGCAGTCCACCTTGATCTCCAGGAGGGAGCTGTAGATGGCTCTGAGTGTTAAAGAATAAGTTCACCTTTCTTAAATTTTTTATTCCTAAATTCCAGCTCCCCTATGTACCAGTATAGCATTAATGTACTTTTTTTGAAAAAATATCAAAGCTTTCCATTAAATCTACAGACACTTACTTCACTTCACTGATTTTTTTTTATTCTTATTTCGGGTCCGGCAGTGTTTTTTTCTTTTTTAATAACTGTCTCTGTGTTTTTATTACTTTTTTGACACTTTTTTGGTAAATGGGTAGGGGTACGATATACTCAATACTCATTCACATGGGGGGTGGGATCTGTGGGCCCCTTCTTAAAGACAAGACCCAAAAGGCCTAGCATGGACTTGGGGGGGGGGGGGGGTCATGCCATTTTTTTTCAACATTTTTCTAATGCCGGCAATGGTATTGTATTGTCGGCAATTTAAATTTAATTTCATGCATTTTGTTTTCTTTAGAAATACATTTTTTGCTGCAGCATGTTCTATACATACATTGGATGTGCCACTTTACAGGCAGACTAAGGGGACCCCCCATGCACTATTTTTTAAAGGAATTTTTCATTTTTATTGTTGCACTTTAACCACTTCAATACCATGCACTTTCGCCCCTTCCTGCCCAGGACAATTTTTAGCTTTCAGCGCTGTCACACTTTGAATGACAATTGCGCAGTCATGCAACACTGTACCCAAACTACATTTTTACCCATGGCAAACTGCAATATACTGTGCATTAAAAAAAAACACACTTTCACCAACAGTCCCCCCCCCAAAGTGCACTTACAGGAATTTCCCTTTTGTATTCCAGACAAACATGCTGGCTGGTTTATCATATTGGTACGTTCTTTAAATAACTCTTGTCATACTTTGGTGAACATTTATTCATCTAATGGGCACCAAATCCACTTCATTCAGAAGGTCATGAAGAAAATAGATAGGGATCTTTAATTGTATGTGGAGATTATAACATAGTGCCTAACATTTATATGGATTTCACTGCTGAGAGAAAACAACAAACCCTGTAACTACAAGCTTTCTTGTATAGCCATGATTTGTAGGATGTGTGGAGATGCCACTGAAATTAGACTAAACTTTTTTTTTAATTAGCCACAATACATACACCACGATAGATTTATTTTTCATGGATAAAGGACTCCTTTTGAAAGTTCATAAGTCAGATATCCACAGCATTTTTTGGTCGGATCATATTCTATTTAGCCTTGAGGTGGAGGATGGCCGCCTACTACATCCATATGACTGTGCATGTCTAACCAATCTTTTCTCTAATGAAAAACTCTCACTGCAGAGACGTGTTACAACAACATTTGACAGAGTTTTTTTTCAACCCAATTAGGTTGATTTACTAAAAGTGGAGAGTTCAAAACCTGATGCAGCTCTGCATAGAAACCAATCAGCTTCCAGATTGTTTTGTCAAATCTTAACTGATCAATCTGAAATTAGAAGCTGACTGGCTACCATACACAGCTGAACCAGATTTTGCACTCTACAGATTTAGTAAATAAACCCCAATATATCATTGGTCAAGGATCCCTTCTGCCTGTGAAATGCTTGTAAGGCATTTATAAGGGCTCTCTTTATTCAATTGTGCTCTAGGACTAAAAAGAGGACACAGCAGATTGATGCTATTTTAGCAGATGTACAAACTTTGGAATGTTAAAATAATTTTGGACCCATTCCTACACCTAGGTCTAGAAATTAACTGAGTGCTTTATTACTGGGCTGCTTTGAAAAGACTACCATAGGATTAAAGATGTCCTTTTATGTGATTGGAAATAAAGCGGGTAAATTTTATTTCACAATGATTGAGGGGTCACTACAACAAAACCCAAATGTATTTATTGTACCATCCAATGACTAAAGCCAAACTATATAACATTCAGAACCTAGCAGATTCCTTTAGTAATCATTATAGTTCATTTTACAACCTGAAATATAATGACTCAATACCCCAACCCTCAGCAGATTCTATAAACCAGTTTTTGCAGTGTATACACCTTCCACAATTGGCGCATACTCGAATGCAAGAGCTCAGCACTGCTCATGTGTCCCGAAATTGCCCAGACTATTGCCAAGCTTCCCAATAATTAATCCCCAGGGCCTAATGGACTTGCAGGAAAATACTATACAACCTTTAGTACCATTTTTAGTACTCATTTTGAAACAATCTACAACACTGCTGTGTCCTCTTACCTTCCTAGTGAAATGTTGTCAGCTCTAATTGTGACTCTTCTGAAGCCGGGTAAGGAGCCTACTGTGCCTCAGAATTTCCGTCCCACCTCTCTTTTAAATATAGATGTCAAACTATATGCCAACATGATCACCAACTGCCTAGTTGATCTTTTACCTTATTTAATACATCAAGACCAATCTGGTTTTACCAAGTGTACACTAATGTGGCGCTTTCAAAGTCATCTCGAATGGAACCATGCAGGAGTGCTTTCTCCCATTTTATATAATATGTTGGTGGAACCCTTAGAAATGTATATCTACTCCCACAACAATATATCAGACTTTCTAAACAAAGCCGGAGAATACAAGATTAGCCTAATTGCTGACAAAGTTATATTGATGCTGCCTGATACTGGGCATTCCCTGGCCATGTTCCACTAAGCCATCAATTTGCTCAACTCCATCTAATATTACAAGGTTAGTGATTTGAAATTTATAATTTTAGATTTGGGAATTGACATGCCCACTAGACTTTATGCAGGCTAGATACCCTTATACCTGGGCTGAAACTGGAATCTCATATCTGGGCATCACACTAAGTCTCAGATTACCTTATTGAAAGAGAATTATATGCCAATGCTAACTAACATTCAAGGGGAATTGACTGCTCTTTCTATTCACAATCACTCCAGGTTAGGTAGACTGGCCACCCTCATAATATTGGTACTCCCAAAAATGTTGTATCTTTTCAGAAACCTACCAATTGTTTTGCCAAAACATACCTTTGGCCTATTCAATTCCTTGTAAATCATTATGTTTGGCAAGGCAAAAAAAGCAAGGAGTGCATATTGAAAATTAGGTAAACTTATGCCGCGTACACACGTTCGGACTTTGTCCGCCGGACTTAGTCCGGCGGGACTTCCCCACACACGCCCGGACTTCCGAGCGCGTGACTTGCCCACACACGCCCGGACTTCTCCGGCGGACAATCCGCTGGAAAAAGTCAGCGGGAATGAACAGACTTTCCAATGAGCGGCAAGTCCGTTCATTTCAAAAGTCCGGCGGACTAGCCTACTAACGGCGGGATTGTCCGCCGGACTGCCAAGTCCAGCGGACAATTTTAAAACAAAACTTAAAACCTAGTCCGCCGGACTTTTGGCGCCAGGGGAGGGGATTGTCCGGTGGGCTTGAGTCCAGCGGACAATCCCGCGGGATAGTCCCTTCGTGTGTACGCGGCAATAGACTACCCAGGGGATGGGCCTGCTGGATGTTTATGACTATTATATAGCCACCATTTTTGCCCAGGTAAAATATTGTTTTTTATTCCAGCCCATGCATTCTTTGGAATGAATTGGAGAAACAAGCAATCCCTGGGAATGATTTACTTTTCTCGTTACTAAGTTGCACTATCCAAGATAAAAACATCACCCATCTCCCTTTAACAGCTTCTGTCAAAGCAAAGTGGACCCTATTGGACTCCCCATTAGGAGATAGTCCAGCATCCCTTAAGATTCTATCTACTTACTCCCTTTGCATTCCAGACCTTGTGCTTCATTCTTGGACGGACAAAGGTATTTATTATACCAGTGACCTCTATGAACAAGGTAGACTTAAGTTATTTATAGACCTTCCAAAGAACATTTCATCTATCTAACTTAGATTGTTATCGATATATATCCAACTGACCCATTTTAAACAAAATCCTACTACTGTAATCAAACTTCATAAAAGGTCCTAGCAATACTTTACTTTGGATGGTCCCAATATAAGGGTCTATCTGTTTTTTATAGTCTGCTTCAAGGGAAACTAGATTTGATCAATATGCCAGCTATGGAATAATGGAAGTGGGAATTGAAGTTTTAATATACTTTACTGCAATGGTCTTCTACCTTCAGAGGGACCTATAGAGCCACAAATAACGGTAATTTGTGGGAGAAAATGTTTTAGATGATATATAACAACATTTCATATTGCTACATGTTATGCTAACTTTTCCCAAGAGTGCTGTAAGAGATGTGGAAAAGTAGGTAATTTATACCATATTCTTTGGTCCTGTAAGGAGGTTGCCACAGTTTTTGGAGACAAATCTTCCATACTTTGTCAGAAGTAACCATTATCCAGGGCTGCGATTATTGAACTTACGCATTAATACAATCCCTTATTCATCCCAAACTATAGTAATTCATGTCCTTGTGGCAGCGAGATTTATCATTGCAAGAAATTGGAAATCAGATTGGTTCCCTAGTCTCCTCAGCACTGTGGTAACAGCTTATACACACTGTGTGTATGAACTCATGTGGGCTTCTAGTAAAGAAATCTATGTAATTAGAGGTATGCCAGTTCACCCAGGGGAGCCATTTTTTTTACTATAAACTCGGGCCTTGAAACTGGTCTTCTGACGTATAATAGTGACACCTAGAGATGAGAATCTACTAGATACTCACAATTATTGGTTAAGTCGGACATGTGTCAATCCAGTAATTGTTTTTTGATATCCGACTTCCTTGGTTCATGGATCTTTTTTGTTGTTCTCTCATTTCTCATTGAGTGGTATACTCTCCCGTAGCTTACAAGTAAATTGGTATACTGCAAGATGATTTTGTGCAAGTAATGGAAAATCAACACAATTTTTAACATCACTCATACCTCTTGTATCTTTGTACCTCTGTACCTCTGCACCCATTTTGGAAAATGTATATTGTTTAAATGTTCCTTAAAAACTTTAATAAAAAACGTTATTGAAATTTAATCTCTGTGACCTTACAAAGATATTCTATTTGTTCTAAAGGTCTGCTGTTGACTTGTATCATCATGACTTATAGATTAATATTATATATTTACTTAGAACATTTCAGAACATTTCCTAGACTGAATTGCATCTATCTTAAAAAGTATCTCGGAATCTTTATTATCATGCAATTACAACTATACAAGTTGCACAGTACTTTTTATATAAGTGCCTTTGTGTTTTTTTTATTACTTTATTTGATTTACATAATACATACAAGAGACACAGTTCATAATGTAATCAAGTTACATATAATAATATACAGAGATTGGCCATAAAGAAAGGTCAATGAGAACTGATTTGAGGACATTGTAGAATATATGAAACTGTACAATATGAAATAGTACATTCTCCTTAACTACATATTCATCACCAAGTAAAATAAATACATTTATCAGAACAAAAGATAAAGCAAACAAAAACTATTCGGCCACACTTCTGACATAACGGGAATCTAGCCAAAGACCTGACTATAGAAATTGATTTAATCATAAAATGAAACAAGGAGACAGCTTTAGACCGTTATTGTTGCAGATGGCAGCTGAATATCCTTTCTGTATATTTTATCTTGGCTTCTGAGGATAAATTGTACATACCTTGGTTAGTTTTAAACTAGTATATTAGAGAGTATAGATTCTATTCTTTCAGTCCATTCTGTAATATGTTAGCTTGTAATTATGTCTGTTAAGAGAAGATGTATTTTAAACTCTACTTTTGTGGGGAAAAAAATAGTAAATAAAGAAAAAATAATATAGCGTATATAATTGCGACATTAATCATATTGTAATTGAATGTCATTAAAAATTACCTTTCCTTTTCAATCTGCAGCCACTGTAATTTTCTGAGAATGAATTGCAATATGGCTACCTGGAGTTGTTCTGTACACAGAGTGTGCACTGACCACTCCCCAAAAACATAATTTCCTGCTTGTGTGATTGGCTTACCAATTTTCACAGAAGACTGCCTAAGATTTCAGGCATCCCCTGCAACAAAAATGTCATTTTTGGAAGATATACTTTCAATAGGAACACGCAGATTTCCTCATCAGTGCCCTGCAGCTGCACACCTGACAGTTAATTATGAAACCACTCCCATTAGACCCACTCAGTATAGATGCAGAGAAAAACACACATGGATTTCTTCAGAATAACAAAAGGTAGGAGTCTGCAACAAAGGTTCCTGCCAATATCCAGCAACATCGCACAGGCATTGAAGAGGAATGGATCAACATTCCACAGGCCACAATCAACAACTTGATAAACTCTATGCGAAGGAGATGTGCTTCACTGCGTGAGTCAAATGGTGGTCACACCAGATACTGACTGTTTTTTGGACCCCCCTGATCCCCCAATACAGTAAAACTGCACATTTTAGAGTGGCCTTTTATTGTAGCCAGCCTAAGGCACACCTGTACAATAATCATGCTGTCTAATCAGCATCTTGAAATGCCACACCTGTGAGGTGGATGGATTATCTTGGCAAAATAGAAGTGCTCACTTAGGCTGGCCATACATGGTTGAATTTTCTAAAGAATTTTCTTTTGAAAATCAGAAAATTTGTGCGTTTTGTGATCCAATGGTGCCACCATTGATTTCGAAATTCGGCCAACCAAGCCTTCAACTCCACCTCATGCTGCTACAGAAAATAATTTTCGTGACTGGGAATCTTCTTTTCTTTCCGGGAAATTTATTTTCTTGCACATGCGCATTTCTTTTTCGATTACATTTCTCGGATGATTCTCCCATCATTGATTAGAAAATCATTTGTTTTTCCAAAAATTTCCACAATGTCCGATTACTCAAATTCGATGGTCGCGCAAAAATCAGCTGTTGCTGCAGCCCATACGAACGATGGTGTGAAATACGAAAAAAAATTCTTATATAAGATTTTTGAAAGAAAGTTCTTTCGAAATTCGACCCATGTATATGTATGGCATGCCTAACAAAGATTTAGTTTCAATAGTTTTTATTTAAGAACAAACATAAACATAAACAGTAGAAATGCGTGCAGCGCCATTTGTTGTTGATGATAACAAATACATACTATAGGCTGCTATTCAAAAAAAAATACAGAGATAGTTCAAAACAGAAGAAAAGAGAGTATACATAACGGTATACCTAACGGTGCTGCATTGAAGAGTCGTGTTATAGACATATATCTTTCAGGGAAATTCACATCATCTTTTCGGCGAAGACATTAATTTTGAGTCATAACGTTTTTCATTGCTCACATCCAAATATCTCTTCCTGTTTGGTTAAGTATTATCTAGTAATTTGCATCCGGTGTGCCCCCACCGGCGGGCGCTCCAAAGGAAACTAACTGCGCCCACCGGAGAGGCCCACCAGGTCTATTTTAACAGGATCTGTTTTCTTTGTACCATTCTACCCATGGTTCCCATACTTTGCAACTCGATAAGTACTGTCCCTGTGTGGCTGCGAACATTAGTTCGTAATTAATGTGGAGGTCAGTGATTTTTATTATTTCTGACAATGATGGTACCTCCGCAGTTCTCCACCTTCTCACAATCGCTAGTCTAGTGCTGGTTAGGATATGGAAGACAGTTTTCCTATGTGAACTGGGGAAACTTTCCATGTCTATTGATAATAATGCTAGTGCAGGGTTGTTTCTGGTGTGTACTTTAGTGATGTTGCTTATTACCTCAAATACTTGGGTCCATAGTTTAAGTAGGGTCGGGCATTCCCACATTATGTGTAATAGTGATCCCCTATGGCCACACTGTCTCCAGCAAAGAGGTGACGTTTGGTGGTGGAATCCTACAATCCTAGTGGGGGTCAAATACCACCGTAGGAGAAGTTTTCTGGCTAGTTCCCATAAATTGGCGCATTTGGTAGCTGTGTGTGTGATTCTTATTGCATTTTGCCATTGTTCTAGAGAGAATGATGCTTTTAAGTCTATTTCCCATGTTTTCATGGATGGGGATTTAAGAAACTCCAATTTTGAGTTCAAAGTGTTGTAAAAGAGCGAGATGCCCTTGATAGCTGTGTTGGGATAGTTAAAGTACATGTAAATCCTGACTGGTAGATTAATCTGGACTGTGGGTATTGATGCTAGGAGGTGGGAGATTTGTTTGTAAGTATATACCGTATTTATCGGCGTATAACACGCACTTTTTCCCCCTTAAAATCGGGGGAAAGTCGTGGGTGCGTGTTATACGCCGATACCCAAAAAAAAAATGACAAAAATCGGTTGCGGCGCCGAAAAATGGCGACCGCGGCCGAAAAAGGCCGAACCGCGGCTGAAAAAGGCCGGAAAAAGCCGAAGCGCGGCCGAAAAAGACCGAAGCCGGCTGTTCAGCTCCGCTCGTAGTCCCGCCTCCCTGCACTCGCTCCCGAAACAGCAGGGAGGCGGGACTCCGAGCGGAGCTGAACAGTCGGCTCGGTCTTTTTCGGCCGCACTTCGGCCTTTTTCGGCCGCGGTTCGGTCTTTTTCGGCCGGCGGGAAATTTAAACGATGGCGATGGCGAGCTGCAAATGACACTAGCAAGCTGCAAATGACGCCGGGCAAGCTACAAATGACGCTGGGCAAGCTACAAATGACGCTGGGCAAGCTACAAATGACGCTGGGCAGGTTGCAAATGACGCTGGGCAGGTTGCAAATGACGCTGGGAAAGGCTGCAAATGACGCTGGGAAAGCTGCAAATGACGCTGGGCAAGCTGCAAATGACGCTGGGCAAGCTGCAAATGACGCTTAAATGTAAGTTTTTTTTTTCCCTAAACTTCTCTCCTAAAACTTTTTTTCCTTAAAATTCCCTCCTAAACTTGGGGTGCGTGTTATACGCCGGTGCATGTTATACGCCGATAAATACGGTACGTCTCTCATTTCTAGGCCATATTCTAACTGGAGCGCTCTAAATGTTTTGACTGCCGGACCTACCATGAGGTCCTCGATCGAGACTATGCCTTTCTCTATCCAACTTTTAACGTTGAGATTGGGTATCAGCAGTTGCAAACTCGTGGTATTTACATGTAATGATTTAGTGTGTCGAGTAGACGGGAGTGTACTCAAAAGTGTTTTCCATGCACTAATCGTGGCTCTCATAGGGGGTGATATCTGTTCTGTCTTAATGGGATTGAATGTACTAGTCACTAGTAGGTCGTATGTGCTGTTGTTTTTACATTGGGCCTTTTCTAATTCCAGCCATCTAGGAGAAGGATTGTTTGGAAACCACTGCTTAGCCTGTGCTAAGATTGCAGCTAGGTAGTAGTCCTTCAAGAGGACATGTCCTACCCCACCTGCTCTCCTTGAAGCTATTAGTTTCTTGAATGCTCATCTGGCCCTTTTCCCCTGCCATAAAAATTTATTAATCTTTGATTGGGCCTTAGAGAAGAATGATTCTTGACTTACAATTGGTAATGTTCTAAACAGATATATGAACTGCGGGAGCACCATCATCTTAAATGCCGCCAATCTGCCCAACCAAGACAATTCATTCTTGCTTATTGAGGCAAGTTTGTGATCCAAATTTTCGAGGAAAGGCAGATAGTTAGCACCACTCAACTGGTCCACCCTTTCTGTTAATGTTATGCCAAGGTATTTTATCCCCCCGGGGTTCCATGTATATGGGAATTGCTGTTGTAATTTAAGTCTGGTGGATTCGCTAATGCCCAGTCCCAGTATTTGTGATTTGCTTTCATTAACTTTGTAGTATGATATCTTATTGAACATTGTCAAAGCCTTATGTGCCTCAGCCAAGGAAGTCTCCACATTTGTTAAAATCATAATCACGTCGTCGGCGAACAAGCTAATAGAATGGGAAGTGTCAAGTTTTTTGAATCCTGATATGTTGGGATGCGATCTGATGTGTATGGCAAGGGGTTCCATCAAAAGGTTGAAAATTAAGGGGGACAGGGGGCACCCTTGTCGGGTCCCATTAGTGATGGGGAATGGTGCCGATAGGACGCCTGACGTGTATACTCTTGCTGATGGTTTAGAGTATAAGGCCATAATTGCTGTTGATATTTTTCCAACAAAACCAAAAGCTTCCAGGACTTGCTTCAGGTATTGCCAATGAATTCGGTCAAAGGCCTTCTCTGCATCCAAAGATAGAAGCAGAGAAGGCCTTTTCTGCACCTCAGCAAGGTGTAATATATTTATCAGCCTCCGGGTGGCGTCAGAGGTTTGCCTGTGTTTAGTAAAACCCGTTTGATCAGGATGAATCAGTGTAGGCAATATATCGACTAGCCGGGTTGCTATCAGTTTCGCGTAGATTTTTAGATCGCTGTTCAGAAGAGAAATAGGTCTAAAATTTGAGGGTGAGTCTGGAGTCTTCCCTGGCTTAGGCAATGTTATAATAGTCGCTTCTAACATTTCTGGAGGAAAAGAGGCAGAGGCAGTGGCTGCATTAAAGATTTCGCATAGGTACTGCTTGAGTGTGTTCTTAAACTCTTTATAGTACTCCCCGCTGAATCCGTCTGGGCCTGGAGATTTGTTTAGGGGTAGATGGTCAATTACTTTAAGTACTTCTGTTTCGGTGAAGGGGGCGTTTAGCTTGGATAGTTGCGTCTCAGTCAATTTGGGGATTTCTAAGCGTGATAGAAAGTCATCTATTTCTTTTGGTACCGGCTGGTATGTTTCGTGGTCATTTTTTAGGTTGTACAGTGAACTATAGTAGTCGCTAAACGCATCGGCTATCTTTTTTGGGTGGCTTTCTTTATTTTTGGTGCTCGGGTGGATTATATAAGGTATCTTTGTTTTGTACCTAAGGCCCTTTATGTTTTGTGCCAAAAGTCTACCTGCTTTGTTTCCATTAGAGTAGTATGTCATTTTTCAGTCGTTTATTATGTTTTTCAAAATTTTCTAATAGTAGTACTCTGAGGTCATGTCGTAGTTGGGTAAGTTTACTTGTTGTAGAGTGGGAGGGATTGGTCATATTGTCTTTTTCCAATCTATTAATATCTGCCATAAGATCGTTTAGCCTCTTCTGCCTCTGTCTCTTATTCCTCACCCCCAATTGTATACTTATGCCACGCATAAATGCCTTGTGGGCGTTCCATAACATGAAAGGGTTGTTCACAGATCCTGCGTTGTCAGAGAAAAATTCATTCAGCCTGTCCTGCATCACTTTCCTACATTCTTTTTGTTGTAGTGTATAAGTGTTGATTCTCCATAGTGGCCTCGCGGCAGCCGACGACGAGTCCCCTATGGAGAGCACCACTGGCGCGTGATCAGACCAGGTTATAGGGTGTATCACAACTGATTTAGTCCGAAGTAAAGATTGTTGGTCTAATAGAAACAAGTCTATTCTAGTATATACTCGGTGTGGCGGAGAGAAGTACGTGAAATCTCTTTCTTCGGCATGGAGGCATCTCCATGCATCATAGAGATCGTGCTTGTTGATGGAAGGAAGCAGGGCCAGGCTGGCTCTTTTAGAGTTGGAGGTTGAGTCCATGCTCGGGTCCGGAGTGAGATTTAGATCACCACATACAATCAGAAGTCCCTGGCGGACCTTTGTTACTTTCTGTAGGAGCTTATTAAAAAAGTGGACTTGATGCTTGTTGGGGGAGTATACATTCACTAATGTGTAAATAGTTGAGTTCAATTCACAGATTAAGATTATGTATCTGCCTTGCGTGTCGGTAATGGAGTCTAGAAGCTTGAATGCTACCGAGTCCTTGATAGCTATAAGTACTCCCTTCCTTTTTGAGGATGCGTTCGCTGTGAAGATGTGGGGAAAGTTCTTATGCGAGCACTTGGGAGGGTTAGAGGCTAGAAAGTGGGTTTCTTGGGCGCAGACTATATCACAATGATGCGTATTGGCTTCTTTCCATAGTGAGTTCCTTTTCATAGGGTCATTGAGCCCTTTGGCATTAATGGTTAAAATATTGAGTGTCATCTGACTACTTCAGAGAGGATTGGTGTATTGCAGCAGATAATGGGGCGCAGAAAAAAAAAAGTCTTCCATAGTATGGTGGTAAATGTCTCTGTGTCCTGCGGTTTCATCGCACGGCACAGAGAGGTCAGTATTAGTGTGTGTATCAAAGTACTCACTGTTGTAGTAGAGCACTTGCAGTGCTGTAACTGTTTAGGTGAGGTTCTTGAATGTGATGCTGTAGATGAAGCATGTCTTCTGATTGGTTGATTCAGCAGTACCGGGGGCTTGGTGTCGACGTCTTCAAATTTTCTTGGCAGCATGAGAAAAGGAGAAAAGAAAAGGGAAACAGAAAAGAAAAACAAGGCAACCGCGCACTGTTCCAGTGCGAACATTAGCGCAAATCAAACCTGATGAGTGCACTAGAGTCAAACGTGTACAGCGTGTATCGCTGTATGTAAATTTGGGGGTAAGTTCGGCCCTAATCTCCCTAGGGACGGAGACATGGGAGCTTAGGGAGATGAAATACTGGACATCCAACTTTGTTAAGCGTGCGACTTAGCGTTTTTGGCTGTCGCTACGTTCCAATCCCGGTCAACTTGCCGTGGAGTGCTAGTGTCAGGGGCTCCTGGTTCTAGTTCTGGGATTATGTCCCAGCTTTTGAGCAGCTCAATTCCTCTGGTCAAGGAAGTAATTGTGTAGGTGTGATTGTCTTTAGTTACAGATAGCTTCGTGGGGTAACCCCACTTGTAGATAATCTTGTTATTTCTCAGAGCTTTTGTGATTGTGTTCAGGGCCCTTCTCTTCTGTAGTGTGTGTTGGGACAGGTCAGCAAAGAATTGAAGGTGCTGTAATTGTGGGGGGACCTGTTCTTTTTTCCTCATTGTCAGCATGAGGTTTTCTTTTACGTGGAAAAAGTGTAAGCGGAGCAGAACATCCCTGGGGATATGGTCTGGTAGATGTGCTGGTTTGGGAAGGCGATGGATTCTATCAATTGTGACGTCCAGGTCCGATAAGTCAGGCACAATTTGTTTGAAAATGTCAGCGGTATAGGTGTGAAGGTCAGATTGCTGGACTGATTCGGGGATCCCCCTTATCTTCACATTGTTCCTCCTGGATCTGTCCTCAATGTCTGCCAGCTTATCTCTGATCCACTCTGCCTCCCCTTCTTTTTCCTCGTTAGCGTCCACCAGATCGTTTATGGTGTCTGCATATTCCCCCATTTTGGTTTCTATATGGTCTATTCTGGATCCCATGGCATTGATTTCCTTGGCGAATCTATGCATGCATGATGCCATGTCAGATTGGATGGTGCTGCGAAGGGACATTAACATATCCTTTAAGACTGTATCCAGAACAGGCTGGTTCTGAGTGGGGAATGAATCTATGGGTTCGGGGAGTTCCCTCGTGTCATCATCAGAGTCTGTGGCCGGGCTGCCCTCAGTATGCAATCTATCGCCATCCATCCTAGGTTTAGATTTTACAAGACTGCCAGTGGATGGGGATGGAGGGTAGGAGTGGTGGTGGATGTTGTGCTGGGTATTGTTGTATTTGGCATTACCTTGTTTGAATGCCGGTCCGCGTTGCACCGCTCCGTCTGTGTTGTAGGCCCGGGCGCCATCTTGGATCCTTTTGTCAGGGACTCTGGCGTAGAAGTCTGTAAGCCGCTGAGGCTTTCCAGTGGTCCTCCGTTTGCTGGGCATGTTGTCGGGTGCTCAGTAGGGTGTCGCTTCTTTTCAGGGTGATTTTCGTTCGTGGATGTGCCCGCTATTAGCCGCTAAAGATCTCAGTCTCCGGAGCTCCGGGATTAAGCGTCCATCCGGAACTCGCGTCAGGCCACGCCCCCCCGCCTAACAAAGATTTAGACAGATCTGTGAACAATATTTGAAAGAAACAGGCCCTTTGTGTAGAAAAAGTCATAGATCTTTAAGTTAAGCTCATGATAAATAGGGCCAAACACAAAAGTGTTGCGTTTATAATTTTGCTCAGTGTATATATATATATATATATATATATATATATATATATATATATACATACACATCAAACTACTTTGTAATCTGTTGCTTTGTAAGGACCAACTGAACCTTTAGCTTAAAGCAGTTGTAAAGCCATACTTTTTTTTCCCTTAAAATAATAAACATATTATATCTACCTGCCACTGACACTTCCTGCCACTGACACTGACAATGAGGCACTATTCCTCCCATATATACTTATGATGGGACCCTATTCCCCCCACTGACACCAACGATAGAGCACTATTCCTCTGATTGATAACAATGAAGGGGCACTATTCCTTCCACTGACATCTATTATAGGGCATTATTTCTTACACCAATGATGGAGCACTATTCCTCCCACTGACACCAATGATGGGACACTATATCTCCCACCGATACCAACAATGGGACACCTATACTCCCTCTAATACCAATGATAGGGCATTGTTTTCTCACACTGATGCCAGGACATCTTCTTCTCCCATTGGCCACAATCGGGCCCCCCTAAAATTTGAAGGACAGTAAACTGGCCCTTTGTTTATAAAGTTTGGAGACTAATGCAAAACCTTATGCCTTTAGGAAAAGCCTAACTGCAGAGAAACGATCCTGTGCTCCATGTGGATGCAGTCATCTGGGAAACCCTTTGATGAGTCAGAATCAGGCATGGACTGGCTATCGGGACTACCAGGAGTTTCCCGGTGGGCCGATGGCTCAGTGCAGTCATGGAGCCACTCCTCTCTGACAGTGAGTGATCGCGATTTCACTCCTGACAGGAGGAGCAGCTTCCGTCACTTGCTGGAGAGAGCATTAGGCGTTATGCTCTTTCCAGCCTGCAGGGGAAGATAGACAGCCGGCCAACGTTCCTTCCTCTCTCCCCTATCACTTGTTATCACATGACTGGAGAGAGGAAGAAGCTGCCTTGAAAACTGTGAGTCCATGTGGGAAGGGGAGGAGAGGGAGGACACACTGAAGTGAAGGGGGCTGCTGGTGGTGACTCTGATGTGAAGGGGCTTCTGATGGGGACTCTGATGTGAAGGGGCTGCTGATGGGGACTCTGATGTGAAGGGGACTGCTGAAGTGAAGGGGGCTTCTGATGGGGACTCTGATATGAAGGGGGCTTCTGATGGGAACTCTGATGTGAAGGGGGCTTCTGATGGGAACTCTGATATGAAGGGGGCTTCTGATGGGAACTCTGATGTGAAGGGGGCTTCTGATGGGAACTCTGATGTGAAGGGGGCTTCTGATGGGGACTCTGATGTGAAGGGGGCTTCTGATGTGAAGGGGACTGCTGATGGGGACTCTCATGTGAAGGGGGCTGCTGGTGGGGACTCTGATGCGAAGGGGACTGCTGATGGGGACTCTCTAATGTGAAGGGGGACGCTGTTGGGGACACTCAAAATTAAAGTGGGCCGGTCATGATGAAGTCCAGGGCCAAATTTTTGTCCCAGTCCAGCCCTGGTCAGAATTAGAGTTTTTTTTTTTTTTTATCAGCGTGTGTTTTGCAAATTGCAGAGTTAAAGATCTAACTCAGAACAGTACTTGAGGCCATTGCTTTTACACAGAAACCTTTAGGATTCATCACTACAGCCTGTTGGCAAAGGACAGGCTTTTCTACTCAGTCTGTTGCTGTTTTAAAAGATTAACATTAATTTTGTTTTGATGCACACTTAATGCATGACTACATTCGTTAATTTAAACCGAGAGTTCAGGGGGCATAACCGAGCATATGGAGCGAGAGGACATGCTCCCCTCTGGCTCTCGCTCTGACAGGGCAATTATCAGCTCCTGGCACTTACCTTGAGCCTGCTCCGGCTCCACAATGGGCAAAAGAAGCAACAGTGAGGGCACATACCTAAGCAGCAGCCATACCTCGGACAAGAGTGGCTTTTTTTTACTCATTTGGCCTTTGACAGCAGGGGTTCCCAGGCTTACAGGATGGCACCAGCGAGTGCTTGTGTCAGCGCCTTGAGGCGATTCAGTTCGCATTGCAGCGTTATACAAATTATTCATTCATTCACCAGCATGCTGCCTCCCAGGTGATTACATGACAGAGCACCCAGTCCCCCAGGACTCTGATCGTGGCACTACCCACTCCAGGAGCCCTTTACAAGCATCATAGGGATCCAGAGAGTCCTACTTGTCAGGACTTTGAAGCTTATGTAGGTAGGCTGGAGCACACATATAGACAGGGGATTTCTGATCTGTGGAAGGATTTGGGGTCCAGGCTGGAGGACCTTGAGTAGTTCATGGAAACTACTGCTTCTAAACTTAATGATCATAAGGGGATCTTGCAGGAGCATATCATCCAAATTCAACAGCTCTTTTACTGCCAAGATGATCTGAAAAACAGGAATTGCCGCAATAATATCTGTATTCAAAATATACCTGG
This sequence comes from Lithobates sylvaticus, assembly GCA_028564925.1. Classification (NCBI taxonomy): domain Eukaryota; kingdom Metazoa; phylum Chordata; class Amphibia; order Anura; family Ranidae; genus Lithobates; species Lithobates sylvaticus. Next base: position 159,620,737 of record CM053035.1, on the reverse strand, counting down.
AAATATTAAAACCAAAAATTTGGCCTCTGCAGCCATGGCGATATTTAACCAACTCCTGCAAAAATCTAAGGATTCCCCGCTAGAACCTGATTGTATCTACAGGGCCTTGGGCCCCCGGAATCCTAATCCTTCATTTCCAAGTTATGTTATCTGTGTCAGAAACCATAAAATCAGACTGAGACAGAAGTACAGTTAAATCACACTTGTTTAATAATAAAAGTAAATAGAAAAAACATAGCCAGAGTTCAGGAACCGGAACGGATAGTCAGACAAGCCAAACGTCAGGGAACAGGAGAAGAGCGTAGTAAAACAGCTAGCAGAATCTGGAGCCAGAAGGGAAGTCAGCCAAGCAAGTCTTTCAACAGGAATGCAGGAGAGCGTCTCTGTGATGTTGACTAAGGCAAAGGCAGAGATCCTCTGGGCTGGACGGCTTAAGTAGGCAGGACTGACGAACATATCATCAACAGCTGAATACCTGTGGAGAGATAGGAGCTGGCAATAAGCTGACAGCTGAGCGGCCAGCTGAGAGAAGGAAGGGCTGAGTTCAGCCCTGGGTGGCAAGACTCTATGTTCTACAAGGTGACTCGCTCTGCATTCAGGCAATCCCTCAGACCATTAGGGACTTCTTTCATACGCATGTTTTCGACCCACCCGTTGACATAATGAGAGGCCTTGAAATGCGTCCAATAGGGCATATTCATTCAACAAATTTCTAGACTTAAAAAAGCCTGGACTGTGCTCAAGTTTATCCACAAATGCATTCTTGATCCTGCCATCTTATTAGACTTATGAAATGCCCCACAGGACCTTTTGCATCTTTTTGCGGATTGCTCCCTCATTGTCAGGGACAAGATGCAACATATTCATTACTCTCAAGCTAACAAATGTGGTCTGCATGTTTTACGGGTTATTCAACCTCGATAACAGGCGATCCGATACCTACTCTCCTCCATGAACACTAAAATGTATAACAATACAATACAATACAAATCTCACCTGAATTTCAACATTATTATTCTCAATGGTTTAATTTACCCCCTCCACAACCCTCACCAACCTCCTCTACTTCGTTGTTAGATGTACATTCTTATATTCAGGAGACAGCTTTACCCACCATTATGGACGCCTGATCTGTATATCCTTCGATCTAGATGCTCTGCTTAGCGAGATCAAATTCTTGCAAGTCAATAAAGGCCTTAAAAATGGGAAGAGATCTGGCCCAGATGGGTTTTTCCCTCAATTTTACAAAACTTTTGTGCCCATGCTCACATATATCTTGGCCAAGGCCTTTGAGGCCATTGATGAGACTCATCCTTCATCTTCACTCCTTCTTCAATCACAGATTGTGGTATTGCCCAAACTGGGAAAGGACCATTTGCGCTGTAGCAGTTATAGGTCCATCTCCCTCCTAAACCTGGATTGAAAATTGTTAGCTAAAATACTCGCTAACCAGCTTTCCCTCTTGTTGCCCAACTTCATACATAGAAACCAGGCTGGTTTTATCTCTGGACACGAGGCCTAGGACAATACTATTAATACCCTTTACCTCATCTCTTATATTCAACAACATAAAATCCCAGCTTGCCTTCTATTGTTTGATGCACAGAAGGTCCTTGACACAGTAAATTGCATCTTCCTCCACCTCTCCCTAGAGAAAATTGCCATTGGCCTTCAGATGTACTCTCCCTCAGCCTCAGCCTGGTCAAGCGGATCGTCTCCAACTCTTTTATCATCTTTAATGGCACCCGTCACAGCTGTCCCCTCTCACCCCTCTTATTCATGATTGTCATTGAACATCTAGCCCAAGTAAATAGACATATGACAAATGACTCCATTAAAGGCATTCAAACCCCCTTGGTCCATTGCAAACTGTCCTTGTACGCAGATGATCTGCTTTTCTACGTACCCCCAACCTCATACCAGTATCCCCTTTATTATGAGCGAAATTCAGCGCTTTGGATCATATAGCAATTTTGAACAAAATCTTGCTAAAACCAAAGTGCTAAATTCCCCCTCCCCCGAGTACTTTACTCTTCACTCTTCAAGCCAATTTTCCATTTGAATAACAGAGTAGGCCCATTACTTACCTGGGCACAGCGATCCCTTCACGCCTCTCTTTATGCACCTAATTATAGCACTGTTCTATCCCGTGGTTCGGCCACATCTATGTATTAAAAATGGATATCCTCCCCAAATTATTACATATCTTTCAGACCATCCCCATCTCCACTCCGACCATGTTTTTCCGCACTTTACATTCCCTCTCGATTCAATTTATATGGTGTTGTTGCTTTTCTAGATTAAAGTATCAGTTCCTTTGTCACCTGAAACTATGCGGCTGGTTTTTAAACTTTATTGCCATTTAGTAAATCTTTACATTACACTGGTTTGGTGCATAGGCCTACTACAGACTTTGAGAAACTGTATCTTCTCTTGGAAACCCCCCCTCCACACCCTCTCCGCCAGAGGTGGGCTGGGCCGGGGGGCAGGGTGGAAATTTCCCTCTCATCTAGCACCCCCCCAGCGAACTCATCTAGCACCCCCCCAGCAGACTTATCTAGCACCCCCCCAGCGGACTCATCTAGCACCCCCCCAGCAGACTCATCTAGCACCCCCCCAGCGGACTCATCTAGCACCCCCCAAGCGAACTCATCTAGCACCCCCCCAGTGGACTCATCTAGCACCCCGCAGCGGACTCATCTAGCACCCCCCCCAGCTGACTCATCTAGCACCCCCCCAGCAAACTCATCTAGCACCCCCGAATCGGACTCATCTAGCATCCCCCCAGCGGACTCATCTAGCACCCCCCCAGGGAACTCATCTAGCACCCCCCCAGCGGACTCATCTAGCACCCCCCCAGCGAACTCATCTAGCACCCCCGCAGCGGACTCATCTAGCACCCCCGCAGCGGACTCATCTAGCACCACCCCAGCGGACTCATCTAGCACCCCCCCAGCGAACTCATCTAGCACCCCCGCAGCGGACTCATCTAGCACCCCCGAAGCGAACTCATCTAGCACCCCCCCAGCGAACTCATCTAGCACCCCCGCAGCGGACTCATCTAGCACCCCCCCAGTGGACTCATCTAGCACCCCCGCAGCGGACTCATCTAGCACCCCCCCAGCAGACTCATCTAGCAACCCCCCAGCGAACTCATCTAGCACCCCCCAGCAGACTCATCTAGCACCCCCGCAGCGGAATCATCTAGCACCCCCCCAGCGGACTCATCTAGCACCCCCCCCCCAGCAGACTTATCTAGCACCCCCCCAGCGGACTCATCTAGCACCCTCCCAGCAGACTCATCTAGCACCCCCCCAGCGGACTCATCTAGCACCCCCCAAGCGAACTCATCTAGCACCCCCCCAGTGGACTCATCTAGCACCCCGCAGCGGACTCATCTAGCACCCCCCCAGCTGACTCATCTAGCACCCCCCCCAGCAAACTCATCTAGCACCCCCGAATCGGACTCATCTAGCACCCCCCCAGCGGACTCATCTAGCACCCCCCCAGGGAACTCATCTAGCACCCCCCCAGCGGACTCATCTAGCACCCCCCCAGCGAACTCATCTAGCACCCCCGCAGCGGACTCATCTAGCACCCCCGCAGCGGACTCATCTAGCACCACCCCAGCGGACTCATCTAGCACCCCCCCAGCGAACTCATCTAGCACCCCCGCAGCGGACTCATCTAGCACCCCCGAAGCGAACTCATCTAGCACCCCCCCAGCGAACTCATCTAGCACCCCCGCAGCGGACTCATCTAGCACCCCCCCAGTGGACTCATCTAGCACCCCCGCAGCGGACTCATCTAGCACCCCCCCAGCAGACTCATCTAGCAACCCCCCAGCGAACTCATCTAGCACCCCCCAGCAGACTCATCTAGCACCCCCGCAGCGGAATCATCTAGCACCCCCCAGCGGACTCATCTAGCACCCCCCCCCCAGCGAACTCATCTAGCACCCCCGCAGCGGACTCATCTAGCACCCCCCCAGCTGACTCATCTAGCACCCCCCCAGCGAACTCATCTAGCACCCCCCCAGCGGACTCATCTAGCACCCCCGCAGCGGACTCATCTAGCACCCCCCCAGCAGACTCCTCTAGCACCCCCCCAGCAGACTCCTCTAGCACCCCCCCAGCGGACTCATCTAGCACCCCCCCAGCAAACTCATCTAGCACCCCCGCAGCAGACTCATCTAGCACCCCCCAGCAGACTCATCTAGCACCCCCCCAGCAAACTCATCTAGCACCCCCGCAGCGGACTCATCTAGCACCCCCCCCAGCGGACTCCTCTAGCACCCCCCCAGGGAACTCATCTAGCACCCCCCCAGTGGACTCATCTAGCACCCCCCAGCAGACTCATTTAGCACCCCCCCCAGCGGACTCATCTAGCACCCCCGCAGCGGACTCATCTAGCACCACCCCAGCGGATTCATCTAGCACCCCCCCGGCGAACTCATCTAGCACCCCCGCAGCGGACTCATCTAGCACCCCCGCAGCGGACTCATCTAGCAACCCCCCAGCGAACTCATCTAGCACCCCCCCAGCGGACTCATCTAGCACCCCCGCAGCTGACTCATCTAGCACCCCCCCAGCGGACTCATCTAGCAACCCCCCAGCGAACTCATCTAGCACCCCCGCAGCGGACTCATCTAGCACCCCCCAGCGGACTCATCTAGCACCCCCGCAGCGGACTCATCTAGTACCCCCCCAGCGGACTCAACTAGCACCCCCCCAGCGGACTCATCTAGCACCCCCCCAGCGGATTCATCTAGCACCCCCCCAGCGGACTCATCTAGCGCCCCCCCAGCGAACTCATCTAGCCCCCCCTGCAGCGGACTCATCTAGCACCCCCCAGCGGACTCATCTAGCACCCCCCAGCGGACTCTTCTAGCACCCCCCAGTGGACTCATCTAGCACCCCCCAGCGAACTCATCTAGCACCCCCGCAGCGGACTCATCTAGCGCCATCCCCCCCCAGCGGACTCATCTAGCGCCCTCCCCCCCCCCACCAGCAGACTCATCTAGCACCCTCCCCCCTGCCAGTGGAATCATCTAGCACCCTTCCCCACCAGGGGACTCATTTAGCACCCTGCCAGCGGACTCATCCAGCAACCCCCCCCCCACCAGCGGACTAGTCCAACCGATCCCCCTCTCCCGCGTGCATGGCCAGACGCACACAGCCACCCCCTAGACCCCCCGGTCAGTGGAGCGGACTGATCCAGGAGGACACCCGCCCGCTGCATGCCTGGCACTTACCCCATCTTAGTGGTGGGTCAAGCAGCGGTTGAATGGCAGCAATATGTATAAAAAGATGGTGCAGCGCTAAACGCACAAATTAAACAATAATGTCCATATACACATAAATAAAACAATCCAATGGTGTCTTTAGTTGTGGTGAGAAAAATACACGCATGCAGGTGACTTCGTGAGAATACCTCCACCATTGAATAAATGGCCACTCACCTCACTGAGTGGACCCTTTGGTCATGAAGGGTCTCAAAAGCTTTCCCACCAGGGTTTCAATGATAACGGTCCACAGGGAATATTAATCACTCTTAGCAAGTATACTGGATGGATACCAAACGACTTTCACAAGAGACTTATTCCAATAACGCCATGGATCATGTAAATATAAAAGTGAACAACCATAGTGCTCTCTGCATATGAAGCAATTTATTGAATAAAAAAAGGGGGGTAATACAACTCAGAAAAAAAGCACCTGTGACCCGGTGCTTGGTAGACACAGCATATAGAGAAATGCACAGAAAGGGCTGCGGGTGACGTAACCCTTTCTGTGCATTTCTCTATATGCTGTGTCTACCAAGCACCGGGTCACAGGTGCTTTTTTTGTGAGTTGTATTACCCCCCTTTTTTTATTCAATAAATTGCTTCATATGCAAAGAGCACTATGGTTGTTCACTTTTATATTTACATGATCCATGGCGTTAGTGGAATGAGTCTCTTGTGAAAGTCGTTTGGTATCCATCCAGTATACTTGCTAAGAGTGATTAATATTCCCTGTGGACCGTTATCATTGAACCCCGGGTGGGAAAGCTTTTGAGACCCTTCATGATCAAAGGGTCCACTCAGTGAGGTGAGCGGCCATTTATTCAATGGTGGAGGTATTCTCACGAAGTCACCTGCATGCGTGTATTTTTCTCACCACAACTGAAGACACCATTGGATTGTTTTATTTGTGTGTATATGGACATTATTGTTTAATTTGTGCGTTTAGCGCTGCACCATCTTTTTATACATATTCAGCTGAGGGATTTTGGAGGTTTGACCCTTGGTGTTCAGCAGCTTACAAGTTTTTATTACTTTTGTACTATTGCCATTGTGCTGATTTGTTTTTTATACATTTCTTGATTTTTTACTTTCAATAAATTTTTATTAAGTTGAACAAAATATACAAAACTTGGGCGTACAGAATAAATCGCCCATTGTCGTTCATGTTACAGTAATAAGCAAAGACAAAACGTGCAAAACTGAGCTTGAGAGAAAATAACTAGCACATATCCGAAAACCAGGCGAAACGTGGTGTCACAGAGAGGAGTGATTCGCTGAGACCCTAAATGGAGATTTGCTTCTAGCAGGGAAACATCTATTGGTTGATGTTTAATTGAAGGGAGAGAGCTGGCTCTGGGCACCCCAAGTGGGATCAAACTGTGTCTCTCTCCTAAGATCCTGCCCTCATAGCTATTAGAATTTCAGGGGTGAGGAAAAGAGGGCGACCACCCCGCCTGTAAGGGTGGGGACCCCTCAGTAAGGAGTATGACGGCAAATGCCACCTGTGCTTTATTAACAGTTTCCTCAAGCTAATTTGCAAGATAGCTGGTACTAACCTGGCTATCGTGATAGATATATAAAAGCAAGAAAGAAGAAGGGAAAGTCAGAAAGAGGGGAAGGGGATAGAGGGGAGGGGGGGGGGGAGGGAGTGCCACAATTCAGCTAGGTATCCAAGATTTATCCGGAGGGACTCCTGGAATAAGGGATATCCCACAGTGAGAAGCCCAAGGTTCCCATATAGCTTCAAATTTTTGAGTGGTATCCAGCAGTATACTGGCCAGCTTCTCCTGGGCCATTATCCATGAGATCTTACGGACTATTGCTCGGAAGGCGATCTTCGGGCGTTTCCAACCTCCAGCAATGGTTAGTTTAGCTCCCAGCAGAATAAAGTGAATCAACCTTTGCTTGGGCTTGGAAACATTAGAGATATTAGCATTCAAGAGTACAACTGCTGCAGTCCTAGGAACCGAACAGTTTGTGACCTTGGTGATTAAAGAGAATATTTTTGACCATAGCGGCCTGATTCTGGGACATTCCCACCAAATGTGTACCATGGTTCCCCTTGGCTGACACCCCCTGAAACAGCAGGGGTCCGCTGAGGGGTATATCGCTGCCAATCTAGATGGGGTCATGTACCATCTCATGAGAACTTTAACGTTTGCTTCCATCAGAGAAGTATTGAGTATACCTCTAAAGGCTTTAGAACCCGCTTGGTGCCAAGTGTCTAAGTCCCACTCTTGTTGGAGGTCAGCCTCCCATTCAGACATGTAAGTGGATTTACCAGTTGGTTGTGTGAGCGACGAGTATATTACCGATGTGCCGCCCCTCTGGCCCCCGGCTTGACCACACCATAGTTCGTAATCAGTGAATTTGGGAGGCAGGGGTTTTTCCGTCCATCTCTTGTGTAGGAAGTGGGATATTTGACCAAACCTGAATATCTCAGAGGTTAGCATTTCTAGCTTATGGGTACAGAAATTCAGGGTAAGAGGTCCTTTACTCGTGAAGTAGTGCCCAATGCGGTACAGTCCCTTGTCCAGCCACCACTGAAATGTCTTAATGACCATCCCGGGAGGGAAGTCCGGGTTATGAAAGATGTGGGAGAGAGGTTGTGCCCCAGAGACAAGGTTCTGAGTGTTACGGATTCCATCCCAGAGAGCATAAGAATGAGAGAGGGAGGGGGAGAGAATTGCTGGCCTTTGTTTTTGTGGGCACCACAGTAGATAGTCTAGAGTGTACTGGGGTACAGCTTGCCTTTCGATATTGACCCAGTCTGGTTTTTCAGATGTTGAGTATACCGTGGAAAATTGGGCCAACCTAGCCGCCTGATAGTATTTAAGGAGAGACGGTAATCCCAGTCCCCCCTTTTTCCTATGAAGGTATAGAGTTTGTTGGGGGATTCTATAGCCCGATTTCCCCCATATAAATTTCAGGATTTTACTTTGTAGTGGCTTGAGTTGATCTTTTCGAATAGATATTGGAAGGGACCTAAAGAAGTAAAGAATTCTAGGAAGTAGGGTCATTTTGATGGAATTAACTCTACCTAGCCAGGAGAGCTCATATTGTGACCAAATTTTCAGGTCAGCTGCCAGTTTTTGAAAAAGCGGGGGGTAATTTTTATTGTATAAGGATTCTGTCCTGTCCGTGAGGGATATCCCCAAGTATTTGATGTAGCCCGTTCCCCACTGGAATTGAAAGGATTTTTGAAGCAGGGTGACCATGGAAGGAGGGAGAGAGATGTTTAGTGCCTGTGATTTAGAGTAGTTCACACCTAATCCTGATATCCTAGAGAAGTCTGTGAGTGTTTTAAGTAGGTTCGGGAGGGAAGTGATGGGAGACGTCAAAAATAAGAGCATGTCGTCTGCAAAAAGGCCGCATTTGTGAGTATGATCCCCGCATTTGACCCCTTGGATGTCGGGGTTGATTCGTACTGCTATAGCTAGTGTTTCAATCGCTAGGGCAAATATAATCGGGGATCACGGGCAGCCTTGTCTGGTCCCTCTAGCAATGTCAATGGGATTGGAGTACTGTCCCTGTATGCGTATTTGGGCTTTGGGTTGTGAGTATAGGGAGTGGATCACCCCTCTGAAGCGGGGGCCGAAGCCCCATCTCTCCAGGAGGGGGAAAAGGTAAGACCATGACACTGAGTTGAATGCCTTTTGAAGATCTAGTGATAACAGGAGTCCCTGTTGTGCTGGCCCCCCATCCCAGTTAGATTGAAGAATGGATACGATATCTATCGCCCTCCTAATTTGGTCGAGGCCTTGCCTGCCAGGTATAAACCCCACCTGGTCTTTGTGTATATATTTGCTGATAAAGGACGATAGGAGTACCGCCATTATTTTGGTGAGTATTTTGAGATCAGAGTTAATGAGTGAGATGGGTCGGTAGTTTCCTACTTCTTCTGGGTTCTTATCAGGCTTAGGAATGACCGTAATATATGCCGTATTCAGTTGAGGGTCCAGGGGATTGCCTTGAGTCAAGTGGTTAAAGAATTTCGCCATATGTGGGACTAGGGATTCCTTGAAGGTCTTATAATAGGGAGCCGATAACCCGTCAGGGCCAGGCGCCGACCCTGTCCTAAGGCCTTTGATTACTGAGGCCACTTCTTCCGTCAAGAATGGGGCCTCTAGGATTTCCCTATGTTCGTCAACTAACCTTGAAATAGGTACACCATCCATAAAGTCGGATATTGAGTTGCTTGGGGATTGTGGTGGGGCACTGTAAAGATCAGCATAAAATTTTTGAAAGGCGTCTAGAATTTTGGAGGGGTTGGCTGTTAGACCGTGAATTGCTAATCTGATTTTGGGAAAGGAGGAAAATTTTGTTCTAGGAGATAATTTAGTGGCCAGCATCGGTCCTATCTTCCCCTTCTGAGTGTAAAATTTGTTCGAGCTCCAGCGGATTGATTTTTCCGCTTTCGTCGTAAGGGCTAGGTTGAGTTCTAATCTCAGCTTTTCAATTTGGGCGAGTAGGGACGGGGAAGGGTGGCGTTTGTGTTGGGCTTTGGCTGATTTGTACGATTCTTCCAGTCTTTCTATCTGTATCATGTGTTCTTTCTTGAGCCTGGAACCTATCTGTATGAACTTTCCTCTGATCACAGCTTTGTGTGCAGCCCAAAGTGTCTCCGGTGAAATGTCCCCTACATTATTTAGGGTGAAGTAATCAGTCAGAGCCTTATTTAGTTCCGTTACTTGCACTGGATTGGAAAGTATGGATTCATTTAGGCGCCATTGTCCCCGTTTCGTTCTGTGTGCGCTAGATTGAATGTGCATAATGACTAGTGAGTGATCTGAGAGAACCGTATCACTTATGTGGGATTTAAGGATTGCTGGCAGTAAGTCTGGGGAGACCAGAATATGGTCAATCCTGGCGTAGGTGTCGTGCGGGTATGAATAGTGGGTGAAATCCCTTTTGGAAGGATTGAACTCTCTCCATACATCAATGAGGCCCCTGTTGTGTAGAAGTTTTGCTATCCTCAGGCTCGCCCTGGTGGGTTTGGTAAGCTGCGTCTTGGGGGGTTTGGATTTATCTAGTGCCTGATCAAATGCTATGTTAGTGTCTCCCCCCCAAACTACAGTGCCCTCTAATAGAGGGGAAAGTTCGTTCAGGATACGCTTGAAGAATTGTTCCTGTCCTTTGTTTGGGGCGTAATAGGATACTAGGGAGTAAATGTGGCCTCCTATAGTCCCCTTGACCAAGAGGAACCTCCCCTCCACATCTCTGTAGTCGGATAAAAAAGTGAAGTCGCACGACTTAGACAAGAAAATCGCAACACCTCTTGTTTTGTTCTCTACTTTTGCAAGATAGAAGTGTGGGTAGTGAGCGTGTATAAATTTGGGACTGTACCGCATTGGGAAATGGGTTTCCTGAATCATCAGAATATCTAGTTTAAGGGATTTGTAATGTGAGAATAGTTTTTTCCTTTTGATTGATGAGTTCAGGCCTTGCACATTGTGGGAGGCTATTTTGAGATGGGTCTGTGGTGTGTCAGCCATGAGGTGTGGAAGGAGCGTCAGCTCGGCATATCTCGTCACTCACCCTTAGACGTCTTCTGTCTGCTTGGTCGTTCAGTTCATCATCACACCTTCCCGGTAGTTGGAAGCTGGACACCAATATTGGAGGCAGATGTTCTGAAAAGATAATTCTCATTAGGCACAAAATAACTGGGAAGGGCATGGGAAGGAGAGAAGGAAAGAATGGAAAAGAGCAGAAAGATTTGTCTCCTATCAAGGGAAACAGTTCCCAGGGGGGGAGACACCCCCTAGGGACTTCTACCGAAAAGGTAACAGTGTCTGCTCCCAAAAGGGACAGACAGCCGCACCCCCAGATACCGATAGGAACCTAAGGGTGAGGTTGAGGCACATGGGGCCTACCCCAGCCAGGGCGCCCCCTATTATTATAGAGAGTAAGTGTAGCTCAGCAATCTGGAAGAAGTAAGGCATGTGTTATGCGGACTGTAAAACTCAACATGCTCTGTATCCGGTGCCCCCCGTTCGTCCCTTAAAAGGGGGTGAAGGGAGGGCCCCTGCTCACAGTAGTGGTGTGTAAATCCCTAGGAGTGACCAGTCAAAAACTGGTCAGACCATGGGGAGCCAAAAGTAGCTAAGGAATCAGAAAATAAAAATAAAGATATCAGTGTTCAAAATGAACAACGTCCAGGTATCTGGATCTAGGAAGACCAGATCCAACCAAAAACTAGGGTCACAGGACAGTCCATGTCCTCTAAAGCCCCATACACACGGTCGGACTTTTTCATGGATTTTGTCCGATCGGACAAGGTTGTTGAAAAATCAGACCGTGTGTATGCACATTCGGACAGTGTTCGTCGGTTTGTCCGACGGACAAAGTCTTATCTCCTGCTGGAAAGATTTGCCGTCAACCCGGTCCGATCACACCAAACCCGATCGTGTGTACGGTTGTCCGACCGGACAAAGTGCTACGCATGCTCAGATCACATTACAAGACCAAAGCTATTGGCTACTAGCCTCTACGTTGTCCCGTCGTAGGCAACAAACGTCACCACGTTCAGAATGATCGGATTTTCCGACAACTTTGTCCGACCGTGTGTACGCAAAACCAACATCGGACAAAGTACGACGGACATGATCCGACGGACCTGGTCTGCGGATTGTCCGACCGTGTGTATGGGGCTTTAGGAGTCTTCAAGGTGGGTCATTGTCCTTTGCCTTCTTGGTTTTTGTCTTATTCCAAAGCGGTGATTCTGGGCTCGTCGGGGTTGGTCTCTTGGAGGATCCGGGCAAGTTGTGAGTCACCTCCATGTCTGCTTCTTGGGAAATGAGTTTGAGTCGCAGCAACAGTCTTTCCCCTTCTGGGAATGTCGAGAATGCATAAGTCTTGCCGTTGTCTGTGAATCTTACTGCAAAAGGGAAGGCCCATTTGTATTTAATGTCCTTTTGTGTGAGGACCTGAAGTAGGGGCTTGAGTGAGCGTCTGCGCTGCATGGTGGAAGGAGACAGATCTGCGAATATTTGTACAGGATGACCAAGGCATAGGACTTTGGGAGTTGAACGTGTCTGTCTCATCACTTCTTCCTTGATGGCGTAGAAGTGGGGTTTTGCGATGATATCTCTCGGAGTTCCGTCTTTCCTGGGGGGTCCCAATGCTCTATGGGCTCTGTCGAGTTCTAAGTGGTGTTGAGGAACATTTGGGATTAGGGTCTGGATCATGTTTTGTACCGCAGCTGGTATGTTAGGATCAGAGGCCTTCCTGAATCCGTCACTAACGTTGTACCTTCTTGACCTATTTTCCAAATCGTCAATTCTGGATAAGGCGACATCCAATTGATCTTGTACTGTGTGTAGGTGGTCAGAGTTTTGGTTAGTCACAGCAATTGTTTGTTCCATCTTATGCTCAATATAGTCAATTCTGGTGCCCAGGTTCTGAAAATCCTGTTTTAGGTCTCCTGTGATCTTGGCAGCTGTTTGGGAGAGCAGATCTGACAGTTTCAAATACAGATCAGTCATTGTGAGAGATGCTGACATGGGGTCAGTGTGAAGGGGGACAGCTTGGAGCGCAGCATGAGGCTCAGCAGGGGATACAGAGAATCTGTCCATGGAGCGGCCTATTAGGGATTCTGTGGAAGCTGGGGAAGGAGACAGTTCCTGTTGTGGGTATCCCTGTGCCACAGGGGTGCATTGCAGGGTTGTGGGGGAATTTACCTGTCTCCCCTTATGTATCCCCTCCGTGTAGGCCGGGGTGCTGCCTCGAGGCGGCCGCCATCTTGGATCCGCCGGCCGGATCCAGAGTATCGAATTGAGGCTCCAAACTGCGTCTGATCGAGGGTCTGTGCATATGGGGTGATGCCCTGTTGTGTGGGGGGTCCGCGGGCTGTCGTATCGCCGTTCCGGATAGCTGTGGGGCTAGCGATGGGCGCCGTCTGGCTGGGGTAGAGCGGAGCTCCTGGCTAAGCGGCCATCTCCGGAACTCCGTGCATGCGCACTCCATTTCTTGATTTTTTAATGGCAGCAATATGCATATAGGGGTGGAGAGGAGAGAGGGGGCGGCGCCCGGGTGCCTCTAATGGGCCGCCACTGCATATTGGTTCTTCTGTTTTGAACAGAGCCCTCAGTGCTTTATGTGAATGTAACCCAGTCACACATTGAAGTGTATTTGGAAATTCAGACAGGGGGACTGAGGGCTAGGACAGGCGTGCAGAGATTTGCTATACTACATAGAACTGTGAGTTCGCTATCCCACAAGAATATATTCTTGCAATTGCCTGGAGAGATTTTGAGCTCCCATTTCTGTATAGAGGGCTGTGAGACAGACCCAGGCCCTGACACCCGGGCCCCAGCTGACCCCCACATCCCATGGGCACTGATCAGGCTGCACTAATAGGCACTTTCTGCACTGGTGAGGCTGCGTTAATGGGCACTAATCAGGCTGCACTAATGGGCACTTTCTGCACTGGTGAGGCTGCATTGATGGCCACTGATCAGGCTGCACTGATGGGCACTGCACTGGTGAGTCTGCACTGATGGGCACTGATCAGACTGCACTGATGGGCACTGGTGACCGTGAGGCTGCATTGAAGGGCACTGATTAGACTGCATTGATGGGCATTGAGCAGGCTGCACTGATGGGTGGTACTGTCTGCACTGGTGAGGCTGCACTGATGGGCACTGTCTACATTGGTGACCATGAGGCTGAATTGATGGGCACTGATCTGTGTGTTTTGAGAGCTGTGCATGCTCTTTTATGTTTTAGACTTGTATACCAGTGATGTATCTGGGAAGTATGCATGTTGTTGCAGAATAATTTCCACCTATAGGCTCGGTTCTCATTGGTGCGATGCGGGAACCCTGCAAATCCACTGTGGCTTCCCGCATCGCACCTGACTCGCAGGCAGTTCACACTGCCCTATGTGAACCGCTGGTAGTGTCAATACAAAGTTAATGACACCCCTAGATCAGTTTGCATATCGCAGTGTGAACTGTCAATTCACCCATGCAATTCGATTCTGGTGCGGACCAAAAAAGGTTCTCTACGCGTTTGGTCTCAATGCGATGCAAATTCAGCCATACAATCTGTATGGCTGAATTCACATCACACAGACATTGCATGTGATCTGCACAGCAGTGCGATGTGAATGACATGCGATGTCTGACATCACAGCAGTTTGAACCAGCCCATACTGTACAGCATTATTGTTCAGTGTTTGTGTTAATGGGAATTCTGTGGTTTCAGGGGTCTCCAAACTTTGGCCCTCCAGTTGATCAGGAACTACAAATCCCATCATGCCTAGTCATGTCTGTAAATGTCAGAGTTGCACAATGCCTCATGGGATGTGTAGTTCTGCAACAGCTGGAGAGCCGTAGTTTGGAGAACCCTGGACTTTATATGCTGATAAAATATACAGCGGATATAAAAAGTCTACACACCCCCTGTTAAAATGTCAGGTTTCTGTGATGTAAACAAATGAGACAAAAATAAATCATTTCAGAACTTTTTCCACTTTTAGGCCTCATGCACATGAGATGTTTTTACAGTGGCTGTTTTTGGCTTCAGAGGTTTTTTTCTACAGTCAATAAACTCCCCATCATGTTATCCTATGTGTCCTTGCACACATAGGCTGTAATCAGCAGTTTTTGACTGAGCCGAGTTTTTCAGCTGTAAAAATATGTAAAAAAATGCTGATAGTAGGGCTGGGAAAAAAAAATATTTGAATCTTGAATCGAGTTGAGAGGTCAAATCGATTAAAATTTTCAGCAAATCAATTTTTTTTTTCCATTCAAAAGGTTTATTGAAGGTAAGTTACAGTACAGGTGATCGCATAACTTGAAGACAGGTACAATCCTGTCTGTACATTTTTTGTGTTGGCAGTCAATAATAAACCAGGAACAATTAAGATTCAAAACAAATTAACATTCAACATTTTCTGTGAGTGGTCTAAAGAGGCCTTTTCGTTATATCATTCAATGCTCAGATCACATGTCTAGTTTTCATATTGGTCTCGTTATGATTACCTTCTATGTCAGCCATATGGTGGCGAGTAAGATTGAAACAGGTGACATTTAATGTCAAGATATATAGATGAGTATAGGAAAGGTGAGAGAAAGGAAGAGAGTAGTTAGATGTATGGGACAGAGAAGAGAGAAATAGAGGGTTGGTAGTCATATATGGTAGCCTAAGTATTGGGGTACATTTCAGTTATATCTGTAATTCGGTTCTCCATCTAAGTTTTTGCCTGATGGGCAGTTTGTTCACATACCTCCCCAAAGGTGGGGTGTTATTTTTCAGCCAAGGTTGGGTAGGTTAAGTTTCTCATATTCTTCAGAGAATCTAAAAGCAACCCAAGGGGCCCAGGTTTTGTGGTATCCATCCGCATCATCATTGGACTGGGCCCTTGTCTCCTCCATGCCACATATGTCCCCTATCCTATGAAGCCACTCTTTAACAGAGGGGACCCCAGTAGATTTCCAGTATAATGGTATGAGCGTTTTAGCCGCATTAAGCATATGTTTGGACAGGGATTTCTTGTATTTGGAGAGTGAGAAGTTGGTAACATGGAGGAGGCAACCGGCCGCATCCAGCTTCAGCGAGGTATCAGTGACATGGCGAATGATTGTAACCACTTTTTCCCAGAATCGTGTGATAAGAGGACAATGCCACCAGATGTGTAGGACCGTACCTTTGTCTTGTCCACATCGCCAGCAAAGATCCGAGGTTTGGGGGAACCACTTATGTAACTTGACCGGAGTGGCATACCAATGTGTAAGCAGTTTATACGCAGTTTCCTGCATTCTGGTGCTCAAGGAGCATTTATGTGCTAGTATACAGGCTTTTTGCCATTGTGTGTCTGTTATTTCTATGTTAAGTTCCTCCGACCACTTCTTCCGAAATCTGTCCAGGGCGTGCGGTGCTGAGGCCTGGAGCCAGGCATATGCTAAGGAGGTGGCTTTGGGTATTGGGGCCCCCTCCAGGCACACTGATTCCATATCTGTCATTTGTCTAGTAAAGTGCATTTTGCGTCGTGCATCGTTTACATAGCTTCGTATCTGGAAGTATGTCCAAAGGGGCATATCCTGCACATGGGCCTCTCCTTTCAGTTTCTGGTAGTCCTTAATAAGGACGTTCTCAAAACAGTGGCTGGTAAGCAAAGGTGTATTCTCGTCTTGTTTCTGTAACGCACGGTTCGCTACCCCTGGTGGAAAGTCCGGGTTGTCTTTAAGTGGTGTCAAGGGGCTTAAGGGTGAAGATACGTTTGTCTTTTTAATGATTGAGTGGAATATAGATAGGGTGGTGTTCAGAAGGGGGTGTTGTCGCAGAGTCGGTGGGTAATTTTTCATCGATACCCATGGGGAGAACCTCAGGGGAATCGGGCTTAACTCATTTTCTAGGGGGACCCAGTCTTTAGTGTCCTGGTGGCAATGCCAATCCAGGATTCTGGTCATATGTGAGGCGTGATAATATTGTTTGTAGTCGGGCAGGCCCATTCCCCCTCTTTCTTTCGCCCTAGTCATTAACTCAAATTTGATTCTCGGGCGCTTGTGTGCCCAAACAAATTCAAGCTGGATTGTTTGTAGGGTTTTGAAAAAGCACTGTGGAATCAGGACCGGTAAGGTCCGGAATAAATACAGCACTCTGGGCAATATTGACATCTTACAGATGGCTGCCCTCCCGAACCATGAGAAATGTTTGTTAGTATGCCAGGACAGCAAATCTTGTCTTATGATTTTGAGCATGGGTGGGAAATTCCTCTCAAAAATTTGAGATATCTGTGGGGTTAGCCATACGCCGAGGTACTTCATGGCAGAGGATACCCATTTGAAGGTGCTATTTAGTTGTGCGCTATGTAGTGTATCCTCTGTCATGGTGATATTCATCGCCTCAGACTTCGTGTAATTGATCTTTAGATAGGAGACGTACCCGTACACCGTGAACTCCCTTAGCAGTGTGGGAATTGACGTGAGGGGTTTCGTTAGGAAAAATAGCAAATCATCGGCGTATGCAGCGATTTTAAATTCCCGTTGACCCACCCAGAAACCCTCAATATCTGGTGATAACTTCACTTTCCTAATGAAAGGTTCCAACGAGATGATGAAGAGGATTGGCGAGAGGGGACACCCTTGTCTTGTACCATTGGTTATTTTTATCGTTTCGGACAGGGTTCCATTTATTCGTAGTTTTGCTGATGGGTTTTGGTATATCGCCGAGATCCAATTCATCATGCGGGTACCAAGGCCAACATGTTCGCACGTTGCCAACATGTAGTCCCATGCTACTCGATCGAAGGCCTTCTCCGCGTCTGTAGACAGAAGAAGGCCCTCGATCTTTCGTTCCCTAGCTGCATGTATAAGGTTTAGTGCCTTTGTTACATTGTCTTTTGCCTCTCTGCCTGGCATAAACCCTGCCTGCTCTGGGCCTATGATGGTGTGTAGTAGTGGTTTAAGTCTGTTTGCTAATATTTTGGTCAGGATTTTAACATCCAGGTTCAGTAACGAAATTGGTCTATAGCTAGGGCAGTGTTCTGGGTCTTTGTTTGGTTTGGGCAGGACTGTTATGTGTGCCCCAAGGAACATCGGGGGGACTTCCCTGGGTGTAGCAAATGAATTTAGAGCTTTTAGAAGTGGGCCAGTCAGGTTGTCTAGGAAGGTCTTATAATATATAGAGGAGAAGCCATCAGGGCCCGGGCTTTTCCCATTCTTCATATCTTTTATTGCCGCTTTAACTTCTATTTCCTCAATGGGCCGTTCAAGGAGCTCAGTGTCAGTGGTGTGTAGCGTGGGCATTTCTGCCCCGCGCAAGTATTCATGAATTGCTTGTGTTCTGGTTCCTTGCATGTCGGGTGGTTTGTGAGGGTTCGGTAGGTTATAGAGATTGGAGTAGTAGGAGTGGAAATGTTGTGCAATCTGCTCATCCGTCTGATCTAACGTTCCCTGTTTGTTTCGTATACCCTTAATGTTGTTGCTAAGGTGGGGGTCTTTTAGGGCTCTGGCTAAGAATTTGCCTGTTTTGTCCCCGTGTTCGTAGTATATTTTTTTCCTGAAAAACAGGAACCGTTTAGTGGTGGCATCTAATATTTGTTGTAGGGCTTTTCGGGTGTCAAGTAGTTCAGTCGCCGTCTGTTTGGTGAGGGATTGCTTATGTTGTAGTTCTAGTTGCGAGATTCTATCTACTAATTTTGAGATCTGTTTTTCCCTGTCCCTCTTTCGCTTAGCTCCCGCCCTCATCAATTCCCCTCGCATGTAACATTTGTGAGCCTCCCATGTCATCAAGGGGTCTGTCTCTGGTATTGAATTAAAGCTAAAAAATTCTTGCAATTGCTTGGTGAGTTTTGGCAATAATTCACAGTCTGTCAGAAGCGAGGAATTCAGTCGCCAAGACTGTCTCCTATGTGTGGGTATATCAGAGGCCAGTGAAAGAGAGACGGGGGCGTGATCCGAGAAGGATTGTATACCAATGTTTGCCCTTTCCACTAGATGTAGGTCCTTTCGTGAAATGAAAATGTAATCAATTCTTGAGTACCTGGCATGGGGGGCAGAATAGAAAGTAAAGTCCTTCCCATCTGGGTGAAGATATCTCCAGGTATCCACCAGATGCATCGAGGACAAAATTGATTTCAGGCTCTTCAGTACTCTGTATCTAATGTATGACGTGCCTGTCGATGTGTCAGTTAGAGGGTTCAGGGGGAGGCTGAAGTCCCCGCCCAGGATTATGCGTCCCGAGCCAAACACTCCGAGCTCCCCCATTACCCGTCTGCAGAAAGTCAGGTGTGAGGTATTCGGGAAATATACATTAGCCAATGTCGTTGGTACCCCGTAGTATTTCCCCTTCAGGAAGATAAACCTCCCTTCAGGGTCTATCAGTTTGTCCGTCAGCTCAAAGTTGGCCTCTCTGCTAATTAGTATAGAGACCCCCTTCGACTTAGCCGAGTCATTGGTAGCGTGATATACTGTAGTGAAATAGGAATCAGTGAGCCTGGGTACATTGCTTGTTCTAAAGTGCGTCTCTTGCAAGAAGGCGAAGTGAGGCCTACCTTTCTTGAGCTCCCTTAGGAGGGCGATCCGTTTTTCAGGGGTATTCAGACCTCTGACATTGTGAGATATCACTGTGGGGCAGTGGCCCATCGATGAGTATGCCATTGCACCGCCCTGGACAGATTCGGAGACCTGGTACCTATGGAAGACACTGTACAGGAGATATGTTATTACAGTATGGTATTCTTTCAAGTGATGTCTACCCACGCGTATAGATCTACCAGTTAAGAGAAAGATAAAGGGAAGAGTAGTGGAAGGGAGAAAACAGAGAAGGAGAAGATTATGTTATACTGCCTTCGAATAGATATTCTATCCGTGAGGTCTGATTAGGAGTACTAACCAGGGACTAAGGTCTCCCTGGGTGTACCTTGTGGGGTAGTGGGAGGTAGCAGCAGGGATATCCTGTGTCAGTCTCGGTATGGAGAGTGAGACAGGAGTGAATTACCCCTCAGTACCAGTCCTGGTACAGGGGATAATGAGAATACAAAACAAGCAAAGAAAAAAAAATGTAACTGTAGTGGCGGAGGTGGGAGAGGCCCGCGGCCACTTTTCTGCAATTGAGTTTAAACAAAAAACGTGCTGTATCAAACCATTCTGCACCGTATTATAAGTGCTAATCAACAGAACAACCGAATACTCCTCCAATTAGTGAGGACAGGAGGGCGCCAGCCGGCGCACCCCAGACAGGGTATCACCCCAATCAATTTTGGGGATCCATATCCCGTCCCGGCCACCGGCCACCCGCCCCCCCCCCCGGAGGAATCTCAAACTTCACCTAAAAGTGAATTCGTGCATTCTAGACTCTTAATCCTAGGCGTAAACCTTGTATACCGTCAGAGGAGGGCAGGACCGTAGGGCGAAAAATGTAATAAAATAAATAAAATATATAAAATGAAATAAAATAAGTAACGCAGAATAAAATAAAATAAATAAATAAAATAAAAGCAAGACAAGGCTAGATGAGTAAGGATACGCTAGTTTACAGCGTTACCACTCAATCGTAAAGTCTGGATCTCATTGATCTTAGCTGCAAGGTGCACGTTCCCGGGTATGTCAGGGAAAGTGCCTCCCTCTGTTCAGTCCATCTGTATGTTGCTTGAAAAGTGTATTCTGCAGTCAGATGTGTCAGGGCCTTTTCACCTCTCAGGTAGATGGGCATGTTTGAGGGGCCTTCCAGGTGTCAGGCTGAGTGGGGGTGTATGCCCCTGCTCCCCCCTTGGGCAACCGAGTAGCGTCAGTACACGGTAGATGGACCTCTGGGTATATCCTTGGGTGTTAGTAGGTGTGGGAGGGAGCCAGCATGCAAAAAGAAAAAACCAAGGGGAATAAAACTAAAACCAGAACAAAAACACTGGACCTGAGATGTTCAAACCGCATAGGTGTGATCAAAAAAAAAACTTCATCTTTCTGTCATGGGTCCTCCGGAGCTCCAGGTTGGCGGGCTCTGGGTGTGCCAGGGGGATGCCCCCCCTGTCTGCTTTGCTTTAGCTTCTTAGCTGGTCTTTTGTCGGGTGAGGCAAAAGGGGAGACAGACGGGCTCCTTTGGACCGGTGGAAGAAGAAATTCTTGGTACCAGTCTGGCAATTCGATGTCCCCCAGCTGCAGGGCATTACAAAACTCCGGCAGGTCGTCCGGTGATCTCAATGTGTGTTGTCTGCCATTGTGTGACACCAATAGGGCAAAGGGGAAGCGCCAGGTATACCGCAGGTCTTTTTCCCGTAGCCTGTCTAGTAAGGGCCTCAGGGCTCTGCGATTTTTCAGAGTTATTTGGGACAGGTCCTGAAAGAGCATTATCACTTCCCCATTAAACACAATTTGATCGTTGCGGCGTGCTTTCTGCATGATATCTTCTTTCAGTGTGAAGCTCTGTAGGCAGCAGATAACATCACGTGGGGGCATGTTGTCTGGGCCTCGTGCTCTCAGGGCCCTGTGCGCTCTTACAAACTCTATCTCGGTGTCCTCAGGCCTTTCCAGTAAGCTATTAAAGACCCTCTGTAGTGCAGGTACAATTTGGTCATTATCCACCGATTCCGGCACCCCTCTGACCCGTATGTTACACCTCCTCCCCCTGTTATCAAGGTCCTCCAAATGTCTATTCATTTCTATAAAATGATTGGAGTGTGAATAGGTGACTTTCTCCAGTCTATGTATGGCTTTCTCCCTGTGCTTCCCCGCCGTTTCAGCTGCCGCCATCTTCTCTGTCAGCACTAGCAGGTTGGATTTTAGATCCGTTATTGCTGCAGAGAACGTGGATTTTATGTCCGCAGCAAACATGGACATGTCGGCGTATGTTAGTGGGTGCTGGGAGTGTAAGTGGCTCCTACCATTGTCCTCCGCCGCGGACTGGGAGTCCTCACTGAAGTCGTCCTCAGCATGAGCCGGCGCCATCTTGGCTTCTACCACGTTGCTCCTGGATAGTGACTGCGATCTGAAGAGATCCGAGATGTTCCTGCTTTGTGAGGCCGTCGCCGAACGGCGGGATCGGGTGTGCGGTGTTCGGTTGTTCTGCTTGCTCATTCTTGGGAGCTAGGGTGCAGAATGGTCGGCTTGGGACCGCGGGTTCTCCGGAGCTCCTCTAACAAGCCGCCATCCTCGCTGCGCGCCAAGCCACGCCCCCAGCAAATCAATTTTTAAGAGCGCCGGTCCTAAAGGGAGCTGCAGGCAGGAGTTTTTAGACGAGGGCGCGGCTTCGACCTAGTCCGCGAGGCCGGATGTCGTGGACTAGGCTGAAGCCGCGGCCTCGCCTAAAAACTCCTGCTTGCAGCTTCTCAGGATCGGCGCAGTGTCCATCAAAAAAGAGAGAAAATCGCCCAACTCTAGCTGATAGATGACGATAAAACGCTCAAAAACGCTGCTCACCAGCGTATTTTGACTTTTTTGATTCATTGAAAAAAAAAATGCTAATGTAAAAAAACATTAAAAACTCTATTGCAAAAACGTTGCAAAACTCACTGCAAAGCTACTGTCATTTTAAGAATGTTATTTTAACGTCCAGTGTGCATGAGGCCTCATGCTAACGTAAAAAAACGTTAAAAACTCTATTGCAAAAACGTTGCAAAACTCACTGCAAAGCTACTGGCGTTTTAAGAACGTTATTTTAACGTCCAGTGTGAATGAGGCCTTATGTGACCTATAAACTGTACAAATTAGTTGAACAACAAACTAAATAAAATCTTTTAGGTGGCGGGAACTAAAACTAAAAAATAAAATAATATGATTGCATAAGTGTGCACACCCTTAAACGAATACTTTGTTGAAGCCCCTTTTGATTTTATTACAGCACCTAGTCTTTTTTGGGTATGAGTCTATCAGCATGGCACATCTTGACTTGGCAATATTTGCCCACTATTCTTTGTGAAAACACTTCAAATCTGTCAGATTGTGAGGGTATCTCCTATAATATTAGTAACATATTTTTATTTTCTGTTGGATTAGTTTTCTTGTGATGTATTGGATTTCATGTATGAGCTTGTTTGTGAGATGCAGAATTAGTAATGTTTGCTGGATTTATGTAACTCATTGTCATATTTTGGTATTTAATACATTTTACAGTTTCATATTGATTAATATGGAGAGTAAAACAACAAAATCTAAAGAGAAGGGTGGTGCTCAGAAAGTACGAGAAAAACGGTCCAAAGAACTTGAGGTAGCAGGAAGGGATCCTAAACAAATGAAACTCTCTTTTTCGGGGGTATGTGAAAAGTTCAAAAGTTAAGGCTGGTTCTTAGGTTTTAGGTTGCAGAATATATTGAATATTCACTCTTTGATAACAAGAGGGAACATACCTAGTCTGTTTAGAGCTGCATGATTAATTGCTATAGAATCGAGATCGCAATTCTACCACCCTCGCAGAGCTGCATGATTAATCGTTAAAGAATCAAAATCGCGATTCAACTCTCCTCACGATCTTAAAACTGCATTTCCCAATTCTATATAACAAGTTCAGAGAGTTCTCTGCACACTTCTGACAGCTGACAAAAAAAATAATCCAGGAAGCCTGCCAAGTTGATCACAACAGAGATAAAAAAACATTTTAACATGTAGTTCGTTAGATCAAAGGAATGGACCTTGGTCTGTAAATTAGGTCAGTTTAAACTTTTTCTGACACTTGTTGCTTACAAGTTAAAACCAATATCATTTTTAGAAAATGATATATATATATTTCTTTAGCAGAGACCCTAGAAAATAAAATGGTAGTTGTTGCAATATTTTATGTCACACTGTATTTCCGCAGCGGTCTTTTAAACTTAATTTTTTGGGGAAAAAATACACACAAAAAAAAAAACTAAACAGTAAAGTTAGCCCACTTTTTTTGTATAATGTGAAAGATGATGTTACGCCGCAATAATCGTGATCTTTATTCTAAGCAAAAAAATCGTGATTCTCATTTTGGCCAGAATCGTGCAACTCTAATGTGCATGATTAAGTTTTAAATTTAAAGTGTTACTAAACCCACAACAGTAAAATCAGTCTGTATATGCATTAATGCATGCTTGTTATACTCACTGTGAACCTCCAGGGTTTAAACCTGCACATTGTGGAAAAAGGCTGTTTGATCCTGTCTTTTCTGATCCTCTCCTTCTTTTACTGTCTCCAATCCCTCTCCTGATAGAACAGAGCACTGGGGGCCCTCTGTACATGCTCAGTTTGGTGTGCATTGCTGGAGAGTATTTTTTTTCTCTTGGGAGGGTGCATGGGAGATTTGCACCGGGCCAATCAGGACTGTCCAGACAGAGAATCAATGGAGAATGAAAACTCCTCCTATAAGCCATAACCAGACACTGATAGAAGTCAAAAGATTGCTATATACTGCTGATAAGAAAAGATATTTAGCAGTTTATATTTACTAAAATAATTGCATTCCCATGTTCTGTGTACTGTGGGATAACAGATATAGGGAATGCAAGTTCTTGGTTTAGTAACACTTTAAAAATCAAGATGGATGATCAAGGAGTGTGCATACTTGACTTTCCTTGATGATCACAGTTTTAATTTAATATATACGTTTTTAATTATTTTAAATCTCATAAAATCTTACATATAAGGTAAGTATCAATTATATAATTTTTTTGCATGATTTTTTTTTTTTTATGTTACCATGCATGGGGTTTCTTTGTTAGAACTTTTTTGGAAGTTTAACCTCCTTGGCGGTAACCCCGAGTCTGGCTCGGGGTCAGTTTTTTATGCTAGGAGCGGTAACCCCGAGCCAGACTCGGGCTTGCGTTGCGGGATGCAGGGGGGAAGTTACTTACCTTTTCCCCTGGATCCTGCGATGTCTCCCCGCTGTGTGAGCGAGCCGTCCGCTCGCTCGATTCACACAGTGCCGGGTGCCGCCGATCTCCGTTCCCTGTGACGTTACGACGCACGGGAGCGGAGATCGGCGCCAAATTCAAAAAAGTTTAAAAACACAACACATATACAATACTGTAATCTTACAGATTACAGTACTGTATACAAAAAATACACACCCCCTTTGTCCCTAGTGGTCTGCCCAGTGCCCTGCATGTCATTTTATATAATAAAAAGATTTTTTTTCTGCCTGGAAACTGGAGATTGTCCATAGCAACCAAAAAGTGTCCCTTTATGTCAAAAGTGGTTTTAGACCAGCTAGAAAACACCGATAAAAAAATAAAATCACAATTTATCATCAAACAATAAATTTAATGACAGCGACTATTCTGCAACTGAGCAAATTTCAGTGTTTTTGATTTGATTACATTATTGAATCATTTTTATATATATTTTTATTATATTATAATTTATTATTTTGTGTTTCAAACTTTATCATACCCGGGATGTCTACTAGACTCTGGTTCGGACAGATTTAAGTGAGTTATTCATAAGAATTGCATGCCTACAATATAAAAACGCCAAATTTCCATGCAAAATAATTGTACCGCTTTCAGCACTAAATTCCAGCCAGAATCATACCGCCAGGGAGGTTAAAGTTGACAAAAGATTTAATTTTAGACTGGTGGTATACATGAAAGAGCTGCTGTTGATGAGGTTTCTGTCGGACCAAGTAGTTTTTCAAGCATGCCAGTTGTATCTGGTGAAGAGAATGTGAGCGCTCAAGCAGAAATACAGGTGGATGAGGAGGAGCTGGTGTCAGAGTACAGAGAGCAATCACATATGAATGACCCAGATGTTTTTGAAGACCTTCCTGAATTAGAATGTATCACACCAGAAGAAGACATATCAGAAACAGTAAATGATCCATCAGAAATACCTTTTAGTCTTCCTCCTGCATGTTCCATAGGAGAAAAAAAATGTTTTTGTTGCAAAACACCCTTTTCAGCCAACTAGGACTGAATGCGAAGATCTTCCTTTTCAAGAAGTGGACTTTTATTACCGTAAAAAGCCTAATGGGGACCGTATTAAGCGTTCATGGCTAACTTGTAAAATGAAAAATCGAAAGTTAGAAGCATTTTTTTGCAGTATATGCATTGCATTTTCTGACTCCTCTTTCTCGTTCACTAGTGGGTGTACTAATTTTCGGCATTGCTATCAGGCAGCAAATAAGCATGAATCTTCTAAAAGCCATTGTGATGCTGTTAGTGCTTATTTCGCCATGAAAAAGAATAGAAGCATTGACACATTAATAAATCAGGCTCATGCCTGCAAAAGAAAGAAGGAGATACTTCAAAATATTGAGGTATTAAAAAGAATATTTGATATAGTAAAATTGCTTGGAAAACAGGGTTTGCCATTTCGTGCCCATGGCACTAATGAATCACTGTACAATTTATATAACAGTGAAATAAACCATGGGAACTTTCTGGAAATTGTCCTACTTCTTTCGCAATATGATGTTCCTCTAAAAAAATCACCTTGATAAATGCTTTCAGGACAGTGAAAAAATAAAACAGAGATTGAAAGACAGAAAAACATCATCAGGAAAACAGACATCTGGACGTGGATCTCTTATAACATTTTTGTCCAGTAAGACAGTAAAAAAAGTATTTTCAGCAATAGTTCGATGCATGAAAACCTTAATTGTGTCTGAATTAGGAGAGAAACGTTTCAGTATACAGGTTGACTCCACACAGGATGTTGGAATCGTAGATCAAGCAACAGTGGTTGTGAGATATGTAAAAGGTGAAGAAATCAAAGAACGGCTTGCGGTGATTCTCCCTGTTAGAGATGCTTCTGGAAAAGGATTTTATGAACTTCTAAAGTCCTGTTTTGATGTACTTGGTTTAGATTTCCCAAAAATTGCTGGTGAATCATTTGGTGGTGCAGAAAATATGAGGAGTGAGTATGTGGGACTACGTGCACAGATCGCAAAGGTAGTGCCAGATGCAGTCTATATTTGGTGCTATTGTCATATCCTTAACCTGTGTGTCTCAGATTGCTGTCAAGTATTGGAAGCAAAAATTTTTTTTGGTCTCCTAAATCGCTTGGCAACCTTTATTGGAGACTCCTACAAGAGAATGAATATCTGGAAAGACCAACTGGATAAAAGACATGGACAGAAAAAACTTTTAAAGTTACAAAAACTTGGAGAGACAAGATGGTGGGCAAAAGACAAGGCCCTTAACTGGATTTTTGGTGAGAAACATTCTCTTTATTTAGACACCCTTGAAGTTTTATATGTGATTTCCCAGAGCAACTTATTTGATTCAAAAACCACTTCTGAGGCCTCATCCCTTTTTCACAATCTTTGTCAGTTTAGGACTATCTTAACAGCAAACATATTTTTGCAGGTTTTTGATGTTATAGGTCCAGTGTCAAAATATCTACAAACCAGTGGCCTTGATTTCATGGTAGCATGGCAAATGATCAAAAGTGCAGTTGAGCAACTAAAAAAATAGATTTCAGCTATCCTAAACAAAAGGCTGAACAATTTAAAAAAAAAACAAATGAATTGATGGATGAAAGTGACGTTCTCAGCTCCTTGGAAGTTGAGACTATGCTTCCAGTTCGAAGAGTGTCACGAAAAAAACGATTGGCTGGAGAATCTTCACATGATGAACGACCTGAAGATCAAATACAATACTTTCGAGCTAGTGTGTTTAGATCAATTCTGGACCAAATCATACAAAGCTTAACAGAGAGGTTTTCAGAAAATAAGCAATTGATCATGGATTCCCAATGCTTGGACCCTCACACTTTTCAGAAAATGAGGACAGATCCCACAATGCTAGATGGAGGGGCACTAGAGAGAATTTCTAAGTTAGCCAGAGTAAATGAATGTTCTCTCAAAACTGAATTAATACGTTTTGCCAACCTATTTCCTAGTCTTACAGGATGTCTTTCTGAAGATGAGACACAGAATGTGGAAATAATTCTGGATGATGAGGAGGAGGATCATGATGATGATGACAGGATTCCCCCTACATACAAACTAGTTGGGGTACAAAAGGAATCAAAGTGTGGTTCTTGCAAGCAGTGCTTTTTTTGCTGTCACAGGTTGTTGCTAAAATACAACCTTTATTCTGAAGCCTATGAAAATATTTCAATCACCTATGAGTACCTGTTGACCCTTTCTTTTACACAAGTATCATGTGAGAGAGCATTCAGCAAGCTTAAAATTATCAAGAACTGACTTCGAGCCATAATGGGACAAGAACTGCTTGATGCCCTAATGCTCATGTCAGTGGAGAGAGATCTTTTAGAACTGGTCCAGTTTCCTGATGTATTGGAAATTATTCGTCAAAGTTCTTCCTTGATGAGGTCTTTGCTAACTGTTTGAACAAATATTTAGTTTAAATGTTTTATATAGATATTTCTTTGGCTTCTATATTTTTTTGAAAAAGTTAAGTGAGAAGGTTTATCCATAAAGATTGGCTTTGCCTGCAGCGCAGACGCCCTGTTTAAGGAACACCCTGCTCGGATGGGGATTCTCTGCCTGTTTCTTACCCCTGGCACTGTTTGTGGGGTCCTCGGTTGGATGGCCGTCTGGCGATGGGCCTGGGTGGCCCCCCTTTGATAGTGGCTCCACTATTCTCCTACCCTGCTGGAATATGCTGCACAGTCCCCTGGCACGCTCTAATGTGTTTTCTTATTCTTATTTGTTTTAGGCTGCCGGAGCAGTTGCACAAAAGGTTTATTACGTGCCAAATACCATCTATATCTTTTGCTGAATATGATCCTCCTGAATGTACGACTACTCACGTGACTATGCACATTGGTTGAACAGTCCAGAACAACTTGGTGACAAGCCAAATGGTAATCAGCACAGAGCACTCCACCATGTTGCCATGCAGTTCTGGTTCTAGGACAGAACTATTCAATGGCTTATTTCCATCTGAGGTGGATCTCTCTGCCATACTCGCAACAAAGAGTTAAAGAGGCTATTTTTCCTACGAATGGTCTTTATATATGCCGTTGCACTATGACGACAATGCCCTATTGACGGACTTGTTTTCCTTACTGTTTCATGTTTTTCGTTTGGTGACATTTAAACCCGAGTGTTCTCGGTTAACTTCCACAACGCATTGTCAGTCTCTAAGTCATGAGAACATGGATCTGAATTTGACACACATTAGGTACTTATGTGCTTTGCACTCATTACACTATTTGTTGTGATGGCTGCAATGTGTACTGTATTGTCATGGAATTTCCGAGACCTTGGTACCCCCTTAAAACATATTCAAGTGTTCAGTGCTATCAAACAATCCCATCTTACCAGTGAATTAGGGGTAATGCAATATTATGCAATAATAGTTTATGCAATATTACTTGCTTCTGTACTTTGTTTATTTTTGCAATAAAAAGTATTTAAAAAATATTGAATTACCACATTGTATCATATTTGTTTTGCTTCATAACATCAATCATCCGTTATAAAACCAGGTGGGCATGGATGGTGAGCTGATTCGGTGGTTTAATGGGCCACTTGACTGGACTTGCCCCCCAGGCCTTAGGCTGCCAGCCCTCCCCTGCTCTCCGCTGTATATACAGTAAATCAATATTACTACATACCAATGGGACTCTTCCTACCTTCACCAAACTGTGGTCTAGGGATCTGGGTCATGCGATCTCACCAGAGGATTGGAATATGGCTTTGATGTTTACCCACAAATCATCTGTATCCTGCTATGCGGAGTAAAATAACTATTAATTGCTCCCCAGATGGTATAGAGCACTGGTTTCTCTCAGCTGCATATTTCCCACATCTGCTAGTGTTGATACAAAGCCCGGGGAACGTACTTGAATGTCTGGTAGGAATGTGATTTGATTCCGCCATTTTGGACTGTGATCTTTAGAAAACGTAATGAGATCTACAATGAGTCTCTCACCCCGTCACCTGACATTGCCTTGTTATCTATCTTATGGGGTTCTGTCAAGTCACAAAAACAAGCATCTTGCGATTTTTTTCTCTCAGCTGCAAGGCAGCCTAAATTCTAGTTTTGGAAGTCTACTTCTACACCTTCCTTGTCACTCTGGGTGAATATAGTTAATGACATCATGCTAATGGAGGAGATGCAGGCGAGAGAAACAGATTCCTGAGATAAATTTATCACTTTGTGGTACATGTGGATGCATTACTCTGCATCCGACAAAACGAAAAACCTGCTCTTTTGTTAACTTTCTCTGGGTCTGACCTCACCTGGGTCTCCCTTCTAGGTCCCCCCTCTATTCCTGTGGGTGGACAGTGGCTCTAGGACACCATTTGGGCTGGCCTCTGCAGTCAGAGACATTGTTGCATCTCTTGGTATTTTTTTTTTTATGCTTCAGGAGTTTATTTCCACATCCTTTCTTTTCTCTATTTCTTTTCCTTTCCTTGCCCCTCTCCTCTTTCTTAGCCTGGGCTTTTTGCTTCATTCCTTCCCTGACCCCTCCATGGGCCTTTGGCCCTCTACTTATTGTGGCATCAGAATGGCATTATCACCTATCGTAGCATATTGGGGTCCCTCTACACCCCTGGATGACTTTTGAGATTGTTTTCTATATGTGTCTGTTTTTCTGGCTATGTATGATGTTAAACCCTTGTGTTGTAGAGCCGTTGTTCCTTGTTCTGGTTTTAAAAATGTCAAATAAAATACATATTAAACCTAAACTGAGTGTTCAAATGGGCTTTAAGGTTTCCAAACAATAAGTATGCATACAAACTAATGCTTATTAGGGATCACTTTCTTCCATTCTCTGCAAATACTGTAGTTGTTGATATTCATATGCAATAATATTCACTAATATTTTATGTAACTTCTAAACTGCAACCTGGAGGCTGTTTTCATTACATGGAAGCAAATTGCCTATTTGCTGTTTTTTAATGTCCAAAAGCACTCTGTCTGATAAAAAAAAAAGAAGAAGAAAAGCATGACCTGCAAAAGACCTGGTTTATACTTACCTGTTACATGGTTTGTTCCATTGATCTTTGCACTGTTTTAGAGTTGGAGTCACCTAAAAAAAAAAATATTTTTCTTCTACTTGTGCCAAGGTTCCTTTAGTTAATCTCTACATCTGTACTGTGAACCACAGACCCCAGGGGGGACCAAGTATCTGATACACTCAGAAGTGTGTGGGTTAGGAAGAGTCTAATGCTCCACAAGAGTGCGAAGAGCAGAGGAACGGGTGGCAAGACAGGTAACTATAAACTCACTTTATTTGTGGGTTGTGCTCTTTGACATTTGAAGTTGGGGACAGAGTTGCTTTAAACGCCTTTCGACTGCCTGACGTCGTTTGACACCGGCAGAATGGCTCCCCTGCGCGAATCGCCGTAGCTGTCCAGGGGCCAAATTGCCATAAATCTATCCCCTATTTTGTAGACGATATAACTTTTGTGCAAACCAATCAATATATGCTTATTGCAATTTTTTTTACCAAAAATATGTAGAAGAATATATATCGGCCTAAACTGAGGAAGAAATTTTTATTTCTTTTTTAAATTAGGGATATATATTATAGCAAAAGTAAAAAATATTGTGTTTTTTTCAAAATTGTTGCTCTTTTTTTGTTTATAGTGCAAAAAATAAAAACCGCAGAGGTGATCAAATACCACCAAAAGAAAGCTCTCTTTATGGGGAAAAAGGACATCAATTTTGTTTGGGTACAGCGTTGCACGACAGTGCATTTGTTAGTTAAAGCGACGCTGTGCCGTACCGCAAAAAATGGCCCGTCGGAAAAGGGGTAAATCCTTACGGGGCTGAAGTGGTTAAACAGCAGTCCATAAATCTCCACTCTTCATAACTACTAGAGTTTATCTCATTTATGTGCGCAAATATCTGGTTTCAAATCCCTGTTCTTGAAATGTGAAGAATATAATGCAGAACCAAAGAAAGTAGTCAATAGTATCAAGGTAAAATTACACTTTAAAATGGAACTAAACTGTATCTGAACACCACAAACCAAAATATGTTTTAGCATTCAAAGCAAACTTACCCATCCATGTCTCCATGCTTTATTTTCTTGAGAAATCCCTTTGAAAAACACTCCCCAGCCTATCTAGCTGAGGTCATCTTGAGTAAGGGCAGATGATTTATTAGCATTTACTTTGTGAAATCCATCTGCTCTTAGCTCAGGCAAGCAGGCAGGAGGGTGTGCTTAGCTAAGAAAGCAACTCTTCCCCTCCTCTAGATGAAATTAAGAAAAATGCCCATGAAGACTCCTGGGATGTATGGCACCATTTTAGCCTAGGTCTGCAACCAGGAAGTAACTAAAGAAATTGAATAAAAAGTTAAAACATGTAAATACTCTACACTATACCTTCCTATCTATTTACTAACGCTAGAAGCATAAGGAATAAAAATAGTTAATATGGATTAAGAGCGTTCAGTTTCACTTTAAGATTTGTACTGATGGTTCCCAAAGAGGCAATGAGCAGGACTTTGGTATAGAACCATAGGTGTGTGCAGCCTATTGCATAAGGGTGTGCGCCCCAAAGCTCAAAAACACATGAACGCCACCTGCTGTCACAGGGAGGAGGCTCTGATGGTGGAAGACAGTTGATTGGGAGCATATTACAGTACATCCTAAGTATAGGTGTAATGTGTTCCTACAGTTGAACCTAGTCTTTAATATAACGGGGGCATTTACACTGGTCCCTGACACCACAACCACCCACCTGGTGCCACCCTGGATAATGCTAATGCACATGGGGTAATTAGGGTGTGCCCAGGCACACCCGGCACACCCTGTGCGCACGCCTATGTATAGAACTATACAAAACCGAGGTCAATTGCACATACATTGAAGATATTTATTTCTATTTGACTTACTTATCTTTGGGATATAATAAGATCACTTGGTGGTCAGTTAATATCTGCAATACTACCAGTATTATTATTATATGAGCATTTTAAGAGCTAAAAATACATTTTTGGTAAAACAATTGTGTGGTATGCACACATTTTAGAGCTTAAGGTTATGTATGGAGCTTAATAAACAGGACAAACCAATATATTTTACTATATAACTTATTATTAGACTTTATACTCATTTTAGGTTTGAAATACAATATAGTATCAGGTTATAGTGCACACAAGAGTCAGCCTCTACAAAGGTAAATGTCTGTGCTCTCATCTAACTCCTGGAGTAGGGTCAAATACTACAGTTTCTTTTCACTTCAATCTAACATATGAAAGATGTGATCCCATGGAACTTGTATGCAGTTCAAAAGTCACGCTACTCCTTAAACTTGTATTACGTTTTATCAGTCATTTTACTAGTAAAAAAGAAAAATGACTGGAAAAATATATCAGTATAACCATTTAACCACTACAATACTGTGCACTTTCGCCCCCTTCCTTCCCAGACCAATTTTCAGCTTTCAGCGCTCTCGCACTTTCAGTGACAATTGCGCGGTCATGCAATGCTGTAACCAAATGATTTTTTTATAATTTTGTTCGCACAAATAGAGCTTTAGTTTGGTGGTATTTATTCGCGACTCTGTTTTTTATTTTTTGCGATATAAGCGAAAACATATCGGAAATTTTGAAAAAAAACTATATTTTCTCCTTTCTTTTTTAAAAGAAATCCAATAAAATCAAATGTTGTCATAAATTTAAGCCAAAATGTATTCTGTTACATGTTTTTAGTAAAAAAAATTGTATAATAAAAGTGTATAATAATTGGTTTGCGTGATCACGGACATATGTACGCAAATG
This sequence comes from Lithobates sylvaticus, assembly GCA_028564925.1. Lineage (NCBI taxonomy): Eukaryota > Metazoa > Chordata > Amphibia > Anura > Ranidae > Lithobates > Lithobates sylvaticus. The sequence continues at coordinate 159,587,399 of CM053035.1, read as the reverse complement.
ATCATGTACATATGTGTGCAGGTGATCACGGACATATGTGTGCAGATAATCATTGGCACATGTTATTTTACTGGGACATATGTGGGGGACATGTGTTTTTATTATTTGGGGACATGTGTTTTTATTTGGGGACATGTGTTTTTATTATTTGGGGACATGTGTGTTTTGGGGACATGTGTAGGGACATGTGTGTTTACACTGTGGGGACACTACACTGGTGATCAGTGAGTAAAAAACTGTAAAAAAACAGCTAATACTCACTGATCACCAGCCGGCTGCAGCGATCCTCTCTCCTCTCCTCACCGACGACTTCCGTGTGAGGAGAGGAGAGCCGATTGCCTAGCAACCGGCTGTTTGTTTACATCACATGATGGCTGTGATTCGACACGGCTGTCATGTGATCAGGAGGGCCAATCACCGAGCCCTCCTGCCGATCCGAGATGCGCCGTGTCCGGGTGACACGGCCGCATCTGGATCGCGCCGATGCGCGGGCACGTGCGCGTGCGATCCCTCTACTTCTGAAGGACGTTCCGGAACGTCCTATCAGAAGTAGACGGCTACTAGTTAAGAATGGATATTAGAAATTGTAGAAAGTTATCAGAGCTGTAAATGTCTATGGGTGTGGTATTCCTATGGGCAAAGACTATATTGGAAAGAGATGATAATAGGATAGGGAGGGACTATTGGGTGAATTTAATAAACTCCTAGCAACAATGGCAGTATGGCATTTTAAAATGGCATGCACAAAAATTCAAAAGTCCTTGCTGCCCGTTTTGGTGGTTTTACTGACATGCGGGTGATTCAGGTAGTTCTTTTTGGTGCTGTTAGTTTGTAAATAATGAAACTGGAGGTAATTAATACCAACTCTATATTGCTATACAAAGACAGGCAGAGTGCCGGTTTCGGTGCATTGTGTAGCAGGTGGCATATTTGCCACCGCTACCTCCTTCCTTCCCTGCCTGTCACTATTTATCACTGGTTGTTAACCACTTCTCCTTAGGTGGATGTTGGGGACTTAAAGTGGAGATATCTGAATGATGTTTGCAGCTACACACATCATCCGCCTTTGGTGGTTTACCATAGAGCTGACAGAGGACCAGATGGTACCCGGCCATCTCTTTGACCCTGAGAGGCCAAAAGCGTCACTTCCGACGCTGGCAGATGTAAACATTGTTGCTTTTTAGCTGAAAAGCCTGAGATTTTTTTTTTTTTTTTTTTAGGCTTATCAGCATAGAGGAGAGATGTGGGGACTTAAAGACCTGATCTCTCTGCAAAGAGGACCAGTCATTACCTATTCCTTTTACAAGGGATATTTACATTCCTTGCAATAGGTATACAAATGATAAATAAAATAAAAAAAATAAAGGGAAAGTGTAAAAATAAAATGAACAATAATAAAACAAAATGTAAATCCCCTCGAGCAGCGAACGCATATGTAGGTCATGCCTGCATAAGTAAAGAGCGTTCAAACCACACATGTGAGATATCATCACAAATTTTAGAGTGAGAGCAATAATTCTAGCTCAAGACCTCCTCTGTAACTCTAAATTGGTAATCTGTAAAAAAAAATTTAATCATCGTCTATGGAGAATTTTAAAGTACCAAAATTTGGTGCCATTTAACGAGTGTGCGCGATTTTAAAGTGTGACATGTTAGACATCTATTTACTCGGTGTAACATCATCTTTCACATTATACAAAAAATTGGGATATATATATATATATATATATATATATATATATATATTTTTTTTTTTTATTAATGAAAGTGTTTTTTTTTTTTTTTAAAACACGTTTTGAAATTGCAACAACCACCATTTTATTCCCTAGGGTCTCTGCTAAAAATATATATATACTATTTGGGGGGTTCTGAATACTTTCTAGCAAAAATATTATGATTTTTACATGTAGGAGATGAATGCCAGAATTGGCTTGGACTGGAAATGGTTAAAAGATAAGTATGGCCAAAACTTTTTTGGCTACATTTCTCCTGTGAGTCACAGAAGTGCTCTCCTGTGACCCAGAATCAACTGATAGTGGGCTATTGCCTTTTACCAGCTGACATGGCAAAGCGGCTCCAAGCTCTGGAAGGATTCCAACCATATTGTCAGGATCCACCCAGCTGCCTGATTGACAGCTGGCTTTGCCTCCCAGCTGTGCTTCTGTGAGCGCTGGAGGGACAGAGTGGAGAGCAGAGACTAATGCCCCGTACACGCGGTCAGAAATTCCGACCACAAAATCCGTCTGACTTTTTCACTGGTGTTGCATACACACGGTCGGACAAAGTTGTCGGAAAATCCGATCATTCTGAACGTGGTGACGTTCGTTGCGTACGACGAAACTACGTAGAGGCTATTAGCCAATAGGTTTGGTCTCCTAATGTGATCTGAGCATGCGTGGCACTTTGTCCGTCGGAATTCTCTACACACGATCGGAAAAAGTCTGATCGGATTTTGTTGTCGGAAAATTTGAGAGCAGGATCCGACAGAAAAAGTCAGATGGGCACACACGGTCGGATTTTCCGATGACATGGTCCGATAGGACATTTTCCATTGGAATTTCCGACCGTGTGTACGGGGCATAACAGTCACTGCTCACTACTTCAAGCCGACCAAGAACTGATTAATCGGCAGTCATGTGATCCCTCAGTCCATGGGCTTTGAGCTGATGTAGGACCGATGCTGCAGCATAAAGGTGAGATTGGGGTTGATTTACTATAGGCAGTTGCTCCAGAGTTTAGTAAAATTGCTCCAGAGCTTAGTAAATGAGCAGAAGCACGTGCAAGAAAAAAAAATCATATTTTTTTTAATTTTCCTTGCAAGTGATTGGGTATTCTTTGCAAAGTAAATCTTTACCTCATTTACTAAAGTTTGGAGCAACTGCAAAGTGCACAGTCTATTTGCCTTTAGTAAATCAACCCCTGTGTGTCTTTGTTTTTTGTTAACCACAAATGTCTCCTTTAAGGACACTGTTGTCAGTGATACTCATGGTAGGTGAAGCCTGGTGAGGAACCTGAGACATTAGTTCTGCACCAACAGTAGCTAAAAAAAAAAAGAAAATGGTAAAATTAACAAAAAAGTTTAATGGTTCGATTGAGGTGGTAGGGATGGTTGCAATACAAAGCACACTTTTAATGTGGAGATCTTCTCTAATGATCCGCACACACGATCGGAAATTTAGCAAAATTCAGCCAGCAAAAGACAGATGTGAGCTTTTGGTCGGAAAATGCGACGGTGTGTATGCCCCATCGGACTTTTGCTGGAGGAATTCCCGCCAGCAAAAGATTGAGAGCAGGTTCTCTGTTTTTCAGTCCGAAAAAGTTCCAATCGGAAATTCCGATCGTCTGTAGCAATTCTGACGCGCAAAATTCCTACGCATGCTCGGAAACAATTTGACGCATGCTCGGAAGCATTGAACTTCATTTTCTCGGCTCGTGTGACCGTGTGTATGCAAGCCAAGCTTGAGCGGAAACCCGTCGGAAAAACCATCCAAGATTTTTCGGACGGAAATTCCGCTCGTGTGTACGCGGCATAAGAGAATGCTCTCCTAGGTGCCGGCCAACAAGTGCTGTTCAGCATACGGCCTTGCAAGTTCAAAATTCCACAGTGTGATATATTCTTAGTGTATTGTAGTAAATTGTGTATAATTTCTTATCCTTGAACAAAACCCTTATTGTAGTTATGAGAATACTATTAAACAAAGATATGTACAGTATCTATATACCGTTATATTCAATATTTTTCAAATGTGGAGTTTAGCAAAGACTAGGCACATTTTTATGCATACATTCACAAAAAATTTGAAAGTACAATTTACAGATTTTTTTTAAATTCATTGCTAATGACAACAAACACAGTTCTAGAAGATGGACATGGTCTATAACGTACTTACAATGACATTCTACCTAATCAAGTTCAGCAGATGTACACTGTCAGCTGCTTCCTTGTGGATTCTTAGTTGCTGCCCTGAACAAATTACTTAATAAATCAAGGAGCATGTAATTTAATTAACCTGAGTCTATTTTCTTGATGTTCCCTAAATGCTATGCCCAAAGAATGATCCTTTTTCAATGTATTTGAAAGTGAACAAGACTGGTTATCTTTTCCATTTACTAAAGGGCACTGCAGTGGCTACAAGGCTTAAATACTAGTCTCTGGAATTGATATAACTGACGAAAATTGGTTGCAGAGTAATATATTCTAAGAGACACATAGCAACCTGATAAGCAAAGACTGAACTGTAGCTTGGTTACAGCAAAGAATATCTATATTCGCCTGGGAATAAGCAAACACGGGTTATTCATAAGACATTTTAAGGGCTTCTTTAATCTTATCCTTAAAAACTATTAGCCAAAATTGTTGTAAATGTATTTTCTACTTACTGGATGAAGTGGGTTTAGAGGAAAAAAAAGACTGAGTATATGTTTTAAAATGTACTCTCTAAAAAGATAGTTAATTATAGCACAAGACTATGTAATGAGAAACATAGAATTAATGGATAAGTTCACCATTCAAAAAATAAATAAATGCACATGTTTGCAGGTAATAAATGTGCATTTGTTATTTTTTTTTAACTGAAGTCTGCAGTGCATTGCACCCATGATCAGCAGATCACAGGTACTATGTCAGGCACCTACACAATCTCCCTCTAGCTGTGTGCCCATATCCCCATATGCGCTTTCAGTTACAAATTCAGAGGAAGAATAAGTGCATAATGAGAGTTCTGTGAAGAGAGCTCACAGCCTTATTTAGACTACAAGTATGTATTGTAGTACTCTGTAAATAAAGGATGTGGCTGTGCACAGAGCCCTACACAGCCGCGCTGTTTTCAAAAAATATCAGTGGGTGCAGGGAGAAGATCCCTCACCCATTGTTAGAGAGTGGGGAGTGCTGGTTGCAGGAGGTGGGTGCAAAAGAGCATGGTACACTCTAAATTTGAGTGTAACATGTAAAATGCTCCTAAAGGTGAACTTACCCTTTCAAGAAAGAGACATAATATTAGAAAAACAACTTAATTTTATCAAAAACAATAGAAACATTGAAATAAAGGCCATATTTATTGCTCATTAAGCAGGGCTGGGACAAGGCAGGTGGCAGAAGGGGCAGCAGCTCTGGATCTAATGCTATCACACAGGAGGGTGGAGCACCATGTGGTAAGCAGTGCTATAGTCACCTCTTACATGATTCTGATCAGTGGCTGGCAACCAGGGGGCCATGGCTTTATGTCTGCTTTGATAACTACTACTGTCACACCCAGCCAACCCTAAAAGTACACTGTGTGAGTGTGTGCAACCACCTCCCAACTGTTGCTCACTCATGCACAGTGTAGACTCCATTTAAACCATGGGAAGCCAGATCAGGGGAGTGGGGAGTGGGCGCAGGATGATCTGATCATTCTGGGAATGATTTACTAAAGGCTAATAGACTGTGCACTTTAGCAGTTGCTCCAGATCTTAGTTAATGAGGTAAAGCTTTACTTTACAAAGAATACCCAATCACATGCAAGGAAAATTTAAAACAATGCATTTTTGCTTGAACTTGAATGGGTGATGGAAGTCAGCAGAGATCACCCTCGTTTACTAAGCTCTGCTGCAAGTGCACAGTCCTGTGGCTACTGGTGGTATATTTTTTGGGGGGAGCAGCAAACAATCCACCCAATTCCACCCCCCAGTCGGTAGGTCAGTCAGTCACCAGCCCCACACTCACCCCATCTAGGTCGCAGGCAGCACTTCCTCTGGGTGGCAGGCGGCAGCTTCAACCTGCGTCTCCTCCTCGTGGTGATTCACGGCGGCTTCCCCTGCGTCTCCTCCCTCCTCTGCGGCCAATAGGATTGCTTCTTCTCTCGGCATATAAGGTGACGGGACTCAGGACCTGCTTCCTGGTTGGCCAGGTGGAGAATCAGGAAGACATAAACGAAATATTAATTTGCTGAGTGGGCTCGGGGCAGTGCCCCTGCGTCCCGTATGGACGGGCCGCCACTGGCACAGTCTATTTGCCTTTAATAAGTCAACCCCTCTATGTCCAGTGTTAGCAGTGGGGAGGAGCAGTTCTGCATCCTTGCCCAGGGAGCTGGATGAACTTGTCCTTGTACTGCCCCTTAGTCATCTGTCTTGTGAGCAGATATCCCACACCAAGCTTGGGGGCAGAAAAACTGAAAGATATAGTTTGCCTAAATTGTGTCAGCACACCTAGAACCAACCAGTAAAAGAGTAGAGCAAACTGTTTACCTAGCCTGCTTGCAATTTATTTCTAAAGCTGGCCATACATGGGCTCGAAGGTTGAAGAGAAAAAAAAAACTAACCTGATTCCCTATCCACACATTCAATGTGGTTATGGAACTTCCCCACTGTATAATTGTATTCTGACAGTGGGGATACTTCCCCATTGTCAGAACACACAGATCAGTTGCCTGTGGCACTGATTGAGAGAGAATATACCGACAGGGTTGCTGGTCAGAAGTCAATCGGTAGATCAACCTCTGTTTAACCACATTGGTCACATGTAGATCAAAATTCGACTGGTCCCTGCTGAACCAGCCACATTTTGATCCATGTATGGCCAGCTTTAGTGTATAGACTCAAGTTAAGTATGTAGTATACTCTTTCAGCATAAAAAAAACCCACACACAATGTGCAGGAACAGCAGAATGGGAATTACAGGATTAAAATGGTAAGATATTGGGGGTGATTTACTAAAACCAGAGAGTGCAAAATATGGTGCAGCTGTAGCCAATCAGCTTCTAACTTCAGCTTGTTCATTAAAGCTCTGACAAAAAAAAAAAAAAAAGCTGGAAGCTGATTCGTTTCTATGCACAGCTGCACCAGAGTTTGCACTCTCCAGTTTTAGTCAATCAAGCACATCCTGGACCACCATCTATATATATTGGCTTTGTGAAAAATCAGCCCTGTTAGTAAAATGTGTACTTTCTTTTCCTCCATCAAACTTAAATAAGAACAGGACAATAATGCCTCAGCAATCGCTGCTTCAAAATGCTCTTGGGTGATTTTTTCCCATTAGAATAATTTCATGAGACTAATCACTTACTCAACAATCTCCTGCATCATTACTGTAAAGCAATTTTTGTGTTTTTTCTTTTTTTTCAGTTTCTGAGATTAGCATTAGTCATAGGTTTACTGCCTCCTAGGAGTTTAACTATAAGTTACTAAATGACATTGCAAAAGAATTGAAATACTCTGTGAACCCCCCACCTCTTCTAGGTGTTGCCTTGAAATGAAAGTTTTTGTGCCTAGAGTTCAATTTAAAATGTATTCCTCAATAAACAAAAAAAATATAAATCCACTTTGTATACAACAAATACTGTATATACTCGAGTATAAGCCAAGTTTTTCAGCACATTTTTTTGTGCTGAAAGTGCCCCCCTCGGCTTATACTCGAGTCAATCAGTTTTCTGCAGCAGAGAATGTAATTTTCCGAACCAAATTTGGAGCCCCGTATCTCAGGGCCAAATTTGATGTGCAAACCCAGTGGAACCAGCACTACAACATATCCAAAGATGGGGTTCCTAGCACCAAGTGGCCCCAAGATATGGGGCCCCAAAGTTCTGATTCGGAAAATGTAATTCTCTGCTGCAGAAAAGTGCTTGACATTTTCCGAACCCACTTTGGGGCCCCGTATCTCGGGCCACTTGGGTTTGCACACCAAATTTGGGGCACCTAGCACTAAGTGGCCCCGAGATACGGGGCCCCAAAGTCGGTCAATTGTGTCCATCTACAGCAATGTCATTTTGGGACCCTTTGGGTTCAGAGACCCCAAATTTTGGCTGCAGCTAGGAACCCTTAACTACTGAGTTTGAAGTTCAGGGGGCCTATGGCTGCAAATGGGCACAGTGAGGTTGCAAATGGGCATTGTTGACCCTCTTTTCCACTTACAGTAGCAGCGCATTTCTCATCCTAGGCTGATACTCGACTCTATACGTTTTCCCAGTTTTTTGTAGTAAAATTAGGTGCCTCGGCTTATATTCGGGTCGGCTTATACTCAAGTATATACGGTATCTTTGCAAAACCCAAGATATTACCTTGCAAAGGTAACAGTGACAACAACACTGTCCTGATTGCTGAGCTGTAACAGGGGCCCATCAGATTCAACCCAGTACAGTTTGCCTACAGAAAACTACCGAAGGGCAGATACAAGACCAGTCATCCTTCACAAGGAGAGAGAACAGTAGTGACCGGTCTTTATTACAGAAAGCTACTGCACAGAGGCAAAGTTGGATTACTGCAGAGATCTGGAAGAAATGCAAGCACACCAAGATTTAAATGAGCATGCACATAGCTCTTGTATTCAGAAATGTGTCCCTTACCTAGAACAAGGGATGTCTGCCTTTGCTTTGACCCTGCAGATATACATACTTGTTCTAGGTCAGTGATTTAACCACTTCCCCTGTGGAGCATTTTTTCAAATTTTTTTGCACAATCTTAACCGCTTCAGCCCCGGAAGATTTTACCCCCTTCCTGACCAGAGCACTTTTGCGATTCGGCACTGCATCACTTTAACTGACAATTGCGCGGCCGTGCGACGTTGCACAAAACAATATTGATGTCCTTTTTTTCCCACAAATAGAGCTTTCTTTTGGTGGTATTTGATCACCTCTGTGTTTTTTATTTTTTTCGCTATAAACAAAAATAAGTGCAACAATTTTTTAAAAAAGCAATATTTTTTACTTTTTGCTATAATAAATATTCCACAAAAATATATGAAAAACATTTTTTTCCTTAGTTTAGGCTGATATGTATTCTTCTACATATTTTTTGTAAAAAAAAATCACAATAAGCATATATTGATCGGTTTGCGCAAAAGTTATAGTGTCTACAAAATAGGTGATAGTTTAATGGCATTTTTATAAAGCGGCAAACTGCAATTTATATTGTGACTGCAACATTATGGCGGACACATTGGACACTTTTGACAATATTTTGGGGCCATTGTCATTTATACAGCGATCAATGCTATAAAAATGCACTGATTACTGTGTAAATTACACTGGCAGGGTAGGGGTTAAACACTAGGGAGCGATCAAGGGGTTAAGGGGTTGTTCTTCTTCCCAATGATTTAAAAATAAGTTGGCTACACTGGGGGCATACTTAGCCCCCATAGCTACGCCCTTTGTCTGAGTAAAATATTTGCCTTTGTGCCAGAAATAGTTGTGACTCATGGCTAGTCTTAACCCATCAATAATGTACCTAATTTGTCCCTCTTTCATATTGGTTTGCTTATGTAATGCCCATTCTCCACTATTTATTCCATCCTCTTGCACTATATTAGTATACAATGAGTTGACATCTATTGTAACTAAGATATCTGTTTCTTCTATCTCAAGGTTTCTTAACTCATCAATCAACCAACGGTTGTACATATCTATCGATGTACGATCCTAATCGGGAGAAGAGCGAATCAATCCCACTAATTATTGGCCTTCCTGGTGGGTTTGTTTGACTTTTGTGAATTTTGGGGACATAATAGATGACAGGCGTTTTCGCTGCCTCTGGTGTTAGGAAGATAGCTTCCTTTTTCGTAAGAATTCCTCTATCTTCTCCCCTTTTCACAAAAGATTTAAGTTTATTTTCATACTCAATTTTTGGATTTCCTTTGAGTTTTTGGTATGTGTCTTGTATATTCAACAATTTATTCATCTCTAGTTCATAATCCTTTTTATTGAGTATTACAAGCCCCCCCCCCCCCCCTGTCGGCTGGGCGTATAATTATGTTATTCTTCTCTATTCCTTTAATTGTCTTCCAAATGTTATTTCTCTTTGATTTGCTTATCCCCACAACCCTTGCCCAGTGGTTATGGTGGTCTGCGGATGAGGTTTTTTTTGCAATCTGGAAGCCCCCTTTGACAAGGGGGCCCCCAGATCCCGGCACCCCCCTTATGTAAATGGGTATCGGGTACATTGTACCTCTACACATTCACCAAAAAAAAGTGTCAAAATTTTAAAAATAGTGTCCCGCGATGTACATTTATCTTCGATCACAGCGTCCGACGACCCCATAAAAAAAATGGAAAAAACTCTGCCTCTATGGGAGGCTCCCGCTAACTGAAGCCTCTTCACGATGCCAGCTGTTATATAGCTGAGGCCGGGGCCACCCGGTGCTGTAAATAGTTGACTCCTTCTGACGTTACGTGACGTTACAAATTGTCTACTGTAATTTTTTGACACTTTTTTGGTGAATGGGTAGGGGTACAATGTACCTGATACCCATTCACATGGTCGGGTGGGATCTGGGGGTCCCCTTGTTAGATTCAGATAAGCTTCCAGCCCGCAGACCACCACAACCACCGGGCAAGGGTTGTTGGGATGAAGCCCTTGTCCCCATCAACATGGGGACAGGGTGCTTTTAGGGGGACCCCAAAGCATCCTCCCCATGTTGAGGGCATGTGGCCTGGTACGGCTCAGGAGGGGGCGCTCTCTTGCCCCCCTTCTCTTGCCACCTGCCAGGTTGCGTGCTAGCATAAGGATCTGGCCTGGATTTTGGGGGGACCCCCACACCATTTTTTTATTTTGGCTCAGGGTTCCGCTTAAAAACCATACCAGACCTGAAGGGCCTGGTATAGATTTTGGGGGGGGACCCCTATGGCATTTATTTTACATTTTGGAGCAGGGTTCCCCTTTAATTTAAAGGAATATTACATTTTTATTGTTTCACTTCAAGCTTTAATAAAATCACTGCTCCCGAAAAAACTGCAGTTTTTAAAACTTTTTTTTGCATTGATACATGTCCCCTGGGGCAGGACCCGGGTCCCTAAACACTTTTTATGGCAATAACTTGCATATAAGCTTTTAAAATGAGCACTTTTGATTTTTCATGGTTGTGTCACATATACTTACACAGTTTTTGTACACATTTTTTGCCTGTTCGCAAGTTCTGGTGAGAACCGAACCAGGGGGGTGTTCAGCTCATCCCTATTTATAAACATGACACTGCAGTTCATTAGATGCCTGATTAAGAACTCTTGCACCTGGGCAACTGAGCCCATTCCACGTAATTGCTGGCTTCTTTCTGCTGCCCGGGAAGGCCAATTGCAGTGTACAGCCCCCCACAGACATGAATGGCTGTGTTGCTATACTTGGGTATACGCTGGTCCTATTAGAGTACAGGCATATGCAAAAATTAGAAATCTTTCTATTTTTGCATTTTCTTATTACACTATATTTGTACACTTAAAAGAAGCTGGCATTTATGTTGAACAGGCTCAACCAACCCTGTGCAGGAGGCCAAAGACCCAATGCTTTCAGTAATCTAACATACCTCCCACCTTCTTTACATAACAAGTCTATGTACATAATCTTATGCTGAGGGGTTCAGCTCTTGCAGCACAGTATACTGCAGGATGGGAGCTGAAAGCAGAGAAAAATATATTTTAATGCCGTGTACACACGATCAGAAATCCGGCCAGCAAAAGACCGCTGAGAGACTTTGGTTGGAAAATGCGACCATGTCTATGCTCCATTGGACTTTTGCTGGCCAAATTCCAGCCAACAAAAGATTGAGAGCAGGTTCTCAATTTTTCGGTCGGAAAAAGTTCCGATCGGAAGTTCCGATTGTCTGTAGCAATTCCGACATGCAAAATTCCTACGCATGCTCGGAAACAATTTGACGCATGCTCGGAAGCATTGAACTTAATTATCACGGCTCGTCGTAGTGTTGTACGTCACCGCGTTCTTGACGGTCGAAAGTTCAGCAAACTTTTGTGTGACCGTGTGTATGCAAGCCAAGCTTGAGCGGAATTCCGTAGGAAAAACCATCCAAGATTTTTACGATGGAAAATCCACTCGTGTGTACGGGGCATAAGGCTTTTCAAAGTAAAAATTCATCACAAGTCATAGCAAGTAGGGGCGCAGAATAAAACAATAGAGAAATAAAAAGTTAACTTTAATTGAGCTTTAAGACTTGCAACAATGTATTTTTTTTCTGAATGGCAGGACTGGCAAGTATTAAACAAGCTCAGAGAGAATCGGTAGCACAGCTTCAGTTCTTTTACTCAAATTTACTTTTAAACCATATTTGCATTTTATTCATTTATTCTTCAAAATTCTTGACCTACTACATAGACATAAATATGAGCGGGCCCCTAGGGGTATTATGTACACACCACCTTGCAGCATTACACAGTTACATTTGTAAGTTATTTTGTTAACTGTGTACTATTACCCTTTCGTTTTCATACATCACATGATTCCAAATTTTGACTATGCCAAAATACGTCTGCATCTGTTAGTAACAAGTTATTGCTGTTATTCTTTACTGCGGAACTACATTAAACAAGAACAAAAGCTTTCAACTCATAATAAGATTTGTATTTCTGAAAATGTGAGGTGACATATTTTGCTTTGCATAGAGTCTGACTGTCTCTGATATTCTAAGGTCATTATCGCATAACATATCAAACAGATTTCTGTTGTCTTAGATGAGCAGCTGGATATATCTAGACTCTAGGGTCCAGAAATACAAATCTCATGTAATAATGTAAAAATAGTAAAGCCCCAGGTGTGTGCCTATAATGATGATTACCCTATTCTTTTACAGATTTGGTTTTCGGATTATATTACAATGTTGAAACACTTTGAGGTGAGTGCAAAATCTGGTGCAGCTCTGCATAGAAACCAATCCGTTTTTAGGTTTAATTAACCTCCCTGGCGGTATGATTATGTCAGATTTTTGCATCTCACAGCGGTACAATTGTTTTGCATAGAAATTTGGCGTTTTATATTGTAGGCCTGTAATTCTTAGCAATAACACACTTAAATCTGTCCAACCAAGAACTCTCGTAGATATTCCAGGTATGATAAAGTTTGAAACACAAAATCATAAATTATAATATAATAAATAACTATGAATAATTATAAAAAATAATAATATAATAATAACAAAATACATTTCCCCACGATTCACTATTACTCAATTCTGCAAGTGTTCTAATTTACTATCGCTGTTTTCTAGCTGGTCTAAAACCACTTTTGACGTAAAGGGACACTTTTTACACAGTATATATAATATAAAACTGCATGCAGGGCACTGGACAAAGCACTAGGGACAAAAGGGATGTGAAATGATTTCATACATTAATATAATAGTACAGTAATACAGTGTACTGTATGTATTATGAATTTTCTATATTTTTTTAAATTTACTGCCGGGCTCCACCCCCGTGCGTCGCAGCGCTCGCAGGGAACGGAGCCCAGCACACAGAGGCATTGGGCGGAGGTCATAGCCCGCAGACACAGCGGGGGGACATTGCAGGATCCTGGGCACAAGGTAAGTAACCTGCACCAGGATCCTGCAATGCAATCCCGAGTGTGGCTTGGGGCTACCGCTAATGGTACTGAAATGTAACTTTGAGCCACACTCGGGAAAACCGCCATGGAGGTTAAAGAAAGCTTAATTAAACAAGCTGAAGTTCAACGTGACTGAAGTGGCTACCATGCACAGCTGCACCAGATTTTGCACTTACCAGTTTTAGTCCCCTTTCACACTGAGGCAGTTTTTTCTAAAAAGCGCCTAAAAACTGCCTCCCATTAATTTGCATGAGTGCTTTCACACTCAGGCGGTGTGATTGCAGAACGTTAGAAAAAGTCCTGCAATCAGCATCTTTGGGGAGGGTTTGGAACTCTGTGAAAAGCACTCCAAAAACGCCCCTGCCCATTGAAATGAATGGGCAGCATTTCCGAAGCGCCTTAAAAGTGTTTCAAAAGCACTGCAAATCGTGAGTTTTGGCCCCGCTAGCCCTCGAAAAGTGCAGCAAAATCACCACTAAAGCACCACAAAAACTACCAGTGCTTTAGCACGGTTTTAGAAGCACTTCAGTGTGAAAGGGGTCTTACTCAAAAAATCCCTAAGCTTGGTTCACATTTCTGCGGGTTAGAAATTGTGCAATGCAGTCCGACTCCAGGGGCGATTTTACAGACATCTATGTGGGTTCATGTACAGATGTCTATACAAATCACCCCCCGAAGTCACCAAAAGTAGTACAGTAACTACTTTTGAGAATTGGTGCGGCACTTCACCGATTTGGACGGTGCCATTGCTGGCAAAATCTGATCGCATGCCAAATCAGACCAATGTGAATGTGGGCTTAGTGTTTCATTACATCTTATCTGTTGTTTGTATGGTTACTATGTGATGCCTATTGGAGATACAGTATATGCAATTGTTTAGGCCCCATGCACACGGATGCTTTGAGGCATCTGATGTAAGTTGCAGGTATATTTCTGTGCCCATTCATTAGTAATGGAAGCTATACGCTAGCAGTGTGTGGGTATATGCCGTGTTTGAGGTGATACATTTGTGTTTACAGAAAACTCCTCAGACTGAAATCTTATTTATGCAAGCTTGTGGGAAATGCTTTGAGAAAAAGTTTCCTATTCTAACTTATCTTATAAAACCTTTTGGAAAAACTGGTAAAACTGACAAAGTGACAGCTGAGGGGTGTTTTCTGGCTCGTGGAAGCAGGGGAATTGAAATAAGAGAGTAAGGGTTGTGACTGTTACATAGTAGGTGAGGTTGAAAAAAAGACACAAGTCCATCAAGTCCAACCTGTGTGTGTGATTATATGTCAGTATTACATTATATATCCCTGTATGTTGTGGTCGTTCAGGTACTTATCTAATAGTTTCTTGAAACTATCAATGCCCCCGCTGAGACCACCACCTGTGGAAGGGAATTCCACATCCTTGCCGCTCTTGCAGTATAGAACCCTCTGCGTAGTTTAAGGTTAAACCTCTTTTCTTCTAATTTTAATGAGTGGCCACGAGTCTTGTTAAACTCCCTTTTGCAAAAAAGTTTTATCCCTATTGTGGGGTCACCAGTATGGTAGTTGTATATTGAAATCATATCCCCTCTCAAGCGTCTCTTCTGTAGAGAGAATAAGTTCAGTGCTTGCAACCTTTCCTCATAACTAATATCCTCCAGACCCTTTATTAACTTTGTTGCCCTTCTTTGTACTCGCTCCATTTCCAATACATCCTTCCTAAGGACTGGTGCCCAGAACTGGACAGCATACTCCAGGAGCGGCCGGACCAGAGTGTTGTAGAGAGGGAGAATTATCATTTTATATCTGGAGTTGATCCCCTTTTTAATGCATGCCAATATTCTATTTGCTTTGTTAGGCTCAGCAATGGCATGCAATGCCAAGCTGCTGCTATCTACTCGGACCCCCAGGTCCTTTTCCATCCTAGACTCCCCCAGAGGTCCCCCCCCCCAGTGTATAGATTGCATTCATATTTTTGCCACCCAAATGCATTATTTTACATTTTTCTACATTGAACCTCATTTGCCATGTAGTTGCCCACCCCATTAATTTGTTCAGATTTTTTTCAAGGTTTCCACATCCTGCAGAGAAGTTATTGCCCTGCTTAGCTTAGTATCGTCCTCAAATACAGAGATTGAGCTGTTTATCCCATCCTCCAGGTCGTTTATGAACAAATTAAATAGGATTGGTCCCAGCACCAGCTGTCATATAAAAGGATGGACTATGGATATGTAGATCAATCTTTGCGCTCAGTTCCCGAAATGGAAAGAGGACTACTGCAACTAAATTATCCTGAATACTGGACTATTTAATTGTGCTAAGTTAATAGCGCTCTGTCCCTTTCAATAATGACTGCACCAAAAAATAAATACCTGTTGCTCATACATAAATGAATATAAAGTGATAAAACATTTCATATGTATAATAAATAATACATATATAAATGTTCATGACTGTGTTAAGAGTGCAGCGTCCCTTTAAATGACTTAAGTGACTAAACCCAATATTCAATCACTCAGTGCTCATACATAAATAAGTAAATAAATACAACGTATAACCCAATTCATATGTACAATAAGTAATGCATGTACATAATACTTCAAATTAAATGTTCTGAATAATAAACATATTCAAAAAAGCTTAGAATAACCATAATGTCCATAATACATTCCAATGTGATAAAGTGCTCTGTGCTCATAAAACTTCCTTATAGTTGCACCAGTGCAAACAAGGTGCTCCTTAGGCTGAAAATTACTATTACCAGACAGAGATGATCTCAAATTATAAAGATCAAAAGCACTTGTTTAAAGTGGTTGTAAACCCCATTCATGAAATCTGGGCACATATATCTGTAGTGTTTGGGGGATCTCCCGCTGAGATACAGCTTATATATGAACAGCTGGCAACTGTCAAACAAAGTCCTGCTTCCTGGACCATCTACTCTAATAGACAGCACACTGGTCCAATGCTGGTCCAGGAGGCGAGACTTTGTTTGACAGCGGACGGCTATTCATATACAAACTGTGTCACAGCGGGAGATCCCACTCTTTATGATCCGGCCGCCAGATACTCCTGACAGTTTTTTGGCTGTTCACTTCTGGCATAAGCGGTGCAGCCTTTTTTACAGGACATCACAGCAGTCTGGGGGACAGGGAGCCCCCCTCTGGGCCGCTCTAATGGCCACACCACTTCTGCCAGAAGCGATCAGACAGGAAATTGTCAACTCAGTCCACCCCTGCTCCACACTCGCCCTCCCCTATTTTCCACTCACCAAATACAAGCCAAATACAATCATTTTGTTCTTTTTATGTTCATTAATGTACTTTCTAAATTTCTAGCTTTTGCTTTTCAGTTTTTGCATCTTACTATAATTCCTTTAATCAGCTACATAAATATGCACAATATCAAATAATTACAGCTTTATTAAACCTTTAGCAGTGCGCATTATATAAATTAATTAGTACCACGCATCTTTTATGTTAGATCTTCTTCTTTGTTTTCTTCCAGCACACATTTGAACAATTTGTTTTTATGTTCCTCTTTTATGCTTTAATAGCTTTAATTTTACATGAAGGAGCTTGGTTGTGTAAACCGACTTGTTAAGTGAGCTGTTAGACATAACACATTTATTATTATTTTGGATGAGTGAAAATTTACTCATCAAAATAAGCTCTGAAAAATGTCTCTATAATAGAGAGTTACATCAGTATTTAATTATGCCATGATGTTAGAAGCAAAATATAATACTCCACCACCACCCAACAAAAGTGTTGTGTAGGCCAGCAAATAGTGTCAGCTTATTTCAAGAGGTTGCAGTCAAGCAAATTAAGATATTTACACCAGTAACATTTGAAAATACATAAGGCTTCATGCACACTAGTGTTTTTCATCAAAAAAAGCTAGGAAAAAATTCTGGATGAAAAATTTTGATAATATTATCTTTGTGCCAGCTTCTAGTAGCATTATATTAGCTTTTAGGCTTTTAGGAGCATTGGCATTTTATTAGCGTTTTTGCAGTACATGAAGAAAAAAAAATTTAAAACCTCAAAAAAAGATGTTAGTAGCATTTTAGTAGCATTTAGAAGCAGTTAGGAGCATGTAGGGCCTTAGAAAAAACGAGCTGCAATACCACTACCAACGGCAGGAAAAAGCAGCTGTAAAAATGTGCTTTTAGTAGCTTTTTGTATTAGCGTTAATGCCCATTTAGCTTTAAGCTGCGTTTCTCTGCCTCTATTTAAAATCAATTGTTCCCTATGAGAGCCCATTGATTAGACTAGAACTCGCACCAGAAGTCAGGTCATGATGATCCGACTTGCGGCATGGCTTGTGTGTTGAGGATCTTGAAGAGGAACCCCTTCGGTCTGGTACTGATTTTAAGGAGAACCCCCACGCCCAAAAAAATCTGCATGGGGGGTCCATCCAAAATCCATACACAAGCATGCAGCCCAGCAGGTCAGGAAAGGGGAGTCGAGCACCTCCTGGACCATACCAGGTGGGTGTTTTGGGGCAGGGGGAGCCTGTGCCCCCCCACCCCAAAGCTCCTTGTCCCCATGTTGACGGGGACAAGGGCCTCTTCCCGACAACCCTGGCCGTTGGTTGTCGGGGTCTGCGGGCGGGAAGCTTATCGGAATCTGGAAGCCCCTTTAACCCAGCCCCCCACCCTATGTGAATGAATATGGTGTAAATCGTACCCCTACCCATTCACCCAAAAAGAATGTGTCAAAAATAAAAACAGCACACAGGTTTTTTAAAGTATTGGCACACGGCGCACCCAGCATTACAGTGGGAGAGAGCATCGAGGAAGAACAGAGGGAGAAGACAGCGGGAGAAGACAGCAAGGAGAGGAGAGAGGTGAACCGGCAGAGGGAGACGACAGCAGCAGAAGAAGTCATCAGTGGTGAGAGGAGAAGAACCAGAGGATGAAGACTTCACCAGAGAGAGAAGAAATCGGAAGAAGAGACGCCGGAGCTGCTTTAATAAATTACTTAAAAAAAACTGTGTAAAACCTTTTTTTTTACACTTTCTTTTTGGGTGAATGGGTAGGGGTAAGATGTACCCCATACTCATTCACATAAAGTGGGGGGCTGAGATCTAGGGGCCCCCTTGTTAAAGGGGCTTCTAGATTCCGATAAGCTCCCTGCCCGCAGACCCCGACAACCAACGGCCAGTGTCCTGTTGTAAAGGCCTGGAATGGAACTGGGTATAGGGCACTGCCGCGAAGGAGGATACCATCCTCCCTAGAAGGCTCATACAGAGATGAGGTTTGTCTGGTGCCCCTTATTTGACGCACCAGATCTTTTAGGGCACAGATCCTTTACGGGTGGCAAGAATACTGCTTAGAATCAGACCTAAATATCTTAGACTTTGAGCTGGTCTCAAGGCTGACTTTTCGGTATTTATAAACCAGCCTAAGCTTTTCAAATACCTCACTGTGTATATTATGCTCTGTTCTAGAGCCTGTACTGAGTGATCTCTGAGCAGGAGGTCGTCCACATTCCCGGAGTGCCTGAACATTTGCTGCCGCCTTTTCCTGGTCACCCAAGGATCATGACTGGATAATGATCTTTTAAAAATCTTTAAGGAACACAATGTCATTTTTTTTCTTAAACACATGGGGTTCCCGTTAATATTCATAAAATATGCTTATCTAGGCATGCAGCCTGGTTGACAGGAAAGGGGGAGGAAGTGAGCATGCAACCCCCCAATCCTGAATTATACCAGGTCAAATACCTTCAACATTGGAAGGTTATCAATATTGAGGGGGCAAGGACCTCATCCTCACATCCTGTGCCCCAAAATAGTTGTGGGGGTCTTTGTATGGGAACCCCCCTTTAAAATAATAATATCTGCCTTTCTCCCAGGTAAATGAGTACTAGGTATAGTACCCCGTTACTTATTCACAAAAAAAGTAAAAAGCAAAATAAAATACTATTTAAAAAAAAGTCCTTTATTGAATAAAAAAATGAATAAACAACATTCCCTGATGTAAATCCAAACTCATTAATGTCTTTCATCAATGTTAATAAACATTAGTCAAGATGACTCGCTGACTGACAATGTTGACCCACCAACAAGATGACCCGTTACCCAACAATGTTCACCCACTGCTGATCCCATCACAAATTATAGATCTTCTTCCAGCTTCTGTATGTAAACAAATTGGCCAGGAATCTGAATGACATCTTTGACCAAATATGGTTATGACCATATTTGGGTAATAGATAAATATAATACAGTGCTAAAAAAAAAAAAATTAAAATAAACTAACAACAAAATATTTTACCAAAATAAATGTGATGAATAAAATTGAGTTCAAAGTCTATAAACACAATGATAGGGGCTGACAATGATAGGAAATAAATATATTTGGCAAAATACAGGGATTTTTTTGTAAAGACTGTGCAAATTCTTAAAAAAAAATACACAGTTTTATATGTTGCTATAAATACTCCATGCTGGTCACTAGGTCAGTATCCCTTGAAAAAGTCACGTGACCTGTGATGCAACGCGTCGGGAGGAGGAGCTTAGGGGACGCCGTGTGATACACGAGCTCAGCAAAGGAGGAGAAGGGCTGACAGCCCAGGAGCGAAAGCCTGACCATTGACACTTTTTATCTGCACTATATCCACCTGGTACACGTGAGTGCATACAACTTGAGGCATCTCATGGGGAGTCTATAGTTAGCAATATTGCGCAATGGTTTTTGTTAGTTTTTTTCTCTTTTTCATGTCAAAACCGGCTTGAGCATCAGGAAGATTTCAAAGAATCACCTATAATTGTACCGGCAACATTAAGGGAAGTTTTTGTTTCTTTCTTCCTATATATTTATAAATACCAATACCGTGGCTACATTTTATATTTATATTTTCCAAAATAGCAGTCTTTTTTGCTTTTTGTTTCTCTAAACAGTGGGAGTTTAAACCAGCTGTCTTAATTGCTATATCAGTAATGCACCACTGCACTTTTAAAACACCAATCGCCTGGTATATATGTTTATCTGGTTATCATAGCAAATAGATTGCATACAATAGGATTGTATGGTGTATGGCACCAACCTTGCAATTAGAGTAATCGCCTGGTGTATCTGCATATTGTTGCAATTAGATTGTATTCAACACTAATTGTCTGGTGTATGGTACCAATCTTGTAGTCAGAGCACCTGTTGCTACGCCAGAGTTCCTTCAATCTCTCTAACACAGCACACAATTCCCAATCATCTTGATTGCTATCACTGAATCGTCGTTCAACTTTTTTTTCATTTTACCAACACAACAAATACTTTCACCTATTAAATAAGATTTTATATGCAAGTTTGGCATTTCTTTTATAATAAGGATCACATACTCACATATTAATTTATATACAAGGATTGTATATTTTATTTCACACACCTCCAGCACTATATATACGGAGTGTATATATATTTTTTTTTTTTTTTTTTTTTTTTTTGTGGCAATAATTATTTTTAAAGATCTATGCTCACATAATTGAGGTTGAATTGCACACCATTTATACGCTATTTGTATATCTTTCAAACAGTTTTATATGGACTTTCACTTAGGGGTCCTTTTTTTTAAAATAATACCATAAGAGTACAACTCTCTTTTGCAGCAATTCAATTCAAGATGCAAATCCTTTGCAACAATAGCTACAGGCAGCTCAAATGAGTTCATAAAGTGTCCAACATACAAAGTGCATAAACATTAGATGAGAAGTCCATAAATAACTCAGACATTTAATTCAAAGTGCAGATCCTGTGCAGTAATAACAGCAATCAGTTCAAATGAGCTCATAGGGCGTTAACTCCTCCACAT
Source organism: Lithobates sylvaticus (assembly GCA_028564925.1). NCBI lineage: Eukaryota > Metazoa > Chordata > Amphibia > Anura > Ranidae > Lithobates > Lithobates sylvaticus. Next base: position 159,566,320 of record CM053035.1, on the reverse strand, counting down.
TTTTCCCCATAGACAGATACTCACCTATCCAAAATGACCTCTTAAACTAATAAGTAGATCTTAGCAGGTTTTATATAAAAACTTGTGGCTATACTACCGTCAGTACAGAAACCACTCTTCCAAAGGTCTCATTATTACACTCATGTCAATTAATAAGAAAGGAAGAAGAAGACCATCTTACTGCAAGTAATTTTTAAAGAATTAAAAACAAAAGCCCTTAAAATCATTCACACAGCATAAGTGCTCTTGCAGCATCAATGTATGTCAGTTCAATCTCTCCCAGGTTGCTACACTCCTAACTCCATGTGTTAGCTCCTGCCCGCAATGCATGATCATGTCACAGTGCTGTACCCTCACCCAACAAATTTACCACATACTGAATCCCTCAGAACTAGGGATGAGCCAAACACCCTCCGGTTCGGTTTGCAGCAGAACATGCGAACAGACAAAGAATTTAGCAGAACACACGAATGGGACACGAACATGAAAAATCAAAAGTGCTAATTTTAAAGGCTTATATGCAAGTTACTGTCATAAAAAGTGTTTTGGGACCTGGGTCCTGCCCCAGGGGACCATGTATCAATGCAAATTATTTTCTTTAAAACTGCAGTTTTTTTCAGGAGCAGTGTTTTTTTAATGCTTAAAGTGAAACAATAAAAATTAAATATTCCTTTAAATATCGTGCCTGGGGGTGTCTATAGTATGCCTGCAAATAGCACATTGTTCCCGTGTTTAGAACAGTACCACATTTCTAAAGAAAAAATTGTCATTTAAAACTGATCGCGGCTATAATGAATTGTCAGGTCTCGGCAATATAGATAAAACTCATTGAAAAAATGGCATTGGGTCCCCCCCTGTCCATTACCAGGGCCTTTGGGTCTGGTATGAATATTAAGGGGACCCTCGAACCAAAATTAAAAAAAAAAATTGCATGGGGGCCCCCCTAAAATCCAAACCAGGCCCTTCAAGTCTGATGTGGAAATTAACTACTTCCCCACCCAGCCACTGTATACATACGTCCGGGTGGGAGCCTTCTACTTCTGATAGGACGTTCCTGAACATCCTTCAGAAGTAGGGGGATCGCGCGCACGCGTGCCCATGCAGCGGCGCAATCGCGATGCGCTCGTGTCACCCGGACACGGCGCATCTCGGATCGGCAGGAGGGCTCTGTGATTGGCCCTCCTGATCACATGACGGCCGTGTCCAATCACAGCCGTCATGTGATATAAGCAAACAGCCGGTTGCTAGACAATCAGCTCTCCTCTCCTCACACGGAAGTCGTCGCTGAGGAGAGGAGAGCGGATCGCTGCAGCCGGCTAGTGATCAGTGAGTATTAGCTGTTTTTTTACAGCTTTTTACTCACTGATCACCAGTCTAGTGTAAACACACATGTCCCCACACATGTCCCCAAAACATACATGTCCCCAAATAATAAAAACACATGTCCCCAAATAAAAACACATGTCCCCAAATAATAAAAACACATGTCCCCCACATATGTCCCAGTAAAATAACATGTGCCAATAATTATCTGCACACATATGTCCGTGATCACCTGCACACATCTGTACATGATCATTTGCGTACATATGTCCGTGATCACGCGAAACAATTATTATACACTTAACGGAATTTTTTTTTACTAAAAACATGTAGCAGAATACATTTTGGCTTAAATTTATGACAAAATTTGATTTTATTGGATTTCTTTTAAAAAAGAAAGGAGAAAATATAGTTTTTTTTCTAAATTTCCGCATTTTTTTCGCTTAGATCGCAAAAAATAAAAAACGGAGTCGTGAATAAATACCACCAAAATAAAGCTCTATTTTTGCAAACAAAATGATAAAAATTTCATTTGGGTACAGCATTGCATGATTGCGCAATTGTCATTGAAAGTGCGAGAGCGCTGAAAGCTGAAAATTGGTCTGGGAAGGAAGGGGGCGAAAGTGCCCTGTATTGTAGTGGTTAAGGGGAAACCTGTGACAAATAAAAAAAAAAAAATGGCATAGAACCCCCCCAAAATCCATACCAGACCCTTCAGGTCTGGTATGGATTTTAAGGGGAACCGTTCACCTTAATTTAAAAAAAAATGGTGTAGGGCCCCCCCCCAAAATCCATACCAGACCCTTATGTGAGCATGCAACCTGGCAGGCCGCCGGAAAAGAGGGGGGAATGAGAAAGTGCCCCCCTCCTGAACCGTTCATCTTCTTCTATCACGCCGCCAACTAGCCGGAAAAAAAAAAAAAAGCCGCAAACCGATCTGCCTCCATGGGAGGCTCCCATCGATTGACGCGTCTTCTCTGTGACAGTTCTCATATAACTGAGGGCAGGGCCATCTGGTGACGTAAACGGGTGACGCCCCCTCTGATGCCTCGGGGGCTTCCCCGTGGCGTCAGAGGGGGCGGGGTCACCCATTTACGTCACCAAGACCTGGGTCCCCAAACGCTTTTTATGACAATAACTTGCATATAAGCCTTTAAAATTAGCACTTTTGATTTTTCATGTTAGTGTCCCCTTTAACAGTGTTTTGGCGGCTTTCGAATTTGCCACGAACACCGCATATTGTTCGAACAGGCGAACACCCGATGTTCGAGTTGAACGTAAGTAACATCGGGCTCATTACTACCCAGCACTGAGACGTTATCCTGCATTGTGGGCAGGTGCTTTCACACACTTCATATACATAAGCTTCTGTATATCTTACCAATTAGAAACATTGTAATTCAGAATAGGAAATGGTAGGCCCAATTTACAACATTTTTTAAACTTTTTAAACATCAAATCCTTGTTTGCCCGCTCTTATTTTTTTTAAATACAGTAGTTACACAATTGGCCAGGTTGAAAAAATAAAAAAGTCGACCTAGTTCAACCAATAAAAAAAAAATATAGAATAAATAAATTAAAATAAACCTCCATATACAGAATCCAGTATCCACAGTTGACCCAGAGGAGGGCAAAAAAGCCCTATTTGCTTCAGTGAATGAAAAATGATTTCCTTCCTGATCCCAAAAAGGCAATTGGATATTTCCTGGATCAACAATCTCTGATGTTATTACCCATTAATGTAGTCTATTCCTCCTTTCACAGCTTACAGTGAAGAATCCCTTCCAAATATGGAGGGTAAATCTCTTTTCCCCAGACTCGCTCTTTGTAGTGACCTTAATGTAAATAACTCTTCACAAGGTCCATTATATGGACCACTTAAGTACTTCTACATGGTGATCCTATTCTCCTTAATTGCTTTTTCTCAAAAGAGACATAGGGGGTTATTTACGAAAGGCAAATTCACTTTGCACTACAAGTGCAAACTACAAGTGCAAAGTGCACTTGAAATTGCACTGCAAGTGCACTTGGAAGTGCAGTCGGTGTAAATCTGAGGGGTAGATCTGAAATGAGGGGAAGCTCTGCTGATTTACTTATTCAATCATGTGCAAGCTAAAATGCTGTTTTTTATTTTCCTTGCATGTCCCCCCTCGGATCCACAGCGACTGCACTTCCAAGTGCACCATTAGTGAAATTTCATAGACTGTCTTCCATGGCTCTTATCAGTTTGGTTGTCCTTCTCTGACTCCAGATTCCCATATTCCATAAAATCTTTGGACACTGGAAGATTTGTTTACAGATCTTATACCTATAGTATATTGGGCAATCTGTTTTTCTTTTGGGTTGTCTACCTCACATAGATTATTTTACAAGGACACATTAATGTATACACAACAAGGAACTATTGTCATGTAAAAATTACATTTGATCTTATAATTTCCATCAGTTATAGGATTTATAAAATGTTCCCCATTAGCATCAGTGGGTATTGCATACTTTTTAAACATACAGTGCCTTGAAAAAGTATGCACACCCCTTGCAATTTTCCACATTGTGTTATGTAACAACCAAAAACATATATGTATTTTATTGGAATTTTATGTGATAGGCTAACACAACGTGGTACATAATTGTGAAGTGGAAGGAAAATGATTAATGGCCTTCAAAATGTTTTACAAATAAATATGTGAAAGTGTGGGGTACATTTGTATTCAGCCCCCCTGAGTCAATACTTTGTAGAACCACCTTTCGCTGCAATTACAGCTACAAGTATTTGTACTTCTAGAGAGTGACATTTTTGCCCATTCTTCTTTGTAAAATAGCCCAAGCTCTGTCAGATTGGATGGAGAGCGTCTGGGAACAGCAATTTTCCAGTCTTACCACAGATTCTCAGTTGGATTTAGGTCTGGACTTTGAATGGGCCATTCTAACACATGGATATGCTTTGACCTAAACCATTCCATTGTAGCTCTGGCTGTATGTTTAGGGTCAATGTCCTGCTGGAAGGTGAACCCCTGCCCCAGTCTCAAGTCTTTTTCAGACTCTAACAGGTTTTCTTTTAAGATTGCCCTGTATTTGGCTCCATCCATCTTCCCATCATCTCTGACCAGCTTCCCTGTCCCTGCTGAAGAAAAGCATTGTGTTCAGGGTGATGTGCAATGTTAGTTTTCCGCCACACATAGCGTTTTGCATCTGAATTTTGGGTTCATCTGACCAGAGAATCTTCTTCCACATGTTTGCTGTGTCCCCCACATGGCTTCTCGCAAACTGCAAATGGGACTTCTTATGGCTTTTTTTCAACAATGGCTTTCTACTTGCCACTCTCGCATTAAGGCCAGATTTGTGGAGTGCATGACTAATAGTTGTCATGTGGACAGATTCTCCCATCTAAGCTGTGGATGTCTGCAGTTTTTCCAGAGTTACCATGGGCCTCTTGGCTGCATCTCTAATGAATGCTCTCCTTGCCCAGGCTGTCAGTTTAGGTGGACAGCCATGTCTTGGTAGGTTTGCAGTTGTGCCATACTCTTTCCTATTTCAGATTATGGATTGAACAGTACCCTGTAAGATGTTCATTGGGATATTTTTTCTAACCTAACCTTGTTTTAAACGTCTCCACAACTTTATCCCTGACCTGACTGGTGTGTTCCATAGTCTTCATGATGGTGTTTGTTCACTAAGGTTCTCTAACAAACCTCTAAAGGGCTTCACAGAACAGCTGTATTTATACTGAGATTAATTTAAACACAGTTGGACTCTATTTACTAATGAGATGATTTCTGAAGGCAATTGGTTCCACTGGATTTTAGTTATGGGTATAGGGTATCAGAGTAAAGGGGGCTGAGTACAAATGCACACCACACTTTTTAGATATTTATTTGTAAGAAATGTTTATAACCATTTATCATTTTCCTTCCACTTCACAATTATGTGCCACTTTGTGTTGGTCTATGACATCTTAATATGACATACTATCTCAATAAAATACATTTACGTTTTGGTTGTAACATGACAAAATGTGGAGAATTTCAAGGGGTATCTATACTTTTTCAAGGCACTGTAGATAATATTGCATTCATTTTGCTCATAGAAACGAAGATTTTGCATCCTTAAACCTCAAAAAAAACAATCCCTCAAACATCTGTCTTTCAGAAGGCTTGCACTGGGGCATTTTTTTATTTGTTCCTGTCTACGGGCTTTACTTCATCTATGTAAATAATTTTTTCCAGAAATGGTTTCTGCTTGGAATCAACTGTGTTATTGAGGGGTTGTTAGAACGGATTACCTTGTGACCAGAGACCAGTTACGATATCCAAATGAATAGAATAAATATCATGGTCTTTATTTATATATGTAGTCTTGCAAATGATAACATTTGAACTTGAGGAGATAAATGCAGTCTCAACACGGGAGTACACAGAAAACAATAGTTTTCTATATGCCCTAGTCACACCAAATGTGAGCAGTGGTTTGTACAGCATAAGAATGGAGCATTCCTGAAAGTTTGTACTTTTTACATGTTTGTACACGTCATCACATTTGCTGCAGTACTAATATGATTTTACGCATTTCAAAAAAGTCAAAATTTTGAAAAAAAAGTACCGTATATATTCGAGTATAGGTCGACCCAAATATAAGCCGAGGCCCCTAATTTTCCACAAAAAAACGGAGAAAACGTATTGACCCGTGTATAAGCGAGGGTGAGAAATGCAGCAGCTACTGTAAGTGGAAAAGTTGGTAAACAATGCCCATCTGCAGCTACAGCTCCCTGTGTCTATTGCACTCCTCCTTGTGTCCTGTGCATGCCTACCTGTGCAAATCTGCCTGCCTTCCTGTGTCTACCACCCTGTGTCCATTGCAGCCTCCCTATGTGCTGTGTCTACCTCCCTGTGTCCATTACAGCCTACCTGTGTCCTGTGCATTCCTCCGTGTGCCGCTCTGCAGCCCTCCATCTGCCGCTCTGCAGCCCTCCGTCTGCCGCTCTGCAGCCACCATTGCACTGATCAGCGCGTACGGCGGCCATTGCAGTGTTCAAAAGCTGCTCCTCCTCTTCGTCTGTGATAGGCAGAACACTCAATTTCCCAGCAGTCAGTTTTCAGCCTATCACGGACAACCACTCATCCTGAGAGGATGTCCATGATAGGCTGAACACTGACTGCTGGGAAATTGATTGTTCTGGCTATCACAGACGAAGAGGAGGCGCGGCTTTTGAACAGTGGAAGCGCCGCCATATGTTTTCATCACACGCTAGCCGCCGTCTGTCTGCATGACACGCTGATCATGTAGGCAGACGGCGGTGACTCGAGTATAAGCCAAGGGGGCACTTTCAGCCTGAAAAAAAGGGCTGAAAATCTCAACTTATACTTGAGTATATACGGTAAACCATCCTTTACAGCACACATCAGTGTTAACATGTTATATGGAGCATAACACATGGTGGCTGATGTGAATTAACCCCTACTTTTTGATGTCTATTTTTTTTGCTTACTGCGGACTTGGTACACATTTTCTGCCAGAGTTACAATGTTGCAAATCTAATCTACAGTTCCTTGCTCTGGACTGAATTACAATGTTTTAGGTTGGATATGCAACTTCATGTATATGATTGCTCTGAAATGTATTTGTTTGTTCTAACCAGTTTCTTTCTGCTGATGACTATCACTTACATTGTTACAATTTGTTCCAGTGTTCACTTAGTAAACACATTTCAGTCATTTATATGTGGTTGCTAACTGGGGATGTTCTGAATTACAAAGTTTCTGCTATACAGTATCTGACCTGGTTTCACATTCCGCTAGTTACATGTGTACCTAATAAAGGGTAAGACACCTAAAACCATTGTACTGTTCTTACTTGCTACAGTGGAACCTTGGATTGTGAGTAACGCGGTTAACGAGAGCTTCGCAATATGAGCACTGTATTTTTAAAAATCATAACTCGGTTTGCGAGTGTTGTCTGGTAATTATAAAAAAAGCATATTTATTTGGGGGGTTTATAGTCTTTAGAGAAAACTGAGCATATTGATTGATGTTAGTACATTTTCAGTGTCTGAAAAATTGCATTAGTAAACCAATTGGTTTACCTTGGCTTATTTTGATATGTCTTCTATCACTCTGTATTACCTTATTTAATGTTTTTTTTTATTAATTTATTTTCTTATTTTAACCACTTTAGCCCAGGAAGGATTTGCCCCCTTAATGACCAGGCCATTTTTTTTGCAATATGGCACTGCGTTGCTTTAACTGACAATTGCGCAGTCATGCAACGTTGCACCCAAACAAAATTGATGTTCTTTTATTTGCATAAATATAGCTTTATTTTGGTGATATTTTATCATCTCAGCGTTTTTTATTGTTTGCGCTATAAACAAAAAAAGAGTGACAATTTTGAAAAAATATATATATTTTTTTTTACTTTATGCTATAATACATATCCCCAAAAAAAAAATCACAATAGGCGTATATTGATTGGTTTGCGCAAAAGTTATCGCATCTACAAACTATAGGATAGATTTAGGGACTTTTATTCTTTTTAATTGTTGTCACTGGTAATGGCGTGATCTGTGATTTTTAGCGGGACTGCAGCATTGCAGTGGACAAATCTGACCCTAAATTACATTTTTTTTTGTTTTTAATCAATCATATTTTATTACATTTCAAGTTGCATATACAAGTATTATTAATACAATAAGTATTTCGCTACCAATAAGTAATGAACATAGATTTCAAATACAGTAATAACATTTCAGGAGTTGGTGTCCAATCCTAGACATGTGGAAGCATTTTTAAAAAAAAAATTTAACAAGAAAAGAAAAAGAAACCGGTGATAATGATCCAAACATTCTGTAGGATGTAGTTCAGTATATCAAGTTCTTAAAGGATTAACAGGTGTGTAAAAAGGGTTAAATAATTGCAGGTAAGAAAGAGAGCTGCTACATAAATACGGTATCTGGTTTTGACAACTCTAGGGAGAAAAACCCAGCCAGGTTTTTTAAAAAGAAGGGAGATCACAAAGAATAGGCTTGGGGAGCATAAAGTATGGCTTCCCAGTGAAACAATGGCACAATAACACTCTTTATTATGGATGCGCTGTGCAGGATGGGTGTTGAAGCCAAGGTGACCAAAGGGGCCAGAAGGATTGGTCTTTCTTGATGGAGAACATAAGTTCAAATTGAGATTGTGTGCTAAGGTAGTCCATGAAAGAGAAGAGGTCTGGAGGTTCTGCTTGCTTCCATTTAGATGTGATGGGTCTCCTGGCTATGATCATGCAGTGTATGATGAAGGGAAGGTGCCGTTTGGGCCAGTGTTCATATTTTAGGAGGAGGAGTGCTGATGCGGGGTCTGAATCCAGTTTAAAACCAGTTACTGAGGAGATTAAGTGAAATATTTTGATCCAGAATGGAAATAGTTTAGAATACTGCCACCACGTGTACAACAGGGATCCTGGTTCTCCACATTGTCTCCAACAATGTGGTGAGTTGGAGAGAGAGAACTTGGATAGGCGTGTTGGTGTGTAGTACCAGTGGTGGTCAAGTTCTAGTTGGGAATTCCAGTGTTTAGCACATCTTGAATGTTTAAATACATTGTTGGTGGCGTTGTGCCATTGTAGAATGTGGAAGGATTGGGAGAGGTCTTTTTCCCATAACATCATAGAGTGAAATTTTTCCTTTGAAGAGGGGGACAGAAACCTGAGGTAGAAGTATGATATTCCTTTTTGATTAGTGGAGTAGTCTTGGATGAAAGGTAGAAGATCTGGTGGGATTTTGATCTCTTCTTTGCAGATGGATTCAATTACGTGTCTGATACGTAGGTACATGTTGAAGTCTTTGCAATTGTAGATCTGAGTATGACTGAAGTGTCGCTCCTTCGTAAAGGTGTCCAATGGTATAGATTCCTGACTCTGTCCAGTTGCTGAGAGAGAGGTCGTTAGTAAGATGTTCGAGGGAGCAAAGAGGAAGAGGGTTGTAATTAGAGGAAGTCTGACAAGGTTATGAAGATCTTCGGAAGTGCCAGGATTTTGCTGCAGCTGTCATGGTAAGGTATTTGGACGGGGCTGAAGGAAGTCCCAATGACAGTGCTCCTAACAGACCTCAGCGGGTGGCCCAATATGCCCTTTTTGTACTCATTGTTTGTCGGGTAGTTGGTTCCACCATGCTTTAACTTGGTCTAGGCTGACTAAATTACACTTTTTGGGGACCAGTGACATTTTTTACATTGATCAGTGCTATAAAAATGCACTGATCAATGTATAACACTAGGAGGTGATGAATGGGGTTAAATGTGTTCACTCAGCATGGTCTAACTGTAGAGGGGGGTGGGCTGTCTGGGACATGATAGAGATCATTGTTTCCGATCACTGGGAACAACAGATCTCTGAGACATTCCTTGTCAAGACGGGGATCTGCCTTGTTTACAAAGGCAGATCCCCATTCTGCCTCTGTGTACAGCGATCGAGGGTGCAATCTCACATGCACGGACTGGCGTACGGATACGGCGGTTCGCGTAGGGGAGCCGATCTGCTGCAGTATAAGTGTGTGGCTGGTCGGCAAGTTGTTAATAAATTTTTTTAATTAAATGTAATTTTATTTTTTTATTACTTTTGATTACCCTACCAAATTTGGAAAAAGCGCACCAGAAATAGAAGATTATTGTTTTTTCCATTCCCACTAACCTTTGAAATCTACTGTGCCTCGAGGTCATTACCTATTTATATATTTATAGAAAAATGAAATGCTCAGGTTCTTTCTTTAATTTTCACCTTCGTAAAAATAATGTTGGATACTTTCTGTTCCGAGAGTTATTGCCAGCTGATTGTCTAGCATTTTCATTGCTGCAGCTGTAATATATTTTATATTACTGTGTTTATTATTTCCTGCAGGAATTTCTAGTCTTCTTGAGACCACCAAGTGGGTGAAAATAAAGAGAAATGGTATGTAAACACTGAGAGACAGAAAAAACGTGTTTATTCTCTGACCGTGATTGTGATGTCTATGTCACCAAAAGGTTATGTTTATAAGAGGTAGCTTTGCAAGTGGAAAATTGTTCGCCAGTTAAGGAATAACCTAAATTCTGTCAAGGTCTTTGCTTGTTTCCAAAGGCTTTCCAAAACCAACAAAAATCCAGGACATTTCATCCCAGCTCTTCACAATCTATCTTATTAAAGCATTGCTCTGTAATGTTTATTGCGGAGACCATCTAGAAAAACGAATACCATTTATAATTGTATTCATTTTATTAAAATGAGTCAGTGGTATTCTGTGGGAGGTAATAGATTTACTGTGGTATTTTTTTTATTTGAAAATAAGATAATAAATACATTTTTTAAAAGATAATTTGCCTTAAAATGTTTTGAGGTTAATGTTCATGGAACGGAAATGTCTCAAAGAAAAGTTCCAAGTTCTATTCACATGTAGGGGGTGATATTCTAAAACTGGAGGATGCAATATCTGTTGCTGCATAGAAACCAATCAACTTCCAGGTTTTATTGTCAAAGCTTAATTGAACAGCTGCACCAGATTCTAAGTACTCCAGTTTTAGTAAGACCCCTTTAACACTGAGGCGTTTTCAGGCACTAAAGAGTTAAAAATAGCGCCTTTAAAGTGCCTGAAAAACGCTTCCCCTGCAGCCCCAGTGCTTTCACACTGGAGCGGTGCGCTTGCAGGGCGTTAGAAAAGATCCTACAAGCAGCATCTTTGGAGCAGTTTATACACCACTCCTCCACCGCCCTTGCCCATTGAAATGAATGGGCACCGCTGCACCTGCAAAGCGCTTTGGCAGCAGTGCTTTTCGGGCACATTTAACCCTTTCTTCGGCCACTTGTGGGGGTTAAAAGTGCCCCGCTAGTGGCCAAAAAGCACCGCTAAAATGACGCGGACCGGTGCCAGTGTGAAAGGGGTCTAAATCTCCCCGGTAGTGTCAAGTATTTATATTGCCATCTCTTTCCTCTGCTGAATGCCATAGTAATGCCAGCCTCTTCACAGAATACAACAAAAGAAGATGGATAACGTGTGCTGAAGTCCAGAAGTACTGTCTGTGTGAGGCTAAATGCTCACTTGTTTATTTGCTGAAAAGGGATCCACAGTGGATCTGGAGTTAAGCAGGCAATCCTGCTGCCTTCTGAATGCCTGTGGTTTCTTTTTGTGCCCAACCTAAATTTTCAATGGGACTACATTTTTGGCTTGTGGTTTTGGCACAATCCTAATGCCACCTGTCAACTCAACATGGTGTGTTAAACTTTATGCAGCCATGACACAAAGCATCATGGCTGCAACATGTGAACAGCCTCTTTGGCTGTATAGTAGGCTTTAGGCAGGTGGTAAAGCCGCAGCTGAACCCTTTTCTATGCCTGACCACCTGTGTAAAAGACACTTTTGCCTCAGCAATCTGGCAACAGATGAAGTACCAAGTAGTCTCATAGATATTTTCACAACTCAACAGACAGGGAAAGCCTATAACTAAAGCAAGAGAAAAGAGAGAAAAAATGTTTATGGTCATAGTGCATTTATTATAATAAAATCAATGATTTGACTCGCAAAAGTCTCTATAAATAGTGCTTAAAATGGCCTACAAGGACCATGTGCTTGGGTTATTAGTAAATAAGGCATTCATTTATTTTTATGCGGTAAGGAAACCTTGGACTGAGAAGTGGCTGTGGACTTGGTATACTTGGATTTTGCTAAAAGCGTTTGACACTGTTTCCCACACATGACTAATGTGTAAGGTTAAGTCTTCAGGCTTGGGAAGATCAGTTTGTAAATGGATAGAAAACTGGCTAAAAGACAGAATTCAGAGAGTAGTGGTTGATGACTCTTACTCTGAATGGTCTAAGGTTATCAGTGGTGTACCCAAAGGTTCAGTGTTGGGACCCTTACTTTTTATTATATTTATAAATGATATTGGGTCTGGGATCAAAAGTACCATTTCAGTCTTTGCAAATAATGCCAAGATATGCAGTGGAATAATGTCCTTACAGGAGGTCTCCGACTTACAAGCCAACCTCAATGCACTGTTTAATTGGGCGACTATGTGGCAAATGAGGATTTATGTTGATAAATGTAAAGTTATGCACTTGGGGGCTAAGAATATGCATGCATCATACATACTAGCGGGATTATAACTGGGGAAATCAATGGTGGAGAAGGATCTGGGCATTTTGGTAGATCGTAAGGTTAAAGTAATTGTAAAGTCTCACTTTTTTTATACAAATAACAAACATGTTATACTTACCTGCTCTGTGCAGTGGTTTTGTACAGAGCAGTCCTGATCCTCCTCTTCTCAGGTCCCTCTTCAGTGCCCCTGGCCCCTCCCTTCTGTTCAGTGCCCCCACAAAAGCAGCTTGCTATGGGGGCACCCGAGCCAAGCTGCAGCTCTCTGTGTCCATTCAGACAGAAAGCCACGGTTTGGCCCCACCCCCTCTCTCTCTCCTCATTGGCTAAATTACTTTGACAATAAGGAGGGAGAGTCCTGGATGGCCAAGGCACTTGTGGAGATCACTGGATCAAGAGGGGCCTCAGGTAAGTTTTAGGGGGGTTGCTGCACACAGAGGGCTGTTTATCTTAACTAGCTGAGATCCGCACTATAGCCAAATGACGGCTACAGCGCGGATCTGTTGTGCCGGGACTACGTCATATGACGTCCTCCTCTTCTGTGCACTCCAGGGAGCGCGCGCGCGCCGCCGGGAGGGAGCGCGCGCGCGCCGCCGGGAGCGTGCGCGCACTCTCGCCGTGTCACTGGGCGCCCGATGCGCGTGCCCAGCGGCCTCGATGTCCGCTGGGCACCCCGCGATTGCCCGGTAACACAGCGGGACCGTGGATCTGTGTGTGTAAACACACAGATCAACGGTCCTGTCAGAGGAGAGGAGCCGATGGTGTGTTCTCTGTACAGAGAAACACTGATCGGTCTCCTCCCCTTGTGAGTCCCCTCCCCCCACAGTAAGAATCACACCCAGGGAACATAATTAACCCCTCCCCGCCCCTTAGTGGTTAACCCCTTCACTGCCAGTGTCATTTATACAGCAATCAATGCATTTAAATAGCATTGATTGCTGTATTATTTTTTTTATTTGAAAATATAAAAAAAATGACAATGGTGCCAAAAATGGTGAAGCTCTGCATAGAAACCAATCAACTTCCAGGTTTTATTGTCAAAGCTTAATTGAACAGCCGATGTGTCCGCCATAATGTCGCAGTCACAATAAAAATCACTGATCACCGCCATTTAACTAGTAAAAAAAAAATATTAAAATAAAAATGCTATAAAACTATCCCATATTTTGTAAACGCTATAACTTTTGCGCAAACTAATCAATAATCGCTAATTGCAATTTTTTTTGTACCAAAAATATGTAGAAGAACTCAACGTTTCGGCCTAGTAGGCTTTAGGCAGGTGGTAAGGGGGCTGTAAAAAAAATTTTTTATTTTTATATATTTTTTGGGGATATTTTTATTATAGCAAAAAAGTAAAAAATAAAAAATGTTTTTTTATTTAAATTTGTCGCTCTTCTTTTGTTTATTGCGCAAAAATAAAACGCACCAGAGACGTGATCAAATACCACCAAAGAAAGCTCTATTTGTGAAGAAAAAATGATAACAAATGGCTAAAAGACAGAATTATTTGGGTACAGTGTCGTATGACTGCGCAATTGTCATTCCAAGTGCGTCAGCGCCAAAAGCTGAAAATTGGACTTCTGGTCACAAGGGGGGTTTAAGTGCATATGCACGCATCATACATACTAGGGGCATTATAACTGGGAAATCAATGGTGGAGAAGGATCTGGGTATTAAGAAGAAAAAAAAAGTTCTGCCTTTACAACCACTTCGATAATAGCATGCAATGTCAAGCTGATCCTCTTCTCAGGTCCCTCTTCAGTGCCCCTGGCCCCTCCCTTCTGTTTCCAAAGCAAGCAAGGTCTTTCTTGTTTTAAGAGAGGTATGGACTCCAGAGAGAAAGATATAATTTTGCCCCTGTACAAATAATTAGTAAGACCTCATCTGGAAAATTCAGTTCAGTTTTTCTGGCACCAGTTCAGAAAATAGATATTGTGGAACTGGAGAAAGTGCAGGGAAGAGCAACTAAACTGATAAGAGGCATGGAGGAGCTCAGCTATGAGGAAAGATTAGAGGAACTGAATTTATTCACTCTTGAGAAGAGGAGATTAAGGGGGATATGCTCAACATGTATACATACATAAGTGGTCCATATGGTGAACTTGGTGTTGAGTTATTCACTTTAAGATCATCATAGAGGATCAGGGGCCACTTACGTCTAGAGAAAAAGAGATCTAATCTTTTAATATGAAAAGGCTTCTTCACAGTAAGAGCTGTGAAAATGTGGAAAATACTCCGCTCATAGTTGATTCTGACCAGCTCAGTAGATTGCTTTAAAAAAAGGCCTAGATTCTTTCCTAAATGTGCATAATATAACTAGATACTAACATTTATAGGTAAAGTTGATCCAGGCAATATCTAATTGCCTCTCGGGGGACCAGGAAGGAATTTTTTCCCCTGCTGGAGCAAATTGGATCATACTTTTGCTGGGTTTTTTTTTTTTGCCTTCCTCTGGATCAACTGTGGGGATAGCTATGTAGCTACAGTGCCTTGAAAACGTATTCACACCCCTTGAAATTGTCCACATTTAGTCATGTTACAACCAAAATGACAAAATGTGGAAAATGTCAAAGGCTATGAATACTTTTTCAATGCACTGTATATACGGTACATATAGCTTACCCTTGTAATTAAAACACTAATGCCGCGTACACACGACCAGACTTTCCGGCTGAAAAGGTCTGACGGAATCATTCTGTTGGATATTCCGATCATGTGTGGGATAATCCAATAGTTTTTCTTCAAAAAATTCAGACGGACCTAGAAATAGAACATGCTTTAAATCTTTCCGACGGAATCAAATTCTATCGGAAAAAACGTTTGTCTGTATGCTGGTTCAATAGACCAAATACGACGCAAGGGCAGCTATTGGCTATTGAACTTCCTTTTCTAGTCCCGTCATACGTCATCACGTTTGAAACAAACAGACTTTGGTCCGATCGTGTGTGGGCAAGTCCGTTCGTTCGGAACTCCGTCAAAACTCCGTCGGAACTCCGTCTGAGTTTATTCTGACGGAAAGTCTGGTCGTGTGTACGCGGCATTACTCAAATCAAGTTTTTCTACTTTTTAACCTCCCTGGCGGTATGATTCTGGCTGGAATTTTGTGCTGAAAGCGGTACAATTATTTTGCATGGAAATTTGGCGTTTTTATATTTTAGGCATGCAATTCTTATGAATAACTCACTTAAATCTGTCCGAACCAGAGTCTAGTAGACATCCCGGGTATGATAAAGTTTGAAACACAAAATCATAAATTATAATATAATAAAAATATATATAAAAATGATTCAATAATGTAATCAAATCAAAAACACTGACATTTGCTCAGTTGCAGAATAGTCGCTGTCATTAAATTTATTGTTTGATGATAAATTGTGATTCTAATTTATTATCGCTGTTTTCTAGCTGGTCTAAAACCACTTTTGACATAAAGGGACACTTTTTGGTTGCTATGGACAATCTCCAGTTTCCAGGCAGAAAAAAAAAAAAATGTATTATATAAAATGACATGCAGGGCACTGGGCAGACCACTAGGGACAAAGGGGATGTGTTTTTTTTGTATACAGTACTGTAATCTGTAAGATTACAGTACTGTATGTGTTGTGTGTTTTTAAACTTTTTTAAATTTGGCGCCGATCTCTGCTCCCGTGCGTTGGAATGTCGCAGGGAACGGAGATCGGCGGCACTCGGCACTGTGTGAATCGAGCGAGCGGACGGCTTGCTCACACAGCGGGGAGACATCGCAGGATCCAGGGGAAAAGGTAAGTAACTTCCCCCCTGTATCCTGGACGCAAGCCCGAGGCTCGGGGTTACCGCTCCTAGCAAAAAAAAACTGGACCCGAGCCAGACTCGGGAATACCGCCAGGGAGGTTAATAGAGTAAGAAAGAGTTATAGTTTGTTTATTTCATATATATATCATATACCAAAACAAACAATAACATAAAATGCTGAAAGATACCTACTACCAAAACATTTTTCTGCCTAGTAAAGATAATTCAAGAACCATCTCAAATCACCTATCTCATAGTTGCATATGGAATGAGAGAAACAAAAAAGAGACCCCCCCCCCCAGTTTCCCCAATTTCATGTGGTCTTCAAGAGAAGCTAATATTTAGATGTGTGTAAATATTTGTACTAACCATACCATTTCAGTCTGAAGTTGTCAAAGCGTATTTCAAGCTTGCCTTCACTGACCACCCAAGGGGATAACGTGTGTCATCGGAACAGGAGAATGCACAAAGCCGCCAATACATAGATCAAGATTTGGCCATATCAGCAGGGACCTGCAACATTTTTGATCCATGTAGGTGCACTGTGGTTTTACAGAAGTTGATCTACCAATCGACTTCCATACAACCGCCCTGTCAGATCTTCCTCACTTATTAGTGCTGCAGCTTATAGACTGCAATGCTGATCAGTAAATTCTGACACAGCAGAAATCTCCTCTCTGTTAGAACACAATAACACAGCAGGAGGAATCCATCATCCACATTGAGTGTATAGGCCCATACACACGATCTGATTTTTTGACAACAAACATGCAAATTAGCTGTTTTAAGGCAACATCCCACCGTGTGTACGCTCCATCAGACAAACTTTTTCGGCTGTGCAAACGTACAAACTTTTGGGCAACAAAAGTCCGATGGAGCAAAGTCCGATCATGTGTACAGAAAACCATAGGACTTTTGTACAAAGTACAAACACGCATGCTCCGAACCAATGCAAAAGATCAGACAGCAATACAGAAGTTGACCAAAGTCCTGCCGTGTGTATGCAATACAAGTTCACGGCCGACTCCCTTTGTACAAAAATCCACGGGAAATTTTGTACAAAGTCTGATCGTGTGTATGAGGCTTATGGGGGAGTCAGGTCAGTTTTTTCATTCAACACTTTGGTTGAACAAAAAAAATCTGTCTATGGGCTGCTTTAGTCACACAGAATTTAGGCAAATGGGTATTTTAAGTGGAATTGTTTATTTAAGTAATGCTGAACCTAAAAGAATGATTATTTTATATGATAGAGATCTTGATAATATGAACACCTACATGTGGTCTTTTTAAGCTGGGTTCACACTAGTGTGAATGGGATGTGGGTTTCCCCGCATCCAATTTGCATGGCAGGAGAGTGTGACCGGCTCTCAGTGGAGCTGGTTCACACATATCTGTGGCGGCTGTGGATTGCACAGGGGTCCTGTGCTTCTTTGGCTTCATTTCTGGTCCAAATTCAGGAAAAAATGTGGGCCTGATTTGCCCCTGAAACAGAGAACAAGGACGCACCGGACCCTGCTTTGAGCCGCATCCGCACTAAGCGTGAACCCAGCCTTATGCAGTAGTCACTTTGACATGTTTGTGTAGTTGAATGGTAAGCAACAAGCCTGATGTATTAATAAAATAAGAAAAATAAAAGTCCCTAGCTAGTTTTCTACACATATGCAGAAATGAAAGTTGTTGCAAAGAATCTATGGACAGAAAAAGACAATAGGAATGTAAGTTAACTTATGATAAATGCCAAGTTCTTAAAGTAAAGGTACAGTGTAAAGGATAAACAGTGGCTTTAGCACTAGGCATAGCAATCTATTGCAATGATAGGCAGGCTGTAATCAACATGCCACTGAAAAGTTGTGATGTTTTGTAACATACATTTCTGCCCACTTTGAAACTGATTTTTTTCAGACTGTTGGGCTCTGAAAATAACAAATAATCTTCCACCAATCAAATTTTCTATCAATCAAAAAGCTAAAAAAATTTTGGACCAATACTGACACAAGCTGTACTTCAGGTTGAGTAGTTAAGAGAAGGGCTGGATAAGCTATATTTACTTATTGCAAGACAGGATGGGTTATAAAGTAGAACTATGTGCAAAACCAAAATTATATAAATGATGCAATCTATCAGCAGTAGGGATGAGCCGAACACCCCCCCGTTCGGCTCGCACCAGAACCCGCGAACGGACCTAAAGTCCGTGCGAGCTTTAGAACCCTATTAGTTATAATGGATGCGAACGTTCGAAATTAAAAGTGCTCATTTTAAAGGCTAATATGCATGTTAATGTCATAAAAAGTGTTTGGGGACCTGGGTCCTGCCCCAGGGACATGTATCAATGCAAAAAATTTTTTTAAAAACGGCCGTTTTTTCAGGAGCAGTGATTTTAATAATGCTTAAATTGAAACAATAAAAGTGTAATATTCCTTTAAATTTCGTACCTGGGGGGTGTCTATAGTATGCCTGTAAAGGGGCGCATGTTTCCCGTGTTTAGAACTGTCTCTGCGCAAAGTGTCATTTTTGAAAGTAAAAAAGCTATTTAAAATACCCTTGAGGTCTGGTATGGATTTTAAGGGGAACCCTAGCCAAAAAAAATGGCGTGGGGTCCCCCTCAAAATCCATACCAGACCCTTATCCGAGCACGCAACCTGGCAGGCCACAGGAAAAGAGGGGGGGACGAGAGCGGCCCCCCCTCTCGCCTGAACCGTACCAGGTCACATGCCCTCAACATTGGGAGGATGCTTTGGGGGTCTAAGACCCCTAAAGCACCTTGTCCCCATGTTGATGAGGACAAGGGCCTCTTCCCCACAACCCTGGCCGGTGGTTGTGGGGGTCTGCGGGCGGGGGGCTTATCGGAATCTGGAAGCCCCCTTTAACAAGGGGACCCCCAGATCCCGCCCCCCCCCTGTGTGAAATGGTAAGGGGGTACAAAAGTACTCCTACCATTTCACCAAAAAAGTGGCAAAAATGGTAAAAATGACAGGAGACAGTCTTTGACAATTCCTTTATTAAAATCTTCTTTCTTGTTTCTTCATCCTTCGGATTCTTCATCTTCTCCTTCCTTCATCTTCTTCCATCTTCTTCTTCCATTTTCTTCTTCCTCCGATCCGCTTCTTCTTGCGCTGGTCTTCTCGTCCTTCTCGTCCGGCATCTTCTTCCGTCGGCGTCGGCGTCGGTGTCGGTGTCGGTGTCTTCTTGGGCCGCTCCGCGCAATGGGAGGCTCCCGCTGTGTGAGGCTCCGCTCCATCTGACAGGTCTTTTAAAACGGAGGGCACCTGGTGACCCCGCCCCCCTCTGACGTCATGGGGAAAGCCATCATGGAATTCCCCATGACGTCCCTGTGCGTCAGAGGGGGCGGGGTCACCAGGTGCCCTCCATTATAAAAGACCTGTCAGACGGAGCGGAGCCTCACACAGCGGGAGCCTCCCATTGCGCGGAGCGGCCCAAGAAGAGACAGAGACACCGACGCCGACGGAAGAAGATGCCGGACGAGAAGGACGAGAAGACCAGCGCAAGAAGAAGCGGATCGGAGGAAGAAGAAAATGGAAGAAGAAGATGAAGGAAGGAGAAGATGAAGAAACCGAAGGATGAAGAAAGAAGAAAGAAGATTTTAATAAAGGAATTGTCAAAGACTGTCTCCTGTCATTTTTACCATTTTTGCCACTTTTTTGTGAAATGGTAGGGGTACTTTTGTACCCCCTTACCATTTCACACAGGGGGGGGGCCGGGATCTGGGGGTCCCCTTGTTAAAGGGGGCTTCCAGATTCCGATAAGCCCCCCGCCCGCAGACCCCCACAACCACCGGCCAGGGTTGTGGGGAAGAGGCCCTTGTCCTCATCAACATGGGGACAAGGTGCTTTAGGGGTCTTAGACCCCCAAAGCATCCTCCCAATGTTGAGGGCATGTGGCCTGGTACGGTTCAGGCGAGAGGGGGGGCCGCTCTCGTCCCCCCCTCTTTTCCTGCGGCCTGCCAGGTTGCGTGCTCGGATAAGGGTCTGGTATGGATTTTGAGGGGGACCCCACGCCATTTTTTTTGGCTAGGGTTCCCCTTAAAATCCATACCAGACCTCAAGGGTCTGGTATGGATTTTGAGGGGGACCCTACGCCATTTTTTTTTTTTTTTTGGCTGGGATCCCCCTTAATATCCATCCCAGACCTGAAGGGCCTGGTTATTGAATTTGGGGGGACCCCTACGCTTTTTTTTTTGTTTTTTATTAATGAATGACAGCTCTCTGTGTTACAGGAGCCATCAATTCATTAGCCGCGAGTGATTTAAATAGCTTTCTTCCTGCAAAAATGACACTTTTTTGCAGGGAAAGTTCTAAGCACAGGAAACCTGCCCCCCTTCACAGGCCACCTATAGACACCCCCCAGATGTGATACTGCAATGCTGTTCTAACAGCATGCACACACATATCCCCAGAAATAAAGCACATATTGTTGTCAGCAGTCAGCAGCACACTGACACGCTGACACTGTCTGAAACATAATATGCGAGGCCGCCGGCGCGGTGGCCTCTTATACCGTGGGGCGTGTACTAAAGCCCCTGAGCTATAATTGGCTACAGGCATCCTGCCTGTAGCCAATTATGGCTCTCCTCGCTGCCGGCGCTGTGATTGGCCAAGCATGCGGGGTCACAGTGCATGCTTGGCCAATCATCAGCCAGCATTGCACTGCGCGGGCCGCAATGCATTGCGGGGCCGCTCGCATCACACGAATTTGATGCGAGCGGCCCCAATAGTTCTGGGCTCGCCGAGCGAGCGAACACCCGGTGCTCGATTCGAACATGGGTTCGAATCGAACACCGGGCTCATCCTTAATCAGCAGCATTAACATGGCAGTCTTTGTATTACTGAGTCCTCGCTGTAGCATCATTTTAATATTTGGGGATCCTGTTAGTAAGTCTGTTATCTTTCAACTTCCTCTAACAGATCACACTGTTTAGCAATGGTGGAGGTTAAAGGGCTGCAACAAATCATTTAATACCGACAGGGGTGATTACAACTGTAAGCGTAATTCACTTAGTTAAAACCTCTATCTTACTGGGGGATCAGAGAGCACCAGAGAGCACTGGGGGAGAGGCAGAGGGCACAAGGGGGCAGCGGTGAGCATAGGAGGAGGTGGATAGCACAGGGGGGAGGTGGAGAGCACAGGGGGGGTGGAAAGCACAGGGCGGCTGGAGAGCACTAGGGGGCTGGAGAGCACTGGGGGAGAGGCAGAGGGCAGAGGGGGCAGTGGTGAGCATAGGAGGAGGTGGATAGCACAGGGGGGAGGTGGAGAGCACAGGGGGGGTGGAAAGCACAGGGCGGCTGGAGAGCACTATGGGGCTGGAGAGAACTGGGGGAGAGGCAGAGGGCAGAGGGGGCAGTGGTGAGCATAGGAGGAGGTGGATAGCACAGGGGGGAGGTGGAGAGCACAGGGGGGCAGCAGAGAGCATGGGGGAGGTAGAGAGCACAGGGGGAGGTGGAGAGGACATTGGAGGTGGAAAGCACAGGGGGGCTGGAGAGCATTTGGGGAGAGGCGGAGGGCACAGAGGGGCAGCAGAGAGCATAGGGGAGGTGGAGATCACAGGGGGGAGGTGGAGATCACAGGGGGAAGTGGAGAGCACAGAGGGGAGGTGGAGAGCACAGGGGGAGGTGGAGAGCACAGGGGGCTGGAGAGCACTGGGGGGCAGAAAAGAGCATGGGAGAGGTGGAGAGCACAGGAGGGAGGTGGAGATCACAAGGGGGCTGGAGAACACTGGGGGAGAGGTGGAGGGCACAGGGGGCAGTGGAGAGCATAGGGGGAGGTGGAGAGCACATGGGGGAGACAGAGAGTACTGGAGTGGCTGGAGACCACTGGGGGGAGGTGGACAGCACAGGGGGACAGCAGGGAGCACAGGGGGGAGATAGAGAGCACGGGGGTGCTGAAGAGCACTAGGGGGCTGGAGAGCATGGGGGGGTGGAGAGCACTGGGGGTCTAGAGGGCACAGGGAGGGGCGCTGGAGAGCACTGGGGGGGGGGGCAGCAGGATAGGAGTAGCAGTGGAGGTGGCTGCATATAGAAGAATCATTCTCTCCATCTTCCTCCTGCAGTCTCTGAAAACCTGCGAGAGGGAGAGGAGCAGAAGCAGGCATTCAGAGACTGCGGGAGGAAGATGGAGAGAATGATTCTTCTATATGCAGCCACCCCCACCACTCCTCCTATCCAGGTTACAGGGGGACTCACGTTCTCTCTGATAAGGCTCCATGGTGTCTGTAGCAGATGTCTCCTATAGCTCCTCCCCCTTCATGGTAATGCCCCCTGGCACAGACAGCTGAACTACACTGGTGGCCGTGGAGAGACCAAAGGTGTCTCCTCTAGCCCCCCCCCCTTAATTTTTTCGCCCCCCTGGTGCCGATGGCTAAGTTGAACTGGCAGCTGAGCAGCCACGGAGAGGCCAGGTGAGCAGTATGGGCTCAAAGAGCAGCCCAGCTGCCTTAAGCCCCGCAAGGACATGCGGCCCGCTGGCCCCGGCCCACCGGGCAAGTGCCCGGTTTGCCCTATGGCCAATCCGGGCTTACCCTCAGATGTTAACCCCTTACCAGCCAGTATCATTAGTACAGTAACAGTGTATAGTATTAGCACTGATCACTCTATTAGTGTCACTGGTGATTTCAGTCAGTTGGCCAGTTCCCACAAAGTGTCAGTTAGGTCAGATTGCCCGTCGCACTATTACAGCTCCACTATATGTCGCTGATCACCGCCATTACTAGTATAAAATAAATAAATAAATAAATACATAAATAAAAAATTCCAGTATATATACCATTGTTTGTAGACTCTATAACTTTCACGCAAACCAATATACGCTTATTGGGATTTTTGTTACCAAAGCTATGTAGCAGAATACATTTTGGCCTAACTTTATGAAGAAATTTGATTTTTTTTTTTTTTTTATTGGATACGTTTTATAGCAAAAAGATAAAAAATATATTGTTTGTTTTTTGTTTCAAAATGTTCCCCCTTTTTTATTTATATAATAAAAAATAAAAAAGCCAGTGATGATAAAATACCACCAAATGAAAGCTCTATTTGTGTGAAAAAAAATGATTGTAGTGTTGAGTGTTGCATTACCATGCAATTGCCAATTAAAGTAGCAAATAGCAAAAAATGGCCTGGTCATGAGGGGGGTAAAACCTTTCCGGAGCTCAAGTGGTTAAGAGGTACTGAATGAAAGTGATGTTTTTTGCTAGTTGTATCATTAATGTCTTATGGCTCTGCTTTAAAGTGAACCTTCACAATGTACAAACATGTAAACATTGTGATAACTTTATAAACTGCTCCATTAAATGAACTTCTTTCCCTAAAATATGCAGCCTAAACAGACTAAATAGCACTGTTACAAAAATGCAAATTTGGGCTATTGGTCAGAACTGCAAGGCTTTCTCTGACCACTCCCCCTGGCTGCTGATACATGCCTTCTGCAGAGGACAGTAACTTGACTTTCATTAGATACACACATTCCTGTGATGTGCAGGCTGTGGTTTGCTGTCTGGATTCACTCTCTGTATGCCGTGAGACAGTGGTCATCAACCCTGTCCTCAGGGCCCACTAACAGGCCAGGTTTTATGTATTACCTTGGGGAGATACTAGAATACTGCAATCGCTGACCAGCAAATGATATCACCTGTGATGTATTTCAGTTATCTTGCAAACCTGGCCTGTTAGTGGGCCCTGAGGACAGGGTTGATGACCATTGCCGTGAGAGACAACATGGCCATGCTCAGTAGAGAAAAAAATATTGGTCTCTGGCAATGGACTGGCCCAGAGTTTTCACAGAATATGCACCAATGAGTTCTCTAAAATCGGAATAGTTCCATCTTCGGTGTCAGCATTTGCAAACATCGGCAAAGGAAGGTTTTCTTTCCAATTTCATGATCTCTTAGATTGCTAGTCAAAAATAGAAGCCTTTCCAACTTTTATCTTCCAAATACACCAAGACTTTGGACATTCATCGCTAGATTCCATGGAGTTGATTTCTATAAAATTTTCCCCAGAGCCTAGCGAATAAAATGAGGCTCTGCAGACTTCCATCACCCAATTATGTGCAAGAAAAACATTTTTTTTTAAATATTTTCCTTGCAGGCGATTGTGTATTCTATGCAATGTGAAATATCATCACATTCGCTAAGCTCTGGGGAAAGTTTCCTTGCAAAGTAAACAGCCTATTTGCCTTTAATAAACCAACCCCATGGAATCATGCTGTCATTTACTCAGAAGGTTATGAAGGTGGTCAATGTTCTGCTGGTATTAAATTAGTTTGTTTTTAGTATTGGCAGCCAGATCTGTTAAATTAACATTAATTCACCTCATTGAATCACAGATGTTAATTATGTCTAAAAGTGTTCAGAATATTTTCAGATTGAATATTTTTCAATTTAATTCAATAACAGTTATGCTTGATCTAAGAATAATTCTGAACCATCACTGTGTATGATCAAACATTTATGGCGCGTACACGTGATCGGAAATTCCACCAGCAAAAGACTGATGTGAGCTTTTGGTCGGAAAATGCAACCCTGTGTAGACTCCATCGGACTTTTGCTGGCAGAATTTCGGCCAGCAAAAGATTGAGAGCATGTTCTCAATTTTTCAGACGGAAAAAGTTTCTATCGGAAATTCCAATCCTCTGTGGCAATTCGGATGCGCAAAATTCTGACGCATGCTCGAAAACAATTTGACGCATGCTCGGAAGAATTTAACTTCATTTTCGTGGCTTGTCTTGTTGTACGTCACTCACCGCGTTCTTGATGGTCGAAATTTGGTGTCACCATGTGTAGGCAACACAAGCTTGAGCGGAAATTCCGTTGGAAAAAACATCCAAGGCTTTTTCAACGAGAATTCCGCTCGTGTGTGCGCGGCATTAGAGTAATATCTGTCAAATGGCAGATTACAAAGCTTTCTCTCCACCATGTTGAAGGTTACTTTCTGTTCATTTATATCTTATATGATAGAAGGGTGCAAATTGCAAGTTCTGGGATGTGCTTGTACTGGTGCCTAAGAATTTAGAACAAGTTATAGACGTCAGCAGTGAAAGGTGTCTGTCTGTCAACGGTTGACAGGTGTCTGTCAACCTCTAAAAAATCAAGGAAGAAAGATGATCTTCCAATAAAATGCCCATAAGACATTGCAGGAAAGAAAATCGATTGATTCCCCCATCAACACTGTCTGCAATCCCTCCTGCCGTGCCATTGTCTTTTCCCGGCAGGGGAACCAAGGTCACCAAAACTATTGTTCCCATCAGAAGATGTCCCCTTTATTATTGTAACAACCCAAAATATGCTGTTTCCTTTCACTTTCACTCCCAAAACAGGACAAATAGAGAGGGTGAATCTTCCTAATGGGGACATACATGTAGCCAGCAATAATAACTTGACAGGTGTTCTAATCCTTCTCCACTCCCAAACTTAAAAAATAAATAATAAAAAATAAATAATAATAAAAGTTTTCTTTGGCATCCTAAGCAGAATCTTTAGGACCTCTGGCTGTACACCATGGCCTGCATTTTAAGAGTGGCATGTAAGACTGAAATGTGGAATAACCTAGCAGCATCCAGTGGTGATCGAATATCAGTATGCAACAGTCCAGTATCACTGATATACTGTAAATAGGCCCCTCGCTGTGATTCTAATAACACCCTTGATATTTATTGATTAAATAAAACACAATACACGTGTATAGGGAACAGTGATGTACTTTGTTTGCTTTGGAGTCCTGAAGCAAGTCGAGCACAAAGTACTACTCAAATGAATTCATTTGAAAAAAAGCCAGGAGGAAAGCCTAATCACATAGCTCTGTCAAAGTCATGTGGCTGGCCTCTCCTTCAATTGTGGAGTTTTCTTTGGCATCCTAAGCAGAATCTTTAGGACCTCTGGCTGTACACCATGGTCTGCATTTTAAGAGTGGCATGTAAGATTGAAGTGTGGAATAACCTAGCAGCATCCAGTGGTGATCGAATATCAGTATGCAGCAGTCCAGTATCACTGATATACTGTAAATAGGCCCCTCGCTGTGCATTCTAATAATGCCCTTGATATTTATTGAGTGACTTAAAGGGGTTGTAAAGGTACATGTTTTTTCACCTTAATGCATTAGGGTGAAAAAACATCCGACGATCAAGGCCCCCCCCCCCCCGTTTACTTACCTGAGCCCTCCAAAGTCCCGCTGGCTGGAAATAGCATTTAGGAAACTGGAAAAGTCTCCATATGAGTCTGTCCTTACATAGTAGTTTCTTAGCTCTGAAGCAATTCTAGCACACACATACAAGAATCAAAATAACAGTATTCCTCTCCTTCATGGAAAAAACATAATTTTTTTTGCTGAAATACAACTTAGAATTCCCAAACATTATATATTTTTTTTTTAGCAGAATCCTTGAAGAATAAAATGGTAGGTATGGCAAGTTTTTATGTCACATGATATTAGCGCAGCAGTCTTTTAAACGCAATTTTTGGGGAAAAATACAATTATATTGTTTTTGTGCATTAAAATCCATTAAATACCCAATTGTTTGGCAGAAGATAAAAAATGTTGCTGTGCCGAGTAAATAGATACCAAACATGTCATGCTTTAAAATTGCGTCCATCCGTGAAACGGTGCCAAATTACAGTACCTAAAAATCTTCATAGACAACACTCTAAAAGCCTTTACAAGTTACCAGTTTAGAGTTACTGGCATTCTTTTGGTGGTATTTGTGGCAAACAGAAACAGGAAGTAATGAGGATTTTGTCACTTACTGATGTAACAAGGTGGAAGGAACAACATCTGCTCTTCTCCCTGTATGCTGCTGGTTGCATGCCTACTGAGCTCTCCGATTGCACGGGAGAGCCCAGTTAAGGCGGTGGCTGGAGGGGGACCACCCTCTGCCGCCTTTAAAGTAATCCAGCGACTCTTTAGCTGCTCAAATTACTTTTATTTTTACATCACTGGCGCTAAAAGATGATGTCTCAATCATTTCTGCAGCTGCAGCAATGACTGAGATATCACTCTTCACATCCAAAGACCTTTATAAAGTACAGCAGATGGGAAGTGGTCATATTTGAAATCACATTTTAATTCAGGGACCGAAATAAGCATAATTATATTTAAAAAAAAGGATACAATAGGAGTTTTTGCTAGACTGTAAACATTCTTGATCAATATGTTTGTTGTATAAAGACAGTTAAGAAAGATATTTTTTTTCTGTGCAAAGCACATCTTTATCAGATTAATACAAAGTGGCAAAAACAGTTGGGATGAAAGCTCAGGAAAATTAAATTATACAGTCAACAACTACCTGTCAATCAAGCAAATTCAATCTGAAATGTACTTTTAAATCAAAGAAAACTATAATACAAATTATATTTTAACGCTGAATATTAACTGCGTGGGAGAAGCAACAGTTTGGAGCTGCATAATAGACAATGCAAATATACAATGGTTTAAATAGAGCAATCACAATAATGAGAAATGTAAAAATAAAATCCAAAGCACAAACAAGTGACATTGTGGCTAAGAACCGTATAGAACCTTACCAATTCCATCCTGCATACTGACATGATAAATATGTTGTAGTACAAGAGCTAATCTTTTAGTGTGTGCAGCATGCAGGTACACATTTGTAATATATAGAGATGCTTTGTCAGGTTAACCCAGCCAGTCTGGAGTCTGATGAAGGGGACGTTCTTGTGCTACGAAACGTGTATCCCAGCTTTCCTTGTGCACCCACACAGCAGAGAAATCCAGAGTGGTATTCCTGTGGGGAGCTTCTCATACTCGGCACTGTCAGTGTTTTTCTCCAGCAGTGGTGTCTGTCAATACGTTGGCGGCTGCTGCCGGTCCTTTCAACTATCTTTTGAGGAGGGACTCTTCCTAGCATAGCGATAAGCCTGGATTTTTCCATGTTTGTGAGTGCAATACTTTTGTATATTTTTTTTAATCCACTGAATAAAATTGTATTAAACTACGAGGCTGTTTGGAGCTCCTCTCTTCCCTCATGTTTCTTTCACAGAATCTGGAGTTCCCAGCTCAGTGATGAGGCAGCACAGCCTACATTAATGCTGGCCATACACTATACGAAAAATCGGCCGAAATTCGTCATTTAGACAGTTTGTTCGTTTTTCAGGCAGTTAATGGGCACAAAATCAATAATCATTGGGATGTTTTTGAGCCGAAAAAACAAAGTACAAGTTTGGAAATTTTCTGCCCGAACGAACGATAAATTGAAAGGTTAATGTGTTTTCTGTCTGAACTGTCTGCACAAGTTATATGTAAAAAAAACAAACAAAAAATGCATTCATTTATGTCCACTGAACGATTTATTGGTCATTACATGATGGCACTATCGTTTGCGCTCACGGCCGAAAGTTTGTTTTTCGAAAATGTATTCGGACGATTTTTCACATAGTGTATGGCTAGCATTAGTGTTCAGGGTCAGCTACACCTCAAGGAATATATACTTTACTTATTATGCTTTTAAGTAATCTGTCCCAGTTATGCACATACCAGAGTTTACAACCAGGGCTGGTGCTACCACTAGGCAAACTAGGCATAAATACCACCAAAAGAAAGCTCTATTTGTGTAAAAAAAAATATAAAATTTAATTTGGGTACAGCGTAGCATGACTGCGCAATTGTCATTGAAAGTGTGACAGCGCTGAAAGCTGAAAATTGGTCTGGGAAGGAAGGGGGTGAAAGTGCCCAGTATTGATGTGGTTAAAGAGGAACTTTACTCTTGTTTGAAAAAAGGAAAGTCGGCCTCTTCAAATACTGAAGAATCCTGATGACTCACATCCAGCATCTCACTCTGCATGCACAAAGCATGGCAGCGCTATGAATCTGGTCCTGCAAACTCCTGGGACATGCCAGGGGTCTAAGGACAGGAAATAGGGTTGCATAAACTGAGGACATAAATTTTTGCCCAGGTGATAATTGGGGGAGTGGGTACCTGTCAAACAGGTACTTGCTCCCTGGGAAAAACATAACACATTTGAAATGTGTTGGGGGGGTGATGTGGTGGATGAGCGCTACTTTCACTTTTGAGTTAAGGTCCACTTTAATTATTTGGTAGGAAGTAGGGATGACCTCAGGCGTGTTCTCATGGCCCACCTGCAGAGCTCACCAGGAAGTCGGCGCAACGCTGCGCTAATCTCAGGCAGTGAGACATTGCCCGATCTCTGCAGCCGCGCATCGGGCAATGTCCCACTGCCTGTGATTAGCGCAGCGCTGCGCCGCGCCGACCTCCTGGCAGGCTCTGCATGTGGACCATCCGAACATGCCTGAGCTCATCCTTAGTAGGAAGTACCACAGCTCTGATAAAATGCCATCTTAACTGTAACCCTTTTGTATTGAATAGCAGCCTAAATGCCTGGTTTGCCAGGTTGTTTTTTGTCTGGATGGAAAAGGCATCTTCTTTTTTTGCTGAAAATTGCATATAAAGGCCAGCTGTGAATCAGCCCAGTTTGGACCTAATCTCAAACTTGGCTGATCAATGCTTTCATCTCTAGTCAGTAGAGGTAAACTGATAATATACCTAATCACTGCAGACATGCTGAGGAGTGTAAAAGTTAATTTTCTGAAAAGCAAGAGAATCCTCCTGGTAACACTCCACCGGTAAATTAAAATTTGGAATAATTTAATTTGCTGCAATATACGGAGAGTGTTAACAGAAATAAAATGAACAAGGAAAATGTTCAGCTAACATTTCTGAATAAACATTATGATTATTTTCAACTCTGCAACAGTAAATAAACTAAAATTAAAGGCCTTGAAAAAACAAAACCATGTACAAGTCTTTCTACACGATGGGGGTTATTTACTAAAGGAAAATCCACTTTGCACTGCAAGTAAACTTGGAGGTAAAGTCGCTGTAGATCCGAGGGGAACATGCAAGGAAAATAAAAAAAACAGCATTTTAGCTTGCACATCATTGGATGATAAAATCAGCAGAGCTTCCCCTCATTTCAGATCTACCCCTTAGATTTAGAGTGACTGCACTTTCAAGTGCACTTGCAGTGCAAAGTGGATTTGCCTTTTCGTAAATAACCCCCAATATTCCTACAAATTGTGATGAGGATTGCAAACCAGGCAAAAGACAGATCTTCATTCCCTGGATTCCTAAAGCCCAACACTAGTTTAAATTTAAAACATTTTTTTTAAGGTCCCCTAGCAGTCTAAAAATGAAGCCATGAAAACAGTAATAACCTCCTTTCTCAAGCTGTTCCCCACAGTAATTCCATTTTGCCAAAGGATTTTAAAGATGCCCTCGGTCTTTCAGATTGAATGACACTGGGCTAGAAGTGTGAAAAATCTGGCGAAGCTGTGCATGGTAGCCAATCAGCTTCTAACTTTAGCTTGGTTAGTTAAGGTTTGAAAAAAAAATGGAAGCTCATTGGTTTCTATGCAGAGCTGTACAAGATTTTGCACTTTCCAGCTTTGTTAAATCAACCCCACTGCTGGTGTAGGGACGTCAGAGGGAGCACCACAACAGTGGCCTACACTTAAAGTGCTGTAGAGACAAGGAAATGGACACAGTGGTGTTGATTTACTAGTTTTAGTGGTGCTTTACTGTCGTTTCAGCAATGCTTTTCGGCTGCTAGCAGTGGCGCTTTCAAATTCCCTGCTAGCGCCGTACAAAGATTAAAAGTGCCTGCAAAGAACTTTGGCAGCTTTCTCAGGGCTGGCCATTGATTTCAAAGTGAAAAAAATGCAACCAATTGATTCATTAAGGGAGAGGGAAAGGGCTATCTGCTTTCACACAACCTGGAAGCTGATTGATTTCTACATAGCACTGCATAGGATAATATAGGCACCTAACTGAGCAAATACCACCACATGGAACTACCATTAATATCCTAATATTCAGCAAGGTTCATGTGTTCTAAGACAGAATGAGCTTTGCACTTTAACCATTTCAGCCCTGGAAGGATTTGCCCCCTGTGACGGACCTTGTACTCAAGATGTCCGCCGTAAATGCTTCCTCTGTCCGGTACCACACAATCCAAGACCCCTTAGCTTACCCAGTCACCAGACAACACCAGTGTAGGGTACATCAGGAATGAATCTTTATTTGACATTTCACACACATATATAGCCAGATGATTAAAAGCTAACCTAATTAGCATGAGCTAATTATCTTAATCATTGCCCAGACTAGTTGACTGCCTGAAAAGGCTTTTCAAGGTCAGACTTTAAGGCTCCTAGTTAATTGGAATAACTATTCAACATACATTAACATAAACAGTAACACAGGGCTAATTAGCACAACAACATTGTGTGGAATACACCTTACAAGCCAGACCAGCCTCATCTACACAATAGACAGGTGGCTTGAGTTCATGACATTGAATGGGACACAAGGTGTCAGATGCTAGTCTATTTCTAATGCCAAATGCATATACAGAGAGTGTATTTTGGGGGGCCCGTGATCAGCTGGCAGGAGGCTAGCATGTAGTCCTCTCAAAAAGCCTGTGTCCCGGCTAGGTCTGTCACACCCCCTTAATGACCAGGCCATTTTTTTTGCGATATGGCACTGCATCGTTTTAACTGACAATTTAGTGGTCGTGCGATGCTGTACTCAAACAAAATTAATGCCCTTTTTTTCCCACAAATAGAGCTTTCTTTTTTTCTATTTGATCACCTCTGCGGTTCTTATTTTTTGCGCTATAAACAAAAAAATGGTGACGATTTGGAAAAAACAGCAATATTTTTTTAATTTTTGCTATAATAAATATCCCCCCCAAAAATATAAAAAAACTATTTTTTTCCTCAGTTTAGGCTGATATGTATTCTTCTACATATTTTTGGTAAAAAAAAAAAATCACAATAAGCATATATTGATTGGATTGCAGGAATTGTTATAGCGTTTACAAAATAGGGGATATATTTATGGCATTTTTATTATTATTTTTTTTTTTTTTTACTAGTAATGGCGGTGATCAGTGATTTTTTTATTGGGACTGCGACATTGCGGTGGACAGATCGGACATTTTTGACACTTTTTTTGGGACCATAGACATTTATACAGCGATCAGAACTAAAAGTTAAGTGAGAGAGCAGGAGAGCTGTCAATCGGCTCTCCTCTACTCGCGTCTGTCAGACGCGAGTGAGGAAAAGCCGATCACCGGATTTTCCTGTTGATATCTTGACCAGCTGTGATTGGACACGGCTGATCCTGTGGTAAAGAGCCTCCACCGCTGGCTCTTTACCGAGATCAGTCTAGTGGTGTGTCAGACTGACACACCGCTCCACCGATCGGTGCGATGTGTGCCCCCACGGGCGCATGGCGGCATTTTATCCTGAAGGACGTCATATGACGCCCAGTCAGGATAACAGAAGTGGTAAAGGAAGAAAAATAAATTCTGAAAGTGATGGTTTGGCCCCCAGAGAGCCCTAATCTCAACATCATGCAGTCTGTCTGGGATATCATAAAGAGACAGAATGATTTGAGGCAGCCTACATCCACAGACGATTTGTGGTTAGTTCACCAAGATGTTTAGAAACCTACCTGACGAGTTCCTTCAAAAACTGTGTGCAGGTGCAACTAGAAGAATTGATGCTGTTCTGAAGGCAAATAGTGGTCATGCCACATATTGATTTGATTTGGATTTCTTTTCATTTACTTTACATTTCTTTACTTCTATTATTCAATTTTTTTAAAAAAAAATCCTAATTTACTATATATATATATATATATATATATATATATATATACACACATACATCTCAAACTATTGAACATGGGACATTACCGTAGATCTATTTTATGCCCTCCGACCCATTCTAAGTACTTTCAATGACATTCAGCCCTTATATGTGAATATGTGAACAGGAGAATTATATTCTGACAGTCAAAAATAGAATTTCATATTTCACTGAAAGCTTTCAAAAAACTGATTATGAATAATTCAACAAATACGTTTTGTATCCTGTGAAGCTGTACATTGCGGAATGTGAATCGCATTCCTTAAATGTCCATCACAGCCATAATTTGTTGCTTTTTATAAATGATGTGGACACTGTGGGAGTATGCAGCTTGCAATTTCTGTTCTTACTACAAAAAAGTACTTTGAGAATGTTACCCCTAAAATGTCACCCCTATAAAATATATTTATACTGTATTTCCTGTTCACAAAAGTCCACAAAAGAATATGTTTGTGACATATACAGTGTATATGACCAGGTAAGAGGAATTATGATATTGTAGGCCACACACATTCACACCATCACTTACTCCAGATACAACCAAATAAACATACCCAACCAAAAGTTTGTCAAATAATCGCCACGGGCACTTTATTGGTTTAACATATGAAAATACAATAACCATATATTATTCTTTTTTTTATTGACCATCAAAACACCAAAATTTGTAACTGCTTAATTTTCAGAACTCAAGCAGCATTACATAATTTTAACATGGAAATGAAAAATTTCCCCCCTACAAATCCTGGGTGACCCAACCACATAATAGTGCTCACGACAGGGGAGGGAGGGAGATCTTCAGTCGGTGCTCCTTGCAGGAAAAGGGGGAAATCCCCAGCCCAGCAGTTCCCTATAAAGACTTCCCAGATTCCAGCACATTCCGCAACATCCCATTGGCTAGTACTCTTTTAATCCTGCTATTAACACAAGGAATACCATTAATATTAACACTATTTACTCTATAATGAATGGGGTGTCCACAATCACAAGTAAGTGAGCTCATATTGTGCCCCCTTTTCCATGAGATTGTAGGCCACACACATTCACATCATCACTTACTCCAGATACAACCAAATAAACATACCCAACTAAGTTTGGCAAATAATGGGCGTGGCACTTTATTGGTTTAACATATGAAAATTAAATAACCTAATGTTATTCTTTTTTTTATTGGCCATCAAAAGAGCATAACTTTAATGAAACTAACATTTGTAACTGCTTAGTTTTCAGAACTCAAGCAGCATTACCTCATTTTATCATGGAAATAAAACGCCCCACAAGCTGGGCCCCACCCCTCTACCGTGGCCTGTTCAATCTCATACTGCAATCCTAGGTTGAAAATATCAAAACCCACATTTGAAAGGTGAACTCCATCTTGACTGTACAACCCTTGAAAACCACCTTCCAGATCTATGTGTCGGTGTGACAGCCCACCAATTCTAGGCATGAACTTTTCCAAAGCTCTCTTTATTCATTTTCTAATTGTTTCCGTTACTTTCCTCTGCAAAGAGGACAGCCAGGAAAAGTGAGGGATAATTTCTGAAATCGGATAATTTCTGATTTCCTCTTGATCATAAAAAGCAAATCCAACATTCTGATATTGCCCAAGCCATTCCCTCCTAAATGTAACAACAAAACATCTGGGCCAAAACTGACATAACCTGGATAAATGAAAATAAAGTTGGTGCCACTGTAGGCCTCTCACTCCCTTACAACACACCTGAAAGGATTCTGGATGCAGAGACAAATTTGTGGAATAACTACGTAAAGCCGCTCTTATACGTGCCCAATAAATAAACGAATGTCCGAAAAATCCATACTGTACGGGGCAGACCTGAGGAATTTAAATAAACAAATTAGGCTCAACATATAGTTTAAAGCAATTGGATTTCCACCTTCCCATTTCCTTCATAGCTGACTCTCCCAAACCTTTCCAGCCTCTGACGCTGCTCCTATTCTAAATGAATGGGAAGAAAACTTAAATTTATGTAAACCCAAGCTCCTAAGACATTTATGCAGGACAAAATCAAACTGATATTTGGTGAGGGGCCCCGCATTTTGATGTACCAAAAAATGCCCCTTACCTGAGGGCCTAGCCCTCAAAAATTGCTAAACGGCTTCCACTGGGCCTTTAACCACTTGCCGACCAGCCGCCGCAGTTTTACTGTGGCAGAATGGCACGGCTGGGCGAAACAAAGTTATGTTTCGCCCTGTGTTCACTAGGGGCGTGCGATTGCTGCGGACACACTGAGAACTGGGATCTGTGTGTGTAAACACACAGTTTCCGGTTCTCTGAGGGGAGAAGAGACTGATTGTCTGTTCATACAAAGTATGAACAGCGATCTGTCAACTCCCCTAGACAGTACCCTCCCCCCTTCAGTTAGAACACAGAATGCAATGCAATTAACCCCTTGATCGCCCCTAGCTGTTAACCCCTTCCCATCCAGTGACATTTTTACAGTAATCAGTGCATTTTTATAGCACTGATCGCTGTATAAATGCCAATGGTGCCAAAATGTGTCAAAAGTGTCCGATGTGTCTGCCATAATGTCACAGTCCCGATAAAAATCACAGATCGCTGCCATTACTAGTAAAAAAAAAAATGTAATAATAAAAATGCCACAAAACTATCCCCTATTTTGTAGACGCTATAACTTTTGCGCAAACCAATCAATATACGTTTATTGTGATTTTTTTTACCAAGAATATGTAGAAGAATACATATCAGCCTAAACTGAGGACATTTTTTATTTTTTTTATATATTTTTGGGGGATATTTACTATAGCATGAAGTAAAAAATAATGCATTTTTTTCTAAATTGTCGCTCTTTTTTTGTTTATAGGCAAAAAATAAAAACCGCAGAGGTGATCAAATAAGTAATTCAAAAGAAAGCTCTATTTGCGACGCAGTGCCGAATCGCAAAAAGTGCTCTGGTCAGGAAGGGGGTAAGGTCTTCCAGGGGTGAAGCGGTTAAATTCAACACCCTTCCCTAAAATATCCGATTTGGAGCGCCTGATCCAGATGTGCACTCCCGAATGATTTACCGCCACTTGGTCATAAAAAACACCGGAACCCCCTGTTTTAGATCCCGGAAGCAGCTCTGAAATGCGATAACGAACGCCATTCTAAACAACAGGGATTCAAATTCCGAGAAACAAACTGAAGATGTTACTTCGCAAAGCCTACCTAAAAGTTCTATCAAGATTGGTCTCCTATTATCTGCAACAAAATTTACCCTGCTTCACTAAAAAATATGATGTGCATGAAGGACTAACCCTTAAACGACAGAAAAAAGAAACACCACCCAACGTTTTCATCACATGGCTGTATGAAAAACATTGCTGCATGTGATGCCACAAATGCCAAAATCATCCCTTCTGATGGACTTCCTTTACCAACCCCCACGGTATCTGCGAAAGACAACCAACTCCTCCAGGTTGAATAACTCGTCCAGGTCTTAGGAGCGACTGGACCTTTGATAGCACTCATCACTATATTCAGATCACTTCCCACAGAAACTCTGGACATCAAATCCCTTCCATATCGGCTTCCGGAAGCAGCTGGCGAAAACGGTCCATCTGAAACCGAGATAACAAATCGGCTATGTTATTTTGAGCTCCCGGAGTATATTTAGCTTTGAGCCATACATTTAACTTTAAACACAAAAAAGAAATCTTCCTTAACACCTTAACTACCAACAGTGATCTGGACGAGAGGAAGTTTATCACAAAGATGACTCCTTTATTGTCCGTCTCTACCAAAATCCTCCTGTTCGCAAAACCAGATCCCCAAAGCTCCATTGCCACCAAAAATGGGAACAGCTCAAGCAGAACTATGTTCTTATACAGTAAAAAAAAAAAGCACTAACATAGCCACATCCGTAAATTTAAGGGGAAACAAAAAAGAAAGGGATACTTGCTAGGTATCCCTGGGTCAGGCTTTTAAGGCATACGAAACAATAGTGAAGTATAAAGAAATAAATATCTAATATATCGCAGGGAAAACTGAGATACAAAATATTACCCCAACATACACAAAACGGACATAAAAAAACAGGAGCACAAAACATATAAAACATAACCAAAACAAAGACAGAAATCCATAGTGTCAGGACAAATACCAAAGGACAAATAGCGACAATTAAAATAAACTGAACGCTCATATGTCATACAGTCAAAAAACAACATCAATAGTTACATTCTATTGTTTGGGAGTAAATAATTCATCATTACCAAATAGCATTTATTTCATTATAATCACATAAGAAAAACTATTTTTTCAATGACATACATTACTCGTATTCATGAGACTTCTTATTAACCCTCTACGGGATTTATATCGTAACAGCATCACTGTAAATAAAACAGACAATAAAGTAAGGAAAAAAAATTAAAAAATAAAAATAAATAAATAAAAAATATCTATATTTTGAATTAAAAAAGGTCCACAGGTATTAGTACAAAGTTATGGTTATAGGAAAGGTTTAAAGCTTAACATATCATTCAAACCTGGGTAGGTAGTGGCCCTCAAGTAATATACCCGTTGAGTCTCCCTTTGAAGGACCCTTTGTTTAAAATTGCCCCCTCGAGGATCCTGATAGATACGGTCAAGGGCAGCAAATTTGAAAACCTGAGGATCATATTTGATTCTGAAAGCCACATGGTGGCCAATGGTTGTAGTCAGAAGGCCATTAGTAGCATAATAAACGTGGTCCTTCATTCTCCTCCAAAATGGCCTTATCGTTTTGCCAACGTAAAAGGCTCCACATTGGCAAAGGATAATGTATATAACTCCCCTCGTCTGGCATGAAATATGATGCCGTATGGGGTGGGTATCACCATGGGGAAGCAGGATAGAGGAGCCCTCTATCAGCAAATTACAAAAATCACAAGTTCCACAACGAAACAGTCCTAGTTGATCCTGTTGTATGGTCTCAGATTTATGGTATTGACTATGTGCTAAACAATTTCTGATGGAGCCTGAACGCCGAAATGTAATTTCAGGTTTAGGTCCCAGGTGTTTAGCAAGCATAGGATCTGCTAATAAAATATGCCAGTGTTTCTGCATGATAGATCATATTCTTTTATGTTGCTCCTTGTAGGTTGTAATAAATCTGAATGTATTATGCCCCATACACACGGTCGGAAAATCCGACCACAAAATCCATTGGATTTTGTCCGACACTGGTGTTGCATACACGCGGTCGGACAAAGTTGTCGGAAAATCCGATCATTCTGAACGTGGTGACGTTTGTTGCCTACAAGGGGACTACGTAGAGGCTAGTAGCCAATAGCTTTGGTCTTGTAATGTGATCTGAGCATGCGTGGCACTTTGTCCGTCGGAATTCGCTACACACGATCGGAAAAAGTCCGATAGGACTTTGTTATCGGAAAGTTTGAGAGCAGGAGATAAAACTTTGTCCGTCGGAAAATCTGACAGAAAAAGTCCGATGGAGCCTACACACGGTCGGAATTTCCGACAACATTGTCCGATAGGACATTTTCCATCGGAAAATCCGACCGTGTGTACAGGGCATTAGAATCAGTCTTTCTTGGTCTCGGGAACAGGGCTACATTCCTTGGTCTACCTTGGGCTGTCTCAAAAGCCCTTTTTACGTAGGTCCTGCTATATCCCCTTGCTATTAGCCGTTCATATTGAAGATCAGCTTCAAGTTTACAGGAAACATAATTAGAGCAGTTTCACCTCAACCGAAGGGAATGTTTTGGACCAATGAGCGTGGGTGTGCGCTCGACGTGTGTAAAATCATATTCCCAGGAGTGGGTTTACGGTATAATTTTGTGTTGATAATACCATCAGTATCAATACTAATGGTAATATTGAGATATGCAATAGACTTCATATTGGACTGCATTTTAAACTTGAGATTGTAGCTGTTTCTACTTAACATTTCCATAAACTGATCCAATGCCTCTACCGGTGCCCCCATAGCATCAAAACGTCATATTTGAAGCAGAACCATTGTAGGACATTCGAAAGGAGATCCACATGTTCATCACTGGAGAACAGATCACGTTCCCACCCCCCCAGGTACAAGTTTTCATAGGAGGGTGCACAACATGTGCCCATAGCGACACCTTGCACCTGCAGTAAGTGGGACTCGTTGAATGAAAAACATTCTTGGTGAGAATCTGAGACAGGAGTTGTAGCACAAAAGGTATTCAGGCCAAGGAATTTAGGGCCTCTTTCCCCCAAGAATCTAGAAATTACCTCTATCCCATGATCATGTGGGATGGATGAATATAAGGTGAAAATATGGAAAACACTGCGCTACCTAAGTGGAAAAACAATTCAATGTGAAAAAGCAGCTGACATACAAAACAAACAAAGTCAGAGAAATATAAACAAAAAAATGTAGCGCTTAAAACATATAAATGTTGTGAAAAATACCATGAATAAATGTGTATATTAAAACATTCCCATAGTGAACATGAGCATTAACAATCATATAGCATGTGATGTCAATATTGCTGGTGATTGTCCCATAAAGACGTGGACTAAATCTGGAATAAAGTTCGTATAAGGGATGATAACCCCAGGTGGGTCCCTCGGATTGACTCAAGGGCAGAGGCAACTGAACACACAGATAAGGAACGGCTTGTCTGATGTTGCGGAAAAGTAATAAATACTCTTACCAGAGATGTTGGATACAGCTACCGTACGGTATTTGTATCAAGCAGGCTTAAATGCTGGAATTCTTGCATCAGTGGGTACCAGATGGAGCAGGTGGAAACCCCGGCTGTCAGGAATCAAGCAACATGCAAGGCGGCGAATGGATCACTCGGTATACACAGCGACCAGTGGACCTCTTCTGCTGCCACTTCCAGCAATGTCTCCTCTCTACTTCCTCCCGACTCACCTCTCACCCGTAACACCCTTCTTTACAGCACTTTCTTCTTTACAAGAAATTACCCCAGCAAAGATTTCAATTTCAATAATTTTGCCTCCGGCAAACGGAATTCCATCCTACAGGTATCTATGTGAATACCCAAGAATTACAAAGATGTGGTGGGTCTTCTCCTCTGTCAATGTAACTCCAAAGTGCTGACAAATTTCCCTGAATGCCTGCAACAAATTATTACAAATTATGGACTCTGGAGATCTCACAAATAAAAAGTCATCCAGGTAGTGGACCATGCTATCTCTTCCTGAATGAAAACAAATCACCCAGTGGATAAAATAAGAAAATGCTTTGGAATATGAGCATGACACTGAAAACCCCATGGGGAGGCATTTGTCAAAAAATAGGCCTCTTCAAAATAAAACCCTAGAATTTAAAAGCTAAAGGCGATATTGGCAAAAGCCTAAAAGCCGAATTTATATCTGCCTTGGCCGACAACGCTTCAGGCCCAAACTCCCGAATCCTAAAAATCACCTCCTCGAACATCGTATATGAGACTGAGCAGAGCACATCATCAATTTCATCATTAAGTGAATCCCCCTTAGGAAAAGAAAAATGATGAATAATGTGATATACGCATTTTGCTCCTTTTTGGGTGCCACTCCCAAAGGTGATATACGGAAGTTACCAAAAGGGGGGCATTAAAAAGGACCAGCAATGCGCCCTTCTTCGAATTTCCTTGAAAACATTCTCCCTAACTATTTGCGGAAAATGCTCTACCAATTTTAAATTTCCCACCATCGTGCACCCTTCCCCCGAAAAGGAGGGAAGAGGAAAGCCAAAAGAATAACCGTTAATGAGAGAATGTGCCTT
The DNA here is from genome assembly GCA_028564925.1 of Lithobates sylvaticus. Classification (NCBI taxonomy): domain Eukaryota; kingdom Metazoa; phylum Chordata; class Amphibia; order Anura; family Ranidae; genus Lithobates; species Lithobates sylvaticus. Next base: position 159,525,701 of record CM053035.1, on the reverse strand, counting down.
CTCCCGGTTTGGATACCTGTCCAGCCATGGGTGCCTTTTTTCCAGTCTCACTGGCGTGCAGGCTTTTTTGAAAAATATTCCTCTGACTTTGATTAGCCCCAGTGCTCGCATTCTTTTTATAGCGCTTAACCACAGGGTGTGCTCCAGCGCAATAGGCACATTTGTGCCTATACTTACAAGCCGCATTCCAGCAACACTGGCTTTCATTAAAAGTGAAGCAACAGCCTTTTCTGTACGCATTGCTTGAAGGGTTAACTGCAGCTTGCTTGGGCACAACTTGTCTCTGGGGGGCGAGCAGATTGAGCCATAGCCCTACGTCCTTCATTCCCCAACTCAACGAGGGGTGGACTGACAACTTATGTCTCAATGACTCTTCATAATAGTACCAGCCGAGCCCCCCAAAACATTTATATGCCTCCAAAATGTGGTCTAAATGCTGAAACAAACTCCCGCACTGTTCGGGGTGTTTTTCCACCATTACTACTGCAAAGGTACAATAAGCTTGCAACCAGTTATTGAATGACATAGGGATATAATTGTCTACACATCTCATCCCCCTGCTTCTTATCCCCTCTCGTCTCTATCTTCCCTATGAAATCTTTATGTGAGGGTAACAGGGACAGGATATCTATAAAATCCCTCCATATTTTTTCCCTTACTGCTAAACCCAAATGGAAACCCAGGGGAGACACTTCACATGGCATGACTTCCTTCATGCATGATTCGAGAACATTAACCCTGGCCAAAGGAACATTCATATCCCCAGACATAACCCCCCAGTAACCATGGTAACAGGGCTGTGCTGGGATAACAAGCTATTAGAATGAGACACAGAGACAGGAGAAGGGCTGAGCATAGCAGCAGATACAGATTTCTGGGCTGAGTTGCCAGATGAAACAGCAGCAGGAATCATAGGGGATAGCGTTCTCACTAAAGATGACAGAGAATCGACCAAAACATTTAATGTATGAAATTGAGCACACTCACCCATTGCTGGAGGTTGTGGAGCCTACTGCTGAACAGCTTCCCCCAGCAGCAAACCTTGAACTGACACCTGTCTGTGTAGCAGTGCCTGTGGCTCTTCACTCATGCACCAGCTGTCTTGCACTGCCCTTGCTGGCTCCTGTACACTGGCTGCTTGTGGGGGGAGCAGATGCCCCCCCTGCTCCCGCAGAAGGCTGCCCAGCCTTGCCCCGCCTGCCGCCTCTTCTACCCGGCAACCTGGAACATGTCCTCTTCTTCCTAGTGGTGTGGCGCACCTGCTGTCTCTCCAATGTTATCTTCGGCGGCTGCTCCCCACCACCCATGCTCCGCCTCCGACTCCTCCTCAGCTAGTCTGCCCCATTCAGGAGGCTGGCTCCGTTGTGTTCTCCCCTGCTGTGCCTGAACTGCTGCAACTCAGTCCATGTCACCATGCTGCGCCCACGGAACCCTGGCCATACCTTCTTCCATGACCTTTTTCTGCTGTGCTCCATTCACAGCTTCACCTAGTGCCAGGCAGCACCGCAGCCATGCACCAACCCAGCATGCACCGTGATGTCACCAGGTGGTCCTGCCCACTACCTATTTAAGAACTGTCAAATGGTAGAGCCTGCAGTAGGCAGTTAGCCTTCATTGATAGTGGAGTGTTTTATTTAAAAAAAATTCGGGTCCGACGGCGGTGTCCTGATTGACAATGGCTTTACATTGGGGGACACTGTTTAAAAAAAAATTATAAAATAAAGGATTTGTCAAAAGCATGTGTACTTTTTTTCTTTATTTTTGACACTTTTTTGGTGAATGAGTAGGGGTATAATGTATGGTGGAGTAGGCAATCGGTGATCAGCCTTCGTTGCAGGTCGGAGCTTTTTTTTTTTTTTTTCTGGTGTGGCCGGCATCATGATTAACAATGGATCTACATCGGAGGACATTGTTTTTTTCTTATAGCTTTTTAACCTGTACGTGATTTTGAGCATGCGATGTAGGGGTGCGTGTAGGTGTCCAATCACAGCGGGAGCCAATCAGCGGGTCCTGCAGGCGCAATGGCCACTGCGACACGCCAATTATTCACAGGAGATGTAAACAAGGCACACCGATGATCTGTCAGTGAGGAAAAGAGAGATCTTCTGTTTCAGCTAAGCTGAAACATGATCTCTGTTTTCCTCCAGTGTAACACTCCCCCCCATAGTTAGAAAGCACCTCCCTAGGACATACTTAACCCCTTGATCGCCCCCTAAAGTTAACCCCTTCCCTGCCAGTGTCATTTATACAGGGATCAGTGCATTGTTTTAGCACTGATCACTGTATTGGTGTCACAGGTCCCAAAAAGTGTCACTTAGGGTCAGATTTGCCCGCCACAATGTCGCGGTCCTGCTAAAAATCGCAGATCACTGCCATTACTAGTAAAAAAATATAAAATTGAAAATGCCATAAATCTAACCCATAGTTTGTAGATGCGATAACTTTTGCGCAAACTAATCAGTAATCAGTAATCAGTATTGGGATTTATTTTACCAAAAATATGTAGCAGACTATATATTGACCTAAACTTAGATTTTTAAACATTTTTTATTGGGAATGTTTTATATCAGAAAGTAAGGAATATTGTTTTTTATTCAAAATGGCTGATCTCTTTTTAATTATAGCGCAAAAAATTAAAAACACAGAGGTGATTAAATACCACCAAAAGAGAACACTCTATTTGTGGGGGAAAAAAGGACATCAATTTTATTTTAGTACAGCGTTGCATGACTGCGTAATTGTCAGTTAAAGCAACGCAGTGCTGTATTACAAAAAAATTCCTGGTCAGGAAGTGGGTAAAACCTTCCGGGGCTGAAGTGGTTAGCATCATTAAATCACTGCTCCTGAAAATTTGCATTCGATAAACAGCTTTGTAACTATTGTGCAACATAAAAAGTTGCAACAGGCACCATATTATTCTTTAGAGACTCCGCTTTCAGAAAATATATAATAAACCACAATAAAGTGCAGCACTCTGGTAAAAAAGTACCCAAGCACAAAAAAGTTGAGCTATAAAGTGCCGCAAATTAATAAATATTTAAAATACATCAATCAATATAATATAATGTATGCAAAAAACATAAGTGCTAGTGCTCAATATAGTGTACTAATAGATACTCAATATAGTGCACTCATACATACATAATACCAACAAGCTTAAAGTGCCCATGCTCCATAAATGTCCAGAGTCCCAAATTCACATCAATGAATCTTCTCAAAATACTGTGAATTGGTATCCCAAAGTGTTTAACTCCTCCACTCTGCCAGCAGAAGTGCAACAATCCTCCAACCCTATGCACTAACCAGACAGCTAAAGCACATTAGCATGTAGTGCAGCTTATTCTGTATGCCCATAGGATCCACGTACATACATTATAATACGGTATATTGATTGATGTATTTTAATTATGTATTCATTTGTGCCATGTTATAACTCTGTTTTATTTGTTATCGGGTACTCTTTTACCAGAGTGCTGCACTTTATTTTAAATTATTTCTATATAAGGTTGGTGTGTCATCTTTTTGTGCATGCTGCTGTTTTCTCAGAGCTCTCACTTATACATTTTTTTTTTAGAAAATACTAATATATATAATGTTTGGGGCTTATAAATAATTTTCTAACAATAAAAAAAGGCAGATTTTAACATGAATATTAAATATGTCTACTATGGAAAAGAATGGAATATGCCAAAGTGTAACTCCCCATAATTGAAACTATACACAGTGCAAGGATTTAGCAAACCTTTCTTGAGAGTCATATAATTTTCTCTTCTGAAATAATCACAGGTTCATCATGTCCTTTCTGAAATCTCATTTCTAAATAGGGGTTATCTGTTATTATAATCATCTGAGCAAAGTAGGTGTGCTGTTGAGGAAAGCAGATGAGGATGAGCGTTAGAACATATCTCACTAAAACCCCCTTTTGAAAGGGGCATCTGAAATATGGCTTGTATCTCAGTGCAGATATCTGGGAAAAGCTGTGAGCCAATCAAACAGGCAGGAAATACAGTCATGGCCAAAAGTTTTGAGAGTTACGCAAATTTTATTTTTCGCAAAGTCTGCTGCCTCAGTTTTTATGATGTCAATTTGGATATACTCCAAAATGTTATGAAAAGTGATCAGATGATTTCCAATTAATTGCAAAGTCCTTCTTTGCCATAAAAATGAACTTAATCGCATAAAAAACATTTCCATTGCATTTGTGAAGAAGGCTTTAGGGCGCCCAAGAAAGTCCAGCAAGCAAGTGCCAGGACTGTCTTCTACAGTGGATTCAGCTGTGGGATCGGGGCACCAAAAGTGCAGAGCTTGCTCGGGAATGGCAGCAGGCAGGTGTAAGTACATCTGCACGCACAGTGAGCCGAATAATTTGGCCTGGTGTCAAGAAGGGCAGCAAAGAAGCCTTTTCTCTCCATGTAAAAACATCAGGGACAGACTGATATTCTGCAAAAGGTACAGGGATTGGACTGCTGAGGACTGGGGTAAAGTCACCTTCTCTGATAAATCTCCTTTCTGATCGTTGGGGCACCCGGAAAAAACCTTGTCTGGAAAAGAAAAGGTGAGCGCTACCATCAGTCTTGTGTCATGCCAACAGAAAAGCCTCCTGAGACCATTCATGTGTGTGGTTGCTTCTCAGCCAAGGGAGTGGGCTCATTCACATTTTTGCTTAAGAACACAGCCATGAATAAAGAATGGTACAAGAACATATTCCGAGAGAAACTTCTTTCAACCACCCAAGAACAGTTTGGTGATAAACAATGCCTTTTCCAGCATGATGGAGCACCTTGTCATAAAGCAAAAAGTGATAACTAAGTGGCTTGGGGATTAAAACATCAACATTTTGGGTCCATGGCCAGGAAACTCCCCAGACTTTAATCCCATTGAGAACTTGTGTGTAATCCTCAAGAGGCAGATGAACAAAAAAAAAATTCCCACAAATTCTGACAAACTCCAAGCATTGATTATGCAAGAATAGGCTGCCATCAGTCAGAATGTGGCCTAGAAGGTATGCCCAGGTACGTGATTTTGCTCTCCCAGGTCTGAGGCGCACACGCATGCTGCCGACGGTAAATTCCTGCTGTGATTGGACACTGCAGGAGCCAATCATGAGAGAGGCGGATCGGCGGTCTGCCTATGTAAACAGGGCAGATTGCCGTTCTTCTAGTAGGGGAGACAGAGATCTCTGTTTTCTCACAGCCATAGGCCCTAACCCTTTGATTGTCCTTGATGTTAACCCCTTCCCTGCCAGTGTCATTATTACAGAGACTTTTTTTTAGCCCTTATTACTGTATTGGTGTCACTGGTCCCCAAAAAGTGTAACTTAGTGTCAGATTTGTCCGCCACAATGTAACAGTCCTGCTAAAAATTGCTGATTGCCTCCATTACTGGTAAAAAAAAATGAATTCTATAAACCTATCCCATAGTTTGTAGACACTATAACTTTTGTGCAAACCAATCAATATACGCTTATTGGGATTTTTATTACCAAAAACATGTAGCAGAATACATATTGGCCTAAAATGATGAAGAAATTAGATTTTTGTGTTTTATAGCAGAAAGTAAAAAATATTTTTTTTTTTTTCAAAATTGTCCGTCTGTTTGGTTGACAGGGCAAAAAAATTAAACTGCATAGGTGATCAAATACTATCAAAAAGAAAGCTCTATTTGTGGGGGGAAAAAAGGACATCAATTTTATTTGAGTAGAGCATGTGCAATTGTCAGTTAAAGTAACGCAGTGCTGTATCACAAAAAATAGCCTGGCCATGAAGGGGGGGGGGGGTAAACCTTTCAGATCTGAAGTGGTTAATTTTTTTGTGACTGCGACATTATGGCGGACACATCGGACATTTTTGACACATTTTTGGGACCATTGTCATTTTTACAGCAATTAATGCATTTAAATGCATTGATTTCTGTATAAATGACACTGGCAGTTTAGGAGTTAACCACAAGGTGGCAGTGTAGGGGTTAAGTAGGCCTAGGGGTGTTTTTTTTTTTTTTTACTGTGGGGGGGCGTGGCTGTCAGCTAGTGAATGCTGATCTCTGCTCCAATCACAGGGAGCAGAGATCGGCGTCACTAGTTGCTAGGCAGAACGGGGAGATGCTGTTTATCTCGGCATCTCCCCGTTTAGCCGCTCCGTGAGACGATCGCGGGAGTCCCCGCGGCGATCGAGTCCGCGGGGGGACAGCGGCCATAGTAATATCTAAAAATCTAAAAACACTGAAGCAACAGACTTTGTGAAAATTAATATTTGTGTCATTCTCAAAACTTTTGGCCACGGCTTTACAGTGCATACTATTGATGATAGATAGACCTAGATACTAAAGCTTGCTGTAGGATTAATACTAAGGAAAACTATACTAAAAAAAAAAATCACTGTGACCTGAAAGCTAAAATATAAAATTATGGTCAAATAAAATGTTTGCTTTACGTCATAACTGTGAGAATAAATATGGTTTGTATTTGTTGGTAAAGAACTGCAAGGTAATAGATACTTTAAAGCTTTTTTGGCACTACATACTTGTCTAAGCTCCAAAAACAAAAAAAAAAAAACGGACAGCGGTTAACAACATATTTTTTGAATATTATTATATCTTACTGGATGTATAGGACACTGATTATCCAATTTATTTTAAAACTGAAAGTTACTCATACACATATTCTGTATATATTGTTGTCATAGAACACAGTCGTTTTGCCTGAATCATTTGGAGAAATTCCAAAAATATAATAATATCTGCTTGTCAATATTAACAGTAAAATAATTGTAAATACTGCATATATACTGTATTAATTGACACTGCACGTGTATAAGGCTGCATTCACATGGGGCACTTATATGTGTGCCCGTGCAGAGAAATGTATTACATGTTTAAATAACCATACCTGGAATTCAGATTTTAAGTCAAAACACTGCAGGGTTCAATAAGTGAGAGTTACCTAATCACAAATTGATTTTATTGCTAATTTCAACATAACAAACACATACAAATGTTACATAAAATCCCTATAAACTTTATGCAATTTTAGGCCTCATTCGCATGGGGTGATTACATGTGTACCCCGTTTATAAACTTACGAGCACCACTGATATATATATATATATATATATATATATATATATGTGTGTGTGTATACTGTACATATATATATATATATATATATATATATATATATATATATATATATATATATATACAGTGTTCTCTAAATGGTGCCCATGCTGAGCGGGTGACCTCCTGTGTTCACTAAGCAGCAGGGCAGCCATTCAACATGGGACCTGGGAGCTAGTGGAAATCACTGTAGTGAAAAGGGTTAAACCCCATCGCACGCACTGTATGTTTCCATGAAATTCTCCTGAAAACCACCAATATCCTAAAACACACAGGAAAAGTACATATACTCATGTGCGCTCTGTCAACTGGATAGAGAGAGTGTGTAATTAAAAGCTCTGTCACAAGGAGTCCATATGTGGAAGTTCATATATGGCACAAGAACAACTGGTGGTCTCTGGGATGCTGACCATTGATGGCTGCTGGCTCAAAAACATGCTAGAAGGGACTCTGTGGAATGCAAGAACAAAGAGAGAGCAGCGCCATTTAAGTGCAGCAATTTGTAGGCTTTTAATCTATAAATAACAAATTCGAACTCACAGGATGGAAGAGATGTCAGCGTATGTAAAGTTTGTATTGGGGTTCATCCACTCCCGGGGAAGACGGACTGCTCACAGGTGGAGAGGCAGCTGATAGAACCGGCTGCACTGGTGGCTCCCATCGCTTCCAGAGACACGTTCAGAGTGCTAATAACACACAGAGCACTAGGCACAGGACTACATAATACACAAAGCGCTAGGCACATGACTACATAATACACAGGAGGGTATTAGGCATAGAGTGCAGGGTTCAGAGGTTTGCTATGCACAGATGACACTTCTGCCCCCACATCCATAGCTTACCTCTGCACCCTTCTCTCACAGATTATCTCTGCAGTCACCTCTTAGCCCTTCTCCCACAACAGCTAAAACTCTCCATCTCTCCATGCAGCTGTGTCAGCTCTGACCTCGGCTCCCCTCACTGCCCTCACCTGTGTACAAACAGACCCCCCCATCTGCTTACCTCCTGGTTTCAACCCTCCACACAGTCAATTTTTGGCTCTCAGAGGGCTCTCAGAGGGTATCGGCACCCAAGCCACCAGGTTGTTTCTCAGCCAGCATGGGATACCCTGTCTACATTAATGAAGCTCTGAATCCAGGGACAAAACTGGGGACAGACTTAGTCCAGGGACAGTGTCCTCAGTCTGGGCACTATCCCTGGAAACCAAGGGCATCTGGTTTCCATAATCTAAGTGCACCATCCAGCCCTGTCTAGCTGAAGCAGCTGTCAAACTCTCCGAATTTGACAGGCTGCTGGAAACGGGCCTGATCTGGGTGCACTTGCCCTCTGCTCACAGCTAAATGCTGGAGTCTCATGCACTTGGGCTAAAGGCCCAGTTTGCATGGGGCCTAAGTGTCAAACTTATGTATATAACATAAAGATTCAGTATGCAACCAATGATAGGTCCACTTTAAATATTCTTAATGACATAGGTGTTGTAATGTTGTTTTATTCACTTTCCTGCTTGCCTTTACAGGCTTTGCAAGAACATTGCTTTTATATAGGGATTATGTATATATGCAGTATTTGCAAGGATAAATAGCACAGTTGGATATCCACTCTCCGAATCTTGCAAAAGCCCCTGGAATGCCTTCTACCACCACCATCAGGGAGCTTTCATTATGCACTATAGCTTTCTCTACATTTTAAGTACGTTGCACATTGCCAGGCTTCAAGTGTTCAAGCAATCATTTTTAAAAGGTAATTTAGCTAAATTATTTGGATTATGATCCTTTTAAGATTGATATTTTTCATAGTGTAAAGCATGAAATGTGTGTGTCTTTACACCCTTGTACAGAAACACAATGCACAGTCTAATCAGAAATTAGGACACAGTGAAGGAACAGAAACGATGATTCCATTGAGAGTAATTCTCAAGATGTCCTCGTTCTGTTGGCAAATCCATCCTTCAGCTTTCTGTTCCTGTGAAAGCATTTGCTGGTTTAAGAAGTGTTGTATAACCACTTCCCGACCGCCCCATGTATATATACGTCAACAGAATGGCACGTACAGGCAGAATCACGTACCTGTACGTGACATTCTTCAGGCGGTTGGGGGGTCCGATCGGACCCCCCTCCGCCGGCGGGGACGGTCGGGATCGTGTCAGGAGCGATCCGGGACGAGGGGACGGCCAGTGGTTTCTGGCCACCCCCTCGCGATCGCTCCTGGCCAATGAAAAGCTTCCCCTTCCTGTCTATTGTATAGACAGGAAGGCGGAAGTGATGTCACGCTCGGTGCGCCGGTCTATGTGACCGGAGACGCCGAGCGGTGAACATGTAAAGGTTAGTGCACAACAGTACACTGACACCAGTACAGTTAGGCACATATTCCACCCCCCTGTCACCCCCTGATCACCCCCCAGATCACCCCCTCCCCCCCCAGTCACAGTGTCACTAATTGCAGTGATCATTTATTTACTGATCACTGCATTTAGTGTCAGTGTGACTGTAATAACTGTCAGGGCAGTTAGTTTTAGGTCCAAGGTAGCCCCCTACCCCCCCCTAATAAAGGTTTAACCCCCTGATTGCCCCTAGTTAACCCCTTCACCCCCTTTTGCCAGTGTCACTAAGCGATCGGTTTTCTGATCGCTGCATTAGTGTCGCTAGGTAACCATTTTTATATTTTTTTAACCGCCATGTTTATATAGGTTCATAAATAGGTTTATAGGTCAGGTACCCCCATATTACAACCTAAATAAAAGGTTTTAACCCCCTGATTGCCCCTAGAGTTAACCCTTTCACCAGTGATCACTGTATAAATGTCACTGGTGACGCTGGTTAGCCAGTTAGTTATTTCGTTATTTAGGTTCCCCGTCAGGTTTTTATATAGCGTCAGGTACCCCCATATATTACCTAATAAAGGTTTTAACCCCCTGATTGCCCCTAGTTAACCCTTTCACCCCCTTTTGCCAGTGTCACTAAGCGATCGTTTTTCTGATCGCTGCATTAGTGTCGCTAGGTAACCAGTTTTTTTTTTTTTTTTTACCGCCATGTTTATATAGGTTCATAAATAGGTTTATAGGTCAGGTACCCCCATATTACAACCTAAATAAAGGTTTTAACCCCCTGATTGCCCCTAGAGTTAACCCTTTCACCAGTGATCACTGTATAAATGTCACTGGTGACGCTGGTCAGCCAGTTAGTTATTTAGGTTCCCCGTCAGGTTTTTATATAGCGTCAGGTACCCCCATATATTACCTAATAAAGGTTTTAACCCCCTGATTGCCCCTAGTTAACCCTTTCACCCCTTTTGCCAGTGTCACTAAGCGATCGTTTTTCTGATCGCTGCATTAGTGTCGCTAGGTAACCAGTTTTTTTTTTTGTATTACTGTTACGGGTGACGCTGGTTAGTTAGCTTGTTTTTTTTATACTGTCAGGGCACCCGCCATTTATTACCCAATAACGGTTTAACCCCCTGATCGCCCGGCGGGTGATATCAATTAGGTTTTAGGGTCTAATAAGGTCTGCGTCGCCCCAGATTAGTGCCAGTACCGCAAACACCCACGCGCAAAGCATACACCTCCCTTAGTGGCACAGTATCTGAACAGATCAATATCTGATCTGATCAGATCTATACTAGCGTCCCAGCAGTTTAGGGTTCCAAAAAAAACCGCATTGTTAGCGGGATCAGCCCAGATACCTGCTAGCACCTGCGTTTTCCCCCTCCGCCCCCCCCCCCCCACCCAAGGGCAGTATCGATCGATCACTGTCACTTACAAAACACTAAGCACACATAACTGCAGCGTTCGCAGAGTCAGGCCTGATCCCTGCGATCGCTAACATTTTTTTTGTGGTAGCGTTTTGATTCAGTCGCTTCAGTCAGGAGCTTTTTTACCTGTGAATCTCAAAAAAATAAAAAAAAAAATAAAATAGTTGTCGTTTTATTGTTCTCTCTCTCTCTCTCTATTGTTGCTCTTTTTTTACTCCATTCTATTCTGCAATGTTTTATTATGTTTTATCATGCTTGCTTTTCAGGTATGTAATTTTGTTTACTGTGTTTTAGTGTTAAGCATTTTTTTGTTTTCAGGTGCGCCATTCAGTTGCAACGCAGATTTATTTATCTTGACAGCAACAGCGTTTGCTCCCACGATACATAAAGCCGCGACTCCAACGCTGTAGGAGGTGATTTCACCACCACAGTTAAAAAAAAGAGCATATATGCCGAAGCATGGGGGCAGCAGGGGGGGGGGAGGAGCGATTGGCTCCTAATGCCACGTACATACGGTCGAAATTCCGACCGTGTGTACACGGCATAACTTTTGCGGGAGGATGCCCCCATGCATCGGCATATATAAATGGTGCATGTATGCCCATCATTAGAAGTGGGTGGATGAAGGGAGGTATTCTAATGGTGGGCACACCCACCAATCAATCTCTTTTTTTCGTTCAGCCAAGAGGCTGCATGAAAAAAAAAAGATTACAATATATGTCCAGTATGTTGCTGGACTTTGAATGGTTATACCAGAATAATGCCTGCAGGTTTAGGTGTCATTTGGGTATCATTCTTTTCAGCCAGTGATCGGCTTTCATGTAAAAGCAATTCTAGCGGGTAATTAGCCTCTAGACTGCTTTTACAAGCAGTGGGAGGGAATGTCCCCCTCCCGGATATAAACCGCGCCATTGGGAAATTGGGAAAGCATTTTATCACACCAATCTTGGTGTGGTCAGATGCTTTGAGGGCAGAGGAAAGATCTAGGGTCTAATAGACCCCAATTTTTTCAAAAAAAGAGTACCTGTCACTGCCTATTGCTATCATAGGGGATATTTACATTCCCTGAGATAACAATAAAAATCATAACAAAGAAAAAAAATGGAAGGAACAGTTTAAAAATAAAATAAAAAAGCTAAATAAATAAAAAAAAAAACAAAAAAATAAAAAAAAAGCACCCCTGCCCCCCCTTCTCTTGCGCAAAGGCGTACACAAGCGTTGGTCTGGCGTCATATGTAAACAGCAATTGCACCATGCATGTGAGGTATCACCGCGAAGGTCAGATCGAGGGCAGTAATTTTAGCAGTAGACCTCCTCCGTGAATCTAATGTGGTATCATGTAAAGGCTTTTAAAGGCTTTTAAAAATGTATGTAGTTTGTCGCCACTGCGTGTTTGTGCGCAATTTTAAAGCATGTCGTGTTTGGTATCCATGTACTCGGCCTAAGATCATATTTTTTATTTCATCAAAAATTTGAGCAATATAGTGTGTTTTAGTGCATTAAAATAAAAAAAATTGTATTTTTTCCACAAAAAATGCGTTTGAAAAATCGCTGCGCAAATACTGTGTGGAAAAAAAAAAATGCAACACCCACCATTTTAATCTGTAGGGCCTTTGCTTTAACATTATATATAGTGTTTGGGGTTCAACGTAATTTTCTTGCAAAAAAAAAATATGTTTTCATGTAAACAAAAAGTGTCAGAAAGGGCTTTATCTTCAAGTGGTTAGAAGAGTGGGTGACGTGTGACATAGGCTTCTAAATGTGTGCATAAAATGCCAGGACAGTTCAAACCCCCCCCAAATGACCCCATTTTGGAAAGTAGACACCCCAAGCTATTTGATGAGAGCAATGTTGAGCCCATTAAATATTTTTTTTTTTTGTCCCAAGAGATTGAATAATGAAAAAAAAATATATATATATTTTTTTTACAAAAAGTTGTCACTAAATGATATATTGCTCAAACATGTCATGGGCATATGTGGAAATACACCCCAAAATACATTCTGTTGCTTCTCCTGAGTACGGGGATACCACATGTGTGGGACTTTTTGGGAGCCTAGCTGCGTACGGAACCCCAAAAACCAATCACCGCCTTCAGGCTTTCTAAGGGTGTAATTTTTTTATTTCACTTCTCACTGCCAATCACAGTTTTGGAGGCCATGGAATGCCCAGATGGCATAAAACCCCCCAAAATGACCCCATTTTGGAAAGTAGACACCCCCCAAGCTATTTGCTGAGAGGTATTGTGAGTATTTTGCAGATCTCGCTTTTTGTCACAAAGTTTTGAAAATTGAAAAAAAGAAAAAAAAATGTTTTTTTTCTTTACTTTCTTCATTTTCAAAAACAAATGAGAGCTGTAAAATACTCACCATGCCTCTCAACAAATAGCTTGGGGTGTCTACTTTCCAAAATGGGGTCATTTGGGGGGGTTTTGTGCTATTTTGGCATTTTATGGCCTTCGAAACGGTGATAGGTAGTGAGGAGTGAAATCAAAAATTTGCACCCTTAGAAATCCTGAAGGCGGTGCTTGGGTTTCGGGGCCCCGTACGCGGCTAGGCTCCCAAAAAGTCCCACACATGTGGTATCCCCATACTCAGGAGAAGCAGCAAAATGTATTTTGGGGTGCAATTCCACATATAACTATGGCATGTGTGCGCAATATATCATTTAGTGACAACTTTTTGAAAAAAAAAAAAAAATCTTTTTTATTTTTGTCTTTATTCAATCACTTGGGACTAAAAAAAAAATATTCAATGGGCTCAACATGCCTTTCAGCAAATAGCTTGGGGTGTCTACTTTCCAAAATGGGGTCATTTGGGGGGGTTTTGTACTTCCCTGCCATTTTAGCACCTCAAGAAATGAAATAGGCAGTCATAAATTAAAGCGGTGTAAATTCCAGAAAATGTACTCTGTAGACGCTATAACTTTTGCGCAAACCAATAAATATACGCTTATTGGCATTTTTTTTACTAAAGACATGTGGCTGAATACATTTTGGCCCAAATGTTTGACTAAAATTGAGTTTATTGATTTTTTTTTATAACAAAAAGTAGAAAATCTCTTTTTTTTTTCAAAATTTTCGCTCTTTTTCCTTTATATCGCAAAAAATAAAAATCACAGAGGCAATCAAATACCATCAAAAGAAAGCTCTATTTGGGAAGAAAAGGACGCAAATTTCGTTTGGTTACAAATTGCATGACCGCGCAATTACCAGTTAAAGTAGTGCAGTGCGAAATTGAAAAAAGACCTCTGTCCTTTGGCTGCCAAATGGTCCGGGGCTGAAGTGGATAAGGAGTCGGTTCTCAATACTAAACCATGAGACAGCTGATTTATGTGTCTAATTTGACTTTCTTGCAATCTCCTTTTTTTTTATGCAAATACAAACATCTCAGTATATCTTTTCTGTGCTCCTACAATAATGTGTCATCTACGGAAAGTCCCTCTTTCACTTACCTGTGAAATTGTGGGTAGAACAAGTACTGTATCTACTATTGTTTCACAACCTTGCATTCTGCTGATGCTAATAAGAAGATTATTATCTTCTCTGTCAATAGATGCGACACTGTAAAAATATAAAATAATGGTTTGGCAAAACCAGCTAGAAAAGTTATTTGTCTAATATATTAATAGCATAACACCTGTGTATACTGTATGGGTGAATTATTGAAAATTGGTTGAAGGGGAATGAAATGTGTTGTCGTGACAATCAATCAAATATCTATTATTAAGTGCAACTACATTTTCATTGGTTGTTTTAGTTGCTACAGTGCCTTGAAAAATATTCATATCCCTTAAAACTTTCCTAATTTTGTCATGTTACAACCAAAAATGTAAATGTATTTTATTGAGATTTTATGTGATAGACCAACACAAAGTGGCACATAATTGTGAAGTGGAAGGAAAATGATAAATGGTCTAAAACACATTTTACAAATAAACATGTGAAAAGTGTGGCGGGCATTTGTATTCAACCCCCTTTAATCGTATACCCCTAACTAAAATCTAGTGGAACCACTTGTCTTCAGAAGTCACCTAATTTGTAAGTAGAGTCGACCTGTGTGTAATTTAATCTCAGTATAAATACAGTTCTATAAAGCCCTCAGAGGTTTGTTAGAGAAACTTAGTGGACAAATAGCTTCATGAAGGCCAAGGAACACACCAGACAGGTCAGGGATAAAGTTGTGGGGAAGTTTAAAGCAGGGTTAGGTTATTAAAAATATTCCAAGCTTTGAACATCTCACGGAGCACTGTTCAATAGATTATCTGAAAATGGAAAGAGAATGGCACAACTGCAAACCTATTAAAACATGGCCATCCACCTAAACTGACAGACCGGGCAAGGAGAGCATTAATCTAAGAAGCAGCCAAGAGGCCCATGGTAACTCTGGATGAGCTGCAGAGATCCACAGCTTAAGTGGAAGAATCTGTCCACAGGACAACTATTAGTCGTGCACTCCACAAATCTGGCCTTTATGAAAGAGTGTTAAGATGAAAGCCATTCTTGAAAGAAAGCCATAAGAAGTCCCATTTTTCAGTTTTCGAGAAGCCATGTGAGGGACTCAGCAAATGTGGAAGAAGGTGCTCTGTTCAGATGAGACAAAAATTGAATTTTTTAGCCTAAAATCAAAACGCTATGTGTGGCGGAAAACTAACACTGCACATCACCCTAAATACACCACAGTGAAACATGGTGGTTGCAGAATCATGCTGTGGGATGCTTTTCTCCAGCAGTGACAGGGAAGCTGGTCAAAGTTGATGGGAAGATGGATGGAGCCAAATACAGGGAAAACTTAGAAGAAAACCTGTTATGCCGCGTACACACGAGCGGATTTTCTGTCGAAAAAATCTTGGATGGTTTTTCTGACGGAATTCCACTCAAGCTTGGCTTGCATACACACAGTCGAAAGTTCAGCGAGCTTTTGTGTGACTGTTTAGAACGACGAGCCGAGAAAATTAAGTTCAATGCTTCCGTAAATTTGTAATTATTTGTAAAAAAATTTGAAAACCATTTATCATTTTCCTTCCACTTCACAATTATGAACCACTTTGTGTTGGTCTATCACATCAAAATTCCCAATAAAACGCATTCACGTTTTTGGTTGTAACATGTAGAAAATGTCAAAGGGTATGAATACTTTTTCAAGGCACTGTATGTGCACCTCACTATTCACATACCTAGCACATGATCTGGAACTTAGGGGTAGGGGGGCGCGCACGTGTGCAACCAGTGTCATGTCTATGCTGTGATTAAAGGTGGAGGAGCGCAAGGTCTCTAACATCCACCAGCTCCGTGATGTCATCATGGAGGAGTGGAAGAGGACTCCAGTGGCAACCTGTGAAGCTTTGGTGAACTCCATGCCCAAGAAGGTTAAGGCAGTGCTCGAAAATAATGGTGGCCACACAAAATATTGATGCTTTGGGCCCAATTTGGACATTTTCACTTAGGAGTGTACTCTTTTTTGTTGCCAGCGGTTTAGACATTGATGGCTGTGTGTTGAGTTATTTTGAGGGGACAGCAAATTTACACTGTTATACAAACTGTACACTCACTACTTTACATTTTAGCAAAGTGTAATTTCTTCAGTGTTGTCACATGAAAAGATCTAAAGATATTTGTGTTACAGGATCTATAAATTGTTGTGGGACAAGATCTATAGATATTTGTGGGACAGGATATATAGATATTTATGGAACAGGATCTATAGATATGTGTGGGACTTTGCAGGCGGACTAAGATAATATAATAATTATAATAAATAAAGAGGAAGTAAACCCTGATGGGTTTACTTCCTCTTTGTTTCCCTGCAAAGGTAAAGCATAATGGACTACTATGCATCGCATAGTAGCCCATTATATGTCACTTACCTGACACAGGAGCCAGCAATGTCACTGCTGTTCCCTTGTGTCCATCTTCTTTGTGGGTCTCGCTGCTCCAGCGCTGTGATTTGCCGGAGCTGCGATGATGTCACTCCCGCGCATGCGCACGGGAGCAGCGGCGTGCTCAGTGCGCCTGCGCACTGCTGTCTACGGCGCATGCACCGTAGACAGTGGTGCCTGTCTTTTTGTAAATATCTCCTAAACTGTGTAGGTTTAGGAGATATTTCTTGGACCTACATTTAAGCCTTAATCTATGGTTAACCTGTAGGTCAAAGTGGTTTTGTAAGAGTTTACAACCACTTTAAAAGAGAATTAAAGGTTTTATTTTTTTCCAGTATCATACTTACCTAGGTGAATGCAGCATTGGTCCGATGCTGCATCTGTCTCCCGGTGCCTCTACACTGAGAACCGAGCCATCAAACACTGCTGATCACTTGGTTCTGACAGCTGCCAGAGCAGAGAGTTGTAGACTGTCAGTCACAGCTCTCTGCTCTGCCCCCCTCACTCACTGGAGAGCTGGGCTGTGGAGGGGGTGGAGCGACCAGCTCAGACTCTCAGTGGCTCGCTGAGAGGCTGAGCTGGGTGTCAGTTCAGGCACCCGGTAGATCCAGACTTTATTGTCACGATGACACCCGAGCCTGGACTGACTTCTATGATGTCAGCAGAGAGCAGACCTCATCCCGCTCTCTGCCAAAAACAGGTCACAGGAGTGCAAAACAGATTGCACTCCTGTGATCCATAGGAGAAGTACAGCCAAACTAGGTTTCTACTACATTTTTTTATTTTTACGAAATAGTTCTACTTTACGGGGAAGGTTTGTCTGGAGCGCTATTTAAGACTTAACTACAGTTATAACTATTGTTTTAAACTTTTGGATAGCATGGAGTAGTATTAGAACTCCTATTAGGTTTCCAGGTAATGGATATTTCCCCTATTTTGTATTAGTGACACCCTGCCTCACACCAACAAACAGGGTGTCACTGACACAGGAAGTGAGAAGAAATCTCCCCCACTGGGACACAAGCCACAATTAAAAGCTGCAAGGTGTTCAATTGCCAACCCAAACTGTTATGCTATGTACACGCGATCGGACTTTCCAACAACCAAACTGTGTATTTTTGTTCGAAGGGTGTTGGCTCCAACTTGTCTTGCATTACACGGTCACACAAATGTTGGCCAACAATTACGAACGTAGTGATGTACAAGTCGTACATGATATCTCCATTTACAAGACTGACTCGTACTTGATTCCGAGCATGCGTGGACTTTTGTCCGACGGACTTGAGTACACACGATCGGAAAGTCCGACAACAAACATTTGTTGGCGGAAAATTTGAGAACCTGCTAGTCAACAACAAATGTCCGATGGAGCATACATACGGTCGGAACTTTCCTCCAACAAGCTCACATCCAATATTTGTTGTCAGAAAATCAGATCGTGTGTACGCGGCATTAAGATTGTTTTAGCAGTTTGATTTAAATTTAATCAGGGTTTTACTGTAACTGTGAGCTGAGATTTTTAAATCATTATGTTAGTTGTACAGCAATTGCATGCTTTATAATCTGTTTTTTCTCATACTGCCATTTTACAGATGACTTTTTAAGTGAAAAGGAATATAATAGCTGGCACCCAAGAAACAAACAGTTTTTCCTTCCAATTACTGGAAGTTCTGTGTAGCTTGATTCTTATTTGTAAGAACATGCACTTTGCTGCTATGAATGTTCCTTATTATGTTTTGCCGCATAAAATATAAATGCGTGCACCAACTGTACATGACCTGGTTCTGACAGGGCTATTAAGTGATGCTTCAAAAGAAGGACACAAAAAAAGAAGTATGCCAGTATTATAGCATGTCATCCAGTATACATAAAACATAATAATATTGAAGGAGACCATGGATCACACTAACTAGCTCATTACTTCAATGCTGCGTAGGAGAAAATTATTCAGGTTGTTCCCTTGTTAATATTTCCAGTAAAATTGGCCACAGGCATTGAGCTTGCATATAGCTTGGTAAAACGACGGCACCGATGATCTCTGAAACTGTAAAGAGTTGATCCAGGCAACAAATGAAAGTATTTCATAAGTTATTAGTCCAATCCTGTAAAAATAGCAACTATACTAAAGCAAGAATTTTATGCAAAGTGATTTCAAACCCTCAGTTGTATGAGCACTTTCAGCAGCTAATATGCAGCTTCTTTATCTTTTAATCCTTGCCAATGTCCCTGTTTAAGCTGGTGTCATCATCACTGCCCCAGATTTCCTGTTTCAGGGTGGCTTATTTCTCTTGCAGCTTCCTATGGAGCCTTCCTTGCATTAGAGCTGTGTCTCCCTACAGTGTGTGCATCAATAGAAACACGCAGCACCGTAGCCTAAATTTTCCAAGCTAGAAAACTGACTGCACCATCTACTTTTAACTCTTTCCAGTGAAGACTAGAAGTTCAAGGAAGCAGTAATGAGAAAGCAGGAGCCATTGGCACATTGTTTACTGGGGAATTTATTTATTGTGCTCAAGGTGTTTAGCTAAAAAAACTGTGAGAGTTACCTCAATACCAGCATGGTACACCCAGATCAATATCAGGTAATTTTTCTGTTTTCAGTGCTGTGATGCAACACTGTACCAAAATTAATGTTTTACCATTTCTTTGGAGTCAGATGGAGCTTTTTCATGTGATATTTATGAACTAATTTTAACTACCGTATTTATTGGCATATAACACGCGCTGGCGTATAACACGCACCCCAAGTTTAGGAGGGAATTTGAAGGAAAAAAACTTTTAGGAGAGAAGTTTAAGGAAAAAAAGGAAAAAAAATTACATTTAAATGCCCATCAATGCAGCCTTATCAGTGTCCATCTGCAGCCTTGTCAGTGTCCATCTGAAGCCTTGTCAGTGTCCATCTGCAGCCTTATCAGTGTCCATCTGCAGCCTTCCCCAGTGTCCATCTGCAGCCTTCCCCAGTGTCTATCTTCAGCCTTGTCAGTGTCCATCTGAAGCCTTGTCAATGTCCATCTGCAGCCTTGTCGGTGTCCATCTGCAGCCTTGTCGGTGTCCACCTGCAGCCTTATCAGTGTCCATCTGCAGCCTTCCCCAGTGTCCATCTGCAGCCTTGTCATTGCAGGCTTGCCCCAGTGTCATTTTCAGACTTTAATAATGGCGCCGCCGAGATACAGAGCCGGATGTCCTGTGTATCTCAATGGCGCTCGATAGTTCTCAGCGGCTTTCGGCTGCTCTTGCCGGCTTTCGGACACTTTAGGACATTCCCGCCGGCTTTCGGATGTTTTCGGCCGTTCTCGGCAGCTCTTGGCCATTCTCGGCGGCTTTTGGATGCCAAGAATGGCCAAAAGCGGGCGAAAGTCGACGAGAGCAGCCAAAAGCCACGAGAACAGCTGAAAGCCGCAAGAACGACCAAGAGGCTCACAATTGGCGGGGGATCGCCATATAACACGCACCCACGATTTTCCCCTGATTTTGTGTTATACGCCGATAAATACGGTATTTTAAATCCTTTATCTCTTGATAATTTTTTATTAAACAAAACTAGTCAGGATGAGCTACAGCAGTGACTTTGACCGCTGGGGTGTCTGTATGTAGTTGATTGTTTTATATGCAATTTTACTCCTTCCTTATTGTAAGTAGTCTTAACCTTCAGTAAAAAGACTGGATTTTTAATTACTACACTATGGGTTCTTCCTTTGTCTCTCCCTTTTGCTAAGCCCATTGTTAAACATTCTGGTTGTATGGTAATCCATCTCGGAATCTTGTCTCCTGATATCCATCCATCCCATGGTGATACTGGGATAAAGTGCAGCCAGACCCCCATCTTGGGGTCAGAGTAGCTGGTAAGCAGCTTAAGAGTTTGCTGTGCACTTTTGGGTGTGAATTGGCATACTGCCAAGTATTACCTGAAGCCCAGCTACTGTACATTCTCTCGCCTCCTTGTATACCCTCCATGCCTATAACCAGTGGACTGAGATTAAGAAATTGTGTCTGGCTCCTGCCCACCCAAATTACATGTTGTGGAGTAGTGACCCTCCAATCAATATATCTTGGTTGCTGGGCCCATGTCTCTTTTGCATGCACTTTGGCGACGTGCTAAACAGCCCTATTCCCTCACCTTCATTTGCAGCTTCATTGGCAATCTCTTTTTTTTTTTTTTTAACATTTTTTTAACATTTCTGACAGCTTGACCTCACAGATGTCACATTTCTGGAAGGAAAGGGCCTTGTTTAATTTTGGCCAGTTAGTGGATGCTAGAACTAGAGTATTATGCACTTTCCAGGACCTGCAGGACGCTTAAGACCTTCCTAGACCTTCCTAGACAGGATTTTTTCAGTTACCTACAAATCCGCCACAATGCACCCTCCAATTTTCTGAATTGATGACATTTGAAAGATCTTGTTTAGAGGGCCTGTCCTCCAAGGGAATGATCTCTCGTATCTACAAACTCCTTCTGTTTCTGCATCACCTATGGTCTGGCATGCTTATTATGAGAAAGTGGGAGCAGGTTCTGGGGGCAAAGCTGCTCCTAAAGATGTGGCAACTAATTTGGTCCCAGGCATCCATAAGCTTCATATGCACCTTGCATAAAGAAAACATGTACACAATCCTGCTGACTGCAGGATGCACACACTGTAGGGAGACACAGTCTCATTGTACCACATCTATTGATCTTGCCCAATGATCCCATATTGCCAGACGGTCCACTCTTTAGTCCATTCCATTTTTGGATCCTGGATTCCCTTTGACCCTAAAGCCTTCATTTTGGGACTCCCCCTTAATCCTTTTCTAAAACCTCTAAAAAACTCCTTGCACGTCTGCTGACGGCGGAGCGGTGCTTGGTTGCTCTCAAATGGAAGAAGCGGGAGCCCCCCTCTTTGGTTGAACTGCATGTGAAGAGGATGTGAAGAGGATGAAGTATTTGACTGCCTCCCTGAACAATTCTTTAAACACTTGTAAACCAGGTTTGGGAACCATGGGACCCTTTGAAAACTCCCCTTACCTGAAACTTCCCAGGTCACTGTGAGTTGGGGGCTCAGGCTTATTTTTGTTTTTGGCTGAACTCTGTGGGTAGTTAAGTCTTCCTCATCCTTTTGTCCTCTCTTTCCCTCACTTCTCTCTCCTACTTTTCCTCCTGGATATTTGGTACAGTGACTATTGGTTGGTATCTTCATACCTCCATACAGTTAAAACTTTGATGTGAATACCTACCCCCTGCTTTCCTTTTTTAATGCAAGTCTGGTGACATTCCCTCGGTCAACGTACCATTAGCTTAATGAGTGCCTTGGTTAGAGGTTCATTTCTTGTACTTTTACTCTGCTGTTTGTGTACTGGAAATTTTTATCATAAACTACCTGAATTTTCTGTATGTTGAAAAATAAAAAAAAATATAAAACTGTTAGTTCTAAAAAAAAATTTTTCTTGGGACTTGGCACTTTACATTTAAGGTAGATTTGCTAAAAAAAATGTGCTACTACCCAGTGCTTTAGCAAAGTAAATGTCACTTAGTTAGAAGTTTCAAAGCCTGCCGGGTCAACCCTCCCCTGTTTGTAAAGTCCCACATTCCCTGATGGAGCCAAAAAAACAATATACATACCTTACTTCCAGCTGTCCATTGCTGGATTTAATGATGTCACAGGTACACAGACCAGAAGTAAGTCATGGGTCTGGCAATAGCAGCTTTTAGAACAGGGGCCTGGGCAGTCTATGGGGGGCCTACCCACTAAAAGCTCCAGCAAGACAGTGTTGACTCCTTATAGGGTTGATATACCAAAACTGTAGATTGCTAAATCTGGTGCAGCTCTGTATAGAAACTCACAAACGTCCTACATTTTTATAACTTAGGAAGCAGTGGGTGGTTGTGCTGCTTTAATTTCAATAGGAATTCTGCCTTTTCTACCTGGCTTTAACACTGAATCTTCCTCCACTATGGGATGTGTTCATTGTAATAATACATTCTAAAGTAGAAGAAAATTCAGTGTTTAAAAAAAAAAAAAAATGTTGCTCTAACATTAAAGTGCATGCTTTCACACTAGTTCATTAGATTGGTTTGCTAGTACCCTCCTCCCTCCTTTCCCTTCCCATCCCTACCTTCCCTTACTATCCGTTCCTTTCCTTTCCCTCCCAACCGCCCCCCCTTCCCCCACTCCCCTCCTCTGGAGCCATCTCTACCTCCAGTTGTAGGCATATGTTTAACGATCTGTATTGATTTTAACAATTCATTGAATGCTATGAGTATTTATAATTTGTTATTTGTGCTCCAGTTGGACCATCTGAGAAGATTCCACATGTAAATTCTAATTCTTTATGTGAAAACTTAATAAAGAATATTGAAATAAAGTGCACGCTTTCATTTTGAGCTTTAGCATTCTGCAACATTCTAAAAAAAGGCACATATCGAATACGCTTTGTATTTGTATTTAAAATATTAAATTTGTAAAAAAAAAAAAGGAAAATTTTTACGATGTGGGGTCATGCATAGCAAGTGTAATGGGCCAGAACACAGGTGTTAGGAGCAATGGGTGGCTGTGCTACTTTCATTTTTCATATGAATTCTATATTTTCTACCTGGCTTCAACCCTGAATCTTCCTCCGCTGTGGGATGCATTCAGTGTAATAATAACTAATATTTGGACAGAACTGTTTTCAATCACCAGCCATTATTACATGGAGCACATTCCAAGGTGGAAGAGGATTCAGTGTTGAAATACACTTTTCTTCTAGATTAGAAGTACAAGCTTTTTGAGCTTTAGCATTCCACTACATTCTTAAAGAAATGCACATATTTTACACCCTTTCAGTTAGAAGGCTGTGATGACAAAACATGTTAAAAAATTCACATTTCTATAATTTTTTTCAAGTGCAGGGTCATACTTACCAAGTGTAATTGGCCAGAAATCAGATGTTAGGAGCATATGCAAGGTGTGAGAGGTACAGTATAGTGTAATGTGTGATTGATGTAAAGGGGGCAAGGTAATATTAACCGAATGTAATGGGACAATGTGTAATATGTGCAATTTCTGTTTGCAAAGTTATGTTTGTTGGAAGTTCAATGAACACTTTGCTAAGAATTGCGAGGGTAGCATGTACCAATCATGGTGAATGACACATCAACACCCTGTCTGCACAAATACAACGACCTTCGCAGACAATTCTCTCCCACTGCAGTCTCACTGCAAATGAAAGCTCCCCAACCAGCAATTGCATGTCAACAAACCCGCTGGAGATGCTGGCTGAGGTTAATGACCAAATGTGGCAATGACTACATCTGGTCAATGATGTCATCCAGAATGCCTGTCAGCTTGTTTACAGTTTTAATTGAGTAAGAGGTACACCCTTGTTACTCATTTACAAAATAATGAAAAGATAAAAAAACGCATAGATCCTGTAGTAAAAAGAGTACAAAAAGAGATTTCTTTTAGTGGTATTTGATCACTTCTGTGGTCTTTATTTTTTGCGCTATAAACAAAAAAAGACCAACAATTTCTTCATAAATTTAGGCAAATTTGTATTCTACAAAATAGGGGATAGCTTTATGGCATTTTTATATATATATATTTTTTTTTTACTAGTAATAGCGGTGATCTGCGATTTTTTGCGGGACTGCATCATTGACGGCGGACAGATCGGACACCTAACTGACATTTTTGACACTTTTTTGGGAACCAGTGATGTTATTACAGGGATCATTGCTAAAAAATATGCACTGACATTGTACTAATAGCACTGACAGGGAAGGGGTTAACATCAGGGGCGATCAAGGCTTTAAATGTGTTCCCTGGGTGTGTTTCCTAACTGTATAGTTGGGTGGACTACCTGGTACAACACACAGATCTGTCTTCCTGAATAGCAGAAAGACAGGATCTTTGTGTCATCCCCTGACAGAATGGAGATCTGCCTTACTCTGGTAGATCCTAGTTTTGTCTCTGTGGGGAACGATCGCGGGCGGCCGGCAGACATCGAGTCTGCCGAATCCACTGATTGGCTTCCCCACTGCCCAATGGCTGGTCGGCAAGCGGTTAAAATAATGTTCTCAGGTACAGTGCTCATGTTATTTTATTATTCTACACATCTGAATCACAGTTCTAGGTGTAGTTTGTTTTAAGATATTTTATCTATTAACCACTTCAGCCCCGGACCAATTGGCAGCCAAAGGACCAGGCCCCTTTTTGCGATTCGGCACTGCGTCGTTTTAACTGACAATTGCGCGGTCGTGCGACATGGCTCCCAAACAAAATTGGCTTTTTTTCCCACAAATAGAGCTTTCTTTTGGTGGTATTTGATCGCCACTGCGGTTTTTATTTTTTGCGCTATAAACAAAAATAGAGGGACAATTTTGAAACAAATGCAATATTTTTTTACTTTTTGCTATAATAAATATCCCCAAAAAATATATAAAAAAATTTTTTTTTCCTCAGTTTCGGCCGTATTCTTCTACATATTTTTGGTAAAAAAATTGCAATAAAGAAGAAAAAAGACACTAGCTGGAGATGATGTTTGGCTGCTCACCCCTGGGATGTGAAAACAAAAAAGAAGAAGAGGTCCCCCCAAGAGGGATTGGTGGGGTTTTTAGGCAGCGTTCGGAAAATAAGTTCTCTGAGAGGTGTTATTATATTCAAAAAATGAATCTTTATTAAGTTAAAGATGTCGCATGTGACATAGGAATAAAGATAAAAATCTGAGGCATGGGTCCCAAATGGATAAAACAATACAGAAATATTAAAACAAATTTACACTAACAGACAAAAAAGCTTTTACAACAATGTGGTTTACATAGCCAAATGTTGGGGGTAAAAGTAAACCTGATGCGTTTCGACCCGTTTTAGTAGGGGTCTTCCTCAAAGGTGGTTTTGTCTGTTTGAGAAGAAACAGGGTAAGAACAACATATTGTAACAATGTTTCATTTACATATATTTGTCTCCAATTATCTTTTCATAGCATAATATCACATTGTACTGTGAAATATTTACCTAATGTGTAAATTTTTTTCCCTTACACTTTACTCCTTATGTATGATGGGGCTCCCTCTAGGTCGGTGTATTCCAGGTCCTAGATAGCGTCCCGCTATAGCACCCCCCAGCGGGCGCGCGGCAGGCAAGGCGATCCAAACGGGACCTACGAGGGGTCACATCCAATGGATAGGCTACCCACGGATCCGTGCATGGGCCAGACTGGCAGGGGAAGGGGGATGGGGGGGGGGAAGGAGAAACAGAGGAAGGATGACGGTGGGGTTCCTTGGGGTCCCCTGTTTTGCACACCTGTCGTGAGATCCAAGAATACATATTTAAATGTATACCATAGTGGATTGCCATAACAGTTAGCAATGTCTGGTGTGCTCAGAACAGTAGTGGAGAGAAATGGTTTTTTTAGGTTGAAGGGTGATTGTGCCATTGATGTGTTTTACAGATGGTGCTAATTGGTACCATATCTAAACTAGTGATGGAGGTGGGGAGGAAATGAGGTGGAGTGGGATGGGGAAGCATGGGGGAAGACAAGAAAGGGGAGAAGGGGGAAAAAGAAAAGGAAGAGAAGGGGGAGAGAGGGGAGTCAATACATGGCATGCACATGTATAGATAAGCGTTGGGATGCTGCATCCGCAGAGGTAGAGCAAAAAAAAGGGGGGAAGGGAGATGGACAGAGACAGGGGGGGGGAGAGGTAAGGGGAAGGGAAAGAGTGAGCGATGACTGTGGGGGAGGGGAGAGGGGAGCAGGGGAAAGGGGGGGGAGGGGGGAAAAAAAGGGGGGGGAGAGAGGTAGAAGGGAAGAGGGGAGTGAGGGGGTGGGTGTGGTGGAGTACCAGAGAAAAAGGGAGTGCCAGAGGAAAGAAGGGGGGAGGGGGGAAAAAAAAGAAGGGAGGTGTGGGTGTGATGTGGGTCAGAACATGAACGTTCAATTGAGTGCTGTGCTAGTGATGCTATAGGTAACAAAAGTGAAGGGGTGCTAAAGTGGGGGTGTATGTGCACATTAGCGATTATTGATTGGTTTGCGCAAAAGTTATAGCGTTTACAAAATAGGGGATAGTTTTATAGCATTTTTATTAATATTTTTTTTTTTACTAGTAATGGCGGCGATCAGCGATTTTTATTGTGACTGCGACATTATGGCGGACACATCGGACATTTTTGACACATTTTTGGGACATTTGTCATTTATATAGAAATCAGTGATATTTAAATAGCACTGATTCCTATGTAAATGACAGTTGTAGTGAAGGGGTTAACCACTAGGGGGCGGGGAGGAGTCAGTGTGACGTGTTGTGTTTATTTTACTGTAGGGGGGCGTGGCTGTA
Source organism: Lithobates sylvaticus (assembly GCA_028564925.1). Lineage (NCBI taxonomy): Eukaryota > Metazoa > Chordata > Amphibia > Anura > Ranidae > Lithobates > Lithobates sylvaticus. The sequence goes on along the minus strand of CM053035.1, from coordinate 159,498,679 downwards.
CGTGTGACGTCATTGATCGGCGTTCCCGATGACAGGGAACCGCCGATCACTGACAGTCAGTGTAGGAAGCGCGGGGAGAGGTTTGTTTACACAAACCTCTCCCCGTTCTTCAGCTCCGTAACCCGATCGCGGGACACCAGCGGCGATCGGGTCCGCTGGTCCCGCGGCCGGGGTCACGGAGCTCCCGACTGGGTCGCGAGCACGCCGCTAGCGGCGCGCGCGCGACCCACAGGCAGGCACATGCACGATCACGTACAGGTACGTGATTTTGCCTGCCCGTGCCATTTTGCCGACGTATATCGTCGTTAGGCGGTCGGGAAGCGGTTAAATTACATTCTATATGCTTCTTTTAGCTGCTCCCCTGTACTATTTGAGTGGAAATAGTTCTGTAAATGGTTCTGTAGTTTCTCAGTTTGAAATTCTCTTGTGCCTATAGTGGAATTTAGTCCAACATTCTAATAATTAGCGTTGCACTAAGCATATGCTTAATATCCATACAGTAGCCATGCATAAACATTTTGTGAAAGTTAAATGTTGCATCGCACTTAAGAAAATACACATAACAGTTAGACAAAATTATTCACTAAACATCATCAGCCAATAAATATAATTTTATGTTGAGTAAGTTGTATGCCAAGTCTAATAAAAAACAGTAAATTATGCCTTTTTTACTCATTGCAGCAGTGATACACTACTAAGGGAAATTGGAGCACTGGAAGCAAAGAAAATATAATAATTATGTTGTGCTTTTTTAAGGACAGTTTCCCGCACATTTTTATAAAGTAATTTTTAACGAAGATATTTTTAAGATACAAGATCAATCTATACGACACAGTCTATATATGCGAAACTGGTTCACGGAGACGAGTGATCATACTTAATAGTCACATTTATTGGTTGACAGAAAACAAATATTTACATGAAATTAAAATACAGATTGCATTATTTGAACATTTGACAATTGATGGAAATACCCTCAAAATGGGCGTAGTACCTTGGACACAATATCACCATGATAACTTCTTCAGTAGAATCAATAACCTTATCCTTGACAATTTAACATAATGTCTGTATTTCACACACCCAGCCGTTACTATGCTGCAGGTAAGTAATGTTGAACAATGCGAAACAAATTAGACATTTGTTTGTCAATAAAAAGCAACTATGCAAAAAGTAATATATAATAAAAATTGAATATTAGAGAAAAAAATCTAAAAGACGGTTATTGATTCTGGAGAATGATTACCAATATTAGAATATTCAATACATCAATAATTAAGAGAACATACAAGATAAAATCAACATGTTATATTTACCCATTCCAAAATGGCTATTAGTCTGGATTTAAGATAGCTACCGGGTTCAGGAATCTCCTTGGAGGTTAAAGTATATTTCCAGGCATGGCTGTCAGTCTATCTGGGAAGATGTTTCTCTCCCAGTGTCCCTTCCCCAGGGTGGGTCCCTGAGCTCTCAGGTTCCCCTGAGCTGTCCTCTCTCAAAATCTCTCTAGCTTCTTAAATACCCTCTCACACAATAAGATCATAAAATTTGTAATATGTTCAGCCCAAAAGGTATGTGTATCTTTTCTATTGGCCTAAATGTTTTAAATGTAATTGCGCCTTCAACCACCAGGGGTCTCACATGTGTTTTGGGGCTGCTCTGTAAAGTAATATATTTTATTTTATACTGTATATTTTACTTTAGTGGAAATATCTATATCTTTAATATTTGGGAATTCTACTAACCCCATACTATCAAATACGCTTAGCATAATTATTGATCAATCACTTTGCATAAAAATGGTGATATATATGCATATCATTGTATATCTGTAAACATTTAGTCCATTTAAAAAGGACGCAAGTTATATGTATATATATATATTAATCAACATCACATACAGTTTTTATCTATCTGGATACCTGTATAATTTGGGTATCCAATCAATATTTGTTTATCTAGCATAGTTAAATTCTAATATATTCATAGCATAATCATATATATATCGTAATACTAATTTGTTCCTAAAACAATTCTATTAATAATCACCCTTTATTTATTATGTTTTCTTTATAACCGACTTCATCAATTCATCGGATACTAAAATGATAGTTTTCTTTTTGTGATTTCCAGATATCACATATACTATGAATTGACTGGTAACGTCATGTTTTGAGATGAACTTTAGACATTCGGGTGAACAATCTCATGTTTATTCTCATTATTTGTCCTGTTGAAAAACAAACTTCACTTGGTATCCTAGTCATTGTCTTATGAGAAGTGAGGACAATACAGACTCCTTGGCTTTAGGATTTTTGTATTGATGGTTGTAAATTGTCCAAACAGCCTTCACCTCAGCACAAAGGATTCTCCCCAGTCACGAACCACCTCCAGTGATGACACCTAATAAATTTGGCCTTCTCAAACTAATCAACAAAAATAAGTACACACCTTTTGTTTGGTGACAAAGGCTACCATTGTTCCTGTCTCCTTTTTGGTTCAATACAGGCCTGTAAACTTTATATATTTGAGACTTGTAAATTAGGCATCCAGTTCATCTGCTTTTCAGGAGCAAAAGTTCATTTCAATTTTTTTTTTTGTTAGGCCTACTGAATCTCCCATCTTTGCCAGCGAATATTAGATGTATTTCTTCATAAATTCACAACAATTAGGTCCACTTATAAGGGTAGGGGAATTGTACTTAGTGAAGAAAAAATATATGGAGGTGCTCAGTCTTTTACTGAATAACAGAGACATAACAAAATATGAAAAATATCTGACAAAAGATTTAAAGGACCGTATAGATAAAGATGTTAGAATAAACAACGGCCCCCAAAATTATTAATAATATATGGTCTGCCCAAACTTCATAAAGATAGAAGAAAACTTCCCAGAAGGCCCATACTGTAAGTGGAAATAATTTCATCACATCACAAATTGGAGAATACATTTTTTTTTTTTTCCAACCTATAATTTGAGAAACTCCATAATTTAAAACGGATATACAGTAAGGCATTTACTGCAAACTTTACAAAATATAGAATAGGATTCTAAATATATACTAGTCACAGATGATGTGACATCTCTATCATATCAATAGAAGCAGGGAAATTGGCATTAAAGACAAGAATTAATATTCTATTTGCTAGACAATCTGTAAAAGGAGCAGTGCGAGAAGGAGTCTGTATTTTGTGATACTCTCCCTGAAATATTTTATTTAAATGTTTTTCAGAAGACATTATTATAATTTACAAGAGAAAGAAAAAATCTTGGATGGCATTTTTTTTGGAAATGATCAACTAGGTTAAATATGATTAAACCACATTAATAAGAAGAGTATAATCTTCCTAGTAATTGACCAAAATACTTATACCATTTGTCATCACAAAAAAGTTAAAGAAAGGGAAATTTTTTAGACTTATATTTCCCTGTTCAAAAAAACAAAACAAAAAAACATCTGTTTGCTAAGAGATTCAATGACAATTTATATAAATAAGAGGTAGTAAGAAGGAAATTAAAATAAGTAGCAGTGAGAGGTAGATAAAAGAAAATTCTAGATTATTATATTTTTCTTTTTTTAGCATCCTTCAACAAACTTTATCATTAAGGCTACTTTCACACTGGAGCGGTGGGGGCGCTGGCGGTAAAGCGGCGTTTTAGCAGCGCATTTCGGCTGCTAGCGGGGTGGTTTTACCCCCGCGAGCGACCGAAAAAAGGGTCAATACCGCCCGCAAACCGCCGCTGCAGTGGCGTTTTGCGGGTGGGTTCCAATGGGAACGGGCGCTATAGGAGCGGTAAATATACCGCTCCTATAGCGAGCCAAAGATGCGGCTTGCAGGACATTTTCCAGCGTCCTGCAAGCGCACCGCTTCAGTGTGAAAGCCCTCGGGCTTTCACACTGAAGACACAGCAACAGCTGTTTCGGGTCGGTTTGCAGGCGCTATTTTTAGCGCAATAGCGCCTGCAAACCGCCCCAGTGTGAAAGGGACCTAATTGTATTTCACAGCACAATCATTTTGAGAAAGTTATTTAAAAATAAAGACATAAAAAAATCATTTTAGGACTTTTTTGCCGTGTAGACCTAATATTGTTTATAAAAAGGCACCTAAATTGAAAAAAAATAATAGTTCCCAGCATAAAAAATCCTAATACAAAATAAACAAAACACTTTATTTAATTGAAAAATATTTTTATAAATAGAAAGACCAAAGGTGAAAGTTTACCTGCACATCTAACTCAATGGGGAAATAATGTCAAATTAACAGATTTGATATGTTTTGCCAAATTTTAATATATTTTTTTTTTTTAATAGATTTTTAAAATGAAAATTTAAGAGTTTGTAGGCAGATGGCACTACCCTGCAATGACACTGCAGTTGGAGAGGAAGTCAGGAGGAACAGGGTTTCATGGGTCACTGGAGAAGCTATCCCATTGAATGCTGCCACCCCATGTGACCCTAATAGCCATCTTGGGTCAGGCAGAGCCTCTTTAAGGTCCTGACTGCCAGGTTTGTTGTCCATTTGCGAGTTGGTGGAGTAGGGACAGGTACTCCACCTGGTAGGGACAGAACTAGCAGCAGGGAAAGGTTCCTAACAAGAAGCTGAGGGCTCACAACTTCTATTGACACCTGCCTGTTTGGGCACAAGACAGCCAGAACGCATTTTCCCCCTGTCTACAGGTGCTGTCAGTTTGGCTGCATCCTACTTTCTACACACTGTTGGAACAGTGAGTGTTCCTGGTTGGGATGCCTTCCCATTTGTTAACTGTTTCTGCATTATTTTAATACAAGTTCTTTCATTACACTGGAACTGAGTGTGTTATTTCCATTGTACCGCCCTGCACCCCCACCTAAAAGTTTGATGGTCTTAATGCTGACATATGAATAGGGTTTGTATCACCACAGAGTGGTACTGTGGATACGGATATTGAGTGTAAAATGACACGTCCGGATAAATTGGATTAATGAGTAAGTTGGTGGATGATGGACTTTTTAGGCATAACACAGGTAAAGATTATAAAAGGATATTTATTACAGAATTTAAAATTGGGATAATTGCATAAATTTCATAAGGTATTCACAAAAATTGCCTTTAAGCAGAAATAGCACAACCCCTACATACATATATGCTAATAATCACAAACTGGAGGACAAAATAGATCAGTTTCCAATAATAATAAAAAAAACACAAAGGCGGTGTGCCATAATCTAGCTCAGCTCTACATGTTGCGCGTATTCAACAGACACTTCTTCAGGAGCTTATAGCGTATTCTATGAATAGAAAATTAGCAATTAAAAATCATTACATTTATTCATTTGTTCAACATTATCATATAGTATAAAACATTGTTGCCCTGGTGAGTTCAAACACTGCCGCACGGCCACCCCTTGCTCAAAGAGCTCTCTGTCAAATCCAGGGCAATCACAACGCATGTCGATTGTGTGGACGAGTGTAACATTTATGAAATTAATATATAATAGCAAACAGAAATCATATATGGGGAATCTGTCAGTATTTAAATATATAGAGTATTAACAATAATAAGTTTCTTTCCATTTGAAAATGAAACAAAAATAATAATAATGATAATCGCCGAGTGACGCTTCTCAGTGACAGCTGTTATATAGCTGAGGGCAGGGCCACCCAGTGACGTAAATGGGTGACCGCACCCCCCTCTGACGCCACGTGACATCAGAGGAAGGCGAGGTTCACCCATTTAAGTCCCCGAGTGGCCCCGCCCTCAGCTATATAACAGCTGTCATCGAGAAGAAGCGTCACTCGGCGGGAGCTGTTGCGTCTTTTTTTTTATTTTTTGGGCTCATCGGGTGGCATGAGATGGATCTACATTGCGGGACATTTTTATTTTTTTATTTTTTAATAAAGGACTTGTCCCAAAGTATCTCCTGTCTTTTTTACTATTTTTGATTTTTTTTTGTGAAATGGTAGGGGTACAATGTACCCGTTACCAATTCACATGGGGGCGGGATCTAGGGGTCCCCTTGTTAAAGGGGGCTTACAGATTCCGATAAGCCCCCACCTGCAGACCCCCACAGCCACCGGGAAAGGGTTGTGGGGATGAGGCCCTTGTCCCCATCAACATGGGGAAAATTTTCTTTGGGGGGGCTATGGATTTTGGGGGGACCCCTGCACCATTTTTTAAAAATTTGGATGCAGGGTTCACCTTAAAATCCATACCAGACCTTCAGGTCTAGTATGGATTTTGGGGGGGACCCCTACACCTTTTTTTTAATTTGGCACAAGGTTCCCCTCAATATCCATACCAGACCCGATGGGCCTGGTATGGCTTTTGGGGGGATAACCACGTAATTTTTTTAAACATTTTTGGTTCGGAGTTCCCCTTAATATTCATACCAGACCCAAAGTGGGGGAAACCAATGCCGTTTTTTTCAATGAGTTTTTTTCTATATTGCTGAGACCCAACAATTCATTACAGCCGCGATCAGTTTTACATTACTTTTTTTCCTTTAGAAATTTAATTCTGCTGTGGTACTGCTCTAAGCACGGAAAACTGCACCACTTTACAGGCATACTATAGACACTCCCCAGGCACGATATTTAAAGGAATATTTAATTGTTATTGTTTCACTTCAAGCATTATTAAAATCACTGCTTTTAAAACCTTTTTTTGCATTGATACATGTCCCCTGGGGCAGGACCCAGGTCCCCAAACACTTTTTATGACAATAACTTGCATATAAGCCTTTAAAATTAGCAATTTTTGTTCATGTTAGTGTCCCACTTTAATGGGGTTCCACGACTTTTGAATTTGCCGCAAACACCACATAATGTTCGTTGTTCGCCAAATGTCTGAACAACCAAAGTTCGGCCCAAACTTATGCTCAGATCAAACCGTTCACCCACTCCTACTTCTGTAGTACTCTGATGTTTAGGCAGGGTTGCTCCTAAATTTACCTGCCAGGTGTAGTTACCTTGGCCCATTGTTAGGGGTCAATTGATTTCACTCTAAGTCTGTAATTGCTGCACTTCTCTCTTTATGCCACTAGGTGGCCAGGCACTTGGTGGTATTAGATAAGACAAGGGCAATGCAAGGTCAGATTATGAGTATATGGGGTGTCTCAGCCAAAGTGCAGGAGTTTTCTTGAATCCCTTGGCCTGCTGGGAGAACCTATACATTTGGGTGGAGTCAGGTGATCACTGTTCTGTGCCACCTGGACAGCTTTCTGAGCGGACGTGTGTTGTACTGCCCGGGCTTGCTAGGCCAGAGTTTGGGCCTATCCTGGGCACATCTGACTGCTAGGCTGTCTGAGGGCCTATCCAGAAGCAAGAGAGTAGCACAGGGTTGGGATTGCGGCTTGCAATCCAACCACAATAGACGGTTCTGCCGGCCGGAGAACCTGACGAGGTCGGAGGTAAAGGGGAAGCTGTCACCACTAAGGGACCAGCCACCTTATTACCAGGGACCACAGTGAATAACTGAAGAAAGTACCGGAGAAGAATTATCACCAACTGGGGACATTGAAGAATCAGGAAACTTCAGTCAGGTATCAAGCCAGCGGAGGTGACGCTTGCAGAGCAGCCTTGTTTATCAAGCCAGGGACTGAGCAGGTAAGTGGAGTGAAGCTTGAGAAGTATCTGGAGTGCCAAGCTAGAGACCCAGCAGAGAAGCGAGGGTGACATACTACAGATACTACAGTGAAGATTGGTGGAGCTCAAGGGATTCAATGGCAGTGAATCATCTAGTCTGGTGAGAGAGACTAGGAGCTCAGTGGTTTGAAGAACTACAAGAAGTGATTATAGTGGAAGTGAAGGAACTGTTACACGTTGTGTTAGAAACTGTTAAAGACTGTTGCCATAGGAGACAGCATTCCTACACATGCAGATGTGGTGTCTTGCTGGATGCCTTTTCCTGCATGGCTGTCCTTCTGTAGAAGTCTCAGAGTCTGCCAATTAAAGCTGCAACTGCCTAAGGGTGTCCTGGCCCTAACCCTCTCTCCCAAAGTTCTGTTTAAGAGAAATAAAATCTCTTTGCATTCAGGAAGTGTCTGGCGCCCATGAATCTAACTTGCATTACACCCACTATGCCTCGCAACCCACTCTGTATGGAAGGATGTCAGCATGTTTTGGCTCTGAAGGTTCTCATTTGACTAGAGGAGGCCTGAGATCTTGATACATTTCTATCCAAAGTCTGTGAACAAAACACCAGACTTTAGCCAAAAGAAAAAATGTTAATCTTGGCCTGAGTGTACTATAATTTGGCTTCTTCACATAAGGCTTGCTCACTGTGGTGCAAAAATGTATTCCATCCAAAGTCTGCCAAAGAGACACCATAATTTATCCAAAAAATCTCTAATCTTGCTCTGAGTGCACTAAATTGCAGCCTCACCACACAGACTGGCTCTCCAAGCCATTGTTTACAAAATAAAGAAAGCTTGCAATCTATTTAAATGTCATTTTTTTTTCATTATAAATGTCAGTTTTGCTGCAGCAGGTTCTATACATGGTACAGATGTGCCACTTTACAGGCAGACTGCGGGGGACCCCCCAGGCACTATATTTAACCACTTAAGGACCGGAAGGATTTGCCCCCTTAATGACTAGAGCACGTTTCACAATTTGGCACTGCGCTGCTTTAGCTGGTAATTGTGCGGTCATGCAATGCTGTACCCAAACAAAATTTGAGTGCTTTTTTTCCAACAAATAGAGCTTTCTTTTGGTGGTATTTGATCACCTCTGGGATATAAACGGGGAAAAAAACTAAAATTGTGGAGAAAAAAAATTATATTTTCTACTTTTTGTTATAAAAAAAACACAATAAACTCAATTTTAGTCATACTATTAGGCCAAAATGTATTCAGCCATATGTTTTGGGTAAAAAAAAAGAACATCAATAAGAGTATATTTATTGGTTTGCGCAAAAGTTATAGTGTCTACAAACTATTGTACATTTTCTGGAATTTACACATCTTTAAGTTTATGACTGCCTATCTCAACTCTTGAAGCTCCAAAATAGCAGGGCAGTACAAAACCCCCAAAATGACCCCATTTTGGAAAGTAGACACCCCAAGGAAATTTCTGAGAGGCATGTTGAGCCCATTTAATATTACATTTTTTTGTCACAAGTGACTGAAAAATGATAGAGAAAAAAAATATATATTTTTTTTTTTACACAAAGTTGTCACTGAAATTATAAGGTTGTGAATTTCACTCCTCACCACCTATCACAGTTTCGGAGGCCATGAAGTGCCCAGATAGCACACCCCAAATTACCCCATTTTGGAAAGTAGACTTCCCAATTTATTTGCAGAGAGGCATTTTGAATATTCTGCAGATCTCGCTTTTTGTCACAAAGTTTTAAAAATTGAAAAAAGAAAAAAAAATGTTTCCTTTTCTTTCTTAATTTTTAAAAACAAATGAGAGCTGTAAAATACGTACCATGCCTCTTAGCAAATAGTTTGGGGTGTCTACTTTCCAAAATTAGGTAGTTTGGGGGGGGTTGTGCTATCTTGACATTTCAGGGCCTCCGAAACTGTGATAAGTAGTAAGGAAGTGAAATCACCATTTTACGTCCTTAGAAAGCCTGAAGGCAGTGATTGGTTTTCGGAGTCCTATACTCAGCTCGGCTCCCAAAAAGTCTCACACATGTGGTATCCCTGTACTCAGGAGAAGCATCAGAATGTATTTTGGGGTGTAATTTAACACATATCCCTGCCATGTGTGAGCAATATATCATTTAGTGACAACTTTGTGTAAAAAAACATGTATATATTTTCCCGAAACTTGTGGCAATTTATAAAATATTCTATGGACTTAATATGCCTCTCAGCAAATAGGTGTCTAAAAGGGTGTCTACTTTCCAAAATGGGGTCATTTGGGGGGGGGGGGTGCTATCTTGACATTTCAGGGCCTCCGAAACTGTGATAGGTAGTGAAGAGTAAACCCACCATTTTGCGCCCTTAGAAATCCTGAAGGCGGTGATTGGTTTTCGTGGTCCTGTACGTGGTTAGGCTCCCAAAAAATTTCACACATGTGGTATCTCTGTACTCAAAAGAAGTAGCAGAATGTATTTTAGGGTGTAAATTCACATATACCCATGCCATGTTTGAGCAATATATCATTTAGTGACAACTTTGTGTAAAAAAAATAAAATAATTAAATTGTGGCAAAATATAAAATATTCTGTTTATATTAAGTTTATATTATTATATTAAGTTTGAAATACCTTCTCCGGTCAGTCTTCTATGTTCGCCAATCCAATCCTTGACTTGTACGTATGGTATGACCCATGTACAGGAGCCCATAGGAGCATGTAAGACAATAAATGACATAACCACAGGCACAGGTATAAAATTAACTAATGGGATGAACTTTTCCAGTATTGTCTTGGAAATAATTTTGCCTGTGGTTCACAAAATTACACATCTTACACTTAAACTTCCTGCACTGGTGCATTCCATTGAGGTTACAGAAAGTGGGTAGGGGGTGAGAGGTAAACTTGTTAGGGGTAAGAGTTTGCTGGGGGGATATCCTATTTCTAATGTTCAGAGCTCTCCTATCAAAAATAGCATTTTTTCAGGGAGAATCAATCTTAGTTTTGAGTCTTTAAAGGGTTACTCCACTATTGTGGGGGGAAAAAAATGTAAATAAAGAAAAAATAATATAGCACATATAATTGTGACACTAATCATACTGTAATTGAACGTTATTAAAAATGACCTTTCCTTTTCAATCTGCAGCTCTGTAATTTTCTGAGAAAGCATTGCAATATGGCTACCTGCAATTTCTGTTCTGTACACAGAGTGTGTGCGGACCACTCCCCAGAAACATACTTTTCTGCTTGTGTGATTGGCTCACCAATTTTCCCAGAAGTCTGTCTAATGCCGCGTACACACGAAGGGACTATCCCGCGGGATTATCCGCTGGACTCAAGTCCAGCGGACAATCCCCTCGTGTGTGGGCGTCGGCGGACTTTTTGGCGCCAAAAGTCCGGCGGACTAGGTTTTAAGTTTTGTTTTAAAATTATCCGCTGGACTTGGCAGTCCGGCGGACAATCTGGCAGTCCGGCGGACAATCCCGCCGTTAGTAGGCTAGTCCGCCGGACTTTTGAAAATGAGCAGACTTTCCGATCATCGGAAAGTCCGTTCATTTAGCACGTGCCTTCAGGTAGACGGAGCTAGCGAAGGCAGTGAATGCCGCCGCGCTAGCCCCATCACCTGGCATGGATTTAAAGGGACTCCCCATTCCGAAAAAACGGCGTAGGGGTCCCCCCCAAATCCATCTCAGACCCTTATCCGAGCACGCAGCCCGGCAGGCCAGGAAAGGGGTGGGGACGAGCGAGCGCCCCCCCCTCCTGAGCCGTACCAGGCCGCGTGCCCTTAACATGGGGGGTGCCCTGGGGAAAGGGGGGCCGTGCGGCCCCCCCACCCCAAAGCACCTTGTCCCCATGTTGATGAGGACAAGGGCCTCTTCCCGACAACCCTGGCCATTGGTTGTCGGGGTCTGCGGGCGGGGGCTTATCGGAATCTGGGAGCCCCCTTTTATAAGGGGGCCCCCAGATCCCGGCCCCCCACCCTATGTGAATGAGTATGGGGTACGATGTACCCCTACCCATTCACCTAAGGTGTAAAATGTAAAGTAAAAAAAAACACACAATTTTGAAAAAATATTTTATTGCACTGCTCCGGGGATCTTCTTCCGTCTTGGGGGTCTTCTCGCCGGACTCCTCCGCCATTTCCCTAGCTCTTTTACCGAGCGGAGGAGGCCGGCTACCTTCTTCGTCATCGTCGTCTGAGGGTCTCGATCCACCTTCGGGGGTCTTCCAGGGTCTTCCGCCTTCTTCTTCTTCTTCTTCTTCTTCCGATGTTGACCCGTCGCTCTCTCTGGCCGGAATGCCAGAGCCGTGCTGTGCTGGGACTTATATAGGGCCAAGGGGACAGGGTCACATGCTCATGTCACATGGTGACCCCACCCCCCTGTGATGTCACAGTCCCGGAGGATGCTGGGATTGTGACATCACAGGGGGGCGGGGTCACCATGTGACATGAGCCTGTGACCCTGTCCCCTTGGCCCTATATAAGTCCCAGCACAGCGCGGCTCTGGCATTCCGGCCAGAGAGAGCGACGGGTCAACATCGGAAGAAGAAGAAGGCGGAAGAAAAGAAGAAGGCGGAAGAAGGCGGAAGAAAGCGGAAGACCCCGGAAGACCCCTGAAGGTGGATCGAGACCCCCAGACGACGGCGTCAACGACGAAGAAGGTAGCCGGCCTCCTCCGCTCGGTAAAAGAGCTAGGGAAATGGCGGAGGAGTCCGGCGAGAAGACCCCCAAGACGGAAGAAGACCCCCGGAGCAGTGCAATAAAATATTTTTTCAAAATTGTGTGTTTTTTTACTTTACATTTTACACCTTAGGTGAATGGGTAGGGGTACATCGTACCCCATACTCATTCACATAGGGTGGGGGGCCGGGATATGGGGGCCCCCTTATAAAAGGGGGCTCCCAGATTCCGATAAGCCCCCGCCCGCAGACCCCGACAACCAATGGCCAGGGTTGTCGGGAAGAGGCCCTTGTCCTCATCAACATGGGGACAAGGTGCTTTGGGGTGGGGGGCCGCACGGCCCCCCTTTCCCCAGGGCACCCCCCATGTTGAGGGCACGCGGCCTGGTACGGCTCAGGAGGGGGGGCGCTCGCTCGTCCCCACCCCTTTCCTGGCTTGCCGGGCTGCGTGCTCGGTTAAGGGTCTGAGATGGATTTGGGGGGACCCCCACGCCGTTTTTTCGGCGTGGGGATTCCCTTTAAATCCATAACAGGTGACGGGGCTAGCGCGGCGGCATTCACTGCCTTCGCTAGCTCCGTCTACCTGCAGTTACGTTCTAAATGAACGGACTGCTCCGTGTGTGGGCAAGTCCGTTCATTTTCAAAAGTCCCGCGGACTTTGTCCAGCGGATTGTCCGCCGGAGAAGTCCGGGCGTGTGTGGGCAAGTCACACGATCGGAAGTCCGGGCGTGTGTGGGGAAGTCCCGCCGGACTAGGTCCGGCGGACAAAGTCCGAACGTGTGTACGTGGCATAAGTCAGATTTCAGGCATCCCCTGCAACAAAAATGTCATTTTTAGAGAGATACTTTCAATAGGAGCACATCTAAAGGGATGCAGGCCCAGCAGATCTCTTCATTAGTGCCCTGCAGCTGCACACCTGACAGTTAATTATGAAACCACTCCCATTAGACCCACTCAGTAACAAAAAGGTAAAAAGAGTAACAAAAGGTTGGAATCTGCAACAAAGGTTATTATAATCCTTGCAATGTACAGAGATCACCCAGAGGGGAATGTTTTTTTCTCAACAAAAGTGGAGTTATGCTTTAAGTAAGATACCCAGTGGTGTAAAATTATACTCTCCATCTGTTTGTGTTTAGAATGGAATTGGTTAATGAGTTTGATTTCTGATCTGGCTGAGCGCTCCACCCAATCTAACAGTTCTAAATTGGAGTACTGTGGCACGACTCTAGATAGACACATGTCAGTTTTCATGTGTTTATGTGAATTTAGTTTCTTCATTAGGCGTATCCATTTATTTATAATTACCTATATTATTTTAAAAAAACTATTTAATTTTTACAAATGAATGGTAATCAGTTTCCAACAGTGCATAAATTCAGGTTAATAGGGAAATACACATACAGTATATAATATACAATATGACATGAATAATGAATGCTTTTAGTAATATGCATATTTCTTTAACCTGCTCTTTTTGTCCACTAATACTTATACAGTACTGTATATACTTACATATATTTTTTTCTATGTTTAATGTATTTTTACATTATGAATATCTCTATACTTTTATATATTTTTTGTATTCATCCCATACATTTCTATATAGTTTGCCTTCATATCACCATTGCTACAGCTTTGTTGTTTTTAAAATAACTTTTTACCTTCCTGATATTTACAGTATGTTCTACATTGTCCCTTAGCTATTGATCCATTTATTTTGCCCAGTTGTGTGATGTAAAGGTTATTTTGTTCTCTTATTTGTTATACATTATCTTGCTGGTTAGGAGTGCACATGTAGTAGCTCTAATTGGTCCCGCTCCCTGCCTCCCTATCCCTTGACTGATACTGTACAGCTATCTCCCTGTGAATGGGTGGCTTGACAAAGGTGGCAGAGCCCCTGAAATGCATACCCCCTGGTCGGATCTGAAAGCTGAACCTTCACAAGCCGTCAGATTGCCCGCCAATCCCTGGTTGTAAAAAAACAAATTAAATCCACACTGATGGTGAGAAATTACAAAAGAAAAGCTGCTGAACACAATGTCCTGACACTTGACATAAAAGAAACAAAATACAAACAGTGCAGCGCTGAAATATAAAAAAACATGCAATAAACATGTAAAATATAAAAAGTGGTTCCAGAAAGCTTAAAATAGTCCCAAAAGATTTTATAGATATTTCAAGATGATATGTTAGCATGAGGAGCCATACATGTCATGATAGTAATGGAAAGCAAGACAGAGTAGGTGTCACCAGCCCAACCTCATGCTGCGCTTACCAGAAATCGAGTGACCCCTTAAGAGTGGTCAATCTTCACTACATTTACAACAAGGCCAATGCTCCAGATTGTAGATTGTATATCCTCCCCTGTCTCCGGGTATAATGGCACCATAGGGAACAAGGCCCTAAGTTATCCGGTTTCCCAGCAGGGGTCAATTCGTATTATGAGGCATGCAAAAAAAGGTAATCCACATATTGTTATATTGTATAAAAAAGCTAACTTATTTAAAAGAGTAACACCCACATAGGTAGAAATATCAAAAGCATTTAAACTGCCAAGAGATCCTTTTCCTCCAGAAAGTAAGATGGCCGACCATCATTTGAGCATGCGTAGTAGCATGTGTGCGTGGCTCCATCCAAGCCCGTTGGCCTTAGCCACCAGCATTAATGACTGTGTGTTCTCCCCTCCCCGTGGTTGCAGGAAAGAAAATCACTCTGTCTATGGCCAGCTTTACAGATACTCAGGAATTCATCCACTGCCTTGTATCTCTTTCCCCTGTCCATGATCATTTGCTTTCTGTCTTATCTCTCTCACTCTCCACTGTACATACGCTATGTTTTGATTCTTCTATTTTTCCTCCCTGATTAGCTACTATTCTATCTTCCCAGCCTCACCAAATGTTCCATGGTCAGCTGTCCCTCCTCCTTTCTTATCTCAGTATGCCTCAACATCTTCCACACTGCCCCCTCTATGCCCCCCTGATCAACAACTAGTTACCATTCTGGAATTTCTACCCTCTTCTACATACACCCATATTTAGCGGTCATTCTACTTCACTCACAGTCCATGAATGGCTCATGCCTTATCTACCACAAACCCTTCACCCCCTGTGATCAATTTGGTTTGATGACACATTTTACCAATTAGTATGTGTTCAGCTAAGGCCGGGTTCACACTGGTACGACATGACTGTTGTACGACTGTCATCCTACCTACTTTGTCCTGCAACATCGGTCCTACATCAGTCCAACTTCGGTCCAACTTCCATCCGACTTGAATGAACAGGATAGGATTTTGCTCTGACTTGTCCTTTGACCAATCAAAACAATCCCAGTGTGACATAAATTCATTTTCCTGCTGCTGTTATTACCATGTCGGATGTCACAAGTCAGATGGTTAGGACGAGGATCTGACTTTGATCTGACTTCAATGATATTGAATGGGCTAAAAATGGATCAAAGTAGTGCAGGAACCTTTTCTAAAGTCGGACCGACTTGTGTCGAACCAGTTAAGATGGCTTTCATAGGGAACCATTTATTTGTACACGTCATGTGACATGTGCTCCCAAAGTCTAAGGCCCAGGTCACACTGATGCGACATACACTCAAACATTCTTTCATTGGGCATTATTGCATCCTAGTATGTTAAATTACAGAGGCCAAAAAACAGCATAAACTATCTGTTTATGAACTGGCCTACATTCACCAGAGACTCTTTAAAACAAATATGTATGGTGTTAACATGTACACTGAATTTACCTATAACAAACTTGTATTACATAAGAGGGAAATTGTTAAAATGCCTTTCAACTCACAAAATGTTACTGGAAATTAGCCATTAAAATGTAAGTGCCTTTTAAAGGCGCTTTTAATGCAGTTTGTGGGATGAGACTGATCTTGAATATTTCCTGATTTAATGCTCTCAAGACTCACGGTCTTCCTCCACAAATTTACAGGCACTCCAGGGTTCTTGAGGGTGAAGTATATAAACATGACTTTAAGTTTTTGCAGAAAAATCTGTGAATAAATGTAATAAATATCACCGCCAAAAATATAAAGAAAATTAAAGTGACAATGAATAAGTTGCCAGCAAATATTTTGTGCTTCAGCCTATTTCCCATTGCATTAACATGCATGTGTATTTCTTTTATGGTTATTGTTTCTTTGTTTCAGGTGTCACTTACTAAAGTATTTTTGATTACAACTTTTTTTTTAAATATATATTTTTATTGAGTATCTCAAATGAACAAAGAGAATACAGGATGTTATAAACATTACATATACATACTGTACATTACAAGAAGCAGGCGAGCTGGCAAGCTGTATAACTATTGGCATATTTTTACAAATAAACAAGAACCATTCTAACCCAAGATGGGGAAGTAGCATGTTGAATAGTGTCTAGTGAGGAATTAATGTAAACACAAACTACATATTACTTCTTCCCATCTAACTCGAGTTGCATTTTCAAAGTTGCAATGGGTTTAAATATGGATGATACATAGTAAATAAAGGAATAGAAAATGACAGAAGGGAGAAAAGAAGTAAATGAGAAAAAAAGAAAAGATGTCTTGAACCTGGAGCCTCCTGATCTTGCTGGGTGACTAGGAGTTCAAGGAATGGTCAATGTATTAGCAGCTTGCCGACCAGCCGCCATCATTATACTGCAGCAGGTCGGCTCTCCTGCTCAAACTGCTATAGGTGTATGTTGGTCTTTGCAAAGGAGATTGCGGGCGTGCGCCGCCGCTCGCTGCGGGAGCGTGCCCGTGGGTCCGGTGGACTTGATGTTTACTGGTGACCCGTAATCAAGGTGTACAGAGGCAGGACGGTAAGGCAATTCCCCATTTTGCCAGATGACATGTCAGAGATCTTCTGTTCCCAGTGATGGGGAAAAGCGATCTCTGTCAAGTTCCTGATAGCCCACCCCCCCTACAGTCAGAACACACCCAGGGAACACACTTAACCCCTTGATTGCCCCCTAGTGTTAACCCCTTCCCTTCCAGTGTCATTTTTACATTGATCAGTGCATTTTTAGAGCACTGATCAATGTAATGATGTCACTGGTCTCCATAAAGTGTAATTTGGGGCCAGATTTATTCACCACAATGTCAAAATCCCGCTAAAAATCACAGATCGCCGACATTACCAGTAAAAACAATAAAAAAAATAAGTCCCTAAATCTATCCCATAGTTTGTAGACACGATAACTTTTGTGCAAACCAATCAATATACACCTATTGCAAATTTTTCTTTTACCAAAAATATGTAGAAGAATACATATTGGCCTGATGAATACATTTATTTATTTTGGATATGTATTATAGCAGAAAGTAAAAAAAAAATGTTTTTTCTTCAAAATTGACAGTCATTGTTTTTTGTTTATAGCGCAAAAAATAAAACCGCAGAGGTGATCAAATATCACCAAAAGAAAACTCTATTTTTGGAAAAAAAAGAACGTCAATTTTGTTTGGGTACAGCGTTGCGCAATTGTCAGTTAAAGTGACGCAGTGCCGTATTGCAAAAAATGGCCTAGTCATTAACCACCTGAGACCCAGTATACGTCATATGACGTCTTTTTGGTCTCAGGGGTATATCTGAATGATGCCTGTAGCTACAGACATCATTCAGATATTGCCGGTTTCAGCCGGCGATTCCCTGCACCATAAGAACGATCATAGCGGCTGTTCCGCCGCTTGATCGTTCTTACGGGCGGCGGGAGGGGACGCCCCCCCCTCCCGCCGTCCTCCGGTGCTTCTACCGACTCACCGCTTCCATCGGTGAGTCGGACTCGGGATCCGCCGGCCCCCGGATGACGATCATAGAGATTTCCGGCGGACCAGATGGTCGCCGGAGTCTCTATGATCGTTCGGAGGCCGGGCGCGATGTTATGACGTCACGCCCGGCCTCTGCATTCAAAAAACGGCGGCACCGCGGCTGGGAAGCGGTGATCGTTTTTTTTTTTTTTTTTTGATTTTAGGCTTCCCAGCCTAGAGGTGAGATGTGGGGTCTTATTGACCCCATATCTCACTGTAAATAGGTCCGATCATGTAATATTCCTATTACAAGGGATGTTTACATTCCTTGTAATAGGAATAAAAGTAATCAAATATATATATATTTTTTTTAAAGATGCTGAACTAAAAAAATAAAGTAAAATGAACAATAAAAAGAAAAAAAACATTTTTTTTAAAGCGCCCTGTCCCCGTGAGCTCGTACGCAGAAGCGAACGCATACGTAAGTCCCGCCCACATATGAAAACGGTGTTCAAACCACACATGTGAGGTATCGCCGCGAACGTTAGAGCGAGAGCAATAATTCTAGCCCTAGATCTCCTCTGTAACTCAAAATATGTAACCAGTAAAAAATGTTAAAGCGTCGACTATGGGGATTTTTAAATACCAAAGTTTGGCGCCATTCCACAAGCGCATGCAATTTTTAAGCGTGACATGTTGGGTATCTATTTACTCGGCGTATCTTCATCTTTCACATTATGCAAAAAAATTGGGCTAACTTTACTGTTTTTTTTTTTTTTTAAAGCTGGAAACTGTTTTTTTTCTGAAAAAAACGCGTTCGAAAAATTGCTGCGCAAATACCGCAACGACCGCCATTGTATTCTTTAGGGTCTTTGCTAAAAAAACATATATAATGTTTGGGGGTTCTATGTAATTTTCTAGCAAAAAAATTTGGAATTTTACATGTAGGAGAAAAATGTCAGAATTGGCCTGGGTCTCAGGTGGTTAAGGGGGCAAATCCTTCCGGGGCTTAAGTGGTTAAACTATACAAATAGAAATGGGTAACCATAGTTCAGTAACTGATGGTGCAATATACTTGTCAACTATGAAGTATTTGTTGTATGAGCTGTAGTATACCTTGCTGCATATATGAAAGGAGTTATTAGAGAGGATTGTTCAGAAGTTGTGAGGCTTTTGTCAATGTAGGAGCTCCACCTGGATTGAATGGTTTTAGTAGGCCAATCATTTTGCAGTGTAATGTTTAACTTTTCCCTAAAAAGGAGTAGTTTAAGGTCTCTCCTGATTTCAGAAATGGTGGGCAATGCAGAGGAAAATCCAATGTTTAAGGATAACTCTTCAAGCAACTAGAAGACAGATGAGGGTCCACCGGTAATTGTCCAGGAGTCTTAAGATTTTATGTGAATTGGAGATATTGCACGGTTTTGGACATTCAAGCAGGAGAAGGAGAGGGTCCTTGGGCAGTTGGTAATTGGTTATTAAAGATAAATGCCAGGACTTGGTCCCAGTAGTTCGAGATAGAGAAGCATGTCCGGAAACGATGGAATAAATATGGTCTTGAGACTAAGCAACGTGGACATATAGCAGCTGGGGGCATAATGTATTTAGTAGAGAAAGAAGCATGGGCTCTGTGGAGAAGCTTAAACTAAGTTTCCCTCCAGGATTCATTTGGTACCAGTTTCTGGATAATATTATAGCCTTCCAAAATATTATCTAGAATATCCTCACCAGGTATATCTTTACTCTAAGATTACTGGTGCTCAACGAGTAGTCGGTCTATCACTGGCAGCCGGTCTATCACTGGCAGTCAGAATCTTTGAGGCTTTTTGAAAATAGGTCATAGCTTGTATACTTTGAAGCTTGGAGTATCCAATCCAACCTTACACGTAACAAACAGGATATATTATATACTCTAATGTTATAATATAATAGTGCTGACGACACACAGATCTATCTCTCTACTCCTCATCTCACTCCTTCAGTCTCCTCTCACATTACTAACTTACCAACTGACATATCAACATGTCACACCACTTCCTCAAACTCAATCTTTCTAAAACTGAACTCATAATTTTTCCTCCAGCCCTTGTCCCTCCCCCTGACTTTTCCATCAAGATCAATATTACAACCATCAGTCCCTTCCCTCATGCCAAGGTACTAGGTGTAATCCTAGACTCTGACCTGTCCTTTCAGCCCCAAATCCAATCACTATCCAAATCATCCAGACTTCACCTCTGAAACATCTCCAGAATATGCCCCTTTCTAACCAACGAGACCACTAAGCAACTTATTTACTCCCTTGTTATCTCTTGCCTTGACTACTGTAACTCCCTCCTCATTGGCCTACCTATCCGCAAGCTATCCCCTCTTCAGTCTATCATGAATTCCACTGCCAGACTCATCCACCTAACCAACTGTTCATTGTCCACCACTCCTCTCTGCCAATCCCTCCACTGACTTCCCCTTGACCAACGAATACAATTCAAAACATTAACAATAACATACAAAGCCATTCCCAATTCTGCCCTGAGCTACATCACCAACCTTATCTCCAAATATCACCCAACCATCCTCTCCGCTCCCCCCAAGACCTTCTACTCTCTAGCTACCTTGTCTCCTCCCATGCTCATCTCCAGGACTTCTCCATAGCCTTTCCCATCCTCTGGAACTCACTACCCCAATCAGTCCAGCTATCTCTTACTCTGTTCACTTTTAGGCGACCCCTGAAAACTCATCTCTTCAGGATGGCCTATACTGCCTCCAGCTAACAACCAAATCTTCTACTCCCCTCATCAGTTCATCCTTCACAGTTCCTACCTTTTGTTTCACCAGCCCCTCCCTCTTAGATTGTAAGCTTGCAGGAGCAGGGCTCCTCTAACCCTCTTGTTTTGAATTGTACTGTTGGTGTAGTGTCTCCCTACATTGTAAAGTGCTGCGCAAACTTTTGGCTCTATATAAATTCTGTATAATAATAATGTTAGGAAAATTACCCCCCCCCCCCCCTTCGCTCCTTGGGAGGTAAAGTTTACTTAATGCTCATCTGGGTTTTTTCTTGAGCTACATAAAATAGACATGTGCATTCGTTTTAGTCCGAATGCATTTTCGTCTGAATTTCGGGTATTTTTGTTATCCTTTTAACAAACGATAACGAACGTGCAGAATCCGAAAACCGAAAGATCCGGCATAAACAAATGCTTTATTTTCCTTTTCGTTGCAAAGATATATATATATATATATTGTAGCAGAGCGTCCCAGAGAGAGCCAGGAGAAGTCCTGTTCGGGGTTTATACATCTCCCAGGCTCCTCTCATATACATTCAGAGGTCTCTGAGACATGATCCAGTTCGGATCTTACTCCTCCTCTCCAGGCTAATTTAAGCTCACCTGAGCAAACAGCCTTTGCTCTCTGCCTGGGACACACAAACAGGGATGGTTTGTGAGGAGCCAAAAGGTTGGTAAAACCCTTAAAAACTCTTTACAGAAACTGACAAGCGGTAGGCTTGCTCAGCCTGATAGTTAGAGACGGTGTATGGTATAGTTAGAGCCGAGACACGGCTAGGACTTTTGTTTGTTTATTTCTGTTTTGATGTGTTTTCTGGAAGACTGTGCAGCACCTGTGTATGGACTTGTATTTAAATAAAATAAACCCAGCACTGTTTTCACTACCTCAAGTGGATTTGGTATCTGTGCCTTACTAAACAGCCCATCCCAGTGAGCTTTGTACCTGCTACCTGTCTCCCAGGTTACATATGATGGATTTCAGCGGGCAGCTGTAGTAAGTTACTGCTTAAAAGGCCAGTACCTAGAGTGACTAAACATGGAGGAAATCCTAAAACAATTGATGATATCCAACGCTGCACAACAGCAAGCAAACGCTGCACAACAGCAAACAAACGCTGCACTGCAGAAAATAAACGCTGCACTCCAAGCTGCACAACAGCAAGCAACCGCTGAACAGCAGAAAACAAATGCTGCACTACAGCAAGCAAACGCTGTACAGCAGAAAACAAGCGCTGCACTCCACGCTGAACAGCAGAAAACAAACGCTGCACTCCACGCTGCACAACAGCAAGCTAGTGCTGCACTCCACACGGCACAACAGCAAGCTAATGATATCGCACAGGAGCAATCGCAGAGGCTGTTTGAACAGCTAGCCACTGATGCAAAAGCAGATAGGAAAACCTTGTCTGAGGTTGTGGAGACAATAGCACAGTGGTCACCTGCTAACGTTGATAATGTTGGAGACAAGCCCTCAGCCATCCATGTGGCTCGCTTTTTGTCTAAGATGACTACAGATGATGATCCAGAGGCCTTTCTGCTAACATTTGAACGGACCGCTGAGAGGGAAGGTTGGCCTAAAATCCAGTGGGCAGGACTGGTCGCCCCGTTGCTTACTGGGGAATCGCAGAAGGCCTACTATGATTTGGAGTCAGCAGAAGCAGCAGACTATGAAAAGGTCAAACAGGAAATACTGGCACGACTTGGTGTCACTTTGACAGTTCGAGCACAGCGGGTCCACAGCTGGTACTTCCAAGACGAGAAGCCTCCAAGATCGCAGATGTTCGACCTAATTCACCTGGTGAGGAAATGGCTACAGCCGGAGTCCCTGTCTGGGCCACAAATAGTGGAACGTGTGGTCATGGACCAGTTTCTGAGGTCACTACCCATTTCCCTGCAGGAGTGGGTGAGTCAAGGAGACCCCAATTCGACAAACCACCTGGTGGAACTTGTTGAAAGGTATTTTGCTGCAAAGAACCTGGTCACCACCCCTACAGCCGCACGGACTTTCCGCCCAAAGCCACTGTCTCCCCAGGCAACCGGTAAGACTGTTCCAGGGGAAGTGGGTGGTAAGCATGGCAAGGAAATAGGGGGGAGGATTTTTGGTGCCAGGACTGAAGCTTGGCATCCCAAACAAGGGAAGCCAGTGCCTGTCAGCAAACCAAACTGGGGAAACGTCAGGTGTTTTCGTTGCCAAGAAATGGGACATGTTGCGGCAAATTCTCCATTGACAGATGAACCAATGCAGTGTGATTTATCTATTAGAAGGCAGTCTATGTTTGCAGCGGTTTCATGCACTGCAACCCCAAATATGAGAAAACCAATGTGCCAAATGACTGTGAATGATAAGCCTATTACAGCCTTGCTGGACTCTTGAAGTCTAGTGACTTTGGTTACAGCTGAAATGATTGAACCTGTAAATTATCATGCTAAAAATGTTGCTGTGATCTGTATACATGGGAATACCCGGGAGTATCCTGTAACCACTGTTCAGTTTAAAACTGGTTTAGGTACGGTGACCCATCCGGTTGGACTTGTTCCCCACTTAGGGAAGTCCCTACCAATGATGGCCTCATGCACCAAGTTTTGGGAACTGTGGGATCATCCCAACTCGGTCGCAGTACCTGACTCAGTCGCAGAGCCAGAATTCCTGGCCACTACTGACAAGGTGGGTTCAGGGGACTCTTCTCAGGGCTCCCCGGCTTTTCCGCTATCGGTTATGGCAGGAGAGCTGGAGAACCCTGAGGAGGTCCCCACTACCAGTAGAGCCGGACAGCCGTCTGCTGACCCCGAGCCTATATTAGAGTTTGATGACCTTAATGTGCATAAGGAAAATTTTGGTACTGAGCAGAGAAAAGACCATACCCTTTCCAGGGCCTCGGAAAATGTAATAGTGATTAATGATGTACCTGTCGAACCCGGGGACAGGCCCTGTTTTCCTTATTTCAGCAGCAATGAGGATTTACTGTATCGTGTATGTAAAATGAATGATGAAGTGGTTGAGCAGTTGGTGGTCCCTAAGCCATACAGACGGCTGGTGTTAGAACTTGCCCATGGGCACTTGCTAGGAGGCCATTTAGGGGTTGAAAAAACTACTGAAAGTGTGTTGCGCAGGTTTTACTGGCCGGGATACAGAAAGATGTTAAGAATTACTGTCAATCCTGTCCGGTGTGTCAGATGTCAGCCCCACTATCCCACTTCCGAAGTCCTTTAGTGCCCTTGCCTATCATTGAAGTGCCCTTTGAGAGGATTGCCATGGACCTTGTGGGCCCACTTCCAAAGTCTGCCCGGGGTCATCAGCATATCCTCGTAATCATGGATTATGCTACCCGTTACCCTAAAGCAGTTCCCCTACGTGCCGCGTCTGCTAAAAACATTGCCAAAGAACTGTTTATGGTGTTCAGTCGGGTTGGCATCCCGAAAGAAATCCTTACAGACCAGGGCACCCCGTTTATGTCGCAAATAACTAGGGAGCTCTGCAAGTTATTTAAGGTGACACAGCTGCGAACCTCAGTGTATCATCCTCAAACGGATGGCTTAGTGGAACGCTTCAATAAGACGTTAAACAGCATGTTAAAAAAGGTTGTGGACAAGGATGGGAAAAACTGGGACTTCCTGATACCATACTTGATGTTTGCCATCAGGGAGGTTCCCCAGTCCTCTACGGGGTACTCCCCATTTGAGTTGCTTTATGGGAGACACCCTCGGGGACTCTTGGACATAGCCAAAGAAACTTGGGAGGGAGAACAGACACCCCATAAAAGTGTCATTGAGCATATTGCCCAAATGCAGGAGAGGATTGCAGCAATCATGCCAGTGGTAAAAGAACACTTACTGCAGGCCCAGGCAGCCCAACAGAGAATATATAACAGGGGGGCACAACTCCATGTTTTCTCACCTATTGACAGGGTCCTGGTGTTAGTTCCCACTGTTGAGAGCAAGTTACTGGCTAAGTGGCAGGGTCCCTTTGAAGTAATTGAGAGAGTTGGGGAGGTCAACTACAAGGTTTATCAACCAGGGAAAAGGAAGCCCGAACAGGTTTACCATATAAACCTGTTAAAACCCTGGAAGGATAGAATGGCGTTAACTGCGAGGCCTCTCCCAGTAACGCCTAAGGGTACTGAGTCCCCTCTCATCCCTGAGGTCACGATTCCAGACACCCTCTCATATTCCCAAAAACAGGACACTAGAGAATTCCTGATAAGGAATAGAGAGAAGTTTTCAGAGTTACCTGGCACGACTTCAGCAGTTCTGCATGACACTGTTACTGAACCTGGGGTACGTGTCAAGCTCAAACCTTACCGAATTCCTGAAGCAAGGAGAAAGGACATCAGCAAGGAAGTTAAAAAAAATGTTGGAGCTGGATGTCATTGAGGAATCCAATAGTGACTGGTCTAGCCCCATCGTGTTAGTCCCAAAACCGGATGGCACGTGGAGGTTCTGTAACGACTTCAGGAAACTTAATGCGGTGACAAAGTTTGACACATACCCAATGCCCAGAGTAGACGAACTTATAGACCTACTTGGCAAGGCTCGCTATCTTACCACTTTGTAATTGACAAAAGGGTATTGGCAAATACCCCTAACTGGTAGCGCCAAAGAGAAGACTGCGTTCGTGACCCCAGACGGTTCCTTTCAATATAAAAAAATGCCTTTTGGGTTGCAAAATGCCCCCGCGACATTTCAGAGGGCCATGGACAGGACCCTAAAACCCCACCGACGATATGCAGCAGCCTATCTAGATGACATAGTGGTACATAGTACTGATTGGGAGTCTCACTTGCCTCGTGTCCAGGCTGTTCTTGATTCCCTCTTCAAAGAAGGTTTTACGGCAAATCCAAAAAAATGTGCCATTGGTCTAGAGGAAGCCAAGTATTTGGGCTACACTATTGGCCGTGGTGTCATAAAACCACAAGTGAGTAAAATAGCAGCCATCCAGGAATGGCCACGCCCTGCAAACAAAAAGCAGGTCAGGGCCTTTCTTGGTATTGCGGGGTATTATAGAAGATTTATCCCAAATTTTGCAACTATAGCTGCCCCTCTTACAGACCTTACGAAAGGGAAAGACTCTGTAATGGTGAAATGGTCCCCAGTAGCAGAGGAGTCTTTTCAGGTCCTGAAGAAGGCTCTGTGTGCACAGCCAGTACTGTACTCTCCCGATTTCTCCAGAGAGTTTTTGGTTCAGACGGATGCGTCTGATGTTGGTATCGGGGCGGTACTGTCACAGGTATACAATGGGGAAGAACACCCTGTCGTGTACCTAAGCAGAAAGCTCAATGACCATGAGAAAAAGTATGCAGTCATTGAAAAAGAATGTTTAGCCATAAAATGGGCCGTGGACGCACTCAGATACTATTTATTAGGGCACCAGTTTGACCTAATAACTGACCATGCTCCCCTGAAATGGATGGCCCAAAAGAAGGAGACTAATAGACGGGTGAACCGGTGGTTTTTGGTTCTACAGGATTACTCCTTCACCGTAAACCACAGGCCAGGTGTGGAGATGGGGAATGTAGATGCCCTGTCCCGTGTTCACTCCTGTTGGGCCACAGGTGTTCCAACCCTGGGGTTGAAACAAGGGGGGAGGATATGTAGCAGAGCGTCCCAGAGAGAGCCAGGAGAAGTCCTGTTTGGGGTTTATACATCTCCCAGGCTCCTCTCATATACATTCAGAGGTCTCTGAGACATGATCCAGTTCGGATCTTAGTCCTCCTCTCCAGGCTAATTTAAGCTCACCTGAGCAAACAGCCTTTGCTCTCTGCCTGGGACACACAAACAGGGATGGTTTGTGAGGAGCCAAAAGGTTGGTAAAACCCTTTAAAAACTCTTTACAGAAACTGACAAGCGGTAGGCTTGCTCAGCCTGATAGTTAGAGACGGTGTATGGTATAGTTAGAGCCGAGACACGGCTAGGACTTTTGTTTGTTTATTTCTGTTTTGATGTGTTTTCTGGAAGACTGTGCAGCACCTGTGTATGGACTTGTATTTAAATCAAATAAACCCAGCACTGTTTTCACTACCTCAAGTGGATTTGGTATCTGTGCCTTACTAAACAGCCCATCCCAGTGAGCTTTGTACCTGCTACCTGTCTCCCAGGTTACAATATATATATATATATATATACAGTGGTGTGAAAAAGTGTTTGCCCCCTTCCTCATTTCCTGTTCCTTTGCATGTTTGTCACACTTAAGTGTTTCGGAACATCAAACCAATTTAAACAATAGTCAAGGACAACACAAGTAAACACAAAATGCAATTTGTAAATGAAGGTGTTTATTATTAAAGGTGAAAAAAAATCCAAACCATCATGGCCCTGTGTGAAAAAGTGATTGCCCCCTAAACCTAATAACTGGTTGGGCCACCCTTAGCAGCAACAACTGCAACCAAGCGTTTGCGATAACGTGCAATGAGGCTTTTACAGCGTCCTGGAGGAATTTTGGCCCACTCATCTTTGCAGAATTGTCCTAATTCAGTTACATTAGAGGGTTTTCGAGCATGAACGGCCTTTTCAAGGTCATACCACAACATCTCAATAGGATTCAGGTCTGGACTTTGGCTAGGCCACTCCAAAGTCTTCATTTTGTTTTTCTTCAGCCATTCGGTGGTGGACTTGCTGGTGTGTTTAGGATCATTGTCCTGCTGCAGAAACCCAAGTTCGTTTCAGCTTGAGTACACGAACAGATGGTCGGACATTCTCCTTCAGGATCTCTTGGTAGACAGCAGAATTCATAGTTCCTTTTATCACGGCAAGTCTTCCAGGTCCTGAAGCAGCAAAACAGCCCCAGACCATCACACTACCACCACCATATTTTACTGTTGGTATAATGTTCTTTTTCTGAAATGCAGTGTTCCTTCTACGCCAGATATACTTGGACACACACCTTCCAAAGAGTTCCACTTTTGTCTCATCGGTCCACAGAATGTTGTCCCAAAAGTCTTGGGGATCATCAAGATGTGTTGTGGAGAAATTGAGACGAGCTTTGATGTTCTTTTTGCTCAGCAGTGGTTTTCTCCTTGGAACTCTGCCATGCAGGCCATTTTTGCCCAGTCTTTTCCTGATGGTGGAGGCATGAACGCTGACCTTAACTGAGGCAAGTGAGGCCTGCAGTTCCTTGGACGTTGTTGTGGGGTCTTTTGTGACCTCTTGCATGAGTCGTCGCTGCGCTCTTGGGGTAATTTTGGGCGGCCGGCCACTCCTGGGAAGGTTCACCACTGTTCCATGTCTTCGCCATTTGTGGATAATGGCTCTCACTGTGGTTCGCTTTATTCCCAAAGCTTTGGAAATGGCTTTATAACCCTTTCCAGACTGATAGATCTCAATTACTTTCTTTCTCAATTGTTCCTGAATTTCTTTGGGTCTCGGCATGATGTGTAGCTTTTAAGGATCTTCTGGTGGACCTTACTGTGTCAAGCAGCTCCTATTTGAGTGATGCCTTGATTGTGAACAGGTGTGGCAATAATCAGGCCTGGGTGTGGCTAGAGAAATTGAACTCAGGTGTGGACAACCACAGTTATAGTATGTTTTAACAAGGGGGGCAATCGCTTTTTCACACAGGGCCATGATGGTTTGGATTTTTTTTCACCTTTAATAATAAACACCTTCATTTACAAATTGCATTTTGTGTTTACTTGTATTGTCCTTGACTATTGTTTAAATTGGTTTGATGTTCCGAAACACTTAAGTGTGACAAACATGCAAAGGAACAGGAAATGAGGAAGGGGGCAAACATTTTTTCACACCACTGTATATATATATATATATATATATATATATATATATATATATATATATATATATCGATAGGCAATTCAAAATGATGCTGAAAATAATTATCTGTGTCCATCGAACCTGTGGTCGAATGTGCCTAACCTTAGCTCTGTTAGTTCAAGATTATTCTACATAGAGAGAAAAGATTTGATATGAAGATTCGACGAAGCAGTGGCTGCGAGAGGACATTTATGGTCAAATTCTCCACCCATAGGCTATAGAAGAATTCTAATGTTGGTTGACTAGTAATAATAATTAATAAATATAATTATTACTAGTGTCATACAACATAGAATTCTACTATAGCTTGTAAGCGGAACATTCGACCGGAAATGTACAATTGCGGCATCGTACAGTTTAGCTGCTCCGTTGAATCTTCTTAGAACATTCGACAGACACCATAAGCCTTTAATGACAGATTCGACCTTAATTATTTCGGATTTTCAGACAAATGCATTTTTTAATGAAACAAAATAAATAAAAATGAATTTCGGGAGTAACTAAATAAATTTATTTTTCGGACGAAAACAAAATTCCGAAACAAAATATTTCAGTGTGCACATGTCTAATATAAAAGCCGTAACTGCTTTATTTATTGTTTAAATGTTTCAAAAGCAAAGGTATGGTTTGAAAGAGGTACAGAAGATGTGCAAAGCATACCATCTTAAAAAAAAGAACATCTCTCAAAGAGCGATAGTGGGAGTTCCATCCATGTTTCTAATTTACCCACAATTTTATAGATCAAATGAGGATAATTGAGATAGTAAAGAGAAGAAGGTTCCCTACCTATCTTAATTCCTAAATAAGTGATATGTTTGTTATTTATGGGAAAGGGGGAAGAATGAACCCAAATGAGAGAATTTTTTGCACTTAAGGGAAGTACCTCACTTTTACTAAAATTTATTTTTAGGCCAGAGCATAAAAAAAATGTAAACATTATCTGCAAAAAGGGCCATGCATAGCCTTACTAATAAGGGTATGTGAAAGGGGTTCTATCGCTAGGTTGAAAAATAGTGGTGAAAGAGAACAGCCTTGTGCCTTTGTAGAGTCTAATTGAGTCAAATAGGTGTCCTGCTGCTACTACCCTAGCCGAGGGGAAGAGTATACACTATTTATGAGGTGGCAAAAAGGGCCTGCAAAACCAAAGTAATGCGTGACCAGAGAAAGAGAATGGAATCTTACATAACCAAAAGCTTTCTCTAAGTCTAATGTAATGATAGCTAAATCTTCCAAAGGATGAGTCTTTGCATATTCCAATACCTCTAAAACCTTACAACCTGTACAATTAATACCTTGTGTTTTTGCTTCAATAAACATTTCTTTGATTAAAAAAATAAATAAAAATATTTAATATAATTTGCGCAATTAGAGGGGTTCTTACCAGGTTTGGGAATGAGAGCTATATGTGTCTCAAGTGTTTGTGTAGGGAACCTATAACCATCTGTCAGAGAGTTGAACACTTTGGTCAAAAACATCTGTTTAAAATGTAAACATCTGAAAAAATATCTAACAAAATAAAACTAGCCTAAAAAACATTATAGTTTCCCTACAGCTATATGATGTTTTATATTACAGGAATGAAACATACTAAACACAAAAATAATTTTATATACATGGAAATTATGCTAATTTCTGCTTCTGATAAACTGCCAAATTGGCTAATAGTGCTAAATGACCCAGGGGAAGTCTTAAATATAACATCAATTAACATTAAATATAGTCAGTAAAAGATGCTTTAAAATGATATCTACTCAAATTATAGAGTGTGCCCAAACAATATTCTATATTTAACGGATTAGAATAACAGTTTGGTAGGCATGAAAACAAGCTCTGGGGTTTATTTTTTAATGTGAAAGCATAAACATAAAACAAAACCCAGTGCAATATTGTAGTAAAAGCATGTGTGAACCTTGATGTTTACAGTAATTTTGGGTCTATAGCAAGCACTTCTTTTTCATGAAATCTTAAGTATGATTAAGAAAGACACAAATAGATACTGTACCTCTTTAGTTCATTTTTTAGTGATTTCATGATCTCAAGTTCTCTCTACTACCAACTTTCTCGGCCAATCCAACACTTCAGGGCAAGCCAGAAGGTGTGGCTGCCTGTAGTGTCATAGGTTTACAATAGGACTAGGTATGAATCACACTGCCTTTGGTTTGGTACAAACAGTGTTCAATGAACTTCAAAGAAGTTTTAATGATGCACTCAAACCCTTTTGTTACCAAATGAAGCCAAATTGCCTCTTTCTGGGCAGGCAGCATGCATAGGTTTGTCAAAAAATATCACGGGGGGGAGGGGGTTCACTGCTCAAGGGAACATGTACCAATGCAAAAAAATATGGCCATTAACAGTGTTATTTTAATGCTCTGACATTTACAAATAATTGAAAACTGCCAGCAAATCACATTTCCCTTCCAGATTCTATTTAACATAAAATGCACAAAATGTCACCAAAGATCCCTCAAAATATTTAGGGGGTCTTTGAAGGGTTCTGTGTGCCAGTTTTTTCTTTTAAATGAAGCTGGCAATGAAATATCATTTGCCGTCAATTTATACTGCATCACATGTTTTTTGTTTGTATGTCACTTTGCTGTAGCATATCCTACAGCAAGAAAAAGGCAATTCCAATGGCAAGTCTACCACATCAAAGATAGCGAACCCACAACTTCCTGTTCCTTTTATGGCGTCACTTTCTCTATGTATAGATTGTCGAATAAACTTCTTTAACCAATATGTAAGCATATTTTTACTTGAGCAGAGAAAGAGCTCAGGGACTGCCTGAGTAGGTCCCATACATCAAAAGCACCTCCACCTAGCAGCAAAGGGGTTGGAATCCCAAACCACAACACTCCCTGCCTGGAGTTTGCATTTGCTCATGTTCTTCCTGTGGCGAAAAAAAACTTAACTACTACTTCTAGAATGACTGACTCTGATACTACTGACTCTACCTGACTAATTTACACAAACTAAACCTGAAAAACATGAAACCTAAACTACTCAATAACTTCTCTCTACTGATTGACTAACAACACTATACTACTGAACTAACAACCCTTTTTAACCTACTGCCATTGCTAAATAATCTGCTAAAAACTACTGACTACCTGAACAACCTACTAAACTATGCTTGAAAAATGATACAAAACTGAAAACTACCTACTGATGTGTCAAAAACTGACGGAACTGCATTTGATGCACTGCTAACCAAAAAACACTATGACCTGTAACTGCTCAAAACTATCTAACACCAACAATCAACCACTACACTAATAAAATACCTAAACAAACCTATGAACCTTGCACAACATGAACACTCTAACACAACTAAAAATCTAAACTAACTCACTAACTAATCTGAACAAACTTAACACCCCTTTCTACACACACGACTCACACACACCCACAACCAACTCACCAAATGACTGCCTACTGCCTAACAAACTCTGCTTACTACTAATAAAACTGCACTTTAACTACTCACTACTAACTGACAAACACTAAATAAACTAACTGACACAAATAAACACTGAAAACCCTATGACACCTGAACAAAACACCACGCAAACTACTGACTGCAAAAAACTGACACCCTAACTAACCTGAACTGCTGCGCAACCCACAACTCTGATCTACTCTAACTGAACTGGCTGCTGGCAACCTGCTCTACTAACTGACTTAATGCCTCTCAACTGACTACTACAACTAATAAAACTGTCTCTAACACCTGAAAACTAATGACTATACTAACAAAACAAATTGACTAAATGTACTACACTCCAACTGCCTAAACTGATCTAACAATGCTAACTCTCTAAATAACTACCCAAATCTGTTAAACACCCCTGCTGACTGTCTGACTTGACACTAAACTACTCTAATATGAACTGAACTACATCAAAATAACAACTAACAACACAACTGCTACACACTGACACTGACACATACTGCTTACAAAACAAAACCATACACTACTCCCTGAAAAAATGAACTACTTCAATCTCAAAACTGACTAACTATATAATACCTGGGCAACAAAACCTGAACTAAAAACTGATCTGACTGAGAAAAACACTCTCAACCTACTTCACTACAACTACAACCCAACTGCTACACTCTATCACTACTAAAAAAACAACTGGACAACTGAATGAACCTAACTAACCTGCTGCTGCTAACACACCAACACTTGACTGCAAATCACACTGTACTGGAACCTAAACCACCTGTAATAAAACCAAACTACTACACTGTCTACCCTGAAATGATGAACTAACACACTGATGTCTCTACTAACTGACCTGTGCTGATACAATTCTAACAAACAACTATCTGGACTGCTACTACTGGATAAAATACTCTTACTACAACTGAACTAAAAAAAATAAAAAAACTAAACATATCTTCTAACAACCCCTAAAACCAAAAAAAAACTGATAATTCTGAACTACTGATAAAATCTACCTTACAAAAAGCTGACCCTACTGATAAACCTACTACTACCCTATAAACAACATACTCCTGAAAACCTTATTGCTGCAACTCATAGCTCTAAAGAACCACCCTAATCTACCAAACTAACTTAACTAATAACTACTGAACCTTATATGATCCAAACTCCTGAACTAAACCTAACTACAACATGAACTAACTATTACTGAAATGAACTGACTACTCTGATTAAATCTACAAACACTACAATAAAACTAAAACTACATGACACTCAAAACCTACCCTAACAACTGACTGCTACTGCACTCTGCTAGAATTGACAACAAATGAACTACACTAACTGCACAAAACAACCTAACACTAACATACTTATAATCCTGAAAAACCAAACTAACACTACCTATTTAATGAAAAACAACAACCTAAACAACTTTGTTTTTTTTTGGACCCCAACACTACTGATAAATGCTCTGATAACTACTGAACTGATACCTACTGACAAAACTCTGATGATGTACTAAACTTAATACTACTAACTACACACTACTGACTTACTAATCTCAACGCTACGATCTGCCTAACTAACCCTAACGTACTACTACTCGAACTGCTCCTAACAACTTGCACTGCTCCAACAACCTCTGAAACTACTAACTGCACTGACTTGAACTACTAACAAACTGAACCTATCAACTAAAACCTACACTGATAACTGACAACAACTACTCGGACTGTTACCTATCTAACAAACTACAACACCTGAACACTGATAATACTGGCTACCCACTGACACTAATGAAAACTGCTGACCTAATAAACTGACAACTGACTCACCTGCTACTGCTACTAACACTGAACTAAACTGAAAAATACAAACTGAAACTACTGAACTCTGCACTCCCCAACACTAACACTCCCTGCCTGGAGTTTGCATGTTCTTCCTGTGCATGTGTGGTTTGCCTCCAAGTACTCCGGTTTCCTCCCAAACATGCTGGTAGGTTAATTGGATCCTGTCTAAATTGGCTCTAGTATGTGTATGTATGAAGGTGAGTTATAGACCTTAGATTGTAAACTCCTTGGGGGAGGGACTGATGTGAATGTACAATATATGTAAAGCACTGCGTAAATTGACAGTGCAATATAAGTACCTGAAATAAATAAATAAAATAAATTATATATGCCACCAATGATGATAATCCAGCAACCAACTCAATGTGGTAAAACCTATAAGTAATTTATTGATAAAACAGGGCATAAAACAGAGTCCATCATGGGAACTGTATGGCTCTAAAACAACACACAATCAGTAATAGCCACACAGGTGATGCAACATATATAAGATTGTTCCACAATGGCTGTGCAGTGGTAATGATGATGACACAAGATTAGCCCAACTTGTATGCTTACATATCTGAGGCACCCACTAATGCTGGTAGCAGTGACAGTGTGTGGTGGGCCAAGGGATGGTGAATGTGGCTTAGTAAGTGCTGCTTTCCAAAATGGAGGCCAGGATGTGTGATGAGGCATGACCCATGTCTCTATTACAAGGATGTCTCTACATGGTAGAAGCCAGAGAAGACCATCTGTCCGCTCACTGCCCTCTTATTTTGCAATATATTAACCCTTTCTGTCTCCTTAGTGTGACTTGAAAAAGCGTCATGTGCACAAAAAGTGGATATGGCCTGACACAAGCCTCAACTTGAGCTTCTAGCATCCCAGCTTCTCTGCTTGTTTCAGGTAGTGTCTCTGTTCCTCAGCCCCCTTGTGAGGTCACATCCAGGTGTCATGTCTGGCCAGTGGCCATATTTTGGCAGGGATGTCACTGCTATACCCACTCCTTTGCTTATGTGGCCCAGAATTCTCAGCCATGTGGGTACTGTGGCAGTGACAGCAGTGATTTCTAAGGATGAAGCATGCGCAAGCACCTGCTACTTCTTTAGGAACCCCTGACAGTAGGAAGCTGTCAAATATAGTAACAGCAGAAATACTATATACAGTATATGAATTTCATATATGCTGTTCGGTTCCTGCCAAACAGGGAGACAAACTGATAAAAGGGAAGGTATTGTCTAAACCTTTGGTTCATCGCTAAATAGAACCTTACAGGTACACTGTATGTGCATTCTGTAGCCCCAAGGCAGAAACATGTCCAGAAAGGAGACTTCCTAAAACAGGAAGGCTGTGAAGATAGCATAAACTGGATGGCTTAACAGATATGTATTAACGTTTTTCTAATTGCAATTGAATAAAGGCAATGCACAGCAATAAATACAAGACAAAAAGAAAGCTATTTTAAAAACATTTATTTTTGGTGCATACGCTTAAAAATAAATACACATTCGCAGATCTCCAGAAACTGCTCTCTTTCACAAACTACCTGAGGAAACACCCAAAAAATGTGTAAAATTGATTAACTATATATTGGTGGCGGCGACAATTACAATCGCAAGACATTGGAAACAGTCGATAATTCCTCTTAACTCAATTAGATTATGATTAACGACAAACTCGCCCATATTCTTTGTAATAAAATCAAGAAATTCAATAAGATATGGGACCCGTGGATCGATTACATTTCAACCCCGTAGTGAACTCCAGGATGACCCTCTCTCTCCTCATCTCCTTCTTTCCCCTCGTTTCTTCCTCTCTTCTCTCCTCTTTTTCTGTCTCTCTTTTTTTTTTTTTATTACTTGTTTTTATTTCCAGACACTTAATACACAATACAGATGACTACATATGAGACTTCATGCGAATATGGGTCCTGGAGTTGTCCCGGAGATTGTAACCGAGTCTCCCCAGGATTCTGGATCTCTACCATCCCTTCATACAGGGGTACTCCAGATCACAACGTGGAAATTATTGTTAAACCCCATTCATTTTGAAAACATATTACAGCTGTTACGTTCTGCTATTGTGATAGATAATGGTTAAGTATCATAACCATGCATTCTATTTCTCTGTATTGTTACGCGATGATCTGAAAAATCAACGCCATTCTGTCTATGTGTCTGGTTGTTCTAAACTTTTCAATAAAATATTGAAATATAAAATATAAATACAATACTATCGTATGTTGTTTATAAAGTGGGTGTACGCAGTGCCTACAACAACCTCTGTGAAGGAAAATGTTGGCCAGCAGTGTGAGCTCCCAATAAATCTCTCTATGTCTCAAATTCTGATCTCTCCATCTGTTCTTCACATTTCTTCTGTAATAAACAAAGTCTGGTAAAAAAACTTTTCTCTTTTTCAAAAACACAAAACTTGCATGCATATATATCTTATCTTGACAAATTTCATTTATATTGACACTGACAAATATATTCAATTTGCAATGTAAGTTTTTTAGGGACACACAATGTTCTACTCCGTTTAGAATAATTTGTGGAAAGCTTTCATTTTATTATTTACATATCAGCCTACAAATTCTCTGTAAAGTGGAATTATTAAAGAGGAGTGCCAATAAAAAAATAAATAAAATAAAAGTCAGCAGCTACAAATACTGCAGCTGCTGACTTTTAATAATCGGACACTTACCTGTCCCGGGGTTCAGCGATGCGGGGGAACGAGAACCCCCCTCGTTCCCCGCTCCGCTCGCAGGCCGGCATTCTTAATTCACAGCCGGGCACTCACTGCGTATGCGCGAGCGGCGCCGTGCTCCGTGATTCGACGCTCACTCATCTGGGACACATGACAGGTCCCAGATGACTGTGCGGCACCTACAGGAAGTGACGTTTAGCCCGGGCAATGAAGGTGGCAGACTACGAGGGGCCCCCTAGCAACAGGCATTTAGAGGTGAGTAAAACATTTTTTTTTTCCAATTATTTTTTTTTTTTATGATTTTTAAGCCACTTTTTTTTTTTTGGCCGCAACCCCACTTTAAGAACGTTTCCATGGGTCTGCAGTAGTATTGCATTAGAAATATAATTTGCATGTTTTTTTCAAAGATCAGGTAAGTTATTTACAGTATTTTGAACAACCCTAAGCATATCTCAGTTGCTATGTTTACAAACGGTGTCGTAAATTTTATATTGTAAATATGTTTTAATATGTTTCATGTTGTTTAGCAGTGTATCTGAAAAATGTGAAACAATTTTATCAATATATGTTTCTGTATATGTTGTCTGGGATCCTCTCCTCCTAGGCTGTCTGATCTACAGCCTGTCACCCGGCCTGGAGGATCTGAAGCAGCCTGGTCTGGAACCCTGGAAAGTTCAATGGCCTTCACCCTGTCCTCCTGAACACATCTTCTTGATAGCTGCTGAATTTTATTGTGCATGAATTTTTAAAAGGTCCCCATGAACTGGGATTAAAGTGGGAATGGAGTCGGAAGTCAAAGGGCTGTTCCATCACCCATTGAGGATTCATTTTATGGGCAATTCCCTAAAGTGCTTCTGGCTTTGCATTTGTTTGAAAGTCAATAATCTCTGGTAAGCAACCATCTTCACTTTTCATTTCCACTGGACTTCTGGGGTGTCTTCTTGAGTTTTCCTCTTTGGAGCCTACCCTTCTGGAATCATGTGTTTTTTTCTTGTCTCATGCTTGTGGGAAGCACGTTTTGGACACTTTTAGACTATTTTTTAATTTTAAATAACACTTATTTAAACAGTTAACAGTTAAACAGTTAAATATATAGAAAAAAGCCTAAAACAATTATGAAACCTCTACATCAAAGAATTGGTAAGCTGCAATTAATAATATTTTTGTTTTTAGTTTTTGCGAGTAGTAGAAAGCATATGTATTTCAGCCATCAGATAATATTTGGAAGTGAGGTACAATGGTGTATTCAATGCGTCCCTTAGATAGAGGATTGGTAAGTGCTTAGCATGGATTTTATTAAAAGTGTTATAGATCTATGTCCCATAGAATGGCTCAGGGTGGAAGTTCAAAGACATTTAGAGCCCTTTCACACTGGCTGTCAGCCGCGTTTGCAGTAAAGCGCCGCTTAGCGGCGATTTACCATTGTTTTTGGGTTAATAGCTTCGACTTCAGCTTCGGCAGCGCTGCTCATTCATTTCAATGGGCAAGGGTGGTGTATACACCGCTCCTCCACCACCACAAAGATGTTGCTTGCAGGACTTTTTCTAACATCCTGCAAGCGCACCGCCCCAGTGTGAAAGCACTCGGGCTCTCACACTGGGGCTGCAGGGGAGGAGTTTTTCAGGCGCTTTACAGGTGCTATTTTTAGCCCAAATATGCCTGAAAACACCCCAGTGTGAATGTTGTCTTAATAATACTGGAACAATAGGGAGTACTGGTGTTAGAGATTTGGCAAGAAACTGGATATTATCTGATGTTTGTGTGATTTAGTTTACACCAGGATGTAAAGCTGTCAGTGCAGAAGGATTTTGCCACTTTAAAAGTATATAATGAGCTAGTAGGTTTAGATTTGAATATTGATTGTTTAGTAGAATACAGTAAGGGCAGTTTTGATGGGGGCAATAGGATGGGGCAGTTTTGATGGGGCAATTTTGATGGATCAATTTTGATTGGGGCAATTTGATGGGGCTATTTTTATGGGGAAATTTTGATGGTGGCAGTATGATGGGGCAATTTTGATGGTGGCAGTATGATGGGGCAATATTGATGGTGGCAATATGATGGGGCAATTTTGATGGGGACAACTTTGATGGGGCAGTTTGATGGGGCAGGATGATGGGGCAATTTTGATGGTGGCAGTATGATGTGGCAATTTTGATGGGGGCAATTTGATGGGGCAGCTCCTGCAAAAGGTAATTACTTTTTAAAATATTCTAATTGTAAATGATATCCCTCGTTTCTGTGTGTATATATATATATATATATATATATATATATATATACACACACAGAAACAATGGCTATCAGTTACAATTAGCATCTTTTAAAAAGTAATTACCTTTTGCAGGAGCTTTTTCAATTTCTAAATTTATAATCTTTGTAAATGTAGATAAACTTCCTGGTTCCTGGAGGGGGAGGAGATGTTTCCATAGCTAAGGAGCTGCAACTTCCTCTGACACTGCTGTTGCTATGGAAACCTTACCTACAACCTATTACACTGCTTGTTCTGCTCTGGGCATGAGTGAGTTTTGGAGGTGCATGCTGGGTAACCAGAATCTATAGAATACAGGAAGAGATACAGTCTGGCTTCAGATGCCCACACATGAGATGGCTGCAGCTTGCTGGGACTTACAAAAGTAAGAAAACAATGCTGCAAAAATACAAAATGGTGCTTCGTTTACAGCCTACCTTTACTAGAATACATTAAGCATTGGGATTATAGGGGAATTTTTATCTAAAAAGTAATATTTTGTCCAGAAACACAGCTTTAACCACTACCACTGCTGGCAGCTCACAATGTCAAGGAATTTTAATCTCTGAGCTGTTATACATTCCAGTGTAGGCAGCATACATTCAGGATAGAATAAAAAAAATGTAAGGCTTGTTCACAGCTCTATGAATTTGCTGTGTTATTATTGCTGGTGGATGTAGAAATATCCATACATATACAAAATTATATATTTCTCAATGTTCACTGTCGTGGCAGCCAAAAAATACAATAAAATAACATTTAGCAATTTTGGATTATGGAAATGCTGAACAGGTCAACTGTGTTCAACTATTTCATGACCAAAAGTCAGTGAAGCCTTGATGCCCACAATAAATTTAGCAAATTCAGCATACACGGGTTAACTTAACCAAGTTGTCTACCTAACTAATAATAACAAATTGCCTACCTATATTAGTCACATTTTTTTTAAGGACATGTATTCTGTACACTGATTTACTAATTATCATGTTTATTTTTATTTTTTTATCATAAAATGGGAAAAAAAGACAAAATGGAAAAAAGGCAGCTTTCATTATTTTACAGATGACAATTGTAACCAACCGTGATCTTCTTTTGGAAAATGTCTGAATAGCCCAGTCACCAGTCTGAGCTTTTTAAGACCTTAACTAATTGTATTTTTACTCTACTGTTATGAAAAAAGCATTTGCAGACACAAGAAGGAAAATGAAATACAAATGAAAAGTGAGTGAAAAGCTGAAAGAAGTCTTCAGAAGTCGTTTAGCCAAAGTACCGTTAATACATTTCTCCTCATCAGCTTGGTTTATGAAGTTTTAGACATGCCATTGATTGAAAAAGAAAAAAAATGAAAAAAAATATATAAAAAATGAAATGTAATAAAGCTTAGAAAAAAAATAACATCCATTATACTTCAAAATTGCATCTGATGTTTAAACTGACAGCTCTGTGCTGGCAACTTCAAAGAAGAAAAAAAAGGGATTGTGCTGACTAGACTGTCACAGCTAGAACAATATAGGACTAAACTTTCTTGAGGGCTATTTTTCTGCAAGCATAATGCAATTAAAAAAACACTCAAAAAACCTATCCTAAAGCCTTGTACACACGATCAGATTTTCCCCAGACAAAGCCTCAGACTTTTGTCCCAAGGGCATTGGCCAGGAACTTGTCTTGCATACAAATGGTACATAAATGTCGGCCAACAAACACGGACAGAGTGACATACTAGACGTACTACGAGCCGATAAAGAGGAAGTTCAATTGTTAGGCACCACCCTTCGGGCTCCTTCTGCTAATATCATGTTAGTAGAAGTTTAGTGAGTGTTGATTTGTGCTTTTTATTTTGCGCTTTTCATTTTGTGCTTTTCAGTTCACACTTTTCAGTTTGTTTCTGAACGGCCGTTCGTCAACCAGCCATGTTGTGGAATCGGAGGAGAGAACGTGTTATTTGTTATTGGCCTTGGAGTTATTGCTTTGACCAAAGTCCAGTCCAGGAACAGGAGGAGGAGCTTTATTAACCGTGACCAATTATGTCATATGCCTTTGCTGCGGGAGCTCCAGGAGAATAATCCAGATGATTTTCGGAATTATCTCCAGATGGACCCCTGCTTTCACCAACTCTTGGCATTGTTGACCCCCTATATTAAGAAGCAGGACACATGCATGAGGTTTTTTTTTTTTTTAAAGATATATATGGGGTACCGGCGCCAATTGTTATATTTCGTAATTTTATTTTTGTTAATTTTATTTATATTGGTGTGCAGCAGTTTTGTGAACAATATTCACCCACCAGTGATTTATTTGAAAAATGTGATAAGAAAAGAAAAGAAAACCGCGCCACTCTTTATTGTTGGTGCTGTTACCAGAAGGACCTGGTATGGATTTTGAGGGGACCCTCACGCATTTTTTTTTATTTTGGTGTGGGGTTCCCCTTAATATTCATACCAGACCCAAAGGGCCTGGTAATGGACTGGGGGGGGAAACCCGTGCCATTTTTTTCAATAATTTTTATCTATATTGCCAAGACCCGACAATACATTACAGCTGCGAGCAGCTTTAAATTACATTTATTCCTTTAGAAATATAATTTTGCTGTGGTATTGTTCTAAACACGGGAAAGATGCACTACTTTACAGGCATACTAAGGGCACGATATTTAAAGGAATATTTCATTTTTATTGTTTCACTTTAAGCATTATTAAAATTACTGCTCCTGAAAAAACAGATGTTTTAAAAACTTTTTTTTGCATTGATACATGCCTCCTGGGGCAGGACCCGGGACCCCAAACACTTTTTATGACAATAACTTGCTTATATGACTTTAAAATTAGCAGTTTGGATTTTTCATGTTTGTGTCCCATAGACCTTAACAGTGTTTACACATATTTTTAGACTGTTCACAAGTTCTGGTGCAAACCGAACCGGGAGTGTTCGGCTCATACCTACTTATCTGTTCCCTTTTTATATGCTAAATATATTATTGAAATCATTATGTCATATCTGTTTGAGAAGTGCAAAAAATGCCTGTTAATCCTACCAGAAACCATGTTAGTGGGATTGCAGTAAAAGTTTAGGAAATGCTAAATTTGTTCCAAACATTGCAGAGTCAGTTCTGAAAAGTTGATATGAACATCTGAAATATTTGATTGCACAAAATCCAGCGCAAGTAATGTGCTAAAAGCAACGTGCTGCGCTTAATTAAATGCACATAGCAAGAATTATGGGAGCAGCGCCTAAAT